>PVNU02001982.1:0-600000 GCA_003013855.2 Liriodendron chinense | reverse complement strand
CTTTTCCATAAATAAAAGTCTTGATGCCCTCAACTACATGTACAATGCCAACATTGGTTTCTAAAAGGTTGAAAGGAGCAGAAGATCCAAGTACAACATCATCATAACATCAACAGGTATGTGTTCCCATTCAAGTACATGTGATTTAGTTTAAGTGTGAAATATGAGGTTATTGCAATGAAAATTCTTGGCCCAATATATTGAATTAGATTTTAGAAAGACTTGCTCTACTACATTACAACCTAGAAATTTGAATTAGATTTTAGAAAGACTCTTGCTCTACTACATTACAACCTAGAAATTCAATAAAGTTTTGATAGCTTTATCAATTTAGGTCTCATGGAGAGCTTTGATATGTAAAACTAGTTTTGGTATAACAAAATGGCACAAGAATCAATGGATTTTTACCTCAAAATTCCTCAGAAACTGTGATTTTACCGGACACTGGTTTCACAAACCAAAATACTGGAAAGGTGCTTTGTGACGGTTAGACTGACCAAAAGGCCCACGTGGTATGTGTTATCATTTGAACATATGGGTTAACCGTGATTTTGAATATTTTGGGTGGTGTATATTGTTTTTTTTTTTTTTTTAATAGTGTGGCCCATCGTGTGAATGTATTATCCAGTTTTTTGGTTCATCTGATTATCATGGTGGGTTGTATCTGTTGGATGTCATACACATGCTGCTTGGGCCCCACATACTTGACTTTACCACTTCTTTAAAAGAAAAATAATTGGGGCATTTTGGTCATTTGTCTTCCAGAAAGCATCTCTCAAGTATTTCGGTTTTTGTAGGCATCATCTGGTAAAATCACAAATGGGATTTTAAGGTAAAAATCCCCAAGCAAAATAAATTTCTCTGTCGAAGTTGTTTCTGTTGTAATGGGAAGATAGTGACACTACCATGAACATTATACAATTAACTGTTGTAATATCTTAGCTATGATCTCATTTGCTACCATTAATCTTCTCAAGCATAGATACACGTCAGTGAAAAGAAGGCATGTGGCACTAAATGAGTCTACAGGGATAGTATTCTTACGCATAAACTGAAATCTATTTTTCCATTGTATAGTAGAATTAGTTGAGAAATCTATATAAAAAAAAAGTAGAATAAGTTGAGAGATAAACTGTCACTGTTGAAAAGAGCTAGACAAAAGGCCGCTTCAATGGTGATTTGCATTTGAAGCTTTCTTTAGTCAATCCTCCACATATCTTAATTTTCTTAATACAGCGGTTTTATGAGGATCGAAATCATAGGTGTGCAATTTGTTCTTCTTCCTTAAGTAGAGTTTTGGGGTGACCACCTTGCCGCAACTGAGATTCGTTCACAGGTCATGCCTTAGGAAAGCCTATGCCCTAACCAACTCAACTCGAAGTTGCTGGAGACTATTATTCCAAGTCCTTATAATTGAGCATGCTGGTACAACCAGAGTATATACTTGAAAGAGTCCACATACAAGTCTTACCACGTACGATTCACTGTCATAACAAAAAAGCCCAATAACTAGTTGATTATAATCAATCTATGAAATAGACTATTAAATAGAGCTTGATTGTAATAAACCAAGGTGATACTCTATTACATAGCACCTGTGGGAGTTTTGCGCTCTCATTGCCGATCCAACACCGGATAAAGGAGGGTTGCGTCAGACTGGTAACAGATGTCAAACTTAGGCCATAACTTCTTATGGTCCATATGGAGTTATGGCCCTTGATAGAGTGGAATGGCAGAATAGGATTCAGGAGTGGACCCCAATCAGTTGGATAAGGCTTAGACGATGATGATGATACCAGTGTTCCAGTTTATGAGCGATATTTGACAATATTGCCAATAATATTGGTATCGTCAGGTTAACGATGCCGAAACCCCAAGTAGACAGAAAATTTCTAGATATCGCTGATATTTCGATAATATCGAAATCGCCAATATTTTGGCTTGAGCACAGTACATATTTTTCCTGGTATTGGTGACACCAGTGATATTATTGCCTATATTAGTGAGGCACCCAGAAAAATTCACAAGAAGTTCCTCAAAATTCCCAGAATAAAAAATTTCAGATTTTCTATAGTTTTTTTTTTTTTTTTTTTTCTTTTGTTTTTAAGAATTCGTTCTTTAGGTGATTTTGACAACTCATTTTTTGTTTATGTTTTATAACTTGCATTGTATGGACTTTGAATGATATAAACTCATTTTAGATATAAATGCATTGGTATTTGCAGAGAGCACATCGTTTAGGCTCCTATTAAGTAAAAACTTATTAGGTATTTTTTTGTATTATTTTGATTACTAAATGTAAAAATATTTGTATTTTAAAGTCTCCAGATGTTTCACTGAAAAATTCAACCATTTTCCCCAATGTTTCCCTGAATGATATTTTTTGGCAATAATGTCACCGATATCAATACATGTTTTTGTATCCATAGTCTTGACACATGTAATGATACCAATACTTTGAACTCTAGATGATACACTGTCGAAACATGCACGACAATAATAATGAGCACATAGTTATTTTGATTTTTTATACCCCTAAAAAGGCACCCTAAGTGAAATTTTGGGGAAAGAATACCTTGTACATCCAAACCTCCATGTGGGATTAAGAAAATTCCATTGACAATGTTGCAATGTTTGGGCATTGAGCACGTCGAGTTGGACTCACCCTTACAATGTTAATGAACATTATTAGCGCATACAATCTGTTCTTTTTCTTTTTGTCCCTTTCTAAAATTCTTGGGAATGGGACCCCTCCAATTTTCAGCCAAAGTATTTTTGGAACAATGCTTTAGAAATTTCAAGGGCATTGCCTTGAGCCTTCACTGGGTAAAGCTCACTGTCTGCTTGCCATTTGTTGGAATAAGAAATCCACTCTCTTCTCCATTTCTCCATTTGAAAGCTCTGATTTTCTCTCAAACTTGTTAATAAATGACTGAAATAGGATGAAGCTCTTGGCAGGTAGTAGCTCTCTAATAGTCCACTCCAAAATTTGTTTGCTGATCACAACATAGCACAAAGGAAAAGGGTGATCACCAATAACATAAAAATTGTAATTTTTCAAGTATGAGGAAGTTTACCATGATGCACATGCTACACTGAGTTCCATGAAATGTGCCCTCAAATGTGTTTTTTTTTTTTTCTTTGAACACATGGCATTTGTGTATGGTTATCAGGACCTTTGGTTTTGTGGACAATCACATGGATGGGCCATGTCTCAAAGCAAGGTGGACTTCAGTAGCCATCCAATGTGGCCTTGAAGGAGATGGAAAACAACAGAGGGAGAGACCTAAAAGAGGATGGCAAAGGTTCACATTCAACAAGCAAAACATGCAACACTTGAATGGTCAGTGTTGTCAAATCACTGAAATTTTTGGTACATAGTCCATGCGTTGATCCCCATATCAATAGTCCCAATAACTTGGCAACGCATATGGTGGCGCTGCATCCATAGAATTTCAATGAAGTGCTCATCATAATAGCATTTCTCTTTCAGGTAATGTCACAATTAAAACAAGTAATATTACCATAATCATGAAGTTTACTCTGGTTGGTGTTGGTGTTATCGAACCACATTGTCACTTGTGTTCTTGCATTCCATTCATACTGAAAAATGTAAGAGTTCAGATTAAAAAATAAAATTCTTCATGTAAAATTAATTGAGAAGCAAGATCTCTCATTTCACCTGCTTCATCTCACTCTGACTCGTTGCAAGTTTTTTGGCACTTTGAAGCCATGTGCCCAGTAGAAAATTGTCATCGGAAGCTAGAAGAGTGTCAATATCCTTGATGAGCTCAACAAACTTTCGGCTTTGGCGAGTTAAAGCATTGGCGTTGTTCTGTCGAAAAGCAGTCACCGCATCCAAGTAAACCTGGTTTGCATACTTTGATAATACTTGCCGGGTGAGGTCAACCAAGTCATATCTGATAATCACAGGCACCATTAGAGAAGTTTTCAAAATTCCACTTAGGCATATTTCTTATTTACTAGGAACTACCAAGCACTGGTCAACAAAATACAAAGTTTACGTGATCCTTGACCTGATGATATGCATTATATCCTTGGGACAATACTAACACTTCAATATGGCTTGGAAATAGATGGTTTAACAAACACAAAATACAGGAGCAGTCCAGGTTGAATATAAAAAAGGCCGAAGATTGGATTACTAATATCTTCCAACCAGAGTTTTGGGGTATGTTTCATCTATGATGGAACCCATCAGATCAATGGTTTGGATCACTAGGCCACCTCTACAAACAAGGCCGGAGGATGCCACATACCCATGGACTGAGGATCTTATAATTCCTCTAATTACTATTTGGAGCTTTTTCTTTGTTTCTTTTTCATATCAGTCACTACCTTTTCTCGTTATGATAATAGACCTCTTGTGGTGTTAATAATTGTGTCCCTTTGTGTGGAAAAAATTGTTCGAAAAGACCTGTGAGTCATGTTTCCATTAGAAAACTCGATGGAAGTAGCCTTTGACTTATAATTTACCATTTAGCATTGGACCAAGTGCTATTTATGATCTCTGAGGTAAAGACATCCGGTTATCCTTGTTGTTCCTCATAACTCTGAACCAACTACCATCGCCATCATCAGGATTTTTCCACATAAGATACATGACCTACATCTTACCACATTTTACAAGGGATTTGGATTCTTAAGGCCCCATGGTTCAATAATTCAGACTATTGGCCTATTGAATCCCACCATGGATGGACCGTGCTCTGAAATATCTCATGTTGAAAGATCTTCAACAACCAATCTTGAGACATTTTCTAGTTGAATGTGGACTATTGTTGCATTTCTCTTTTCAAGCGTTTTTTTTTTTTTTTTTTTTGAACAATTATGGTATTTCACAAAACGGTCGAAACCAAAATATACAAATATACAAACATACAAAAATATAAGAACAAAAAAAGTTCCCCAAGAGACATGATGAGTAGATAGAAAATCTAAGCTTTTGCCCACTCCTTCAAGTTAAGAATTGCCCAATTAAAGACTTGCAACGCTCTGTTTCTAAAACAACATTGGTTTCTTTCCCACCATAAAGCCCATAGACTTGCTAACAGACTTAATCGCCACAACCTTTTTCCTTCTTTCCCTATCCCCTTGCCATGCCAAGCGATGAGAAATTTCTCTATTGTCTTCGGAAACACCGATAGCACCCTGAAAATTGGAGAAAAAGATCCTAAACTTCCCTGGCAAATATGCAGTGAATGAATAAGTGATCTGCAGTTTCCGCATCTTTTAAGCACATCAAGCATGCATCTGGGAGATACATGTTCCGCTTGCATAGATTGTCTATTGTTAGCACTTTGTTCTTGCCTACTAGCTAACCAAAAACTGCCACCTTCAATGGAGCACTGTGATGCCAAAGGAATGCCATTGCAGATACCTCCAAGTTTTCCACAGTCGCACTCAAGAACCGATAGAATGATCTAATTAAGAAAGAGCTTGACTTAGACTTGAACCATCTCAAGGAATCCGCTTATGATAACACTGAGAGAAACCTTTGATAACATCTCAAGCAAAAGAACCATCTCTTCAAACTCCCCGTTTGACAAATTCCTTCAAAAAGTAGGGGCCCATGTTACCTCCTCCCTTCTTATTGCGTAACAATTAGTCACCTTCTCCCCCTCTTCCCTAGCTAGCCTAGCTAATAATGGAAACCTCTCACCCAACCTCTCCTCTACCACCCACTAATCATCCCAAAATCTGATTCTCTCACCATCTCCCAAATGAAAGCTTATTCCCTCCCACACTCTCTCTTTAAGGGAGGCTATCGATTTCCATAGGTAAGAACATCGGTACAAGGATGAAGCCTTCATCCACCACTGCCGTTCCTCTACTCCATATTTTTTCGATATTACCTCCCCCCATCTAGCTTCTCCATCCGACCCAAACGTCCATACCCATTTTCCCAATAAAGCTAGATTCATCTCTTCTAACTTTAAGATACGTGCTCCTCCTTGAGCCGTTGGTTTGCAAACTTTGTCCCACTTCAAAAGATGAAACTTGTTTCTCTCCCGATTCTTCCCCCCAAAAGTCCCTTCTACGTCTCTCCAATGCATTGAGAACAAATTTTGGGCATTTGAACAACGACATAAAATAGAAAGGGAGGTTCGACATTGATGTTTTTATCATAACCATTCTCCCACCCATAGATAAATACCTCGACTGCTATTGAGACATCTTCCTTTCACATCTCTCTATCACTCTGCCCCACATGTGCTTCGCCGGTCTTCCTATACATTGTAGTAATCCCAGATACTTTGTTGGAAAAGAAGCTTCCTTGCGCCAAATATTTTCGCAAAAGGCCGCACTCTTTCTTTGGAAATGCCTACCCCTAAGATATCAGTTTTGGAAATATTGACTATCAAACCGGAAACCACCTCAAAACTAACTATAATCGAGCAAAGATTTTCCACAAAAAAGTCTTCCACCTTATACAATAAGAGGGTATCATCCCCATATTGAATGTGTGAAATTTGAAAATTTGTGTTATCCACCCCGAAAGCCTTTCACCAGTCCAACCTGAACCCCTCTGTCAATCATTTTACTAAGGGCCTCCATGATTGTGACAAAAAGGAAAGGGGATAAAGGATTGCCCTGACAAAGCCCACGGAAAGCCGCAAAAAACTTTCGGCGATCCATTCACCAATATGAAATTTTTTGCTGAATTGACATAGGCCCGAATCCAAAAGCTCCATTTTGGTCCACACCCCAATCTACCCAACATCTAATTGAGAAATGTCCAATCAACATGATCATATGCTTTTTCCACATCAAGCTTGCATACCATACCTTCCTCCCCTTGTCTATGGCAAGAGTCAACACATTCATTGGCCATGCGAGAGCAATCTACAATTTGTCTTCCATCCACAAACGCCCCTTGAGATTCTGAAATAACGTAACCCAACACTTTCCTGAATCTTGAAGCCAACACCTTTGCTAATATCTTATATGGACCCCCCAACAGACTAATAGGCTGAAAGTCTTTCAAACACCCCGCTCTTTCCTTTTGGGAATCATAGCTATAAAAGTAGCCCCTAATTGCTTTGCGATTAAGCCATTCTCAAAGAATTCTTGCATGAAGCCAATTACATCACCTTTTACGCACTCCCAAAATTTCTGATAAAATGCTATCGGGAAACCATTTGGCCTTGGAGCCTTATCATTGCCCAAATATGCCATTGCTTGTTTGATTCTTCTTCTAAAAAACTTGTTCCAACGAGAGAGCCTCTTTGGTCGAAATTGAATCAAAATGCAAATTATCGAGCGATGCCCTTAGACAACAGGGCTTTGTAGAATTAGACTATGGAATCACATATTTTTACTTCCCCTCAATCCTTTGGCCATCCATGACTAACGAAGAGATCTTATTTACTCGCGCTCTTGCACTAGCCATCGTATGAAAGAACTTGGTATTCTTATCCCCCGCTTTCTATCAGATTGCCCTACACCTTTGTCATTATTTAATCTCTTCCTCCCTTAACCTAGAGTTGTATTTTGCTTTGTAAACTTCCTTCCAAGCCTTTTCCTCTTCCGATAGATCCTTTTCCTCTTCTTTGGAATCTAACCTTTGAATTTCTAAAGGGATATCAGTCTTTTCCCCCTCTCAGCCATTAAGAACCTCTTTTTTCCATTCCCATATCTTCTGTTTTAACCGCTTTAATTTTTGGAAGAGAGAAGCACTGACGCCCTCTTCAATTGAGAAGGATAACCACCACGCAACAATCTTTGACCCAAAACCTTCGATCTCTAACTATCATAGCTTAAAATGGAAAGGCTGTGGCCCCTAATCATCCTCATCCACTTCCAAAAGAATTGGACAGTGATCCGAAAAAGGTTTAGGAAGACTCCTTTGATTAATTAACAAATATTTCTCCGCCCATTCTAGGGATATAAGGAATCTGTCTAACCCACACATAATTGGTGCCGCTAGTCCATTTGACCATGTGAACTTAGCACCTCCTAACGTGTAACGACCTGCATCTTTAACTGTATTTGACCTTAATAAATACGTGAGTATTATCGTAGTGGAACCGTACGAGTATGATTAGACGACGTTAGACAACAAATAAATGGACCTAGTAAGTTGCATTTTGTGCTTGACAATACCCACTACAAATCCAGTAATGTGATTGACAGGATTTTATTCCTCAAATGCCGAAATAGTGGCCAGAATGTCTAAAAGAGCTCCCGACCATTCATTGGTGGGCCATTAATCGTAAAATTATAGGGATACATTCTCCTTTTTGGGCTTGACATTTTACATGGATCAGATGTTCGAGATAGTATCCCAGATTGCACAAATTAGATAGAGACCCGAGAGTGTGAGATGTGTGAGTCGCCATAGTTTTCTAGAAAAACTTATATATAAGAAAACTCATTTCTAAAGGGGCTAGAAATCTGAAAATTTGGGGTTTTCCTTAGGGTTTTGCTAGAATACTCCGAATTTGCCGCAATTCCGTTCTTCTGTTTGATTGACGCTAGGTAGTAATCGAAGGTAAGTCTACTCCGTGTGTTTCGAATTAAGATTCGAAACCGTGTATTTCTCGTCCTAATTAAAATTCATTTGAAATTTGTGTAGGGTTTTAGGGTTTTCTTCAGATTTTAGGTCCTACTCGTAGTTAGAACACACAATCGCGTTCGTAGGTGAGGACTATTCTCCTAAATCAACTTTTATTAGCTCTTGATAGTTTCATTTACTGAAAATTAGGTTTTTATTTAGTTTAATTATATTTGAATGTTATGATTATCTTATGATTGTGATTCACATGCTATGCGTGTTAAGTTTTGGAAATAGAATTGTTGAGTTGTATGAATTACAGTTTAATTTGATGAACTTGTGAAGTTGGGCGTTTAGCACGCCAAGTGTTTGGTTAAATGCCCAAGTAACAATTTTGTTTGAATATTATTAATTTGCACATGTGAATGTTAAAAGAATATTATAAATATGTGTTGTTATGGATTAGTCTTTGAAATTAGTCAAAATGGTGGATCGCCTTCATTTGGTTTGGCTGTCACAGACTACTTCGATCGACTAAGATGGAACACGGCTGACTTACTCTAGCTTGGGCTACTCGTGGGTTGCTATTGCACCTAAGGCCGGTTTAGTCGATGTTCACTCGATCCACCGAATTAGTCCAATCCAGGGAACACGGCTGACTTACTCTAGCTTGGGCTACTCGTGGGTTGCTATTGCACCTGAGGCCGGTTTAGTCGATGTTCACTCGATCCACCGAATTAGTCCAATCCAAGGATAATCATTGTTGGTGAATGTTGATGAATATCCTGTAGAATTTAGAATACCACAATTACTATTTTTATGAAGTCACCATTCTTAGTCTTCTGTGACTTAGTCAAGCTACTCGTTACAACTCCTGGGCTAAGCACGGTGGTATGGGACACTATGTTTGTGCTGTCTCGGACCTGTGTAGGTGGGCGAGCCTTACAGTGAGTCTCGAGCAAACAATGGAGGTGACGAGCCTACCATCATTGATTGACTTGGAGATAGGGTGCTCGCGGTAGTGACCTTCTTGGTCGACATGTAAATCCTTGGGTTTTCCAATACATGAGTTGTGACGTCTTGAGGTGTTCACGTATATCCTCGGCAATTCCATTTCCATTTCTGATAATATTGGACCTTAGGTGACAAACTATGAATGGATTAAGGACCCTAGTGACGAGCCACATGGTTCCTGTGTACTTCTCATGATACAATTGTGGTGTTCTGGCTTCGCCAATACTGCTGCTTGAATACAGATTAATAAAGGCTTAGCTAAAGCATGTGTATCATGGCATTGCGGGTAATGTTGGTGACAAGCTACATTACTGTCGGTTCATATGCCATCGGGTGATTTTGGTGACGAGCCACATCCCCATTGGTACCCTGGACATGCATTCACCTACCATGACATACATGCACGTAATCAACCAGGCTTAGGAAATTGATTGTTATATTGTGCTTTCATTACTCGAACTCGATTATGTTAATATTATGTTTAACTTAGGGAATGGTAATACTAAGTTGATCATTCACTCTCTCCGGGACGGTGTTTCAAAACAACAACTCAATGCCTGTTAAGTAGATACTGTCGAGGCCACAGAGAGTGGTGATGGGTTTGTGGACCCTGTTTTCAATGGGTCATGCTTTCAATTTGCAGACGAGCAGTTATAGGCCGTTGGGCCATTGACTTTGTTTTTATCATGTGAGAGTGGTTCAGAGATGTTGGGCTTAGACATCATATTTTTTTTGGACATGTATTTTATACATTGGGTCACCGGTGGAGTGGACTCCGTGGTTGTATATGGTTGGTTGCATGTTATCTACACTTTTCTATCAATTGATTTATATATTCACATTGTTAAGTTTGAGTTTCTTTATCATTGATTTGGTACCATTTAATTTCATGTCATTAAATTAAGCTTCTGCACTAATAGTGAAACTTGGGAAGTCGGAGATTGTGAATATATTCGATCCCTGAATTTCGGGGTGTTTCATAACGGGAGGTCCATCATCTCATTTTGGATCTCATGCTTTTAGAGATTTGACCCCCATTTGACTTTTTGTGAAGCACTCTAATAATGTTGAAGTCTCCTCTCATGCACCATGGCAAGTCCCACCTATTCCAACAAGAATCCAGTTCAATCTAGAATTCGTCGCGATGTTTTGATTTACATAGCCCATAAATCGAAGAGAAACACCATCTGAAACTAGACCCCTTATCCTTTAGTACCACTGATACTGTGTAATTACCTATCCATCTTCTTAAGTGTTTATATATGGGCTTTTTGAAAATTTATAGGCATCCTATCGAAAAGTTTTTTTTTTTTTTTTTTTTGCACAGTCCATCCATGGTGTGATGCAACAGACCAATGGTTTGGATTATCCAGTATTTGAATTATCTCCAATATTTTCGAAATATCCCTGATATTATCTCTATCTCTAGCTTAGCGATACCGATGACACTGGTAGCAATAACAATAACATTGATAGTATAAGAAATTCTAGGTATCAGTGATGTATCACTAAATATCGCCAATGTGTTGTTAATAGTTTCAATTGTGTAAATTCCAGGCGTTGCTTGTATTGCCAATGCATTGATACCGTCAGTGTATCGCCAATATTTTCGACTGTGTAAATTCCAAGTGTTGCTTGTATCGCCAATGTATCTGCAATATTTCAATAATATCGCCAAAAAAATGTATATTAAAAAATTCCCATTTCATTTTTTTTTGGGCGCATGGTTGTATGCAATGTTCAATTTGTTGATGATAATATTGATAATATCGTGATATTATCATTATCGCAACATGGCGATATCGAGATCACAATCTTTCGTTTCTTTTTTAGCTGTCAATGATTTGTTGGGAAATATCGTGCTGCCGATATTCTGAAATATAATGGATGTTTGGATGGAAGGTTAGAGGTTGGATGGATGAGATGGTTGGACCGATTACTTAAAGAAGCACATGCTTTTAGGCCCCTATTAAATAGAAACCTATTATGTATGCATTCTTTTTGCAAATTTTTTTATTCCTAAATATGCAAATATATGTATTTTAGCATCTCCTGAGGTTTCACTAAAAAATTCCACCCATTTTCCCATTATCCTTGCATTTCCGGTTATTAGCGATATTATTGGCGATATCAATATTGTTTCTGTATCCCCGACTAGCGAAACTTGTTGCGATACCAAAACTTCGAACATTGGGATTATCTAACCATGGCACTACCTATTAGCATTGGGAACTTGCATAAACTATATGATACAAGTCCTCTTTGATGAATGGTCCTAATCTCGCAATGTTTTGTCATGTACTGCTAATCTCACCTTCAATCTCTTATTGCACAAATGAAGAATCATGTAAATCACCCAAGAACTTACTAAAATTAGAAGAAATGTATGGTTGCATGGTTTGTTATGTATCAAGGTGGCCTACTCTACTACAGAAATTGCGAAATGCTAAAGGGTTCACAGTTGGCCCCATCTAAGGGTTGGCATGGATCTCAGATACGTTTACCATGTTGGCATGTGTACTGGTATTAACCTCTTTATTCTCACAGCATGCTTATGCCTGTAGTGTTCCCCATATATCAATCAGCAATCCCATGTTTCCATTTTTAGTTGGGAGTTATATCACACTTTAGCAAAGTGTGATGGTTCATTTTTCATACACATGTATTTGTAATTCTTAGTGCATAAGTCTGCTTTCATCAAACAAAACAAAAAACCTCATCAAATTCTCCACCCGCCTTTAATCAAACCAAACAACAAACCCCCAAAACAAATGCCCCTATACTTCTCAAATCAAAACCCCCAACAAAAGCAAGGAGAAATCCCAAGCATTATCCACTTTGTGACCTCCCTCGTCCCCATCTTCTCTAATCCAACATCATTTGATCCTCCAACCAAGCTCCTCAGTAAAGACAGCAACCAGCATGACATGTTGAGCAACCCTTCCATCCTCCTCATCTCCAACAGCCTCATTGCCATACCATTGGACATCCAATCCTAGCTAAAACTCCATTTCACCACCGCCCAAAAGCGGTTTTAATCAGAAGACGTATGCTTTTGAGGATCTTTGTGCGCCAAGGAGGAGCAGATGTTTTCTTGCACAAGGAGGGAAGGGATTGTGGTGGTGATGTTGTGTACTGGATGGTGAAGTGCGCACATATGGTGATTGAGTGGTTGTGGGGTATGCTTGAAGGTGGTATATGTGCATGTACGAGCTGTTCGCCAAACCTGGCTGAGAGAAGAGGTTTGGTGAGCAAGTGGGATTGATCTGGGCTTCGATTCCCACTTGCCTTGCATTACCCTACCTTACCACCTTGGAGGTTCCTACTTCCAAGGCTATGCAAATAAACTAACCAAAAAAAGAAAAAAAAAAGAGATTTAGAGAGGAGGATTTAGTCAACCACAGTTGAGGGCAAAAATTAACAGAAGGCATGGTGGGAGCTATTCAAATAACGGCCATAAAAGACGAGGATTTAGGAGAATATGGATTAGGTGAAGAGTGGAATGGCGGAAAAGGATTCATGTAGCCGACCCCAATTAGTTGGGATAAGGCTTAGATGATGATGATCATGATGGGTTGGGAGAAGAGTGTTAGAGAGAAGCGTCTTAACGGGAGTAAAACGGTCATATGAAATGTAAATGGATTAGTCAACCACAGTTGAGTGCAAAAAATTAACAGAAGTCATGGTGGGGGCTATTCAAATAACGGCCGCAGAAGATAGAGAAGAGTGTTTGAGAGCAGTGTTATAACAGGAGTAAAAGGGTCATATGAAATGTTAATGGTCTAGTCAATCACAGTTGAGGGAAAAAAAAGTCAACACCAGTCATGGTGGGTGCTGTTTGAATTACTGGAAAAGTCAGGGGCTGATATGAAAAAAGAAACTCTTCTTCCAATCAGAGTTGCTATGTCTACAATTGGCTGCTCCAGTTGGGAGGATAATTGGTTATACCAAAAATATAAGGGATCAAGTAAGAATGAGATGATGAGGTTTCTGTGACACTCAACACCATGGACTAGAGTAACAACCACAGTATTCTGAAATAGATAAGCATACAATATGTGCTTTTGGAAGTTTAGTTCAAAATTATAACAAAGCATAACTGCACCTAGGCTTTTACCTGTATGTAATGCTTCCTGCAAGATCATTGCCTGCTTCAATTAATAACCGCAAGGCATGAATGACTTCCTTTGTGGAGTACCATAAATGTGGCTGAGGCAAATCAGAGCTCATTTCTCGAAAGGAGAATCTTCTAGTTCTATCTTGAATAGACAGATTTTGCAACTGGCCTTCTTTAGAAACATTGGACTGTGACTTTAAGGATGGATCAAAATCTGGGAATTGAACTATGAAATCTTTATTATGGTCCTGTTCCAACATAAAAATGAAGAAGACATGAGAAGAGAGTGTTGAAAACAGAGGATGAACATGAGCTAGTGCAAGGCCTCTTGTCAAAATACCACTTGGCCTGCTAAATTGAACCTAAACAAATGACAAATCATAAATTTAGTACTAGTATACCTGTGAATGATACACATTACAGGAAATGAAAAATGCTTGCCTAAGTTCAGTTAGACAGTCCAATCAATTATCTGATTTGTCAAGTCCAGAACATATTTCTTAGGCTACCTGGCAAAAATCCAACTGATTGGATAATCCAATCAATCCTTGATTTGGCGCCTTATTTTCTATAGCCATCGTTTTTCCAAGCCCTGGATGGGATGGCTACGATTGCCTACCATAAGTAATTCTTTAGAATCATAACCAATCAATGATCGTCTCTAACAAATAGATGGATAAAACTGTTGATTGGACCTATTTTTGTGTAAACGATCTTGACTAATGCATATTAAAGGCCATTAATCAAATGGTTAATATTTGTCAAATTGCTGTAATGCTTGCATGGTTGCCCATGAAATGTGCTTTGGACCTAATGAACATTCTAGATCAAGGTAAATGGACAGTCCAAGTGCCCCAATGCAACTAAATACAACTAGGAGCACTCTAATTTACAGTGCTCTGAGAGCACCGGAGCATCTCTCACAGGAAACAATCCATAAAACTAGTATCTAATATATTGCAACTTTTAACAAGTATACAACATAAATATGTAAGTATGAATAAATAAAAAAAGAGGTACATCTTCTCTGGACAATATAGCCAAGAAATGGCATGGGGGCAACAAGGCAGTGTGCAAGCCAAAGCAATCTATGACAAGGACACCAACCACAAGCATGGCACAGTGGTAGCCAATGTGACAACAAAAGCACATAGCTAGGCTGTAAGCCAAACTGCAAAGCAAGGCCAACTAGGCAATAACTGTACTACTGGCCAAGACAACAACCAAGCTAAGGCCTACCTTAGAACAAGGCTGCAAGTCAATAGCAGGACAAGTCTAAGGTATGCTGTATCAGTTTCAGTGGGTGTATCGGTGCCTACCGAAACCAATATGTTGTGGATTAACTATATTATTATTGTGAAAAAGAATGTGTAAATAATTCCAAATACGTATTCTTTTTTCTTTCTTTTTTTATTTAATTTTTTATCATGTTTATGATGGTGTAACGGTCTACTCATTGGTGAGAATGCTGTCTCGGGTTGTTTGATGATTTCATGAACCTGACAAGCTTAAACTGAGCCCAAATTGGCTTGGAATTCATGCAAGCTATGGCACTCATGTCACTGATACACATCCTAAGCATTTAATATAGTTCCCCAATTAATTTTAAGAAAAAACTAAAATTAAAATTCAAATTCAAATGAACAATGTCGCCGATTTGGGGACAACTCAAATACCCCAAATCGACCCAAAATTCGTGCAAGCTATGATACTCATCCCACTAATGCACATCCCTAACCATTTAATATCATTCACCCAAAGTAATTTTAAGAAAAAAAATTAAATTTAAATTTGAATGAATTATGTCGCCGATTCGGGGGACCACTCGAATAACCCCGATTTGACCTCAAATACAATCCATGGCACTCATCCCTTTAATACATATTCCTAAGAATTTGATATCATTCTCCCCAAGAAGTTTTAAAGAAAAAAATTAGAATTGAATTTGGAAAAATAGTGTTGCTGATTTGGGGGACTACTCAAGTGCCCCAAAATTGGCTCGAAATTCATGTAGTCTATGACATTCATCTCACTAATACAATGGGTTCCAAATTATGCTTATTTCACAATTCAATTATTAGATTGGTGGACATTTATTGGACAGTTAAAAATTAAAAAAATCCAGTGGTCCCATTTCAATAAACAAGTGCCCTCAAATCAATGGTTATGATCACTCGAACAATCTGATTTTGGAATTATGACTTAACAATAGTGGGCTCCACATTTTAATGGGTTTAGTTTTATTTAATACATGCCATGTGTACGAATTTCTGAGTGTACATGTATCAAGTTTCATGCACCACAAGAGCATTTTATAAGTTAAAAAGAGAAGTTTTCAAGTCAAACTGGTTGGACCATAAGCTACAGTCCACCCAACAAATTACTTCCAACTGATTTAAGTGCATGTGAAATCTAACCTTTCCAATAGATTAGCCCCAATATGAGGGCCACCTGGTGCAAAAATAATTCATATCTACTCATTAGGTGGGTCATACCATTGACAAAATTTCTAGCCATTGATAAATAGCCATAATCTAAGGATCTTACCATTAAAGTTGGACGACGTATGCTTGGCAAGCTAGGCATGATTGATATCTATGCCTCAGCTTGAGGGGAAGTCTAGACACGTATATCTTTGGACCGTGGTCCCTCGATGTGGATTGTGGGAGCCTTCTCTCTTTGGACCATGGGCTGTCTTTTATTCTCCTCTCATTTCTCTTATTATTTTTCTTTCTTTTGTTTTTCCTCTTTTGCTTAGTTCCAAGGGTATTTTATGTAATTTGGGACATCACTTAATATAAATAAGAAGGGGACTAAACATCTCTTTTTCCCCCCTCCCCCGAAGACTTTTCTCTCTGACTATTGAAACAACAAAATCTAGAAACGAAAACCATAGAAACAACAATTGTATGTCCTGAGCTATGGATCACTTAAAATGTTTAAGGCACAAAGTTGCCACCTGGAAATTAGGGCTGTCAATGGGCAGGGCTGGCTATCGGGTTCTCAGACCTAGCCTGCTTTGGGCCATTTGGGGTGGAATACTACGACCGTGAGCAGGACTTGGGCCTGTAATTTAAACACATTTAATAACCAGGCTGGGCCTGTGCTTCATTTAAGAGTCTGTTAGCCCAAACCGAGCCTGGCCTGGCCCAGTTCGTTTAGGATTTCAAGGGCATTTGTGTCATACATCCTGCATCATGGGGCACACTTAATGACCAGCCCAGGTCTTGCACAAAACTGGGTGGCCAGGCTCAGGCATCATTGTTTTGGCCCATCACAGGCCCTGGACAGGCTCCAACCTAGGTTTGGTTTGCAGGGTCACACTTGAAGTCCGGCCAAGCCCAGCTAGTTGACAGCTCTACTAGAAGTCAACATTTTAGCATCTTTTTTTTTTTTTTTTTGGCTCCCAACCAGTCCAAGTCAGTTCCATTATCCCCGAGTCCATCTTTTGGTGCTATGTTCTGCTTGAAAGTTTGCATTACTAACTTAGCTGTTAGTGTAAATCCAAATTCTCAGGATATGGGTGAGAAAAGGATTGGTCAATTCTCATAAGTAAGATCACGCTAGAACATTAATCCAATGATAGCAAAAGTTTGTTTGCTGCGTAATTGGTAAGATTCACTACAATTTCTAAATAACTAACATTTAGAGTTCAAACCCTACTAAATAGTTTCAACTACCAGAGAAGGGGGATCCCTTGTCCAAGTATCCAGTGCAGGTAATCTATTATTTTCAAGAATCAGCATCAAGGTGTCCCATAACGGTAACGGTGGCCGTAACGGCCACCACCGTTACCGTTACGATACGGGCCGTAACGGCCGTTATGGACCCCGTATCGGCCGATACGGCCCTTTTTAATTTTTTGAAAAAAACTGTTTTAAGACCGTTACGGAGCCGTTAGGTCCGATACGGGGCCATATCGGACCGATACGGGGCTGAAACAGGGCCGTATCGGTCCGATACAGGGCCGTTACGGCCGTTTTGACCCCGTAACGCGTAACGGTCATGACCGTTTCCATTCCGTATCGGCCGATACGGCCGATACGTAACCGTTTTGGGACACCTTGATCAGCATACCATAAGTTATAGACCAAATCAAATTTGGCCTCTATGGTTGATTTGTCATTATGCGGTGTTTCTTTCTGCTCAATGGGATTCTTTCCCGTGAATGGAGATTCTCTGCAGATTTCTTGACATTGGAATATCCAAGCCAACCGGCATTGGCATAATGACATGTTTCAAGATTTAAGATCAATTTGTACACCATCCCTGATTTATCCCTTGTGTCTCCTAATGCCACTTTTATAGCTCCTAGTAAGAAACATCTTGGACATCATCGAAGTACATAATCTTGGATATAATCACAGTTGAAGTACCTAAATATAGGCTATTTTACCTTTTGGTAGAAGGTTTGTAATGATGAATACAAGAGACTGCATTGAGATGAGAACTTTTGCAGAAGAAAGAGAAAACTAATAGTGAAGGGAGTGATCGGAACCCATAATTTTAAAACTCGGTGACTCCACTCAAAATTCCACTTAGTTGACTCAATGAGATTTCGAGCCGAGTCACTAAGCAACTCACTGACGAGCGAGAATCAGCAAGACTCGTCGAGTCGGCTCGCCAACTAAATCAACTCAGTGTGAGTTGAACCAAGTCACTGGCTGAAGGATGGACTTTTTAATTAAAAAAAAAAGTATATCAATGCAAGACAGGAGATTCAAATGCGTAACCTCATGGCAAGATGCAAGTGTCATTACTACTTAGCCAAGCACCACATTTATGACAAACAAATGATTTTACTTTTATTTTTACTTGTTAACATTCCAAACATGTAAAATTTACCTAACCACTTCTTAATTTAATTATTAAATACCTATTCAAGTTGATTCGAGTCTTTGGGTCGAACTGACCCAACTCGATATTGAGTCGAGTTTCAGAGTTTTTGAACCACACACTGCAACTTTGTATCAAGAGGACAAAGTGATCCTTCCAAACATGAGACCAAAACTTAAAACTTCATAAAAGGATAATGCAGAACAATAAACAATGCAACAAACAAGTTATAGCAAGGCTAAGTGCATGGAAGTATGGAAATCGAGCTGAATTTCAGATTTTCGTTAGTTTCTAATTCCAAGAATTAATATTTTGGATGTTTACTTTGGCCAGAGTCAACTGGTACATTTCAATACGAGGCCTTGGAAAAAAATCATCAGATTTAAACTAGATAAAGAAAAATAATATATTCAACAAATAAAATTATAAGGAGCCATTGTCTCCAAAAGAATAATTCTTTAGGGTGTATGCAAATAGAAAGATTCCATGACGATCGGCTCAAGTTAAAGAACGTACAGCAATCCCATCTGTACAGTTGTAAATTGTTTTATAAAGAATCTTCCAAGCTGCATCACTTTGATGAACTGCTCTACCATAACGTCGTTGGGAGTAGCCTTTCAGCCATTCCTACAAGAACAATAAAACTATTGGGTATCTTCCAAAAAAGAAAAAAAGAAAAAATATAATGATAAAAAAAAATACAAACACACAAACACGCAAACAATGAAATTAGTGGAATCTTATCCATAACCAAGTTTAGTACTATAAAATATTCCAGAAAATGGGATTTGATAGAATAGCTTAAAGAACATTTCACAAATTGACTCTCATGGACCTAAGTTGATCACTTGAATATCGAAATTACTAACATGAGGCATTATCTACAAGGATAAGAAAAAAAAAATGACGTGTAAATATTCCATACTAACATTTCACTCACATTAAAACTTCTAATACTTTTTTTTTTTTTTTCTTTTTTTCATTATCCAATAGAATAAAGAACGGAGCCATTTTTTTGAAGTGGATAACATAGCTAAAATGCATATCCATATCACCAATAGCATTAATAATGGATTATCATTAGCGTCCCAATGAAGAACTTGAGATTCAGACTGGAGAAGAAAATACAAATGTTGGTTTCATCTTAGAGAATCTAGCATCCTTCATCATCAATATTTGCAAATTCAGTAACATTTACACAGTCTAGTCAAGAGAGAATTTTACATGGATATGAACATGTCAACCTTGTAATAACAAGGCATTGATAGGGTATCATCAATCTGACATTTTGAAATGATGTCGTCAAACATCATGTCACCCGAACAGCGAAAATACCTTATTTGGTAGCCTCCATTAGAAGATTTCAATTCCCATATTTACGTAAATTGCCATCATACAAATTTAAAAGCCATCCCTATTGATTCAGGATGTAGAAATCATTTTTGTCAAGCTGTTTCTTGAGGCATTTCTTAGACATTGAGTCGACAACAACAACAACAACAATAACAACAGAACAATAAAAACATTACAATGAAGATAAATGAGGTGTTGAGGAAAAGGGTGGAGATGATCGTGCTGAGCGTGAGAGGTAGTTTAGGTTGGAGTTAGCACGGCCAACACAAGCCCTGGGGGATGTAAAGGAGGTGGGCTAGTATGAGGATCCCTGCTATATATGCACCGTTGATGAGTCATTATGGGAGTAGTGGGAAGGGATCAAATAAAGCGATGGGAGGCAAGTGGGCCCACTTTGAGGTGTTTAGGAAGGAGCTTTTTTTTGGGGGGGGGGGGGGGGGGGGGGGGTAGAAGCCGCTGAAAGATTTGTGGAGTGGAGGGGATGTGAAAAAGATAGTAAGGAAGTTCATGGTATATATATATATATATATATATATATATATATATATATATATATATATATATATATATATATATATATATCACTTGCTAACCAATGTAGCAACGAGCCTGCACTTCAAGAATATGATCATCGAAGTGCACTATGGGGGCGAGGGTGTGGTGCCACCTACGCTACATGAGATTATGGACAGTATCTAGACAACCAAGGTTCTTGACATCCGTCGATATCTTGATGAGACCGTCGTGGGAGACATGGAGTTATGATGATGTGTGGCAGGTGGACGGGACTAATGAGGATGTCTATCATAAATTTTATGGTTTACTGTAGGAGGAAGACCGTATTCTTAAAGTCCATTGATTATAAGATTAAAAAACTCAAATTATATCTATGGGCTGATGAAGGATGTGATGGAGGCCGGGAGGAAGAATATGGTACAATTTGTCATAGACAATGGAGCGCATTTGTGAAGGTTAAAAGGTGTTGATGACAAAGTACAACATGTATTGGATCTCATACACAACCCATTGCATTGATTTGATGCTTGAGATGATAGGTCAGGGTCTTGTAGTTAAGAATGTGATTCCCAATGCTTGGGCAATTACAAATTTCATCTATAATCAAACCTGGCTATTAATTGGGATGCATGAGAGGTGTGGTGGTGATTTAATCTAGCTTGGGGCGACATGGTTTGCTACAAATTTCATTGCCTTAGAAAGCATCCTAAAACATAGGCTGGGGCTGAGAGGACCCTTCAGCTCTAGGGAGTATTCACAATGAATTTAAAGCAACAAAAGAGCAGCATGGAAGATTTGAGGAGATTATTTTGAGTAGCTCCTTCCGAGACTACGTGCTTGGCGTGATGGGTATTTTGGAGCCTATGTATAGAGTGCTAAAGACGATGAATAACGAGACATCCATCAATGGATTCCATATATAAGTTCATGTAGTACACGAAAGAGGCCATCAAGGTTAAATCCCCGAATTCATATAAATGGGTGCACGAAATGATTGATGGCCGATGGGAAAGGATTCTTGAACACCCACTTCACAAGGCTAGTAAGTAATTAGATTTTTTTTTTTTTTTTTTATATCTGTTTTAGTACTTTACTAGTTGCTTCCATAGTATGAACTCGTATGGTTCCTTTTTTTACATTAAAATGTGACTATGTGCACTGTGTTGGGTTTCAACATATTTCCTGAACCTCAAGTACCACTATACTTACAGACTCATCAAGGATAATGACTTGACAAGGGAGCTCTACGAAGACTACGAGAAGTTATTCCCCAATTCTCTGGGAAAAGCCCATTTTGGAAACGAGTTAAACATGTTTTGCATTTAATTCTTCTCTAAGTTCTTGTAACACTTTATTATGATAATTAGTTAATTGTTATTAAATGTCATCAACATGGTGTTATCTTCCAGGATGCAGAGGGCATGTTTGGGTGCGAGGCCACAAGAGATTTGAGGAAGACAATGATGCCATTTGAGTTGTTGCATTACTTAATTAGTTTTCATATTTTAAAATTACATGTGAAACTAACAGAAAAAATTTACCAATTTCGTAGGTGAATGGTGGGCCATGTGTGGGAGTGATTGTGAGACATTGCAATGACTAGCTATCTTCGTACTTGCATAGACAGTGTTGTTATCACCATATGAGCAAAATTGGAGCACATTCTCTCTCATTCACACAAATAGGCTGAATAGATTGGGTTATGGGAGGCTCCAAAAGCTAGTATTCTACCACTACAATATCAAACTTTGAGAGAGGCTGCTATGGGTAGAAGGTGTAAGAAAAGTAGACAAGGACCCATTGGATTTAATGATCATACATTGTCATGCATTCTACGAAGGAGATGAAGATGACCAACTTTATGAGTGGGTTAAGTCAAATAACCTGGATCGAGTACATGGATGTCCAAAATCGAATATAACAGAGGAGGCAACATCACAGGGCATCGACGTTGATTCTGTTGTAGAGGGGGCTAGATCTCCTTCTGAAACTTTCAACCTATTGACGAAGAGCAGTGTTTGCAGTATCAATAGTATCGGATGATACTATCGATATCGCAGGTTAGCGATATGAAAACCATAAAGAGTAACAAAAAAATTGGCAGATTCCTTCGTATCGAGAATAATATCGTGTGATATTAATATTATCACACGATATATCGATATCTCACGATATATCGGCATTAGTTCCTTTTGCTTATTCCAAATATTGTTGATACCTGGACGATATCGTCCAGACGCGCATGAGTCCTTCCATACTTGGTTTTTTTTAGAAAAAACTTGCATTCTCCCCATTTTTCTTGCATTTTCTCCTCACCAACCTAGTTTTGGGTAAATTTTGGTCCTTCCTTTGCAAGGATCTGAGAGAACTAATCTAACATCACATACACTCTAATTTGATGATTTGAGTGTATGCGGGCCGATTTGGGGAAAAATGGGAGAAATTCGAAATTTCCCAATTCCTCTCAAATTGGGAGTAATGTTGGATTAGAGACATGAAATTAAAGATGTGGAGGTGCTGATTAACAGTTTTGAAAGATTATTAATCTTGGATTAAAAAATTAATTAATTATTTAAAATTTAATTTATCATGAATTTTTTTATTTAGTTTGTTTCCTAATAGGTATATTTCTCAAGTCTTTTTCTTGTTTTACTTTGTCAATGAATTGGTTGTGTTTTCATTAATGTCTTCTTACATTTATATATCGTATGGAATCAATTTGAACAATAGTTGCATTAGTTCAGTTAGACAACACAACTTAGGATCCTTTACAAAGGAACCTCAGTATGTGGACCTTTTTTTTGACATATTATGATTTAAAAGTGTATTAAGGTCCATTTTAGCAATCCTTGAAGTTTCATTGAAAAATTCAATCAATTTCCCAATGTTTCCCCATGTTTCCCAAAAAGTGCGATACATTTCCCGATACAATTGATATTTCCCTAGCGATACACGATATGTACTTGTATCCCAAGGGTGTGAAAAGTAACGCGATACTGACACTGCGAACACTGACGAAGAGTACATGAGGCAGCTAGCAACACTCACTACCTCATCGGACACGTGGTGGCCACACTCTATCCAAGACCAACAATAATACGAAGAGCAACAGAGGTGGCGAACCTGGTGGTGATGATGATAAGGGCAGTGGCAATGTTGATGATGTACATGATGAGAGTGAGATTCAACCTTTGAGTCAGAGTCGAAGTCCTCTTAGCTTGTTTAACTAGGGAGAGGCATTTTGAGCATGCTACCCAAGACGAAGACCATGATTCTTGTCCCCGTCCTCATATTATTAAGAAAAAGGCTTACAATCGGCATAAGAAGAAGCAATTGGGTGGTATTGAGGACTTTTAAGCACGGAGCATGGAGTCCATGGACGTTGATAGTGGGTAGGGCAGCTCTACTTTTGTGCTATAGTATGATTATGGATCATATGGTTATGTACAATATGGATATGCACGTGCATAGGGGTGTGCTTCTATGTACGGGGAGGGATATACAGGCTACGGCTATGGGCAACAGATGCATTCAGGACTTCATATATACTTACCCCCTATATAACTCTAGATCCAAATCAGCCACAAACGTTGACGATTATGCTGTACCTATGGATGGGCATACTGATCTAGTTCGGAGATTATGAATACCATTGATATGTCAGAGAGAATCTTGATTGCTATCATTCTACCATGACTTGAGCACAATATTGTTGATTTGTGGAGGAGCAATACTATGGGTAACCCCGTCAAGATAGAGATGAAGACTTTGAGCCGCAATGCAACTCTATGTGGGTCTGAGCCATAGGTGCACATGCAGATTGAAGTTACATCACAAGTATATTTTACTTCTTCTTTCACTTTTGAATGTATTGTGTGATTTTTAGACATATCTTCTTTAGATTTATAAATGAAATGAATTGATTTTGAATATAGTTGTATCACTTCTATCAGACAATGCATAGTTTAGGACCCTATACAAAGGAAACTTATTATGTGCATTTGTTCTTTATGATATTTTCATTTCTAAGTGGGCAATGATGCCTCTTTAACATCCCTAAAGCTTCATTGAAAATTTCGACCAATTTCCCAATGTTTCAAAAATATAGTGAAACACTACATGATATGTCCGATATTTCCCATGTGATACCTGATATGTTTCCGTATCCCAAGGATGCGACACATCTGTTGATACCAATGTTGAAAACATTGTCTATAAGCATAAAAGAATTTCCATGTTTCTATGTTTCACTCCAAAGAAACTTATCAATCTTGCATGATTTAAAGAGTACAATCACTTCTGCGTGCATACAAATTTCTTTGACAAATTTTTAATTCCCAAAAACCAATACACATTGAAAGAAGTTGATTACCTCAACTTGAACTCTTTCACTACGAAATGCCATTTCAGACATTAGCTCATAGACAACTGGATTCTGTTCTATTCCCTCCATGCACATGCCAACACCAACCTATAGGACCACATGAATGGTAAGAAACATGTACATGTGACAAATGAAAATGAAAATCAACAATACACTGATATAAGAACCATTACTACATGATAAAATTAGAAGATAACAAAATCTTGGAAGATCCTATGTATTAATGTAGAAACTCTATTATACATTTTTGCATAAATTTTCAGCAAAATCAGTGAATTGAAGGTCTTTTAGTCAATGAAGTTGCAGTGGGCATTGGTTGTAGGAATGAGATTGTTCCAACCAAGTAATTACTCAAATAACAATGAGTCTGTGATCCATAACTGCCAAAAGAAATAACATTTGCAAGAAACATTTTGAGATACTGGTGACTGAAGTGAAGGGTTTCTAAAAGCAAAGTGCACTTGGTTTTATAAATGCACAACTCCCTGGAGAAAAGATAATTACCCAGGGATCAAAATATAAAGACAAAAGATGTATCTGTATAATCCCATGAGAAACATTCAAGAAATAGAACTGGAAATTATTACAAACACAGAGGTCGATCCTCATGAGTTCCAAACGAGGAATGCCAATGGCATACTCAGAAGCAAAATAAGCAGGAATTATAGTATGAAATGCCCACTTTATGGAGTTATCATGAAGGCCCATCAATCTATCTATTGTAGATGTGACATGTGCTTGCTGATCAGGAAATCAGACCACCACATTGATAGGCCATATCCCAAGAAGCAATGCAATCAGGCTGTGGTAGCCATCCTGATCAGTGACCAGAAAAAGGGACTGTTACTCTGTCAGCTCAAAAAATGTTTAGGCAGTCTAAATTCATCAGGCAAAATTCACAACAATTGGATGGTTAAGAGTATCCAATCACTAAAATTTTAGCCTATAGCCCATCCACATGGTCACCGACTGGATGAGTAATCATGATCATATGTTTGCCACATGTATATGAGGATAAACTCCAATGAAATTTTACAAAGGCAAGTTCCATGATAGAATTAATCCAATAAATGCATGACAAGAGGAAAAGAAAATCCAACTATATAAATACCAGGTGAAGTTAGGGACTACTGACATAAGCTCCAGCTTTTTTACATGGGGCATTCATCACCTTAATCTGCGATGGGGAAGTGGACCAACGCTAACATTATTGATTCAGGGACCTCAGGCTTAAAAACATCTGAATGCTGGAGGCATCAACATCTCAGCCAGAAAAGAAACACTAAACGTCTTCTGGGAGGCAATTAGGAGGTATTCCTTGGAATAATACAAATTTTCCATTATAATTGTCAAATAACCACTCGTTCTAAAAGCTCAAGCTGTTAGAAGATGGTGTATCAATGTATATCAAGGGACTTTAACACTCCCCCACACGTGCAGGGTGGAGTTTGGCACGGGAACATACTAGGCAAGGGTGGAGGGATACTCACACCATAAACAGGCCGGGCTTGATTTCCTGGTCCATGGGCCGGGCTTGATTTTCTTGGCCCCCCGTGGGAGAATATATTATCGAGGCATATTTACTGCTCCCGGGATTCGAACACTTGACCTTCCGCTTTGAGACCATGTCAAACAACCACTTGTTCTAAAAGCTCGAGCCGTTGGAGATGGCATATCAATGTATATCAGGGAACTTCAACACTCCCCCACATGTGCAGGGTGGAACTCCACACCGGAACATACTGGGCAAGGGTGGACGACACTCACTCACACCACAAACAATGGCCCCCCGTGGGAGAATATATTAAGGAGGCATATTTGCTGCTCCCTAGATTCGAACACTTGACCTTCCTCTCTAATAATTTAAAAGGCCCTGCTGCCCGCAATCTACCTTCTATAGCTGATGGATATTGTTGATGCATTACATTACTTTTATCTTTTGGCAAGATGGGTATAAGTGTAATTCGCGATTGCCTTTTATAATAAAAGAGAGGTGGGGCGTGTGGAGCTTTTCTATGCTCTCCTCTCCTCTTCTTCTTCTTGTCATCTCTCTCTCTCTCTCTCTCTCTCTCTCTCTCTCTCTCTCTCTCTCTCTCTCTCAGGCTGACCTAACCTAATCCCTTTCTATCTTTGTACCACCACTTGGTGGGTGGTGTAATCATGTTCAACATGTCAAACAACTAGTTGCTCTAAAAGCTCGAGCTGTTAGAGGATTGCACATCAATGTATATCAAGGGACTTTAACACTCTAACACTCCCCCGCACGTGCGAGGTGGAACTCCGCACGGGAACATACTAGGCAAGGGTGGAGGGACACTCACATCTCACACCATAAACGGCCCCCCATTGGAGAATATATTACCGGTGGCATATTTACTACTTCCAGGATTTAAACACGAGACCTTCCGCTATGATACCATGTCAAAAGCTCGATCTGTTGGAGGATTGCATATCAATGTATATCAAGGGACTTTAACAATCTAACACAAAAAAGGCGCCTAAGGCCAACTTTTATATTCTACCCGTGTAAAGGGTCAAAGTTGGTCATCTCTCATCTACATTTCAACCCACAATGAGATTTGAAGGATTAGGCCAGATTTGAAGACAAATTATGTGTGAAGTTTGTTGATAGTATAGACAGAAGAAAAGGTATATAGGCGAGAAAGCAAGTAATGATCTAGTTCATTATGTTTGTGGGTTTATACATCCTTCTACGTGTGTGAAGGTCAATTTTGTTAAAGTTTTCCCTAGTGTGTATTCAAAATTCTTCCCTTTGTGAAGATGGATATCAAGGATGAATGAAGGAATAATATTATGTCCCCATTAGAGTCGATGTCTCTCCAAATCACATCAACTAAATTGAATGGAACAAATTATTGAAAGTGGGTGGGACACGTCTGTAGAAGTTTTCTGATAGGAAAAAGAAAAGTGAAATATTTGACATTGCCCAAACTTGATGAAACCGATGCGGACTATGATGATTGGGTAGCAGAAGATGCCCAAATTAGGGCTTTTATTGCGGAACAGTATGGATCACATAGCAGTGAGAATGTCATCTTCTTCAAGACCACCAAGTAAGTCTGGGATAGCTTGAAGGAGATGTATCAGATCAGAAAAACTTAACTCGTATTTATGAGCTTCTGCAGGATATATTTTCATTCCTGCAAGAGACAAAAGTGTGGAAGAGTACCACTCTGCCTTGAGGGGAATGTGGAAAGAATTGAATGTATATAAGCCAATATCTATAGACATTGAGACTAGGCGAAGGCAAAGGGAGGAATTACGTGTTACCAGATTCCTCTCTAGCCTCCGATTTGAGTTGAACCAGTGAAATCCCATATTCTTGGAGCAAGTGAGATCCCATCAGTCAAAAAGGCATTCGATAGAGTTCAGTGTACAATTAATATGATCGATCACATAGGATTCCTCATCATCCGATTGGTTTACTTTTACAATCAATATTATCACATAGGATTCCTCATCATCCCATCAGTTTAATTTTATCTGTGCATCTAGTATCAGTGATGGAGGGAGCCAAGGTGGTTGCAGTGGTCGGTTTAGAGGTAGAGACTCAGGGGGAGGTTGTGTTAAAGGCAGGAGTATGTGGGTTGGTTGGGGCACAAATTCTGGTGGTGGTAGTGGCCTCAAGCATGTTAGCCAACATTACACTCACTGTGATCTCAACAATCATACAATTGATACATGTTGGCATCTAGTGGGAAAGCCAGCTTGGGCTAATCAAGTTTGCTCATTGAATGATGGTTCCGAAGGGTATATGTCGAAGTCTGTTACTCTTGCTGAGCCAGCTGCTTCAGATGACACAATTACTATGTGCAAGGAAGAATATGCGAAGCTTTTAAAGATCACTCCACCCATGCCTCTTCCTCTATCGCTACTTTTGGCCAGTCAGGTACAACTTGTATTACTTCTTCAGAGAATTTCCTATAGATTATTGATTCTGGAGCTTTCGATCACATGACTGGTAAGCATAGTATGCTAGCTCAATTAGTCCACTCCCCATCCAACTTTTCTATCACGCTAGCTAATGGTACATCAACTAGCATATCGGACAAGGGCACTATCTGTCCTACTCCAAATCTCTCATTGTCTTCAGTTTTGTACATTCCTAAGTTACCTTTAAGCTTATTATCCGTCAATACTAACCAAAGCCCTAAATTGTTCTGTCAAAGTATATATTTCCTATTGTGAGTTTCAGGATCTAAAGATGGGATGATGATTCGTGGAGGACATGAATCAAATGGACTTTATTACCTCAATCGAGAAAGAACTAGAACTAGAACTGCATTGCAAACCAACGTCTTTCCTCATCAGTGGCATCCTAGGCTTGGTCACCCATCTTCAAATAGTTTGAAGAGTCGTCTTGTCTTCGTTGTATGTGTCAATGTTCATTTTATTGGTGATATTATCGAAATATCGCTGATATTATCGGAATCGCTGGACAAGTGATACCGAAACCCCACTTTTTCGTTTCTCTCCGGATTATCGGCGAAATATCGGTGATATCGTCGATAATTTGGGATCATCGCAGAGAATATTGACTATAGCCACCAACTACGTAACGTATCACAGGAAAACTGTAGCCAAAAACCTCATTTCCCAATAAATAGGTAAAAATCGGAAGATCGCTTCGATTTCGCTATTTTTGTCAAGTGTGAGTGATCTCGTACCTAGTTGATCGGAACACAGAACTCGAAAGAAGGCCTCGGTCGACAGCGCCGATCTTCGAACATTGCAGAGAGATCTTCGAACATTGCACAGAGGTAAGAAAAACCTTAGAATTTCCCTTTCCCTTTTCGATTGGAAACTCGAAATTTCGGTGAAAAATCAGGGATTTTGGGAATTTTCTCTTGATTTGGAAACGATTTAGGGTTTCGAAGCCCTCCCTTGAAAACCCCTCTTTCTTCGGTGAGGATCCTCGTCACGGATGAAATTTCAGCATTTTTTTATGTTATTTTTATTTTTATTTATTATTTTTTAATTGGAGTTGGAGCCTTCGACAATAGAGGGGATGCGAATCTTGCTACTGAAGTAACATCACCAAGTTCTGTGGAGCCCACCATGACATATCTGTTATATCGATATTGTCCATCCATTTGGCGAGATCATTTTATGCCATGAGCCCAAAAATGAGGCATAGACAAAGCTCAGGTGGACCCTACCACAGATAACAGTGGGATAATGACGCCCACCGTTGAAACCTTCCTAGGGCCCACCACAATGTTTATTTGAGATCCAACTTGTTCATAAGTTCACATAGACATGGACAAAGGGAAAAACATAAATATCAACTTGATCGAAAACTTATGTGGCCCCCATGAAGCTTTTAATGGTAGGCGTTCAATCCCCACTGTTTTCTGTGGTGGGGTCCACTTAAGCTTTAGATCTGCCTCATCCTTTGGCTCATGCCATAAAATGATCTCCCCAAATGGATGGACGGTTTAGATATAACACATACATCATGGTGGGGTCCACGGAACTTGGTGACGTTAGTAGCTACGTCACTTTTTTTTTTTTTTTTTTGCGTACCGAGTAACTCGTACAGTTTGTCGTACTAAGTAAATTCTCTTGGGCCCACCATGAATGTATGTGATTTATCCGCGCCGTCTATCTATTTTCCAGCTCATTTCAAGGGTTAATTCCAAAATTTAAGCATATCCAAAGCTCAAGTGGACCACACCAAAGGAAACAATGAGACTAATGATTCCACCGTTGAAACCTTCCTAGGCTCCACAGTGATGTTTATTTGTCATCAAAACTGGTCATAAGATGATAAAGCCATGGCTGAAGGTAAAACATAAAAAATCAGCTTGATCCAAAACTTCTATGGCCCCCAAGAATTTTTCAATGGTATATGTTCATTCAATCTGTTTCCTATGGTGTGGTCCACTTGAGATTTGGATATGCTTCATTTTTTACATGAAGCCATAAAATTATACAATAAAATGGATGGACGGAGTGGATAAAGTACATAAATCATGGTGGGCCACGTGGAGTTTACTCAGTAGCTTAGCGTACTGAGTTACTTAGTACGCAAAGCTTTGTGTCCCGATGGAGTCGCGTGTGTGCGATTCGTTTCCATGGCTTGGTGCTCTGTGGGGCCCACTGTAATGTTTTTCCTCCATCTAATCTCTTAATTAGGTCACACAAGACCTGGATGAAGCGAAAACACAATTATCAGCTTGATAAAAAACTTTCATGGCCCATAAAAAGATTTTAATGGTGGGATTCAATCAATACTGTTTCCTTTGGTATGGTCCACTTGAGATTTGGATCTACCTCATTTTTGGGACCATGTACTAATATAAACAACGATAAAATTGGGCCCCACACAATAAGGGGAACACGGTCTTGCCCGGGCAACACGGGTTCAGTTTCGGTGGATCCCCAGATCCACCAGGTGTGTGGGGCCTTGACTGTGGGGCCACCTTGATGTATGTGGAAATTGAAGCAAATCCGAATCTCAAATGGATCATAGTATAGGAAACAGTAGTAAATGACCATTAAAAACTTCTTGTGGGCCACAAAAGCTTTGGATGAAGGTGATATTTGTGTGGTCTCTTCATATTGGACTTTGTGACCTTATCAATAGATTGGATGGAAAATAAACACACCATGATGTCTCTGTGGGACCCACCATGATGTCTGTGTTTCCTAATAGTGTGGTCCACTTGAGACTCCCCTAAGCAGTGTATCAAATGACTCCTCTTTTTTATACTATACAGTGTAATGAGCACGACACACTACATAAATACCTTTGTCATTTTATGATGCATGGCTGGCATCTCGCAATACACACGCCTCTTCAATTCTGAAAATGTGGATCATGGTTCAATAATCTAGAAAACCGCTTAAAAATTAAACCGTGCATTGCATACTTGCTACGTCACAGATACGTGTGTAGAAGAAAACAGATCATAAGATACAATAATTAGATATTGGACCCTTTCTAAGGTGAATGGGGGATCATTGCAATAATTATATATAAGCAATAGGTAGCACTCCACGGTAGTATACTCTGGAAGAGTGTAATAGATGACACGCAAGCATTTAGAAATTGCATACAATCTTAACTATCTAATAATTTGGGCTTATTACATTGAATAAGAGTCATTGCTCTTTTTTTTTTTTTTTTTTGTCGATTATTGCAAATTTGTATGCTACTAGGGAGCAAAATGTCGTCTGGATCTGGAAAAGGAGGAGCAAGGGACATTGAGAGGAAACATGGACGGCCAGTGGAGGGGAATAAATATAGAGCCATATGCAACTACTGCGGCCAAGTTATATGGAGTGGGGGTGTCTAGGTTGAAGGAGCATTTGACAGGAGGGTTCAAGAACATGATAGACTTCCCGAGTATAACAAAGCCAGTGGGAGAGGAGATGAGAAGAGTTTTGGCTGAGGCGAAGTCACACAAGTTACAAAAGAAGGATTGGGAGAGGGATCTTAGGGAGCAGTTATGGGGTCTTAGACGGGGCTTCGGTACTGTCATGGAGGAGCAAGATGACGACGACAAGGTGATTGCATATCCCGATGACTGTGTTACAACGCGGGATAAGATGGAGTTCATACAGGAAATCAGCGACTCCCGGGCATCGGGGTAGGAGAGGGAGCAGAGGAGACGGTTTGACGAGACTAGGCCGTCATTTAAGAGATCCTGACATGAGGCCGGTGGGAGCAGTAGATGGTTTGAGGGAGACGGTGTGAGTGGTAGTGGTTCTGGTGGGCATGGCCTACAGCGTACACAGAGTGTCTGTATTACAGATGCACCCATTACAGGTGTTAATCAGAAAAGGTTAAAAAACATACGGAGCAAAAGGATCAGGGAGAAAGTGGGGAGTGCCATATCTAGGTAGTTCATCTCGAGTCACATACCGGCAAATGCAGTCAACGATCCTCACTTCAAAAATATGATTGAGGAGGTGCAGCGTGTTGGGCCTAGCATGAAGCCTCCGACGCCAATAGAGATTCTTGGGGTCTACCTCGATCAGGAGTACGGGGAGATGGAGGCGAGGTACGTACACTCAAGTTAAACTAGCAGTAGTACGGGTTGACGGTCTTGTGTGATGGGTGGGCAGGACCTACAAAAATGTCAATTATCAATTTTATGGTGTCCTGTACAGGGCAACCTGTTTTCCTCAAATCTATTGATGCATCCGCCAAAATAAAAGATCACAAATACATATATGATCTTATGGTGGAAGTGATTAAAGATGTTGGGCCCCAAAATGTCATCAAGTTGTCAAAGACGATGGCAATGTGTTCGTTGCGGCGGGGAAGAAATTGATGAGGAAGTACAATTTATATTGGACCCCACGTGCGACACACTGCATTGATTTAATGCACAAGGTGATAGTGTAACGCCCCGTAAAATCACCCTTTCTGAAACCCAAACACACTTGGGCCCGCCTTGCGTACGTCAACTAAGGATGATTAATCAGCCACTCTTAGCCTTAAAAGACCATAGTAACATTAAGATGAGCTTAGATGCACTTGTAGGAGGCCGTTGCGCCACCCATCCCAAGACCGATAAATTTGAAAATCGAGTGGAACAACCGTCATGGCAGGCTTGACGACTTTGGATAGGTGCCATGGTAGAGCCGGCGCCCGAAATCCCGAAATTGAGTAGTCTAGTGAGAGCACCAGCAAGTGCACATACATGGGCACAAGAACTAATTTAAGTAATCATTATCAATAACACATTTTCTTAGATGGGCCATTAGGACCTTTGCATGTCTATGAAATCGAGAACCTAGGCCATAAATATAACATTAAACATGTTCCCAAACTCGTAACCCCGATTGGTGACCATCGAACGAACCCATCTCCGTATCCGGTGAACGTCACATCCGAACTTTGCGAAACCGTAATTGAAGGAAGATCTCACCTTGATGAGCCTATCCCATGGATGGGATTAGTCTAGATGGGCCAGGTGGGCCCCACATGATTAAAACAGGGCCCAAAAGGCCACTTGCATGTGACTTAAAACACTAGGGCCATATTTCCCAATTGACCCAACTTATATAAGTCCCCTTTCTCAGCCCTTTTCTCATTTTCTTCAACAATTTCTGAGAGAGGGGGGTTGGGAGAGAGAAAGGGCTGGAGAAGAAGGAGAATTGGGGAGAAGGGAGTCTTGCATGCTACTCCACTAATCTCTAACCACCCCTACGACTTCGCAACTAGCACCACTTATGCTAGAGCTTCCCCGAGTGCCGATAGAGGTAAGCTAGAGCCAATTTCCCCAAGATTCTAGCTCCACGTTCAACCTTTCCTCAAATTCTCATGCATGCGAAACTTCCTCTTGCAGGTTTACGCTAATTCTCCCCTGAATTGAGGTGTGTATCATTTACCCAAAGGTTGTCAAGCAACAAATACCTGTAGTTGTAGCTAATGTCTTCATTATCCGAGTTAGGAGTGTTATGCTAGCTGTTTGGATGATCGAATTGTGACTGGGAAAGGTCATAGGAGTAGAGAGGTTGCTCTATCTAGAGATTAGAACGATACGCGTACGCTAGGACCATTTGCATGCTCATATCATCTTGCATATGTTCTGATTTTACTTATCTACTATACTAAATTGCTTAGACTATATGTTTCTATATTAATTGCTGAGATTGTGATAATGCATGTCTTATATGGCAAGTGATGTGCAAGTTTTGCAATTGCTTGTGGGCTTGTGGTTAGCCCATGTGTTGTAGATGAAAATTTTGGAATCTGAAATTGTAGGTATCATTAGGCGTCATGTAGTAGTGCCCAACCCGACCAGACATTGTAGTGGAGGTGGCCGCAAGGGGTCAATATACATGTTCATATACATGTTCATGTGAAAACCCTGTGCATCTATGCTTAATTTTATGCCTCCTACATGCTTATGATGAGTATGGTGTGTATCGTGTGCTGTGTTACGAGATTATTTATGTGGATGTTAGATTAATGTACACCTTTTGTCCCCATATTGATAAACCTGCTTGATGTGAAGCGATGGAAACCGTGAGAGGTGTCCATGATGGAAGATAAGTCTTGGCGTGATCATGAGATTATGTTGGATGTGGGCCAAGGGATCCTTGTGATCCTATACGGTTTGAGATGGATCTGTATGCTATATGTGTATGATTTGTTTTGGTTGGCCTCGTTAGAAGGCAATGGTACTTTAGGCATGATTGAGCTATAATATGGGGCAAGGACTGGACATCATTCGTACATGATATCTCATGAGCCGAGGTTGGTGATATGGACACTAAGCCCGAACTGTCGGCCTATGCTGGGTTGATTACGACTCCCCATAGTGACCTTTGAGTTCCTTTAAATTGGCTGGATGCTAAATTACTTAATTAATGGATATAATTAATCATGCATTCATTTACCCCTCGCGCGTTAGAGAAAGTGTGCATGAGGCCCGTTTCTCTCTCGCTATCTAGTGAAAGTATGCATGAGGCCCGTTTCACTAGTTGGGTTTTTGGGGGGCTAGTGGAAAAGTGGCTAAGGCCCGTTGTAATACCTCAAGATTTCGGCTCCCGTGTACATCGCGACGGCCGAATTCCCAAGTTTATTTGGAATGTGTGAGGGTTATACCCTTTACATAATTTTCACACAAACGTGCACATTTCACACTATTTGGAAACCATGAGCAAGACGGTGGAACCAAACTTATATATTATTTCATTAACTAAACTAAATCATCAAACCATGTAACCGTCATTCAATCGATCATCATGTTCATAACTACGTCCCATTACTGGGACTTATTGCAAATTCAAATACTTAATAATTGCTAGAACTATGTATGACTATGCGGTCTCGTCTTCCACCATCTACTCCCACGAGCCATCATAATCGTCTCCTTGAGGCTCGGGCTCCTGAGGATCGTTACCCACATGTTCTAAATTATTTTCCACAAAAACACCGTCAAAAGCGGCATAGTGAAGAACTACTTTAAGGTTAAAATAATAATTGCATAAAAATCATAACAAAACATCCATTACTCTTACTTAATGCAATGCATGATAATGCATGACCCAGCGTAGGAATCCTTAGACATGCCACCAGGAGTTTTAGGACATGCAAGCCCATAATTTTGCCCGACCACATGAGAAACGGGACGCTCATAGCTCAAATCCATATGTGACAGTGTATGAGATAAGTAGGACGCTCTAGCCTATTCTCAATTCCATACACCCACATGAAGCCATTTGCATGCATAAGTTAACCATTCTTTATTATTATTACCAATTTACACTAAGCCACTTAACGTACAACCAACCTTTGGTACCACCACATCCTTCGTCATGGTTCATCACTCATCAAAACAGTCGTAACCGACGCATCACATCCCAGGATGGCAGCCCATACTACTAAGGTTCATAACAACCATGCTCAACTATGGTCTTATGGAGATTCTTAACAACTTGAGGAATAATAATAATAATAGTAAATATAATAATAATAATAATAATAATAATAAATGGATTTAACAACCACTTAATCGGGCGATCTGATACCACCACCACAGATCAAGGTGGCCACTTAACCGGACAAGTTAAAAGCACCGTCTCAGGTTAGGGCAACCTCTTAACCGGGTGTTCCGATATTCATCACCACAGATCAGGGTCCATCCACATATATAAAAGGAATATAACATAATACGAATCTCCATTAGATAATCACAACTATTCTTTATACAATATGGAAGGAAATGTGGTCCCTTTAAAGATGGTTACATAAATCTCATATGTGCAACAAACATTCCATTCTTTGTTGGTTCTCTTAGTCCTAGAAACGTCCTCATCACCATGAGATGTGCATAGGGTATCTAAAAGCGTTCATATATGACTTACTAAGGAGAGAACAAAGAAACACATGTAAACAAAAGCATATAAGAATCATCAACTTTCCAAAACATAAGATTATTAACCCAATCTTAAAGGAGTTCTCACCTTATGATCTACAGCCTATTAGAGATATATGATGATGATGAAATAATAGCAAAATGACACTCCTCTCTCTTTTCTCTCTCTTTTTCTCTTTCTCTCCCACTTTCTCCTTCTCTTTCTCTCTCTCTCTCTCTCAAATTCGTGGGTGGGGGTCACCTTTGGCTAGAAGAGTCCCTATATACAGAGGTAGGGTCGGAATTAGGAGTTTAGGAAAGCTACATCATCTTCGGATGAACGGTCGCGGTTTAAAATAGAAATATATTATCTTTCGAGCCGTTTTGAAAAGTGTACACAACATGATTTGAGGAGAGATTCCATATGTTTGTTAAGTCAAGTATGGGCTACAAAATGGTCGTGACAGATTTTGGAATGAGGCCCACTAAGTGATGAACGGTCCATGAGAAGAAAATATGAAATAATGAGTTTAGAATTAGAAACTTTTGAACGGACGGTTTATGTGACAATTGGACACCTAGGGTGGGTTTAGATAGGTCCAATGAGGCAGGTAGGGTCTACAAACTGAGGGTCCACAGCCGTTTGATAGGGTTTTAGCGCAAGAGAATGTTCTAGAGAATTTCTACACAAGGTGGGAGAAACTTTCGCTTTTGAGGTGATTCTCCACGTTGATTAGCTATAAAGGATCCTTAGGATCTTCTACAAGCTTTCCTAAGTTCCCATGCGAAGAGGTTTCCCGGATTGGAAGATTCAAGTTTCCAACGGTTGGAAGGGAAGAGGAGATCGGGTTGGATTCGCGATGGAATGAGATGAAATTTGGTAGGAAGGGGTTTTGAGGGACTAGAAAAAGGATGGACGGCTTGGATTATCAAAAAGGGGTCCACATGTGGATAGTTTGGATGACCAGCAATGCTGCCCACGGGCGTTTTCCCGTTCGTGCGTGAGACGCACGGTCAAACTTGCGTTTGACCGCACGGTTTGGCCGTGCGTCATGCACACAAGGCCCACCATGATGTTTATATAAAATCCACTCCATCCAGCATGTTGGCGAGGTAAAATAACGCGTTGACACTAAAAATGAATTAGAAATGAGGTCGAGTGGCCCACTTATTATCAGATTTCTGATTTACCTATTTGTAGAATGATTGAAGGGCTGAAATTCGACGTATACGGTTAAAATGTACCTAAACGCTTATGTTTAGGGTTTTGCGTCTTAATGATCGCTAGAAACTAACGTACTTAAAAAGGCAGGTTAAGTTTAACTAATGGCATTATTGTAATTTTCGCAAATCTTCGGGTTTAGCATAATCTAACTCTTCTATGTTGTTAATGGGGTCATTCTAAGAAACTTTAATAAAGGGTACTCCATCTGATCTCCTAAGGATGTCCCGTTATTTGAATTTCAATATTAACGGTCGATATTTAATATAAAAAAGAAATTAGAAATAAATTTCAGAAAATTTTAAAATAACTATGGTAAATTCGGGGCGTTTCACCCGTCCCATGCTCAAAACCTCTGGTGACTAGTGGCTAGTGAGAAGAGTGGTGTATTCCCGTCTCATTTAGTCAGGGTGCCGCGTATCATGCATTGTATTTAAACAAGATTTTCTCATGTATGTTTTGTTTGAGTATGATTATTATGCTTGGATATTATTGTGCTAATCTTAGAGGGTAACCCTCACTGAGTTGATAGTGAGCAACTCACTCCCTCCTAGGACGGTGTTTTAAAACACCAACCCAAATGTTGTAGGTGACGATCCAGTAGAAGAACCAGAGTTGTAGTATGAAGGAAATGAAGTTTCATAGTGGTCAATGACGGACGATGAAGCCGTATCAGCTTAAAGATGAATTATGTTTATAGGATAGATTTATTTTCATGTAATTCGAATTAAGTCTCCCATGGAGACAAGGAAGTGGAATATTATGATTGTAATGCATTATGGTTGAGAACATAGAGTAGAAAAATGTGATTAATAATCTTAATTTCCGTTGTTATGCTATGAACGCCATGAATATGGGAAATAAAGATGAATATGTGAAAATATATCCCTAGCATATTCAGGTTAACACCCGGAAACTCGACCAATTGTGTTGTCCACGAGAGCTGAAATTTCGAGACGTTACATTGGCTAATCATGCATGGTTCGGCATGGCATGCATTGTGCAAGTGATGGGGTGGTGCCTCATTGCTAGCGGCTCAGCTTTGTGTGGGTGATGTGGTGGTGCCACTCACCGTCTGTTGTGACCAAACCGGTGTTTGAGCATGCATTTGCATATCATGCACTCATGGCATTAAGAACACTGTTTGTGCTATTATATGTATATTCATGACTGTTGTATGGGTGGGAAGTGAATTCATTACCTATGCCTTGACTGGATGGGCCCATTTTCTGACTGACCACATGCCTCCGCACATGTGCACATTCTTATCTGGAGGCCCATCAGTGACGTGTGCGGGTTAACGATTAGAGGCGGTCTCGACCATAGATCCTTGACTGGATGGCAATCGGACCGTTAGTTGTTCCCGATTGGGCCATCCAACCGTTGGGTCGATTCGAGCCCACCACGGGTGGCCCATTCCCCATTTTTCATTTTTATATGTTTTAGACATTAAATAGTGACTATTGGATGGTTCAGATTTAGTTTATTGCATTAGGGTTTTACTATTTTAAAGATGGACTCATAATAACATTTTTGTAATTTTGGAAGTTGAAATAAATAAAAGAACGGGGGTACGTCCAGCCCCTCTAATGCTTGCGTTTGTGAAATTTTCTTCTTCGCTTTGTGAGAGAGAGCTAGGGTTTCAGGATTGGCCCGAGAGCGTTGAGGATTCCTCTCGGATTTTGAAGTTTCTCTCTTTCTTGATTTCTAAGGTGCTCGATGAAGGTAAAGTTCTTCCCTTTTGATTTTCCTTCTTCCTCCTCTCTTTAAAAAACCATTTCTTCTCTCCATCTTATTCTTTTTTTTTCCTACTTTGCCCATCAAACCTTTCACCCCACCATGATCGGTTGTTTGGATCTGATTGATATGAGGTTTATGGACTGGTTTATGGACTGGTTTATGCTAGAAGTGGGGATATTCTCATATCCTTAGATCTCTTTTACACTTTTACTTGGACTTTATGTTTTTGGGTATGCCCTTATTGAATCATTCTAATTTCTTGTGTTGAATCTCTCTAGATTTCCTTGTTTGTAAGTAGACAGTTGATTAATGTTTATTACTTGATTATCCAAACCCTTATCTCACTACATATATCATTAAGGCATCACATACCCTGCATCACACACGCTGCAATAGGCTCTTCTTAGAGTTCATACTTTGTGTTAACAAAGCCTTCCTGGGGCATGAAACTCTATCAAGCTTCTTACAACACTCCCATCTTTATAGACTTGTAGCTTATTGCCACCTAGCTTTCCTTGTCATAAAGGGATCTCTCTAGGACAATTACCATATGTTACTACAACTAAAGCAACACCCATAATATACTTAAGATCTTTGACTAAGTCAAACCTGTCCATATTTGGATGTTTCCTAATGTACACAACACATGGATGTACACAATCACCATATCTCATGTCGCCACTTGAGCCATATGCGGGGGAACTCGCCGGTGCAATTCTTGCGCGGGGGGGGGGGGGGGGGGGGGCAATTGTAGGAGCCATCCCATCCCAATAGCGTATATTTGGAGCTCAATATGAAATTCCATTTTATTAAAAGACCTATTCGGATAAGGGCAAACTCCAGAGATTGCTTCAAAGTAGGATCCTTTCTTCAACCAAAAGAGGGTACGCTTCACGTCTTGAAGTTGCGAGGACAGATTAGTTCAAAGACCCATTGGTCAAAGGAAAGGGGAGGTCTAGATTCTGGGATGGAGCCAAGTCAAACCCATCCACATTTGGATGTTTCCTCATGTACACTGCACATGGATGTACAAAATCATCCTATCTCATGCTATTACACATATCGTTCTACGTAACACCATATCCCATGGCTATGAATGTAAATGTGCTACTTGTAAGCATATTATTACTTTATATCTATTTGTATCTACCATACGCCCCATTTTTCTCGAATGATATAAATTATCTTAATTTTTAAAACCAAAAAAATCACATTGTATCATCCGATGTTGTCTCAAATGATGTGCATAGTTTTTTTAATCATAAAATACTTTTTGTGCTTTGTCGTGTCCAATCCTTGTTAAGATCATTATAATAGTGAAGTTTGCAACTTTCATTTGCAAGTTAAATATTGTGAGATTTATCCTGTTTTTGCCAAACAAATTCCTAGAGAAACATTACCAAGCCTAAGAAACATCCATAGCAACATACCATGGTCGAATTTTGGCTGACACGAGCATTGATTGGTCCTGAAGAAACTGAATCCAGCAGGCCATACATTTCAATATTTCCACCAAAGTTATGCAGCAGACACCTGATATAGATGTTGTGATGATCATATTGGACATCAACCAATCAAATTATTGTTGTAAATTGTAATGGATTAATATGACATTGAAATTATAAGTAGCAACATGCAAAATAACTAAAAGATGAATCAGAAATATCTTGCAAATTTATCCTCTTAGTTTTTCATGAATAGAATGAAAATCTACTAAAATGAATTACTTTATGATGACCAATTTGCAACATTCACTTAGGGTCATTGCAAGTTACCAGACGTAAGGAGTGCCATAAAACTGAGAAGATATTTCCCATATGGCTTTGACATCAGCAAATAGATCAAGGACTATCATCTTTCCAAATGGAACGGAATGCACAAGTGCCTGTAGAATCCAAGTAATATATAAGTAGCAAGAAAATGATGGAAAACATCTCATTATAACAATTAAAAGAAATTATTGGAATAGAATAGTTAGCAACAATCTAACATTCAATCTGATCTGATGCACGTTTAAAGAAAAGAAAGTAATAAATTCAGCAAAAAATCTCAATACTGGGAAAACTACTTTGATTCCCAAGAAAAACGATGCAGCAATTATGGGCAGTGTTATCGGATATGGGCTGCTCTATGGCCATCTACAACCCATCTACGTTTGGGACATAATGGGTATTGTGAACCCTATTCTCTCCTTTTCTCTTCCTCCTCTCATACTTCTTTTTCCTCCTCTCTCTTTTATCAATCACACCACATGGTATAAGAGTGAAATTGATTGAGGCATTGATCTCTTCCATCAACTTCCCCCTTCCTCTCTTTTCCTTCTTTTATTTACTTGAGGTGAAATTTTAAAGTCATTAGAGGCTGATCTACATGGCTTCTCTTCCACCCACCATATGGTGGCTCATGTAATTGTGTATCATGAATGCCATATAAGGCCCACTTTCTCATAACACCATCGTGAAGGACAAAAGTGGGCCATCGTCAGTGTGTGGTCAGATTTGCGCATATGGCCAGATCTGAAATCTAAAGCATATGTATAAGTTGCGTACAACAACGATTAGGGAACAAGTGTGCATGTGAAGTTTTTGGATTAACCAGTGCTATCAAGTAATCATGTTCATTGATATACGTTCATTCCATGGATATCAAGAATGAAGCTAAGACTAATCTTTAGAATGATGCTAAGACTAATCTTTTGTCTCCATATTAGCCAATGAACTTTTGCATTAAATCGACAAAACTCAATGGAGCAAATTACTTGTAATGGGCCACATCAGTAGAGGTTTTTCTTATGGGAAAAGGAAATTAAAGGTATTTGACTTCTCTCATGGCTGAAAAAAGTTCAATAGAATACCAAGGTTGGGTGGCAAAGGATGCTCAAATTAGGGGTTGTTATGGAACAAATAAGAGCCTCAGATTAGTGTAAATGTTATCTTTTTCAAGGCAACAAAGGAAGCCTGGGATAATCTGAGAGAGATGTATTCAGGCAAAAAAGAATTCGGATTTATGAGTTATTACAAAATAACTTCACTCTTCAAGAAGGAGATAAGAGTGTCAAGGAGTATTATTTAGCCTTCTGAGGAATGTGGGAAGAACTGAATGTATAATAGCCCGTCTACCGATTACGAGATGAGAGAGGAATTTTGTATTGCTAAATTCCTCTCTGGTCTTCATCTTGAGTTCAAACCTGTCCAAGCTCAAATCCTTGGAGGCAGTGAGATCCATCCATCATTGAGGCATTTGCTTGCACTCAATGTGCAACAAGTCTAGAGAGTTTGCCCTTTAGTTTGTTCCACATTTGGTTCTGCATCCGATAGATGAAATGAAGTCACGGTGGTAGTGTGGTCGTTGTGGCCGTTTTCGTGATAAAGATTCAACGAGAGGTCGTTTTGGAGGTGGAAATAATTGGGGAAGTCGTGGCCTGTGGCACAAATTTCAATAGTAGTTGTGGTCGTGGTCTTTGTCATGGTAATCGGTAGTGCACTCATTGCGGAGTTAGTAACCATATGTGTTAGGACTTTATTGTTAAGCCTACTTTGGCGAGTCAGGTTTGTTCTTCCGATGATGGCACTGAGTGTCATGTCTCCAAGCCTATCTCCATCGTTTCTAAGCCCAATACTATAGGTGATACAATTACATTGTCCAAAGAACAAACTTTTGAAAGATTGTTTCACTCATGCATCATCATCCACATTTACTCACGCACAGTCAGGTATCGTTTATCTCACATCGTTTGATAGTGTTCCTTGGGTCTTTAATTCAGACATTAGCTAATGGTACTTCAACCCATGTGTTTGGATTGGGTACTGCTTGTCCTACCACATCGCTTTCATTGTCATCAGTACTTTACATCCCTAAAGTTACTTTTGACTTTATTATCTAAGTAAGCTAACCAAATCCTTAAATTGTGCTGTTACGTTTTATTCCTTTTATTGAATTCCATAATCTAAAGACGAAAATGATAATTAATAAAGGATACGATCATACGAAGAGAATAGACTCTATTACCTCGACAATGAAATAACTAAAGTTGCATTGTTGACAGATATCTCTCCACATCAGTGGCATTTTAGGCTTGGTCATCCCTCTTTAAGTGGTTTGAAGAGTCTAGTTCCATAGTTGTCGTATGTGTCTAAATTAAATTATGAGGCTTGTGAGTTGAATGAGCACCATAAAGTGTCGTTTCTTCCTTTTGTAGACAAGAGAAGTAATAAACCTTTTTATTTAGCACATTCTGATATTTGGGGCCCGATTCAACTTATTTGTTTATCTGCTTTCAAGTACTTTGTTATTTTTGTTGATGATTATTGTTGGATGACATGGCTAGATTTGATTAAAGATCGGCCAGAAGTGTTTTCTTGTTTTAATGAATTTCATATGGAAGCACAAACTCAATTCAATTGTAAAGTTTGTGTTCTATGTTCAGATAATGTTAGGAAATATTTAACCCATGACTTTTACTTATGTCTTTCATCTCATGGCATTATTCATTAAACTTTGTGTGTACAAACAATACAACAGAATGAGATAGTTGAATTTAAGAACCATGGTGTGTCGTAAAGGCCATTACAGGGTAGCAGTGTTGTAATGTGCGATCGCATATTCGCATATATGCACAAAAATCGCATATGCAACCATGGCATATACGATTTTGGCATATATGCGATCGCATATTTAAATATGTGATCGAATATGCGATGTATGCGACCGCATACAGCATATGCGATTGCATATTGGCCAACGGTCAGAAATCTGACCATTTTCTGATCGTTGGCACATTATTATTATTATTATTATTATTATTATTATTATTTTGCAAAAATACAACTTTTTCCCTATAAATAAGGCTCTAAACTCACCCATTTCACTCATTCTCATCACAAACCCTCACCCCAAACTCTCTTACTCTATTCTTCTCTTACAAATTCTAACTTCCAGCTTCCAAGTGGGTCTTCTAAATCAAGATTCAAGAATCAAAATTACATCATTCAAGCACTTTTTCAAGTTTCACTTTCAACTTTCAAGATTCAAGGAAGATTCATTCGAGTTCAAGACTTCAAGTGTTGAACATTCAAGCACTCTCTCTCTCATACATTCTTCATTTCTTCGGCTTCCAATCTTTCTTTCCAAGGAAGAATCAAGGAATCAAGAATCCAAGATTCAAGTTCAATCAATCTTTCTAATCTTGCTCTCTTACATAGTTACATACTACACATATATTTTACACTTTTTCCCCATCTTTTTCTTACATTTTGCTTCAAGTGTGCAGGCCACAATCTACAACAACTACAAGCCTACCTACCAACCAAGACTTAAGACTCAAGATTCAAGAATCAATATTGAAGAAGAAGAGAAGAGTGAAGAAGTCTACTCTCAAGTCTCAAGTCTCTCAACTCTCAAGTGACAAGTCTCAAGTCTCTCTCTTTTTTCTTTTTTCTTTTGTTTTGTTCTCCTCTACAAGAAGTGTAAGTGGTGTAACCGTGTATTCTCTCTGATGTAGGATGCCCTAATTATGATGCATGCTCATGAACACAATTAAATCAGCGGAATTAAAAGACAATAACAATATAAAATCTAGCAGTAATCATCATGAACTAAGAAGATCACAAGGAACATGCAATGGAACGGGCCATTCATCACAATTATGAAGTATGAGATTCAAGTATCACTATGGTTGGATCCGGCGAGGGATGGAACCTCGCGATCTTGCATGGCAATAACCCAATCAATTAAGAGGAATCTCTAATCCAGGAAATCAAGAGATTTTGGATTAGGGATTTGAAAATCTGAAAACTTAGGGTTTTAGGATCAAAATCAGATTTTGGGGATTTAGGTTATCGAAACAAATAGATTAAGGGGAAGATAGTATTACCTGGAAGAAGGATAGGAGGGGCACAAGAAGCAAGTAGAAGAAAGAGATCAAAGAAAAGGAAGAAGCATCACCATGAGAGAGACGAGAGGAGGAAGGCAACCAAAGGGTTTGCTTTTCATTAATCAATCAACTAAATTCGAGTTTAGGGCCTAGCCCTCTCAAATAAGCATTAAAACAAGTAAAAAGACTAAACTACCCTCAAAGTTTAAGTAAAAACGCGTAAACAACAAAAGTGCAGGAAAGTTCGGGCGCCCGAGCTCCCGCCCGAAGTCGTCCGAAAACCTCCAGAGAGGTTCGGGCGCCCGAAGGCTATGGAAGGGCGCCCGATGGGTGCCCGAAGTCTTCAGTTCTCCAGTCTTCTTTCTCCTTTCTTCCTTCACATGTGTCGTCCCTGAGTGGGGTCTTCTATGTGTCCAATCACATGTGAGGGGTCTTCAGCTCCTCAATAATTGCCTATCCACAAGGACGATACTTGTGGTTGGCGCTTTCTTCGTTGGTACACCTTGAATGCGCTTGTGTCCGCATCAATTCCCTTCGGGTGAGAGAAACTCGACTTCGACGAGTTGAAACTTTTGTAGTGCTCTAGTAGATCGGGATCAATACTCTGCAATGCTTAGCTCGACAGCCATGTAGATTCAGACGATGGCTTATTCTTCCATTTGACAAGGTACCTCTGGAAACCTCCATCTCTCGTAGATACTATCTCGTCATCCAAGATCTCCTCAATTTCTTCTTTATGGGTAATGGGTGAAGGGGTGGAAGGGGTTGTGTGAGAAAATAAAAAAAAAAGGCCATGAGAGGGACGATGGATCTACAATGGGGGTATGGGAACGGACTAGATCTTCCACATTAAAAGTTGGATTATTGCTCATTTCAGGTGGAAGGTCAATCCGATATGCGTTGGACCCAACCTTTTGTAATATCTTGAATGGTCCAGCACTACGCGCTTGTAACTTCTTAGCGACTCCTTGAAAGAATCGCTCTGGCCTTATTCGCACCATTACGTAGTCTCCTTCCGGAAATTCTTGCGCTCTACGATGAGAATCAGCTGAAATTTTATAGTCATCATTGCTCTTATTTATCCGCTGTCTAACATGTGTATGCAAGTCATGAATATGGCGTGCAAATGCATCAGCTGATTCAGAAGATCTTTGGGTAATAGACATAGGTAAGAGATCTATGGGCATTCTAGGTTTATAACCACTTACAATTTCAAAAAGACTCAACCCTGTAGATCTATTAACTGACCCATTATAAGCAAGTTCAGCAGTTGGTAAAATTAGGTCCCAAGTTTTGATATGTTCACCCACTAGACAACGTAGAAGATTTCCAAGACTACGGTTCACCACTTCAGTTTGACCATCTGTTTGTGGGTGGTAAGTAGTAGAGAATTGCAAACGAGTTCCCATAATGTGCCACAGTGTCTTCCAAAAATAGCTAGTAAATCGAACATCACGATCAGACATTATCGTTTTAGGTAACCCATGGAGACGCACCACACCATCAAAAAAGATACAAGCAATATGAGACGCATCCAACGTTTTCGAACATGGAAGGAAATGCGCCATTTTAGAAAAACGGTCTACAACGACAAAAACGGAATCATGCTTCTTGATTGTCTTGGAAGCCCAAGCACGAAGTCCATACTAATGTCCTGCCACGGAGCATGTGACACTGGCAATGGCATATACAGCCCGGTATTTTGCTTTCTTTGCTTTGCCAGCTGACATGTACGACATTGCCCTAAAACTTTGGCTACGTCTCGCTTGAGACTTGGCCAATAGAAGCGATCTTCCACGAGGGCAATGGTCTTATCTCGACCAAAATGGCCAGCTATCCCTCCTAAATGAAGTTCCCAGATAAGGAATTCACGAAGAGACATACGGGGAATACAAAGTCTGTCTCCCTTGAAAAGGAAGCCAGCTTTAAGAACATAGTCTCCCATAATACGCTGGTCACTGGCGAGTGACGAATAAGTACCCCCAAAATCAGGACATGTGGGGTATTCATCTATCAGTTGCTCAAACCCGACTACCTCTACACTCAAGGAGTTGAGCAACGCCACTCTTCTACTAAGGGCATCTGCTGGTTTGTTTTCAACCCCGGCCTTGTGTTTCAGAACAAACGAATATTCCTAAAGAAACGCTACCCACTTAGCATGCCTTGGGTTAAGTTTCTTCTGAGAATGCCAATATCTCAAAGCCTCATAGTCAGAAAATAAAACGAATTCCTGCGGTAGGAGATAGTGTTGCCAATGTCTCAGGGATTGCACTACCGCATAAAATTCTTTGTTGTAAGTGGAGTGCTTTTATTTTGCCTCGTTCAGTTTCTCGCTGAAATAGGCCACTGGGTGTCCTTCTTGACTCAACACTCCACCTATGCCGACACCAGACGCATCACACGCTACTTCAAAGACTTTAGAAAAGTCAGGTAGACGCATGACAGGAGCTTCTACCATTTTGCCCTTAATTTATTTGAAAGCCTTGACTGCAGCTTTAGACCACACGAACTCTCCCTTTTTCATGCACTCGGTAATGGGAGCCATGATCGTGCTAAAACCCCTAATGAACTGACGATAAAAAGTTGCTAGGCCGTGAAAGCTTCGCACCTCATGAATGTTCCTCGGTTCTGGCCACTCAACTATGGCCCTGACTTTTTCAGGGTCTGCGCGCATCCCTTCAGATGACACTATAAATCCTAAGAACACAACTTGGCTATACATGAATGCACATTTCTTAAGATTAGCGTACAACTTTTCCTTCCTAAGGACGCTACAGACCTTCTTTAAATGTTCAAGGTGTGATTCCTTAGTGGTACTATAAATAAGAATATCGTCAAAGTATACCACTAGGAATTTTTTCATGAACGGCCTCAAAGCTTGTGTCATCACCCGCATGAAAGAACTGGGTGCGTTACTCAAGCCGAAGGGCATGACCAACCACTCATAGAGCCCATCTTTTGTTTTAAACGCAGTCTTCCACTCATCTCCTGGGCGTATACGGATTTGGTGATATCCACTCTTGAGGTCTATCATAGAGAATATAGTGGACCTGGCCATCATGTCAAGCATATCATCAAGCCTAGGTATAAGGAACCTGTACTTGACAGTAATTTTGTTTATGGCATGGCTATCCACACACATGCGCCACGTGCCGTCTTTCTTTGGTGTCAACAATGCTGGCACGGCACACGGGCTCATACTCTCTTGGATGAAACCCTTTTGCAGAAGCTCATCAACTTGCTTCTTCAACTCTGCATGCTCTGCAGGGTTCATCCTGTAGTGAGGAAGGTTTGGTAGAGTAGACCCTAGGACAAGATCAATGGCATGTTGTATGTCCCTCATAGGTGGCAACTCATTTGGTAAATCTTCAGGAAATACATCACTGTATTCCTTCAGGACCGAGGTCACCTCACGGGGCAACTCTGTTGGAACCTCAGGTGTAATCTCTCTAGCCACAAGCGCATACACCATAGAATCATCCTTAGTCTCTTTTTCAAACTCTCTTGTGCTGATTATATGTAGAGACTTAGGCTTGGATTTCCCCACTCCTCTAGGCTCACTTGCCTTCTCATCCTTCTTCTTCCCTAGTGTGTTCTCAGGTGGCATGGGGTTAAGTTTGATCTTTTTACCGTTATGCATGAAGGTACACGCATTCGAACGGCCAAAGATCGGTGACATCATTATCGAATAGCCACGGTCTACCTAGGATAACGTCCCACATCCATAGGTAAAACATCACACTACAGGGACTCTTTGTATGACCCAAACTCGATGGGGACTAGACATTGATGGGTGACAGGTAGGGATGCCTTGTCAACCTAAGAAACTTTATATGGGTCTGGATGAGGTGTGGGTTTCAATTTCAAGCGATCTATGGTGCTAGTGGAAATCACATTCTGACAACTTCCATTGTCCACTATCACCTTACAATTCTTTTCACCACACTTGGCAATAGTGTAGAAGATAGTGCTTCGACGCCAGTCGGCACTACTTCTAGACTGAGCTAGCACACGTCTGACTACTGCAAGCGTTGCTTCTCCATCCACTTCTTCTTCATCAGTAAGTCCTCCTTCAGGGTGATACTCTTCAACTTCATAATCACCCTGGTCATCCCCACTCTCGCGGGACTCACCTATAACTAGGGCTTTCCCACGGCTCTTCGTAGGACATTGATTAGACATGTGGCCAAGATTGCCACACTCATAACACCTCACTTGGCTCATGTTACTAGGACCGGCACCAAGAACCCCTTTGCCCTTGTCCTCCCTAGGCTTAGGCGGAATGGTCGCCTGTGCTCTAGATTGACTACCAATATTAGGTCGAGTCCCCTGGGAACTAGATCTAGCAATGGAGTCTCGTGACTCAAAACGACGAACAACAGGAGCCTTCATATATTGCTCTAACTCCTGCACGACTTGATATGCTTCGTCCAAGTCCGTTAAGGGCCGAGTCATAAGCTCGCGCTGAAGATTCGCACAAACGCCCATCTTGAAACGCGAGAGCATTACTAGAGGGTCTTCTTGGATATCACATCGCATCATATATTCTTCAAATTTAGCGATGTAGTCAGCGGCAGACATTGACCCTTGGCGTAAGGATTGCCATTGGTCAAGGAGCTTCTGACGGTATGAGAGAGGAAGGTACTTCTCCTTCAACTTCTCTTTCATCTCATACCAATGTGTGATAGGGGCTCTACCAACTCTTTCTATCTTACGCTCGGTGTTGGCCCAAAATAGTTTGGCTTGGCCTACAAGCTTCATCTTAGCAAACCGCATTTGACGGTTTTCTGACATGCCATACCACTCGAAATAGTGGTCCATGTCAACAACCTAGTCAAGGAATGCCTTGGGATCCAAGCGCCCATCAAAACTCAGGGCCTCAACTCTCACACTCTTCATCGCACGCTCATCTGGATCATATCGGTCTTGATGATCATATGTAGCTCGTGCCTCTCGCACAACACCACGACCATTACCACGATCTCTATCCTCACTACCTCCACGTGTGGCAGCGCGTTCTTCAATGATTCCTCCCACTTGGGAGTGCGCATCATCCCCTACAGCGGGGTTTTCCCTTTGGGACGCCTCTAGTTGCTCAACCTTAGTCATGGTAGTGGTAATTTGGTTCTCAAGGTGGGCAAACTCACGCTTTTGACCCGCTTCTAGGGCGGTTATCTTTTGTATCAATTGAGCAAGTTGCTCAGATAACTGCTCGTTATTCATGGTAGGCTGAAGTCCGAAACCTCTACCTCTTCTCGTGGGCATACAATGGACACTTGAACCAAACTCTACCCAACTGGACTACTAGGTGTTTTGACTCACAAGATGAATGCAATGAATGCAAAACTAATATGACCTGATACAATCAAATTAAAACAGAAAACGACTCAAATCTGGAAATTTTCAAAATTAGGAAACTTTCTAAAATTGGAAAGTTTCTAAAATTGAAAACTTTCTAAATCTGGAGCTTTCCTAAATGAGACCTAAAAATCAAAACCCTAATTTGATAACTCAATCTAGACAAAACCATGCAAGCCTAATCTCTGATACCAAATTTGATGTACGATGCCCTAATTATGATGCATGCTCATGAACACAATTAAATCAGCGGAATTAAAAGACAATAACAATATAAAATCTAGCAATAATCATCATGAACTAAGAAGATCACAAGGAACATGCAATGGAATGAGCCATTCATCACAACCATGAAGTATGAGATTCAAGTATCACTATGGTTGGATCCGGTGAGGGATGGAACCTCCCGATCTTGCATGGCAATAACCCAATCAATTAAGAGGAATCTCTAATCCAAGAAATCAAGAGATTTTGGATTAGGAATTTTAAAATCTGAAAACTTAAGGTTTTAGGATCAAAATCAGATTTTGGGGATTTAGGTTATCGAAACAAATAGATTAAGGGGAAGATAGTATTACCTAGAAGAAGGATAGGAGGAGCAGAAGAAGCAAGTAGAAGAAAGAGATCAAAGAAGAGGAAGAAGCATCACCATGAGAGATACGAGAGGAGGAAGGCAACCAAAGGGTTTGCTTTTCATTAATCAATCAACTAAATTCGAGTTTAGGGCCTAACCCTCTTAAATAAGCATTAACACAAGTAAAAAGACTAAACTACCCTCAAAGTTTAAGTAAAAACGCGTAAATAACAAAAGTGCGGGAAAGTTCAGGCGCTCGGTCGGGCGCCCGAGCTCCCGCCCGAAGTCGTCCGAAAACCTCCAGAGAGGTTCGGGCGCCCGAAGGCTATGGAAGGGCGCCCGATGGGTGCCCGAAGTCTTCAGTTCTCCAGTCTTCTTTCTCCTTTCTTCCTTCACATGTGTCGTCCTTGAGTGGGGTCTTCTATGTGTCCAATCACATGTGAGGGGCCTTCAGCTCCTCAATAATCGCCTATCCACAAGGACGGTACTTGTGGTTGGCGCTTTCTTCGTTGGTACACCTTGAATGCGCTTGTGTCCGCATGACTCTCTCTCTCTCTCTCTCTTTCCCTCCCTATCTCTACTCTCTAGTCTAGTCTCTACATTCTCTCTTTCTAAACTCTATTTTTCTCTCACCTTCTTCTCTTCTACAATAGTACTAGTGTAGTGTAGTGGTGTGTGTGTGTGTGCCTAGTGGAAGCGTCAAGTGTGTAAGTGGAGCTCTCTCTCTCTCTCTCTCTCTCTCTCTCTCTCTCTCTCTCATTTTACTTTAGTTTTTATTTACAAATTACAAGTTACATTACATAATCATGTCTTCTTCCCAATCTTCCTCTTTGAAACCCAAGTCGAATGACCCGGGTTGCAAGTATGGGCACTATCGTAGTACTAGTGATAAAACTCACATAGTATGTGAGTTATGTGGGTATGTGGGCTCCGATGATATTGCTTGACACAAGCAACACCTTGCACATACACCGGGGACAAATGCAAGAGCATGCGACAAAATTACTCCAGAAATCCGAAAGAAGATTATGGAGTATATGGATAAACAATCGAGAAAAAAATGCGATAGCGCCCTACGTCAAGAAGAATATATGGAACAAGATGCATATTAAAATATAAACGTAGATAAAGCTATCCCTAACCCCCCTACGTCGACAGGCCGGTTTAAACCACCACCACTAGCCTCACAAAGAGCTCGTGGGCATGGGCCCATGGATAGATGGTGTAGACCACACCCCGAGGATGTAGTAGACCAAAGGGGTAAAGGCAAAGGGCCGGCTCAAATAACTTTAGAAAACCAGTATAAACAAAAAGATAAGAAAACTACTATTCAATATATTGCTAAGTGGTTTTACCAAACCGGTGTTGCTTTCAACGCAGTAAAATCGAAAAGTTTCAAAGTTATGGTTGAGGCAATAGGTCAATTTGGACCTGGGCTTAAACCTCTTTCATATCATGAAATGAGGGAGACGTGCCTCAAAGCCGAAGTTGAGCATACATGATCCTTTATAACTGAATATAAGGAATCGTGTAAAACTTATGGGTGTTCACTCATGGCCGATGGATGGACCGATAGATCTGGTCGATCTCTCATTAACTTCCTAGTGAATTGTCCAACTGGAACAATGTTTTTTAAGTCTGTGGATGCATCGGGCCATTCTCATACTGCAAACTACTTATTTGAATTACTAGATAGTGTAGTTGAGGAAATAGGTGAAGAATACGTTGTTCAGGTAATTACAGACAACGCAGCCTCATATGTAGCTGCCGGTCGTCTACTCATGGAAAATAGGTGTCATTTATTTTGGACTCTTTGTGCAGCCCATTGTATTGATCTAATGTTAGAAGATGTAGGTGGGTTATTTTTACAAGTGATTGCAAGGGCAAGAAGAATCACGGTCTTTATGTATAAACACGCCCTTCTTCTCAGTCGAATGAGAAAACACATTGGGGGCAACTTGCTACGTTCAGCAGTCACCCGTTTTGCTACAACTTTCTTAACACTACAAAGATTAAATGCAAAAAAATCGGAACTCAGAAGCTTTGTAGTGTCGGCCGATTTCACAAGTGGGCCTTGGTCAAAAAAGGCTGAAGGGAAACAGGTTCAACAAACAATCCTTTCACAAAAATTTTGTACACAAGAGGTAAAGGCGCTAAAAGCATCTGAACCCTTAGTCACTGTGTTGCGACTGGTGGAAGGGAATGAGAAGCCGGTAATGGGTTACATTTATGATGCAATGGAGATGGCGAAAGTTAAGATCATGAATCATTTTAATTATAGAGACCGTGATTACAAACCCATTATAGATAATATAGATAAAAGATGGGGTAACCAAATGTCATCTCTATTGTATTCGGCTGCCTACATCCTTAACCCGGCATGTTGTTTCTCTTCTCTCAACCCAATTGCAGCACTTGAAGTATATATGGTTGGATTTATTGATGTGTTGTAAAGAATGGTTCCAGATAAAAAAGAACAGGACAGGATCTCAGCTTCACTGGACTTTTATGCAAAGAGTGATGGTATATTCTCAAGGGATATCGTCATCAAGCATCAGACAATGAAAATGCCCAGTAAGTAGTATGAAAATGTCTCTTACAAATAGTTTTTTACATTCTAGTAATCTATAAAGTAAAGTCTAACCTATTTAAAATGTTTTTCTCAGCCGACTGGTGGGCTGCCTATGGAGTGGACCCAAACAAGAAGTATCCAGCTTTAAAGAAGCTAGTCATGAGGATTCTTAGACACACGTGTTCTGTTAGCGGTTGCGAGTGCAACTGGAGCACGTTCAAGGCGGTAAGTTTGGAAAAAATGAAAATGTTAATGTGTTAATGTTAGTAACCTAGTATATTATTATAGACTTACAATTTGGGATAATTGAAAAGCTAATGTCGAATGCACTTTCTTTCATGCAGATTCACACCAAGAAAAAAAATCGCCTTGAGCAAAAGAAGCTCAACAATTTGTTCTTTGTCCAATACAATAAAAAATAGCGAGAACGATTCTAGACTAAGAAAGAAAAGCCTAGTTTCTATGACCCTATCTGCTTAGATGAGCTGGAGGCAGAAAACGAGTGGCTCGTAGAGACAGAGGAGCCAGTCTTTGCTGGCGAGGACTTGACATGGGCGCAAGTTGAAGATGCCACATACGGATCGACACCTGGAGAAACTACTGCTCAAAGATGAAGGAGAGGGGGGGCGGGTAGTAGCAGTCAGCCGTGGTAGAAGAGATTGAGGAGATAGAAGAAGGAGATGATGATCAAGTTGAAGAACCACCGTTGGATGTTGATTAAGTATTAGTACGTACAAATGAAGAAGAAACTGAAGAAGAAGAAGTGTATGTGGAAGAAGGAGATGACTCAGATGACGACGATGATTACAATGGTGGTGGTGATCAATTACCACAATGGCAAATAGATCAATGTCTTTAGTCTTTAGTTTACTATTAGTCTATTGTTAGTTTTACTTTTACCTAGACTTGTAACTTGTACAATGTAAGTTCAAGTTGTAAATTATATTTCCATTTTCTACCATCAATAATAAATAAATAGCTTCTTCATTTTTGTCTTAGTTTTTTATTACTTCTTTCTTAGTAGTTAGTTCTTACTAGTTCTTACTTCTTACTTCTTGCTTAGTAGTTAGTAGTAGACTAGTAGAGTAGTAGGATTAGTGGATTACTTATTAACTTGTAAGTTATAAACTTATAATTAAACATGTATAGTATTAGACTATTAGTGCGCATATGCGATCGCACATGATCGCATATGCGATTTGACAACATTGTGGGGCAGTAAAGGTTGTTAAGTAAAGGTAACGGCGGCAACCGTTACACGTTATAAGGCCGTAACGACCATAATAGGCGTTATGCAAAAATGACTTGTAATTGCCACTAACAGCCCGTTGCACCCCCTGTAAAGGCCATAATAGCCTCGTAATTGTCTGTTATGAGGCAGATACAGGTTTTTTGTATTTTTTTTCAACGTTACGGGGCAAATATATGTTTTTCGGAATTTTTTTTCCTAACGTTACGGGGAAGATACGGGTTTTTTGAGTTTTTTCTTTAAATAAAAAAAGAGACCATAATGATTGTTACAGGGTCTGTAACAGCCATTATGAGCCGTATTGTAAAGGTAATGATGTTGACCATTACGGTCACCGTTACCGTTACAAAATACCTTGGCATCATTTACAGGTTGCTAGAGCTTTGTTATTGAACATGAAGGTTTAAGGTTCCGAAAATATTTGGTAGTAATGTAGTCTTAATTGCATGCTACATAGTAAATCGGATGCCTTCATTAGTCCTATATGGAAATTCACCTCTCTTTACCTTATGTCTTCAAATTCCTTCCTAATCTATTTCTCCAAAGGTTTTCGAATATAAGTATTTTGTTTATCAACTTGATCATGTTAATGAGAAGTTTTAACCAAGGGCTATTGAGTGTATTTTTCTCAGGTACTCTCGTAGACAACGGGGATAAAATGTTTACAATTATCTCCCAAAGACGTTATGTATCAGCTGATGTCACATTCTCTGAACACACTTCATATTTCTTTGAGGAAGGAAAGTCTTTACAGTTTAAAGAGAGCTCTAGAAATACTCTTCCCATTGTACCTAGGGAGATGTATGTGCAACGTGTAAAGTGGTTCTGTTGTCAAATTCCAAGGCTCAACCCTAGATAGGTAGTGGAAACTACTAAGATGTACTATAGGGACCTTTGCAGGTTTACTTCAGATGTTCCAAAAATAGAGATGGAGTACATAAGAGCATGACCTCTACTGGTCCTCATGATCCGTCTGAAGATCAACTTTCTTTTGAGTCCTGTTTTACAACATCATATGAAGGTAATTTACCTATTGCTTTTCATAAGGGTATCCATTTGTGTACTCAACATCCTATTTCCAGCTTTATTTCATTAAGTTATTTATCTCATTCATTTTGACAATTTGCTTTGTCTCTGTCCTCTGTGTTTATTCCCTGTTCTTTCCATGAGGCTCTGAGTCAAGGTATTCCGTAATGGTAATGGCGGTCGTAATGGCCACCACTAATAACTTTTAAGATACGGGATGTAACAGTCGTTACAAGGGCTGTAACGGGCTGTTACATCCCCCTTTTTCTATTAAAAAAAATTCGAAAACCTGTATTAGCTCTGTAATGATCCATTACGGGGCCATTACGGCCTTTACGAGGAGCGTAACAAGCCGTTACGGGGCTTGTAATGGCCTTTACGGGTCATTTTTTCCATAACAGCCATTATGGCCTTTACAACCCCGTAACGTGTAACAGTTGCCACCGTTACGTAAACAACACCCTGCTCAAGAGTTGTGATGGGTGGAAATGTGTTATGGAAGAAGAGATGGCTATACACTATTAGAATTAAACTTGGACATCAGCTAAATTGTCTGGTGGAAAGCGTGCAGTTGGGTGCAAATGGGAGCTCCCCACATACGCGAGTTCACTTCCCCTCCCCGAGATTACCTGATGCATGTGGTTTGTAGGTGATTGTCGTCTCACCTCAAAATGGGGCGAGGACACCCTGACGTCATAAAAAAAAAATAAATAAATAAATAAAGGGAGATCTTGGTCATGGTATCCTCTACAAGCGAAATGGCCATCTTCAAGTAGAAGAATATTCTAATCGGAGTATGGCCATTTTGTTTATTCTGGCTACTATACTTTTATGGGTGACAACCTTGTTACTTGGAAGAGTAAATAAAAAAAATTGTTGTGGCTCGTTCAACTATCGAAGCAGAATACAGGATATTAGCCCTTGCAACATGTGAACTCATTTGGCTAAAGACATTAATGTGAGAACTTGGGTTTATAGTTGAATTTTCTATGAGGTTGTATTACGAAAATTAAGCAGCCTCTCATATTACTAACAACCCGGTCTATCATGAGAGGACCAAGCACAGTGGTCAATTGCCACTTCATTTGGGAGAAAGTTGCTAGTAAGGAAATTTTCATGTCGTTCGTCAATTCCTAAGATCAACTGGAAGATATGATCATGAAAGCTCAGAGTCGTACTCAACTAGATTGTCGATTTGTCAGTAATTCTCACCCACGCACACGTGTCTTGGGCATAACATCTTAAAGGTCCATGTGATGCGGCACCCCATAAAACCCTCACAGACCAACTTTCAAGATCCAAAACTTAGGTGGGCTTAGCAAAGAGAGGCAAATCAAGGGAGGAAATTGTTTCCTTTTGCCATGGCCCACCAAAGTTTTGGATCAGGGTAAAAGTTGGGCCCTGGGGGTTCATGGGGTGCGACATCACATGGACGGTTCAGATTTTGGGTTCATATCACATGAGATGAGTTCTCAAAAAGTGTTCACGAGAACTGGTGCGCAGGTGAGCATTTCATTATATATATATATATATATATATATATATATATATATATATATATATATATATATATATATATATATATAGAGAGAGAGAGAGAGAGAGAGAGAGAGAGAGAGAGGAATGCTCACCAGCGCACTTCTCTCATCAGAACTCGTGAGCACTTTTTCATGGCTCATCGCGCATGACGTGAGCCCAAAATCCGAGTTGTCCACGTGATGCAGCACGCCAAAAAACACCCAGGGCCCATCTTTCAACCTATTCCAAAACTTTGGTGGGCCATGAAAGAAGGAAACAATTTTCCCTTGATTTGCCTCTTGCTTTCTACTACAGCCCACCAGAGCTTTGGATCACGTTGAAAGATGGACCTCACGGGTTTTTTGGGGTGCTACATCACATGGACGGCTCAGATTCTGGGCTCACATCATGTGCGATGAGCCATGAAAAAGTGCTCACGAGTCTCTTGTGAGAGAAGTGCCCAGGTGACCATTCCTCTCTCTCTCTCTCTCTCTCTCTCTCTCTCTCTCTCTCTCTCTCTCTCTCTATATATATATATATATATATATATATATAGAAAAGAGAGATGCAAATCAAGGGAGGAATCTATTTCCTTTTTCCATGGCCCAACAGAGTTTTGGGTTAGGCTAAAAGTTGAGCCCTGGGGGTTTCATGGGGTGCCGCATCACGTGGACCATATAGATTTTGTGCTCATGACATGTGTGCAAAGGTGTGCGGGTGAGCATTTCACTATATATCTTGCATTTATTACTAATGGCATTGTTGTAATCAATGTTTGAAATATCGGTATCGCGTTATGTATCGCATGCTTGGGATATAGATACATATCGGTTATCGCACGGGATATATCGTTTATATCAGGTAATTTATCACACTTTTTGGGAAACATCAGAAAACATTGAGAAAATGGTTGAACTTTTCAATGAAACTTAAGGGATTGTTAAAAAAGACCTTAATACACACTTTTAGATCATAACATCTCAAAAAAGAAGTGCACATAATAGGTTTCCTTTGTATAGGCTGCAACTATATTGAAATTGAATGCATAACATTTAGAGTATGGGTGATGATCATTTCATCAAACACTCGTAAATACTTCAAAATTAATTTCAATTGGCAGCTAGTTGAAGTGAAATTTCAAAATTAGAGTGTACATGATGATCATTTCATCAAATACTCCTAAATACTTCGAAATTAGTCTCAATTGACAGCTGGTCAAAGGAAAATTTCAAAAAAAAAAACATGGAAAACATGAAGAATCAATGGATATCAAAATCAAAGCTCCGACTCCATGATTTTTCATGCAAAACATGAAGAACCAATGGATTTATAACCATTTGACACTGATTTAACAAAATTTCAATAAAAAAAGGGATTGAAAGTTGAAAATGTTCACTGGATTGAACATGTGGGATATATCGGCACTACCTGTGTGTTTCATATCACACAGGTGGTATACAAGATATATCGTGGGATATATCAGCCGATATCGTCGATATTTAAAACATTGTTTGTAATTATTGAAAACCGTATTAATAAACAAGAGAGAGATATTTCTCTTCCTTGTCTCATTCTTTCTCCTGTTTTCTTCCTCTCTTTTATCAATCATGCCACAGGCGACTTTAATGCCAGAAAATGTTTTGCTAAAACAAAAATAAATAATTAAAGTCACCTATAAAACGAAAATGTTTTGATATCCCAATACATAATAAATTGTATTGTTAACTTATATGGCAGCTCTACTAATCCATGAAACATTTCCATAATATAATATAAGAGCCAAATTTGGTTCTCTTCTTAGTCAAAGTTTAAAGGCTCAATATGGGTGGCTAGTACGGCCATAATCAAAACTAAAACTTTGTTGCCAAGTTAAAGACAACTAGCTCATCACATGCTAAATCCTGTTTTAGAAATTTTATGAAGATATCTGGAAAAATAGGAGAAGAGGAAATTTATAGAGATTAAATGAAACCGCCACCTATTTTTACACTAACAATTTCAATGAATTACCCAAAACATATTCATGTTTTGTAATGATCGAGTCAAATGTGTCTTGGTCATAACAAATTTTTATCATTAAGGCTTGACCAATATTATAAGGTTGACTCATATTTTGATGACCGCATGTTACATTAGCGACTCCTACTGGTGCCAACCAACCCCAACTGAACTAGGCCAAGTCTTTACAACAGATTAATCAACCTCTTTGCACTACTCATGCTCTTATATCAATATTCAGCCAAGCCATACTAGTGTAAGCCTACTTGCTCCATTATTCAATTCTTTGCATCAAAAGCACTGGATTTGTTCTATTATAAGTTAGCACGAGTTTGGTTCCAATACAATCTTTTATTAGCTTACTTTCATCATAGAATTATCTCACAAGAGTGATGAGGTTATAAGAATCCAATACAGGTCCTCTACCTCAAGAAATCTAGTTTAATCTACCATACATAAAAAAACAAACTATCTATGGACTTTCAGACAGTTTTACAATGCCATAGGTCTCAAAAAAATTAAGAGAACATCCATGATGGTTCAGAAATTATATAAGCTGCAATTGTATTCACATGAAAAAGCATTGATTTTGCATTTTGATAGCTTGATATTACTACTTCCAATACCTGGATTGAAATGATGCCACTCCATAAGGTTATTCAGAATTTAGATATTATTGGGAGCATATAAATAAACGATGGCATCCAACTGGTCTAATTTTCATATTGTCGAAACAAATAAAATGAAGAAAACCAATTGTAAATAATTTAATGCATGAGGAAATCACTTCATGAGGTTCCCACATTGTGAAAAGGCTTCCAAAACAGGTGAAGACCAAAAGAAATTCTTATAGATGCATATAAACGTAAGATTTGAGGCAGCTGAATACTTGTATTTGTGGTGGCTTCCAGAAAGCAGAATCTGAATAAAAAAGCCATCCCTGCAAAGGTAAATAGTCACAACTCTTCACTATTTAATGTAATATGCATCTGAATTTCTCATGATTTGTGTATCAAGGGAAATGACAACTTGAATAAGGCAAATAATGAAGCAGACAATCAGCCATGTAGTATGAATTATGATAATATTGTCAAACTAGTTGTGTAGCTTCTTCTTCTTCTTTTTCCCGAAAGGTATGGGATTGAACCCAAGACCTCAATGTTAGACTTGTGTGCCTTGAAAAGACAATGATACTTACTTTGATGGACCTTGTTTACTCGTGACTACCCAGGTTGAATGGAATATACTTTGCTTTTCATTATTAATTTTGTGTGGAACTTATGAATCATATCTTTAATGGGTTGTAGGGGTTCTTTCATGGAATTTCATCTGTGGGTCCATGGTGAAAGAATGAAGTGGACACTAAACCTAGGGTTTCTTATTTTTTTGGTGTGCCGGGCCTTTGTAATGGTCCACGTGTGAGAGAGTGAACGCTGTGTTTGTGATCATTGCTCCTCTCAGGACCAGTTGGAATGTGTAAGCTGATTGTTTTGTCAAGTGTAGTGTGTACATCGTGTGAAGCGTGCAATTAGAGCATTCTTATATCTGGAAGAGTCAGCCCTTATCCGTGTAAGCATTGTGGTATTCTCTTTGATATCTTCCTCTAAAGGAGAGAAAGGGTGATCAAAGATTTGGGTTCCTAAACCCATCTAATTTTGAAGGAGTTCAAATAACTTCTATAAAACTAAATGGAGATTTTAACAGCACGTCAACATCATCTGATAAAATTTAGTTAGCAATTCTTTTTATGTAGTAAATGTATTGTTTAGAACCATATTCATTTCTAGAAGTAATTTTTATGAAAAGATACAAGCTTTGCAGACCCATTCAATCATATTATGAAAACATACAAGCCTTTTCAAACCAGTTCAAGGAATAGCGATAAAGTTCATGTTGAACAGGACTAAACTGGTTAGTCATGAAGATTATTCATCAGTATTACCAATAGTGAAAATGAAAGAGAGGAAAACATACTTGCATTAGCCATACAGCATCCTTATTGCCTTTAGACATTGCCTTATAAACAGCAGCTCCAAGCAAGGAGATATAAGTTGGATCATTCGTAGGTGGGGTGTTTTCATTGAATGTGTCACTACATTAAACCATGGTCAATTCAGAACATAATTAACCAGCCATGGATAACCATTTGAAAGATAAAAAACTACATTATGTGCAGATAAATGCAATGACTTCTCCCATTGATCTGATCAGGAGATACTGATATAAGGTTAGTTGATTTGCTAATAATGTAGGAGGAACCTTATAAAAGGATAAACTCATGGCAAGAAGGATTGTGAAAGGGATATCAAGGGACCTGAAATTGATGGGAAAACAGTATGAAAAATAAGCCCTGCAAATCATGCAATTTGAACAAGAAGCCAAAACTTGAGTGAAGTCCATAGAATTTGCATATTTATTGCCCTCATCCAACTCTACTGATATAAAGGATTTAAAATACATGGAAATTTCATTTCATTGTCCATTCAAGAAAAGATCTATAAGAATTATTGGAAGATTCCATGAGTTGGTGCAAACCCGTCAACTACTGCTTACAAAGCTATGGACATCATATTGCCATATCCATTAGGACCATTACGAGTCCACTTTCAATTGGATTTAGATTTTTTCATGTTAGCACTTGAGTAATTTGTTCCAAGAAATAAGAATATATTATTATGAAAATCTTGGAACATAAGTTTCAGGGTCGAAGCTTACCTGGATGGGAGGATTTGTTGAACTACGTTTATTTTTTTGGTAAGGTTGGGCATGGTCCGAACCTTCATTAAAAGAGAAGAAAGAAATTATACCCTTATGTATCTAGTCCCTACTCTATCCTCACAAACAAAATTTACTATTTCAGGGTGGAAGGAGGAAGGGCTGCTAACAGAAATTGTTAGAATCAATGTGACCTTTTTTGGACAATCAACAACATGGTTCGCTTCACTCAAAATATCAGAGAATGTGACCTGAAAATCTGCCATGATAAAAGTTGGGGGAAAAGTTTCAACGAGCATGTCATAATTGAACATGCTCTTTATTCCTAATACAAGACTATGAAAGCAAAATAGATGGGTTATCACCGGCATCAAACAAGTACAGCCCATAATCTTCAAGTCTACCACCAATCCTCTTCCTTGTCCACAGATGTGAAAAACATTGTATGAAGGAAAGAATGTGATGCTGCAATTCAACTACTTAGTCAAAGTACTGACAGATAGTAGATTAGAAGGCAATGTGGGAACGTGAAGGAAAAGATGAGACCAATGTTTTAAATATCGACGATATCGGCCGATATATCCCACGATATATCTTGTATACCACCTGTGCGATATGAAACACACAGGTAGTGCCAATATATCCCACATGTTCAATCCAGTGAACATTTTCAACTTTCAATCCCTTTTTTTATTGAAATTATGTTAAATCAGTGTCAAATGGTTATAAATCCATTGGTTCTTCATGTTTTGCATGAAAAATCATGGAGTTGGAGCTTTGATTTTGATATCCATTGATTCTTCATGTTTTCCACGTTTTTTTTTTTGAAATTTTCCTTTGACCAGCTGTCAATTGGGACTAATTTCGAAGTATTTAGGAGTATTTGATGAAATGATCATCATGTACACTCTAATTTTGAAATTTGAGTGTAGGTGGTCTGATTTGGAGAAAATTGGGGAAATTTTGAAATTTCCTCAATTTCTCCTAAATTGCTTGCAATGTTGCACTCCAAACATGAAATTAAGCACGCATAAGGGTTGATCTACTGATTTGATAAGTCCTTGTCAATTTTCGGAAAGTAAAAATCATTTTTTAATTAAAATTTAATAAAATATTTTTTTTTCTGAAATTTCCCTTCAGCCAATTGTGAATTAAGACTAATTTCGAAGTATTTAGGAGTGTTTGATGAAATGATCATCATAGACTCTAAATGTTATGCATTCAATTTTAATATAGTTGCACTAGTTTAGCCAGACAATGCATTATGATTTAAAAGTATGTATTAAGGTCTTTTTAACAATCCCCTTAGTTTCATTGAAAAATTCAACCATTTTCCCAATGTCTCCCATGTTTCTCAAAAAGTGCAATAAATTACCCGATACAAACGATATTTCCCATGCGACAACCAATACGTATCTATATCCCAAGGATATCACACGTAACGTGATACCGATATTTCTAACATTGATTACAGCCAATGTTTTAAATATCAACGAGATCGGCCGATATATCCCATGATATATCTTGTATACCACCTGTGTGATATGAAATGCACGGGTAGTGTCGATATATCCCACATGTTTGATTCGGTGAGTAGTTTTAATTTTTTTATCCATTTTTTTGTTGAAATTATGTTAAATTAGTGTCAAATGGTTATAAATCCGTTGGTTCTTCATGTTTTGCATGAAAAATCATGGAGTTGCAACTTTTGATTTCGATATCCATTGGTTCTTCGTGTTCTCCGTGTTTTTTCCTCAAAATTTTCCTTTAAATAGCTGTCAATTGAGACTAATTTCAAAGTATTTAGGAGTATTTAATGAAATGGTCATCACATACACTCTAATTTCAAAATTTCAGTGTATGTGGTCCAATTTTGGTAAAATTCAAATTTTCCCCAATTTCTCCCAAATTGCTTGCAATGTTGCACTCCAAACATGAAATCAAGCATGTATGAGGGCCAATCTACTGATTTGTTAAGTCCTTGTCAATTTTTGAAAAATAAAAATAATTTCTTAATTAAAAAATATTAAAATATTATTTTTTTTCAAAATTTCACTTCAACTAGCTGCCAATTGAAATTAATTTTGAAGTATTTACGAGTGTTTGATGAAATGATCATCACCCATACTCTAAATGTTATGCATTCAATTTCAATATAGTTGCAGCCTCTACAAAGGAAGCCTATTATGTGCACTTCTTTTTTGAGATGTTATGATCTAAAAGTGTGTATTAAGGTCTTTTTTAACAATCCCTTAAGTTTCATTGAAAAATTCAACCATCTTCCCAATGTTTTCTGATGTTTCCCAAAAAGTGTGATAAATTACCTGATATAAACGATATATCCCGTGCGATAACCGATATGCATCTATATCCCAAGGATGCGATACATAACGCGATACCGATATTTCAAACATTGGATAAGACTAGTGAAGAAGAGAGATAACAAGTTCTTTTTGCATATGCTCAGGAGAGGGACCTATCAACCAGTTTTATCCTACTTGAAAAACGAGAATATGTAAGCATATTACCTTCTGTGTCGGTCATATGATCCGTGGCATTGGAATTTGTAATCCGAATACATAGAGAGATGAAGAGAATGGGTATGAACAAATTGAACAGATGTACCTGGCTCCCTGCTAGAAGTACCGACTGAATGAGAAAAGTGAAACTCTGTAAGCTGAAGGCGAAGATCGTTAACCAACTTGCAGAGGGCGCTAATCCGATCTACAGGATCTGAGGCGCCAAATGAAGGCTGCTCCCGTCTTCGAGCACAAATGAGGATGGATGCCATGACATGTCTCGAGTAGTGCAACAGCAGCCACAATGAGTGCGAAATAACTTCTCCTTGTACTTTTCTCTTGCACAGAACGTGACTGCCACTTTTCACCTTGAGCCAGTTTTGGCCCTGCAACAAATGCGGATCGCTGTGGAAGAGATGTACTTTGCAACCCAAAAGACATACGCCGGTTTGGTTTACCTCAAATGTAATATGGACCGCTTCCAGAAATGGACATGAATCTCTTCCAAGTATTTAAGCCTGCTGGAACTAAAGATCAGGATAGGGCCCTAGAGATACTCAAATATGCACCCCTATTCAAGCCACTTTCATAGTTTCTTAGGAACGATTTAATCCATCGTACAACGATCTTCCTCCTCCCACTTCAAACTTAGAGCATCACAATACTCTTCCACTGTGGACTCGCTGCTGCATGTTCGTGATCTCCTCATGTAATTGATATGTACGAGTCAAGTCATCGTGTTGAGTATACATCTTGGCTAAGGTGTCTTCTTGGCATTCGTGCAAAAGATCAAACCATTCCTAATACTTGATTGCATAGAATGGAGTAACCATGTTGGCACAGTAAGATTCTCGATTTCCCAATTCTCATGGTGGATCATCTATTGGAGGCTCCTTACGATAGGTTTTATAGCCCAACTTTTCTCAACTACCATGGAAGAATTTGGCAGCTGGGAACAGTTTCAATGGAAACCGCACAATGAAACAAGTTTGAAAATCCATAACCTCCTTTCCAGAGTTCTCATATTATCATTTTGACTAGATTTTGATTTTTGACCACCAGCCTATCCAATACTCCCATATCTGTCTTGGGAAAGAACTCATGCATGAGTTTGATCCAGTGTCAAATGGGTCCATGACCTGTTCTTGGCATGTTCTGATTTATCGACACTTTGAAACTCTACCTTTGTAGTTGAAAGCTGACACAAGATCATATTTTCTTTTCTAACCAGTTCAAGTGATTCATCAACCATTTCAATGTTGTGAAAAGATCTGGCAAATCAAGATGAAAACTTTTGGCAACTACAGAATATTTATCCTCCAGATACTCAACATAAATGGTGGAGACTGCCAATTTAAGAATTGTTGTCACTGAGAAATAAAAGCACAAAAAATCTGGACATACCATGCAGCCTAAGTATTCTGTAACTCTTCTTCAAAGTGCTCAGATATTCTAGAACCGTTAAAAATATACATAACTTTTTGCAACACAACCTGCTCTCCATGATCCAACCCAATGAAAGAAAACACACTAGTACCAATTTCATGTAGAACAAAAATACTAGCCACACGAATGAAATTAGTGGTTAAAGAAGGGATAAAGAATAATCGCTGATGCCAGGTTTCCATCTAAAACCAATTTGTAGGACAAAAATCCTAGCCACACAAATGAAATTAGTGGTTAACGATGGGAGAAAAGAATAGCCATTGATGCCCAGGTATCCATCAAATACTAAATTTGATGTAGGACAAAAATCCTAGCCACACAAATCAAGCTAGTGGTGAAAGAAGGGATACAAGACTAACCGTTCATGCCTAGGTTTCTTAGACAGAAATGCGGGTAAAACTAGTGTAAGTATCAGTATCGCATTGTGTCGCACCCTTTGGGATACATCAATAATGTGGTAAACATTGGAAATATTGCCTGCATGGCTTACTGGATCGCAGTCAGAGGGAAAAATTGGTGAAACTTTAAAAAAAAAAAAAAAAAGAGGTAGAATTTTTAGCGAAACTTCAGGAAATGTTAAACGACACGTGATTACACTCCTAGAATTGAAAACATTAAAAAAATGCATATACGTTGTGGGTGTATGTATGTGCGGGCCTATGACTGGGCCCACGGGTACATACACATGGTTATGGACCTTTGTTCTTAATGTTTTAGCCTTTTATCTTTGGTTCATGCTTTCCTTATTTCCCCATTAGCCTTCCTTTAGTTTTTCCTTCATATAAGGGTATATATGTAATTTTACCTTTTCTTCTATTATTGTAAATAAGAGAGTGCTAGACATCCCAGGCCCATATGCTCTCTCTCTCTCTCTCAAATTCTCTCCTTCTTAACATGGTATCAAAGGCTAACTGCTCCTAGGGTTTCTTCTTCTTCTTCTTCTTCTTCTTCTTCTTCTAGTTCTAGGGGTTTTTTAAATTCTTTTAGGGTTTAAAATCATAAGTTGTTGGATTTGAAGCCTTTTCCGATTTTTCTGCTATCCAATTAAAGATGTTGGTAGAAATTCTTCTTCAATTCCTTTTTTGAAGATTTTTTTTCTTTTTTCTTTCTTCTTCTTCTTCTTTTGTCTGGAAGACTTGCTCGCTTTTGCTGAATGGTTGAGGGTCTTGTTGGACATTCAATCTCTTTGAAGTGCAGATGAAGCCCTTGCTGATTTTTCTGATGTTCAATTGAAAATGTTGTTGGAAATTCTTCCTCCAATCTTTTTTTGAAGATTTTTTGAAGGATTTGCTAATTCTTTTGTTGCCCTAGCTAGGGTTTGCTGGAGTTTTTTCTGTTGAAGCAGATTTTGTGCTGCCCTGGCTAGGGTTTGTTGGATTTTTTCTGTTGAAGAAGATTTTTACACCACCTTGGCTAGGGTTTGCTAATTTTTCTATTATGATAGATTTTTTGGCATTTTTTGCCCTAATTTCCAGCAAAATCTTTTTGGACAGCAATTGGGTTAGTATCTTATTTTTAGCCTCTCTTTTTTTGCCACAAGAACCCCTTCTATGTATGATTGGGTTTGGACATTCATTTGAATTTCTTATTGCAATCTTTTGTTCCCCTTGCTATTGTTGTTTATAATATTGTTTTGGGATTGGTTGTTTGAGATTCTATATGACTTCATCATCCACATCTGAGACCGTAGACCCCGTCAATTCTAGAATCGAATATTAGTTATTCATTCTGAGAATCCTGGCTTATAGATTACAACACAAATTGAAGTCAAGTAATTACTTTCAGTGGTCTAAAGCAGTTAAGATGTTTATTGGAGGCAAAAAAATTGGGATATACAGATGGTAGTATAAAAGAACCACCCACTACCACCAATCCCTCATATGTCGGATAGGAATCAAACAATGTGTTCGTCATATCCTGGCTCTTAAATTCTATAAAACCAGAAGTTAGCAAAGGTCTTTTTTTGCTAGCCACTGCTGGTGAGATTTGGTTGATGACCTATGGATTGCATGCTGATCAAAACAATATAGCCCGCATTTACAATATCTACTAGGAAATTAATCACTTGCGACAGGGGGAAAGATCTATCTAATATTATGCCAAGATGAGTGGTCTATGGCAGGAATTATCTTTTCTTAATGATCTTCACTTTGTGCGTTCTATAAATACAGAGGCATATAAAAAAGACATTGAAAAGAAACGGATCTATGAGTTATTGGCGGGTCATAATATTGATTTTGAACCAGTTTGTGGCCAGATTCTCGGATCACCTTCTTTACCATCGCTTAATGGTCTGTATGTTTTGCTATTACGTGATGAGAAGCGACGACAGTTATGGATTCAACTGCGCTTGAAAAATCTGCCTTAGTGACAGGATTCTGAAACTTTGCTGGTGTTGGTCATGGATGTGGTAAAAAAAGAGGTGGTTGTGATGGTGGTAGAGGCCATGGACGTAGTACTGGTCGTGGCGTCACATAGATCGGTCCTGTACTTATTGTGCCAGACATGGATACACTATTGACTATTGCTAGGTTTTTAATCGTCGTCCTCAGGGTAGAGCAGCCAATATTTGCTGCCTTGAATGGCAAGGACTCTCAGATTACTGTTGGGGAAGCGACACCTTACAGAACTTCACCTGTGGTTCCATCAGTTGGTGATGTGGTTCATCTCTTAGAATTCGAATATGATACTTTGTTAAGGGTTGCCACGCAAAATAAGGCATTCTCATTCACTTCCTTGGTCCATATAGGTGACACATACGCTGCCTTTCATACTACTTCTACATCAAGTCATTGAATTGTTAATTCGGGAGCAGCTGATCATATGACAAATTTAGGTCATGTGAAATTAGCAGATGCTACCCCAACACCTGTTGGGGGTAAGGGTATTGTATTAGTTTTTTTTTTGGCTTTCTTCTTGTTATCTGTCTTATTGGTTCCTAAAGTTATATCTAATTTGCTATCAGTTAGTAAGGTTACAAAGGATCTGAATTGTAGTGTGACTTTTATCTTGATCGTTGCGTTTTTTAGGATCTAAAGACGAAGAAGCTGCTTGGTGGTGGACATGAGAAGGATGGTCTATATATTTTTCATTTAAATACTTCAAGTCATCTTAGTGAGTGCATTAGTGTTAAAAAGGTTTACATCTGGCATTGTAGGTTTGGTCAACCCTCGAGTCTAGTCTTACAATCTTTATTACCTATGTCAGTCAAGTCTAATGATATAAAAAACTTAAAGTGTAAGGCTTGTGGCTTAGCCAAACACCGTAAGTCTAGTTATCCTCTTGTAGATAAACAGTCCAATAGAATTTTTGGTTCATTCCAATATATAGGGTCGAATTCCTATTATTTCTAATAGATTTAAATACTTTGTCTTGTGTATTGATGATGCATCTCGTATGATGTGGATTTCTTTGATGAAAACTAGATATGAGGTTAGGTTTATTTTCAAAGTGTTTCATAGTTGGGTCAAAAATCAATTTAATCTGAATATTGGAACTCTTCGTACACATAATGCAAAATAATATCTTTCCCATGCTACATTATCTTATCTTCAGGAGCTTGGTATTAACTCTCAGAACACGTGTACATATAACCCACAACAAAATGGAATTACTAAGAGGAAAAATAGACATCATTTAGAAGTCACTTGTGTTCTCCTCGTTGGTATGTTTGTTCCTAAATCTTTTTTGCCAGAGGCAGTTCTCACTTATCTGATTAATTGTCTTCCTAACAAGGTTCTTACTGGAGAGTTACATGTCCAATATTTGTTGGCCTTCTATTTAATCCTCAAAATTCTATTGTGAGTCTTTGGGTGTGTGTATTTTGTCAATAGTACTGATCCTCTTAGAAATAAATTGTCAAATCAAACTGTCAAATGCATTTTCTTGGGATATTCATCTCTCCAAAGAGGTATAAATGTTTTGACCTAGTTGCTAAAAACCGTTATGTTACTATGGATGTAAAATTTGTTGAAGGCACTCTAAATTTTTCTAGTGGGAATGGGGAGCACCATTTTATGGATCTTCATGTCACTGTCCTTGAGTTTGATGAAATAGCGTTTGAACCTTCCAAACCCGATAATGCTAGAGATTAGGTGGGTACTGATTTTACTAACTCTAAGTTGAAGGTATATGAACAAAGGAATGTTCGTAATCCTATTCTTTCTTAGGACACCACAAAGCATACACCTTTGGCTACAAGTATCGGTAGTGCTCCTACTCGTTTGTCTATTTATGTTGATCCATATTTGGACTACCCTTCCATGTACTTACCTATTGCTGTTAGAAAAGCAAAAAGACGATGCCCCTCTCACCCCATTCAACGCTTTGTTTCTTATCATTCTTTCTCCTTAGCATAGGTCCTTTCTTTCTACTATTGAGTGCACTTAAGGAGATTCTTATTTCTCCTCTGTAGTGATAAGCTATGGAAGAGGATATTGTAGCTCTTGAAAAGAATCATACATGAGAGATGGTAGTTACCAACTGGAAAGAATAATGTGGGTTGTTGTTGGGTGTATGTACTCAAATACAGTTCTGATGGAAGTATAGCTCGACATAAAGCCCGCCTTGTAGCTAAAAGCTTCAAGTAGACTTTTAGTGAGGATTATTTTAAGACCTTTGCTCCTATTGCTAAGATGAACTCCGTTCGGATGACTATTTCTGTTACCCCCAATTTGCATTAACCCCTGCATCAACTGGATGTTAAACACGCCTTTCTGAATGGTGAATTGACTGAAGAGATCTATATGCTTCCTCCTCCTGGAAACACATACGTTTACTATGAATTGCACGTGTGCAACATGTGTAAATGGTGTGGACTATGAATTGCACGTGTGCCACATGTGTGCCGCATGCACGTCCGACATGTATGTGTATAAGAAGTGCTTATGATGCATGTGATGCGTGTGTGCCGCGTGTGTGAGAGGTGCATGTGCATGCAACGGTTGTACATGGTGTGAAATCTGTGATGCATGCATGGATGGATGGACAGATAGATGTATGGATAGATGTATGGTTCAATGGGCTAGTGCATGATCGGCGGTGGTTGGACTTCAAATGTACGTTTGAGATGGATGGGTAGGATATGAGGATGGGTTGATGGATCAAAATTTATCTAGGTCATGACATTTTACCCCAATTAATAAAAATTTCGACCCCGAAATTTAACGTACCTATGGTGCAAAAAGATGTGGATATTTTTCTCGAATTTCATCTTCGCGTTCCCATGAAGATTCTTCTTCGCCGTGATGTTGTAACAACCCATATTTTCAAATCATACGAAACTCGAATAGGTACGCAAGTTTAGCGCTAATTAACTAAACTTGATTAATTAATCGTGGGTAGTAGACAAATAAATACGATTGATCAAATCCAAATAAGACACAACAACGTATGCTACTAACTAGATAATCCGATGTACGGAACTGATTACCCGAAATCGGACCATTCACGGCTAAAACTCTTAAAATGACTCTAGACCGTTCGTTAAGGGACCAATGATCAAGAAATTATAGCAATACAGTCGACGTAGTGGACTTGTCAAAGTGTGCAAATCAGATTGTCAAAGCGACGCTTCGAAATGCACAACTTATCCCCGAGGCTAAGAGCATGTGTTTGTGAGCTCCGCCTCAATTTTGATCCAAAAAGTTTATAAATAGAAATTCATTTGGAAATTAGAAATCAGATTTTTAAAACCCTAGTTTTGGGTTTTCTCTAGGGTTTTTAAGCCGTTTTCTTCATAAATCGACGACCCGCTGCCGGAATTCAGTTCCGATCGCTACATACAGTAGCCTGGAGGTAAGACTACCTACTGTGTAGATGAAAACCGATTTGCCACGCATTCTCTCCGTCATAAATCACATCTGTTTGTGATACAGGTTTAGGGTTTCATGCAGTTTCGAAATAAGTATCATAGGCGAGTTCGATACGTAGATACTCACGCAAAGGTGGGGACTATTTCTTCCAAGTTAGGATTTATCCACCTAAATTAGTTTCAATTAATGAATTGGGTAGTTATAAATGTATGTTTTTTTTTTTTATTTAATTGATAAGCATGTATTTATTGCTTTACTTAATATAACTGCTATAGAAATTTCATGTATATTAAATTCGGTATTCATATGGAAATCTGGCGAAATGGGTTGTATGCCCAAAATGCATATCAAGTGTTTAGTGAAATGCCTGAAAGGCAGGATCACGTTAAATGATATCCAGAATACCGAATTGTAAAGCGGAATTGCTTTTGTACTATTGTAAGGGCGATATGTTACATTTACGCCATACTTGAATAACATGAATTGTGAACATTTAGCTCGGATTGACGACCGAAAACCGCGCTTATGAAACAACCTACTTTAGGTTGGTATTCATTGACTCATCCGGTCGATCGAGGCAAAACCGGGCTGACCAGCACAGCTAGGGCTACCAGGGTGATTTCACCCAAGGCCGGTCACGCCAAGGTTCGCTCGATCCATCGGATTAACCCGAGTCGGAGTCGATTCCTATTGTGTGAAATGGATGCTACACACTTAAGGATGGTACCTGGAATACCACAATCTCCGATACTATGCAATCTACTTATAACCGTTAGCGGGGAACACTGTCCACAAAGTCTCAATGAGCCAGGCATGGTGGTATGGGATACCGTGTCTATGTTGTCGGCCTATGCTGGTGATGAGCCCCCATAGGGTTCCGTTGAGCATATTTGGCTACACAGCCTTGACCATCCTAAAATGTCGCTTTTGGGTGCACAGCCCTGGATGTTTCTAAAATGTTTATCAGGTGTACAGTCCTGGCGATCCTAAAATGTTATTATGGGTACACAGCCCTGGATACACTCTAAAATGTTATTATGGGTGCACAGCCCTGGATACACTCTAAAATGTTATGTTCCAAAAATGTCTACAGTTGGCTATGACTTTTCGTGTCTGGAGGCGAGATAGCCAGTGGACATTGGGCATTGGTGACGAGCCAATCACGCCTATCACAGGACTCTTGGTACGATGGTGGTATTCGGGTTTCACAAATATTGTTGCTTGGAAATCACTAATTATGGAAGGTTTGGGCCAAACCACACAAATCACACATTGATTAGACCTATACATTTTTTTTATTACTTCATATATAAATTGTTTGTGTGGTGTTTGCGTCATTACTTGAACTTGCTTATGTTGATAACATGCTAACTTAGAGAAATAGTAACACTGAATTAGCGACTCACTCCCACCTGGGACGGTGTTTTAAAAACACCAACCAGACCCTATTGACGCAGGTATCCTGGAGATGTCTGCCGTGGAGGAGGCATACGTGGACCAGGTCGAGGAGTTCCCCTACTTTCAATTGACCGAGGGTCAGGACTAGGTGTTGGTGCCTTAGTCAATTATGGGGACAATTGTTGGCTGGAGACTTCGGCATGTACCATATATTTTCGGATTTGTATCTGAGCCCCAGTTGTGTGGCTAGTATTTTAGGTGTTTGTGTATTTTGGACATGATGATACAATACTTCACCTCTTACAACCAATTATATATATACACTGCTTAGTTTTATTCTGTGCTTTAGCTTTAGTGCCATTAATCAAACTATTAATCACGCTTCCGCTTCCAAAGTGACACTCGGAAATTTAGAGATCGAGGTCATATTCGAACTCCGAAATTCGGGGCGTTACAAGTTGGTATCAAAGAATGAGTTTAGAATTAACCCGAGGCAATGGGCTGGGGTCTCACCATAAGCAACATGCTAACGTAGCTAGGATTGAAAACACCGGAACAATAAACCCTAGGACTTGAATCCCCATCAATGTGCTTGATGTTTGAAACCGACTTAGGAAAATTTCATGTTAGGTTCACGCTAGTGTCGGACATTGAGTGCCTAAAGCCTTGGAGTGCTCGATTGTATCGTAGAATTGTCGTAGGGTCAAGTAAAACCCAAGTTGGGTTTCTCGTATTGATATGAGTCAAGCCGAAGAAGATGTGAATAATGAATGAAATGAATCTTCTGCTTTTCTTTCTTTAAACTGCGTGCTATATGTTTTGTGAGAATAATAAGAAATCCATGTGTCGATTGCCTAACTGGTGGCTTGTTAAATGATTAAAGGAAATGCCGCTCAAGAACGGTCGCCTTCCAGTGACTGGGACACACCAAGACGATCCCCACGAAGATGAAGCCGATTATATCGATGGCCCTGACAACTTGATTCAAAGCCAGGAGCCGATTTCTACATCTCCACAGTCCGCTCCACAAGCAGCCTCGACTAGGGAAATGTTCGCTCAAATGCTACTCTTAATGCAGCAACAACAGCAGACCCTAAACACTATAGTGGGGTCTATCGCTTCAACTAGGCAGGCTGATCCTTCGACTATACCCTTTGTAGCTCCTACTCCACGATTTGCCGCCGAGAGGAGTGACTCAATGTTCGAGCACTTGCAACGACTGCGACCACTGACTTTTGCTAGTTCGCAAGATCCTACGGAAGCCAAACACTGGCTGCATCGTATGAAGAAGATGATTAGACCGCTCCGATGTTCGAGGCAGAGCAGGTCGAGTTAGTGGCTTATGTACTTGAGAAAGATGCGGGTCAATGGTGGGACAGTGTCCTGCGATCCGTCCCAACAAATTTTGTTTGGACGTGGGACAAATTTGAGACACATTTCTTCAAGAAGTACTTTCTTATGACTTACCGTAACGAGAAGGAGAATGAGTTTGTTAGGCTGCAACAGGGTAGCATGTCAGTAGCAGATTATGAGAACAAGTTCACGGAACTTTCGAGATATGCTACTCTGATGGAGGCAGATGAAAAGTGTAAGATGAGGCGATTTCGGAATCGGCTTCGGCCTGGAATACTCACGAAGATGTGTTGTAACCGTGCAACGTCGTACGCAGATCTGGTGGACATGGCATTTATGTCCGAGCAAGATGGAACGAATTTGAGACACGTTTCTTCAAGAAGTACTTTCTTATGACTTATTGTAACGAGAAGGAGAATCAGTTTGTTAGGCTACAACAGGGTAGCATGTCAGTGGCAAATTATGAGAACAAGTTCACGGAACTTTCGAGACATGCTACTCTGATGGTGGCAGATGAAAAGTGTAAGATGAGGCGATTTCGAAATGGGCTTCAGCCTGGAATATTCACGAAGATGTGTTGTAACTGTGCAACATTGTACGCAGATCTGGTGAAATATGCAGATAATATAAGAATTTATAAATAAAATAGATAATTGAATTATAATACAGAAAAACGAAAGAAGATGCAGTACTGTAATCGTAAATATGCAATGAATGTCATACTTTCCATGAATTCTTATAAACAAAAAAGTAAATATAAATAATCTCTTACAACACCGTACCAAGTGGATGGCCATGCTGCATTAAGGTCCACGCACCGGTACCTCGAGGTGAGGGACCCATTCGTACATTAGCTGGTCAGACTACTGCTCCAGTTGTACTTCTGACATATGTCCACACACACAATTGTACTTATACGCCGTACACAAAGGAACTCCAAAGGATCATATGGGTTCTAGGGTCTTTCACCCAAGGGTCACGATCATGCTGTTTGCTAGTTTTAGGGTCTTCCACCCAAGGGACACAATCGCCCTACTTGCTAGCTTTAGGGTTCTCTCAACTAAGGGACACAATCGCTCTACTTGCTTAAACCTTTCTTTCTTTCCTTTCCTTTTTTTTTTCACAATTCAATATCCAATGGATATGCATGTCATATCATGAATGATTCGAAATCAACAATAAAACAATTCAGTAAATCAGATTTCCATATACGGTTGCATAATTAACCAACATTATTAAGGTTAGCAATATATATAAATAATTTATATAAATTCTATTTTTTAATATTATTATCAATTTAATTTTCTAAACTTTAAAACTGATAAGATAAATTAATTCTGTGATAATTAATAATTAGAAATAAATAACGTAGCGCTACAATTTCAAAATTTTACATTATAATACAAGAGTTTTTTTTAACAAGTATAGAACAATGCCTGTAATTCCTGAAAATTACTTAAAAGTCTCTAAAATTGTAGAAAATTACAAAATAGTTCAGAAATTACGAATTTTATAAAGTAAACATTGAATTTGCAAAACTTAATATAATAACTCTTGAAATCAAAAAAGAAAAATTAAGAATTAAATAAAATATGAAATCATAATTTAAATTTTCAGAATTTCAACACCGAATGATAATTTAAAAATTAATTTTCTATTTAATTTCATAAATAAAATTATAAAAAGTGAATCTTTCTAGAAGTTAAATTATGTTTGATAAAAAAATTAAAAATATTTAATGTCTTATATTAGACTTTAGATTAATTTAACTAGTTGATTTAAATTAATAACATTATTTTAATTTATCCAAAACAAAAATTTCAGTAATAGATAAATCAACATAAATAATAAATAAATAGCTAAGCAGAAAATATACAATTCCGATGATCTGAAAATTTCAGCAGAGATAAAATCACCCACCTAGACAAAACTTCAGAAAGCTTCCTTTTTTTTTTTTACTTTTTTTCTCCTTTGCTTTGTTCTCTCTCTCTCTCTCTCTCTCTCTCTCTCTCTCTCTCTCTCTCTCTCTTCATATCACCAGTGAAGAGCTCCTCTCCCTCTCACCATTTATTTATAGGTTTCTTTTTCTCACATGTGCTTAGATGCACTAAATGCAATATACTATTAAATGCTTCTGTTTCCTCTTCCATTTAGTCACTTTTTTTTGTTAACGTGTTGTCAAGCGTAAGCTTTCCACACGTGGACTATGAATTGCACATGTGCCACATGTAAGCCACATGCATATATCACATGTGTGCCACATGCACGTGACACATGTATGTGTATAAGAAGTGCTTGTGATGCATGTGATGCATGTGTGCCACGTGTGTGAGAGGTGCATGTGCATGCAATGGTTGTACATGGTGTGAAATCTGTGATGCATGCATGGATGGATGGTGTAGATGGATGGACAGATCGATGTATGGATAGATGTATGGTTCGATGGGCTAGTGAGTGATTGGTGGTGGTTGGACTTCAAATGTACGTTTGAGATGGATGGGTAGGATATGAGGATGGGCTGATGGATCAAAATTTATCCAGGTCATTACAATTCCATAAGGAACCCTATAACGCATAAAACATATTTAATGTATAAGTTCCACACAATTAATGATGAAAAAGAGAAGTATATTCCATTCGATTACATTGTCATAAAAAAAAACAAGATCCATCAACATATCAACCATTGGCTTTCTAGGCACACATATCTGACAGTGTTAGGGAGTACCAATCACAATTGTCATTGTTTCTCCCAAACGCGTTGTTTGAGTCTTACTAGAACCTCCATACCAAAGTATTAAAAAACAGTTACGTAAAGGCCGTAACGTAATGGTAACAGTGGGAACCATTATGCGTAGGGGGTTGATATAGTTCAAAAAAAAAAAAAAAAGGCTATAACAGCCCGTATCATAACGGTAATTATAGTGGCCCTTACAGCCATTGTTACCATTCTTCAATACCTTGCTCCATACACATCCATATCCTGGATGTGTTAACAATAGCCACACCCCTATCCACATCCATAGGCGTATTCATGACCATATCCTAGTCAGATGACTGCAAATGGATGTACTACCTGCTAAAGTCATTCATCTGATAGACAGATGAGCTATATCCATAAGGCAGCACGGAAGTAGAGCTCCCCTATCCATCACTGTCTATGAACCCAATGCTCTATGCAGTAGTCTCCTCAACGCATGCCAATTGTTCTTTATGATGTGAGAAACACTGATTTGAATCTCCCACCTGTGGACGCGCAGTTGTGTGATGGAGCACCAGAGTCCAGGTTTTGAGTAGTGTGATCAAATTGCCTCTCCACATTGAATACACTAAGTGGCCCCCCTCACTTGGAAACTGCTTAAAAAATTGGGCAAAATTTTAGTTTTTTTATTTTCGGTTGAATATTCAGTGTTTTAAATAGCTACGCTATGTAGCGTGTAGCTTACGCTACGTAGCGTAGCTTAGCCTAAACGCTACGTAGCTCATGAAAATAGCTTAAGTTGCGTGTAGCCTACACTACATGATTAATTTGGATACACTACACGCTACATAGCTCACATTACGAGTCATTTTTCACTATAACATTAAAATCAATAATGTTTTTAATGATTTGTTACATTTTTCTATTTCAATGAAAATTAATTAGTCTTTTCAATGCTTTTAGTAAAATAATATAAGAAATAGTTTTAAATAAGTTTTGTTGCTCTTTCTTCACTTTTATATTTAATCACTTTTATCTAGCATGTTATGAAATTTTGTCAAATTTTATTACTAATCATCTAATTTGGTGCAAGCTAGATTAAAAATCTAAGTAGTGTGTAGCTTACGCTACACGCTATGTAGCTTACGCCTCACGCTTTAGAGGGGTGAAGGCTACGCTACACGCTAATCGCTATTTAAAACACTGTGAATATTACAAGTATCGATGATATCGCGAATATCACAAGTATCAAGTGATCTCTGGTAGTTACATAATCTGAGCATGACCAATATATCACAATAAATTGGACCACATGATACATCACCTGGTACATGCAAATATCGTCAAGGATATTTTGTAATTATTTTATTCCGTGCCAATTTTGGATCACTGACCCAGTGCCAGTGATACTAAAATATCAGTCAATACTTCAGTAGGTGAATAGAATGCTGGGTAAAACCTCTTACAAGGGGGACGACAAAAGCCTCAAACGCTAATAGCACATCAGTGCAGAACTTCCAATCATAAGAACGCATTTCTTCCTAAAATCATGAAAAATTCATTCATCGTCTCAGGTTCCCTATGGAAAGAAAAAGAAACTAATAGGACAGGATCAAAAAATTGAATGGGTTGCATTTGAAAGCTAACATTTCACCCAAGAATTAAGTAGAACTTCACACCTTTGCTGTTTTTTAGCATCCCAAGAAGTCCAGTTAGGAGACTCAGAACTAATATTTTCATAACAGGTGGCAAAGTTGTACAAGAGCTAACCAAATTGTGTAGTTCTCAATATAACACTGTTAACCAAACACTACTTTGTTTTCATATTTGATAGTGATGCTCAGAGAAAAATGTTTTGGAGGTACAAAATTTCAAGCCAATATATTTCCAACCAATGGATGTGCATATCTAGAACATTGAAGACTATTAATTCATAGTGTATCTAAGGAACTGAGCATAAAATTGAAACTTATCCACATCCTCTGTTATCAATTGCTAAAACGATAAGTAGCAGGACTGCAAATAAACATTTTGCATAATGTGTTATACAATGCTCAGGTCGAGTGTTCATATGGTATGCTCAAGTTTTTAGTTTATACCACATGGCTCGATGGTCAAACTCTTTGATATGATGGACCTCACTGTAAATGGGCCATGTGCCAAAAAAAACCCAGCCTCGAAAATCTTAGCCATCAAATAACTGGCCCCCTTTAGTTGAATATGGACCATTGCCGTATTTTCTATCTTAACTGTCTATTTGCTTTCTACCAATTGAAGGGTTAGTATTAATTGGGGAGATTTTTGGTGCATAGGCCATCAACAACAAAGCCAAAATATCCATGCTTTGGGTACTGAACAATGTGCCCTGCTTGTACAAAATGAAACATGAGCATATTGCACAAATTCTCAACCAAGCATTTTATAATGCCTCATCGTGTATTTCCACAAGAAAATAAACAAAGTATTAATGAACAAAAAGTTACCAGCTGTATATGTCAGTAACATCTCCATATTCTGCAATAAAGATTTACAGTGTGAAAAGTATATCAATAAACGACTTTTCTTTTAGAACGGTAATAAATGATATATCTTCAGAAATGAAAATCTAAAAGTATCTATTTAATTATTCATATTTTAGAACAAATGAAAAATATTATTGACATGATTAAGTATTTATTGTATGCTAACTTAGAGAAAGCATATGATAGGGTTCCTAGAGAGCTAATCTGGTGGGTGTTGGGAAAGAAAAGAGTTTCAAGAGGATATATTAACATGCTTAAGGATATGTATGAGAGAGTGGTAAAAAATGTGATGACCATTGGCGGAGAAACAAGTGAATTCCCAGTCACTATAGGCTTGCACCAGGGATCTACATTGAGCTCATAGCTTTTTGCATCGGTTATGGACGAGCTAATAGGCCATTTGTAGGAAGAGATCCCATGGGTAATGTTGTTTGTAGATGACATAGTTTTGATTGACATGACGAGAAAGCACATAACACATAACAAAAGGCACATAACACAAAGCACATAACACATAACAGAAAGCACATAACACTATGGGGAGATGGTCTGACCAAACCTTTCCCCGCCCGAGTCGGGCGCGACTAACGAGTCATGGCCGAATTGGGCACTTGAGCTATTAGCTCAAGCTAGGATCAATAGGGATTACTGGCGATGATATGGACTCACCCACGAGGAGCCAGTTGGTCTCTGATTGGCCATATATATATATATATATATATATAGTGGAGATGCGGTGGCTTCACCAACCGGCTGGATGCTAATACGGATTAAATAATGGCTTGACTAAGCATACATGGTTCGGCATGGCATTCATGATGGACGGGTGATTGGGGTGGTGCCTCATTCACTGGCGGCTCAGTCATACGTAAAAGCCTGCTCCCGCCGTCGTTCTAAGATCACCAAACCCGAGACTTGGCGGGGACTCTCCCCATAGTGGGCTTGACGATCTTAGATGGGCGTACGTCAAGATCGATGTCCGAAACCATATAACTAGGATGACCAGCAAGTACACTTGAGAGTGCAAGTATACTTGCACTAGGCCTTATGTGGGCAATCATTACCAAACCCACTTTTCTTGTGTGGGCTTCATGGACTCTTGCATGGTCATGGAAAGTGGAGCATGGACTCTAAATATAATCCAGCACATGATCCCATAATGTGGGCTCCGATCGATGGTTGGTGACCGTTAAACGGTCATCACCCCAGATCTGGCAAATGCCGCATTCGATCAGCCCCAACTTGCACCGGGGCAAGGATCTCGATTTAATGAGACCATCCTATGGGATGGATCAGCCCAGAGGGGTCAGGTGGGCCCCACATGATCAAAACAGGGCCCAAAAGGCCACTTTCATGTGACTTAAAGCATTGGGGCTATATGTCCCAATTAACCCAACTCTTATAAGCCCATTTCTCAGCCCTCTCTCTCATTTCTTCAGCCATTTTCTGAGAAAGAGAGGGGTGAGAGGGAGAGAAAGGGTGCTTGGAGAAGGAGAATTGTGTAGGGAGAGCTCTTGCATGCCACTCTACTAGTGTCTAGCCATCCCCCAAGACACCATAGCCCCACCTCTTGTGTTGAGAACTCTTTTGAAAAGCTAAAAGTGGTAAGCCTAGGCCAATTCTCTCTTAATCCCTTGATTGTTACTTTCATCTTCTCAATTCCCTAACAAACAACCATCGCACCGTAGGAATTCCAAGAAATCACAACAAGATGAGGTGCGTAGCATTTACCTTCGAGTTGCCTTGCAGCAAATGCAAGGAGTCATGGATAATGCCTACGATTAAGTAGTTATTTTAGGTGATGGTAGAATATTTAGGGATTTCTGTTATTTAGTTGTTTCTAGTAGGAAATTCCCTTCACTTATGTTGTTTCTTCACCATGATTGCTTACCTTGTGCATGCCTATTCTAGCATTCTAGATTTTAGCATCAATCAGGAATTATATCATCATTATCTAGAGAATTTTGGTAGTCCAAGATGCTTGAGGTTGTTTTGCTGCATTACTTGGTAACTCTAGTATAACTGATGATATGCTCCATATTGTGTGACACATGTCTCATGAATTGATAGGAAAGGTGTAGAATTAACAATGTAATTATGCATATCTATCTGTTATATCACCTAAACCGGGAGTCAGACTAAATTTGGGGTAGCTGCACAGGTCAGCTGCTCCTATGAGACCGAGGGTCGTCAATTGAGGTGGAAATCAAGAGATTGACTGTGGTTTGGAACCACGCAGGCCGATGTGCCTAAGGTCAGTCCCCCCATCTCTCCCCCAGTTGGTGATCGCCGGTTCAAAATCCGGGATAGGCCTACTATGTGAATTGGCACCTTATTCCGAATCCATGCACCAACACTCCCAGTGTTTTGGGCCCACTGAAAACCATATGGCGAATGATCCCCAAGACTCATGGGCCAAGCATGGTGGTATGGGACCTATGCTCGTGCTGTCGGCCTACGCTGAGGTGGTGCCTCCCCGTAGTGACCCTTGAGTACCCGTGGAGGCGAAGAGCCTACCACCTTACTATGGGGAGATGGTCTAACCAAACCTTTCCCCGACAAGTCGCACCCGAATTGGGGAGCCAATTGATCCCTGATTGGCCAGATATATATATCTATATATATATATATATATATATATATATATATATATATATATATATATATATATATATATATATATATATATATATATATATATATATATAGTGGAGATGCGGTGGCTTCGCCAATCGGCTGGATACTAATACGGATTAACTAATGGCTTGACTAAGCATGCATGGTTCAGCATGGCATTCATGATGGACAGGTGATTGGGGTGGTACCTCATTCACTAGCGGCTCAGTCAATGCAGGTGATGTGGTGGTGCCACTCACTCTGCTGTGGCATAATGGAGATTAGGCATGCACCCATGCATTTATATAACCATGTTTGGTGATGTGATGCACTGCCCTAAATTGTTATACATATTGTATTCATTATCTATGATTGTTACATTTGCTCATGAGTAACTTATAGGAAATGTTACCACTGAGTTGGCCACTCACTCCCTTTCTGGGATGGTGTTCCAAAACACCACCAAACGACCTGGGTGACGCAGGTGTATAGGAGGCGGTCGCAGCGATAGCATATGTGGAGGAGTGCGATCCAGAGGACCCGTACTTCCAATTCTTAGGCGACCAACCGTAGAGCAGGCGTTGGGGTTATTCCTTTTGTTAGCTTTTGGGAGATAGCGTTGGGCGACGCTCTTGTATAGCTTTTGTAACTTTGGTGATGAGAGGAGTGGGACCCATAGCAGGTCCCGTCTAGTGAGTTGAACCTTGTTACAAATCTTTTTGCGATATATATATGATCTCACTTCTCTTTTTGGACATAATTGTTCTTACTGTTGCTCCTAGCTGGGATGTCGATTAAATTTCGAATTGTCATATTTACTTACATGTGCACCTAACCATTCATTACACGTGCATCGCATGATGTGGAACCTGAGATATTGGGGGCCGAGGATTCCCGCGGCCCTTGATATTCGGGGTGTCACAGAGAAGCTAAGAGAGAAAGGTGGGAGTTAGAGAAGAGAGAGAATTGAGCTTGGGGAGCCCTTGCATGTCACTCCCCCGCGCATCGATCGCCTCCACCGCTTAGTGGGAAGCAAGAATTGCTTGGAGCTCGACCAATCCAACCCAACGGCGAGGGAATTGAGTTCCACACCTAAATTCCCTAGTTTTCCCATTAGAATTCTTCAAATTCTCTAACATTCAAGCCTCATCCTTATAGGTTTTGCTAATTTCCCCAATTTCTAAGGTGCAGACTATTTACCTCTAGGTCATCTACGGCCCAAATGTCGTTAGTCATAATTAATACTTGAATTATCCTCTTATACATATGCTTGATTTCCTATTGGAGTGACAATCCATGCTTAGCTTACTTCTAGGTGCTGAAATTATGATGTTAGAATCCTTGAGCTCTACTACTTATGCTTAGAACTATTTGCATGTTTGTATGGCTGTTGCATGCCTAAGATATTCCTTAATAATAGTGTTGTTGCTATAGAATAGAGTAAATAGTGATGGAGGCTATTGCATTTTATAGTATGTTCAAGGGATTTGGTACTTATGATGAATTCTTGTTGTGTTATCTTTGGTTTATATTGTTTTCTACATGGCATGTTATCCAGGCTACCTTGTATGAAATTTTCCATGCCTAGGAGTATAGAATTGGGCTGGTATGACTGCCCAGCTCGGTAATTGGAAAAGAGTTGGGGGCGGCCGCTTGAGGTCGACCACCCTCGAGCCGAAAAGGTCGATTTGAGGTGGAAGGCGGGTGACCGGTCGTGGTTGAGGACCACACGGGCCTTGTGAACCCAAGGCCAACCTTCTCTTACTTCTCCTCGATCGAAGGGGCCAGCACAATGCCAAGTTGAGATTTGTGTGTGCTATGTGAATTTTCGTCTTTAATCGAATCCGAGTACCAGCGTGGGACGACCCACTTATAAAAGCATGATGTATCGATCCCCAAGTCTCATGAGTCGGGGATGGTGGTATGGGACCTATGCCAGAGTTGTCGGCCTACGCTAGGGTGACGAGCCTCCCCGTAATGTCCAGTGAGCACCGTGGAGGTGACGAGCCTACCACTTGATTGTAGGATAGGGCGACGAGCCCTTTTCCTGCCTGAGTTGGGTGTGGCTGACAAGTCACGACCAAATTAGGCCCTCGGGGACGACCCGAGTGTGGATCAAGGGTTTACTGGCGATGATAGGCGTTTGCCACGCAGGAAGCAAGATGGTCCCAGTTGGCTGGGTGATAGAACGTCGGTACTATGGCTTTGCCAACCGGCTGAATGCTTAAATGGACTAAATAATAACTCAGCTAATCATGCATGGTTCGACATGGCATGCACTGTGTGGGCGATGGGGTGGTGCCCCATTCGCTGGCGGCTCGGGTCCGTGCGGGTGATGTGGTGGTGCCACTCACTGCGGTTGTGACCAAAACGGTGTTCAAGCATGCATCTCCACTTCATACATTCACGCATTAAGATTGCTAAACGTAGAGCTTATCCTATGCCTATGCTTGTCTTGTATGCGTGATTTAACTTATTATTTATGCCTGATTGCATTTGTTTCCTAAGTAACTTAGGGAAATGGAACCACTGAGTTGATCACTCACTCCCACTTTGGGAAGGTGTTCTAAAACACCAACCAAACGAAACCCGTGATGCAGGTGTACTCGAGGCGAACACGACAGCAGAGTACGAGAATGTAGGTGGAGGAGAGGACTTGTACTTCCAGTTTAGGGACGACCATGCTTAGGAGCGAAGGTTTAGGTTGACGTCTTTTGGGAGTCGAGCGCCTTAGAGGCGACCCCGACTAGCGTCAGGATATGGTTTTCTTTTTGTGATCAGGGATGTGGGGACCCCCGGCGGGGTCCGTTGAGTGAGTTGGATTACCTGTACATTTTGGATATTTTATATATACTCCCTCTCCTATTTTGGATGGTTTATCTCATGACTAGTTGTTTCATAGCTGGGATTATTCTTTCGTGAATGTTCATTATACTATCCATGTTAGCATGCACCGCATTATGTGGAACTCGGGATATCGGGGAACGAGGGTGACCGCGGCCCCTAGCATCCGGGACGCCACAGTGGACCAGCCTATTTCAGCCAAAATTTTGAACGGTGGAGCCAATTGATGGGCAGTGTGGATCTTGCACATGTGGGGACAAGTTGGCAATGATTCTGCATCTTAAGGTGCATTCTGAGAGGTTTTTAGAATTATAGAAAAGCTCAGAACAAATAATGCAAGATTAAAATGGCTCATGTCACGGGGATTTCTGATCCAATAAATGTGATTTGCCATTTCCAACCATTTATTACATCGAAATAGTTTATGGTCCATCAGAACATTTCTTTCAAGTGACTAGGTCTTCATGATAACGCGACGGCAGTGATTTAAAGATGCACATCAATCAAGAGTGTGCAATAACAGAACAAGAGTTTAACCTACCATTATAGTTGTAATAAAAAGAATGGCATTCTAATCAGGAATGCTAAATGGTTAAGGTTGCTTTTGGATGCACAGGTGAACTGGATTGAAAACAATCAGCTTAATGAAGAGGAAATGGCAAAAGGTAATGATGTTTCCTAAGTATTCATAGTGTCCACATAGCCCACAATTGCTGTTAGGAAAGTGCATGAAAAGCATATTTAAATTTTTGCTAAAACAACTCCTTCCCCTTCCCCAGAGGCGAGAAGAGCATGAAAAGGGGAAAAAAGAAAATAAATAAGCTTGTGGTTTATATCTTTCTTAAATGTGGGTTATCAAAGATTTGGCAAGAAAATGAATGGATCTGCAAGGTCCCAAACGAATTAGCATGCATTTGCATTTCATGCATTCATGCATTAAGATTACAGGATGTGGTACTATATTTATGCCTATGACTGCTAAATATGTATGTTTGATTCATTACCTATGTTTGATTACATTTGTGCTTGAGTAACTTGGGAAAATGGAACCGCTGAGTTAGCTACTCACTCCCACTCTAAGACGGTGTTTTAAAACACCAACCAGGCAAACTCATCAATGCAGGTACCCCAAGAGCAAACGCACCAGATGGGGCCTTGTTAGTCCAGTTGAGGGGGGTCCCCTTTTTATGAGATCTGGTACTGTATATTTTAGATCTAGCTCACTTAAAGTCAATTATGTCTTTATTTCATTGCTCAAATTGACATATCATTATGATTTGATACCACGTGGAACAATTGCTTGCATAACACGCACCTGCATATGCATGAGTGACTCCCGGGATATCGGGGATCGAGTTTGTGCTCGACCTTAGAAATTGCGAGCTGTTACAATATAGGGCGTTGAGGCTGTAGAAGCAGTTTCTTGAGCGACTAATAATTTCAAAGATGGCATTTCCTTTGTGATTGGAGATGGAGAACGGACTCACTTTTAAGAGGACACATGGTTACGTGAGAGACCGCTTCAGCAGGTGTTTCTGAGGCTCACTTGACTTTCTCCAGGCAAAAATATTACTATGGCTCGATGTTTTTTCTATATATGGTGAAGTGGTGGCTAGGTCTCCCCCTTGCCAAAGAAATTTTTCAAATGAGGAAGTGGTTGAATTTGTTAACCTCAAGGATTGCCTTCTTGGGTGTTACCTTCTTTGGGGGAAAAGGATGCAATGGTGTGGAGTAGAGACAAGTCGGGCCAATTCACAATCCGATCTTTCTACAAGTTGATTAGGGGTCTGTGTTGATAGAAAAACGAGATTTCACATCCTTTGCGTGGTATTACAGTGCCCCTCCACAAGTCGCAGCATTTGTGTAGCTTGTTGGGAGGAGAAGGATGCTCATAATGGACAATTTTCAAAGAAGGTCAATGGTGTACCATATTGGTTATGTTAGGGTTATGTTTTTTTTAATAAATAAGATTTTATAGGGAAACAAAATTCTGTCCCTCTTCCCACTCCCGCTACTTTCTTGCTCGCAAGTTGCATCCCCATTCCAGTTCCCACCAAGGTATCCACAATTGTTACGTAGTGTCCATAACAACCGTTACATAACGATGATGGTAGGTACCATTACGTGTTACATGGCTGTAACAGTTGTTCTGGAAAAAAATGGCCCGTAATGGCTGTTATGGCCACCATTACCGTTATTGAATACCTGGGTTCCAACATTACTCCAAGTAAAAGGATTTCAGAAAAGTAAGATATCGGTGGACAAGAAAATCAAATGTTTACTAATGGTTTGAACTATAAAAAATAAAAATAAAAATAAAATAAATAAATAAAAAAGAAGAAGAAGAAGAAGAAGAAGAAGAATTAAGGAAACTGACTAAGATGCCCTTGAATGCAAGACAAAATAGAAAGTTAATAATCATCTACCATCCAAACAGAAGATAAAATGGTACACATTGAAATCTGTCGTAAATAGGGCTGGCAATCAGCCAGGCTCGGGCTAAGTAAAAGGTAAGGATTGAATAGGCAGAACTAGATAGGCCCGACACCCGCAGTTACATATATCGGGCCTACGACCTTTCGAGGACTGATAATTGCTACACCTAGTCAGGAAACATCAGTAGTTCAATTCCTTCAAGTTTCACAACTGCCACATGCATATATAATATTCCTAGCAGTGTTAGAATACCATGCAAGCTTGAGAGAACTAGGTACTAAACGATATTCAATGTTTGTATCAGCATATATGCAATGCAATCAGGTAAGTTTTGATTGGGAATTCATGGAATTTCGGTAGTGAATGCACAGTGCACTATTCAATGCTAGTGAAAATGTTGTAATAACTAGCCACTATTGTGACAAACACTCATGGGATTTTAATAAGAATGAATAGAAATTTCTGGTGCATCACTCATAACATGATTGCACACCTTTAAATTGTTGCAGGATAAAAGCCTCTCCAATTTCAATGAATAGGGGGTCAGATGGATCAAGAAGGTATGTACAGCACCACCGCAGATCACCATTAACAGTGTTCCTATTCAGATTGTTTCATCCAGCAATCAGATGATAGCAAATGCAAATTCCAAAATATACCGTGTTATAGTAATAAAAACAAAAATAAAATTTATAATGAGCATAGACCAATTAAGACTTCCTATAAACAGTAACCAATTTAAGCAGAAGACAACAAAGCAGATTAAGAAAGGGCATTGATCAATAAGACTTTCATAAATTTTAAGTGGAAAAACTAAAGAGAGAATTGGCATGAACAAATGATGGGATCCTCCATAAAGAAAGCCTCTTCAATCAAATATGACAAGATAAATGTCTAGCAAAAATTATCTTGTAGTGATGAGATCATATTAGAACTCAGTAGAAAAGAGGAATAAATCCTAGAGAGAGGTAGAAAGAAAAGAAGGAAAAAAGGAGAAAGGAGAAGAAAAGAGAATGTTCGGAGGAAAGGAAAAGCTACCTGCATTCCAGGCCCCTTTTGTATTTATATGAAAGGAACTTAAGAAAATTACAAATAGGCCCTTATTCTACCCCATATTACAAAAAATGCCCTTTCTAAAAACATATCTCAACACTCCCCTATCATGCCCAGCTTGCTAGAAACATATTTTAATTTTGACTTAAAAAATCCTTTAGCGAAAACGTCAGCAAGCTGATTTTTAGTCATTATAAATGGTAAATAAAGGTCTTGAGAGAGAACTTGCTCACAAACAAAGTGTCTATCAACTTCAATGTGCTTGGTATGGTCATACTGAATTGGATTTTCTACTATGCTAATTGCGGCCTTGTTATCACAAAACAGCTTCATAGGGGCATTCACCTTGATTCCTAAATCAAGTAACAGAATTTTCAGCCACTAACTCTGCTACACAATGTGCCATAGGCTGTCCCGTATCGGTTTCGGTGGGCGTAACGGTGCCCACCGTTTCCGATACGGATACGGGCCGTATCGGCCGATACGGCCCCCGTAACGGTCAACTTTTTTTTTTTGGCCAAAAAATTTTAAAAAAATATGGATTAAATCCAGAAAATTCCAAACATCCCAAATATGCATTCATTTATAATTTTGAACATGTTTATGGTGGTGAAGGGGTCTACTCTTTGGTGAAAAAGCTGTATCGGGCTGTCTGGTGAATTTATGAAGCTAATAACCTGGAATTAACTGCAGAACTTATAAATTCAAATTTCTAACTGTCTAATACCAATAATATGTATATTAGAATAAATGTAACATCAAAGTATTTCAATTTTCACATGTACTATTATTTTTTTATAATTTACTTTATATTATTTACAATTTATTTACAATTTTACATACCTGAGGAGTGAGGAGTGAGGACTTGCAAAAAATAATGTATTAAGACTTCTCTTATTTTGAATCTATGACCGACTCTTGTCCTGCCAATTGAACATTCTAAAGTAGAAAAAAAAATTAGTAATACCTGATATACTCCCCTGCAAGCATGTTAATTAAAGATTACTTGACTGGTTGTCACTTGTCAGGGGAGTTATTTTAAACACAAGTTCAACAATGTAAAGTGTGTGTTTTTTTGGTGAATGTATGACCATGTGGGTAATGGAAAAGACTCACCAAATCGGAACTCACCACCAAAATGAAAACCTGCTTTGTTGTGGTTGCTCAACCTCCACGTCGTCGTCGTCATCATCATCGGGTTGTTGCGGTCTTGTTGTTGCATATCCATAATATTCAGTGCCAGAGGGAAAGATCAGGTCAACGAAACCTGATGATGACTGATCCTGACTAGGCAAAGATTCTGACCCTGAGTGAGGATATCTACTAGTGCCCGTCGAATAGCCGTGCCCATACTGGTACTCGTATTCAGGGCCAGGCTGTTGAGATTGAGATGAATAACTTGGATTTGGTTCATATGGTATATGTGGAACAGCGTCAGGAGGACTACTCCAACATGAAAGTGGCGGAACAGGTTCCCTATAATCCCATTGGTTGTAAGAATACCCATAATTCCTCGGATCATAGCCATACGCATGCTGATGTTCCAGATCTGTCGGTGTAGATTGCGGTGCAGGAGCAGGACCTGTAGGTGCAGGACCTGCAGGTGCACTACTGGAGCCAGGCTCTTGCTGGCTGTATCGTGACTCAGTACACTCATAAGTTCGACCCCCTCGGCCCCGCCTGCTTCGTCGAAGTTCATCAGCCTCGCGATCCGTAGACGGCTGTATGGTATCAGTAGCCCTGGTGGGTTGAGCAATGCCAGAAGTGGGAGGACCAGCATTAGGTGCATCATCATCATCATCATCATCATCATCATCATCATCATCATCTGTTTCAGTATCGCTAGAGCTCGCACTCTTCTGCTGAGTTTGCATGAAATCCGCCCCCCTTTCTGGGTCCAACACAAATGCACGACTCTCTTGCTGTGCCCTGCGTATTTCTGGGTCTTCAACTTCTATTTCTTCACTATCATCTTCTATTTCTTTTTCCCTTACTTCCAACCAAGGTAGAAGTGGGTCATCCTCATCATAAATATTTTCCAAGTTTATTGGACAATAATCCCCATCACCGGCATTACTCATATGCCTCCTTGAATGCATGCGCATTCTTAGCCTCATGTTGTAATGCATAAAGACAAGTCTATCTAACGTCCTAGTCTGAATTCTATTTCTATTCTTCGTATGAATAAGTGCAAAACAACTCCAATTTCTTTCGCAACTAGAGGAAGACGTTGTTTGGCTCAAAATCCTTACTGCAATTTTTTGGAGAGCCGATGTAGTCTCTCCGAAATTTATCCACCAGTCGGCGGGGTGCAACTTAAGTACTGCATGTTGTGCAAGAGTATCTCCAAAGCTACCCTGGCGAGTTCCAAATATATCCAATTCATTCAAAGCCTTTATTTGTACATCTAAGTCAGGCTCTAATCTCTTTATCACGTTCTTTAATCCAATACGAATCTCATCATCCATAACAAATGATTGGGCATATCTATACCTAGGATTTAGGTAATAACCTGCTGCATGAATATCGTGGTGGAGCTGCTTTGTCCATCTTTTGTCGATCAAATTCCAGTAAGCTCGCCAGCTTGAACAATCACGTTGAATTGCCAACTTCGCTTTATCCATGGCGTCGTAGAGGAAGCCCATCGTAGGTGCTTCATCGGTTTCAACAAGACGAAGTACCCTCATCAGTGGTTCCATCACCTTTAAAATTTTCTTAACCCTCTTCCAATATTTGTTGTCTCTTATGGTGTTTACAACATCAACCGGCGTCCCTGATGTCTTCTTCCCATATTTTGTGTTGAGCCATTGTTGGGAAGCAAACATTTCACTCAACTCTCCCCTATGCTGATACAAACTCTCTAAAGCTATAAAGTTTGTTGCAAATCTAGTCGCCGCTGGCCTAAGCAACTCTCGTCCCTTCGTGAACTTCCTCATTATTGCAACTAGGTGATTATGGTTGTAAATAAATGTTGTCACTTCTTTTGCTTTTTCAACCATTTCTTTGACATTCTTTCTCTTTCCAATATCTTCCAATATAAGATCAATACAATGTGTAGCACACGGTGACCAAAATATATGTGTTCTCTTTAGCATCAACAAATTTCCTGCAGACTTATATGTTGCTTCATTATCTGTCACAATCTGCACCACATTCTCCTCCCCAATCTCATCCACTACTTTATCCATCAAGCTAAAAATATATTCAGCATTTTTTATTTCATCCGAGGCATCAATTGACTTGTGGTACACTGTTCCCAAGTGGCAATACACCATGAAGTTGATCATGCTGCGTCTTGTTGGGCCAGTCCAACCATCACACATGATCGTGCATCCTCTGGCCTGCCATATGGGTTTAAAGGTATTTACGTATGCCTTTGTATCTGCATACTCTGCGTCTGTCCATTTTCCCCTAATCTCCTTGGCTGTGGGAGCTTTAATTCCTTCACCTGCTTCTGCTGCTGCATCAATTACCACCTGCCAATATGGAGAGTTTGCCGCATTAGGGGGTATGTTGGCATGTATAAATAACTTTGCTGCTGCCCTACCCAGTTTCTCAACAGAAGTTCTACTCCACATTTGTTTTATCTTCTTTTGTTTACTAGATTCTTTCCTAAAGAGGATCGGATCAACAGAAGGTCTCCTAGGCACATCTTCTTCTTCCACATCTACATCTATAGGATGACGAGCTACATGTGAAGATGTGCCCCGCCGGCTGCTAAACATACGCCTTAATCCACCAAACATACTCCCTCCAACCCCAGCTGTACTTCCCGTTGGGGCTGCAGTTGTACTCCCCTGGCCACTCCCACTCCCACTCGCACTTGAACCAAACGTGCGTCGACGTTCTTCCTCTTCACGAGCATAGCGCACGCTTTCTCTCCTAGCTATAGTCATTTCTCGATCAGAATCTTCCTCAGAATCAATGATGTCTTCGCCACGAACGCCCATATATTCTGGACCAAACACCTCTTGTCGGGCCGCATCAAGGATATCATCTTTCTTTTTCTGCACAGCAGCTCGTTTCCCCTTTCACTCTTCTAAATTGGCTTGCATCAGTATCATTATCTCTTTGGGAACTTTGGTGCATCCTGTAACTTGACCCTTTCGATGTGCCAAATGTTGTTTAAGTCGCGTAATTCCACCATTTATTACTCTATCACAATAGTTGCATTTTATTTGGTGCCTTCCACCACCTACCCTCTGACAATGTTCCCATCCAATATCCTCATTTGCAGTTCCACTTCCAGTTCCAGTCCTAGACATTTTTTAATTAGAGATGGCTTATGTGATGTGGCTATGTCACTTAGATACTGAGTCTAAGAGTGAAATACTTAGATTTTAAAATTTATAAATGTAATTGTAAATCTTAAATACAGATAATGAAATCAAGTACTAACTACTAAATTCAAATACTAAAGTAACTAAACCCTATGGGCTACAGCCTACAAAGTACAACTACGAAGCTCCAAAGTCCAAAACGGCAAAACCTGTCGAAAAAATAAAAATATAAACATACATTAGTCATTACTCATTAATCTGTAAATATGATTCTCCATGTTTTTGAAAAAAAATGATTTTCTCTAATTTTTAAAATTATTCCGAAATTTAAACAAATACAAAAAAAATAACAAACCATATGCATAATCTGTAAAATGCACATGATTATGTTCTATTATAAGTAACACATGTTATCCAACCTTTAAACTAGAATTTTTTTTTGAAAATATTAATTTTCCCTAATTTTTAAAATTATTCCGAAATTAAAAAAATTCAAAAAAAATAGCAAACCATGTGCATAATCTGTAAAATGCACACGATTATGTTCTATTATAAGTAACACATGTCATCCAACCTTTAAATCAGAATTTTTTTTTGAAAATATTAATTTTCCCTAATTTTTAAAATTTTTCCGAAATTATAAAAATACAAAAAAAAACAGCAAACCATGTGCATAATCTGTAAAATGCACATGATTATGTTCTATTATAAGTGACACATGTCATCCAACCTTTACATCAGAATTTTTTTTTGAAAATATTAATTTTCTCTAATTTTTAAAATTATTCCGAAATTAAAAAAATACAAAAAAAATAGCAAACCATGTGCATAATCTGTAAAATGCACACGATTATGTTCTATTATAAGTAACACATGTCATCCAACCTTTAAATCAGAATTTTTTTTTGAAAATATTAATTTTCCCTAATTTTTAAAATTTTTCCGAAATTATAAAAATACAAAAAAAATAGCAAACCATGTGCATAATCTGTAAAATGCACATGATTATGTTCTATTATAAATTTATAAGTGACACATGTCATCCAACCTTTACATCAGAATTTTTTTTTGAAAATATTAATTTTCCCTAATTTTTAAAATTATTCCGAAATTAAAAAAATACAAAAAAAATAGCAAACCATGTGCATAATCTGTAAAATGCACATGATTATGTTCTATTATAAGTAACACATATTATCCAACCTTTAAACCAGAATTTTTTTTTGAAAAAAATGATTTTTCCTAATTTTTAAATTTATTCCGAAATTATTCCGAAATTAAAAAAAATACAAAAAAAATAGCAAATCATGTGCATAATCTGTAAAATGCACATGATTGTGTCCTACTATAAGTAACACATGTTATCCAACCATTAAACCAGAAAAAAAAAAAAAAAAAAACATGATTTTTACTAATTTTTAATATTAATCCGAAAATAGACAGAAATTAAAAAAAATATAAAAAAAATATAAAAATCAGTTGCATAATCTTGAAATACACATTTTAACATTTTACAATGGCTACAACATCATATCAAGGTGGAAAAAAAGTGATTAGAGGAAGAAAAATGTATAAATACCTATTTTCGGATTTCTTCGAAAAATGGCCCACGGAGCTTCGATTCATCCAAATCGTAGAAATTGGTCGTTTTAATTCTCCAAAATAGACTAATTGTGGTCGTTTTTAGCAAAAGAACAGATTAGAAAAGAAATGGGGGAAGAAAAGTGGGAAGAAAATGCAAAACAGCAAGTATTTATAAAAATAAAAAAAAAGTGACCGTTTTTTTACCGTTACGGGGGCCGTAACGGCCGTTTTGGGCCGTACCGGCCGTTACGGCCCCGTAACGGACCGGTACGGTCCAAATTTCTGGGGTCCCCGATTTGGACCCCGTATCGCGTAACGGTACCGGCCGTTTCCGGTACGTATCGGCCGGTACGGTTACGTATCGGCCGGTACGGCACACCTCCCATAGCCCTATACTTCAACGATAGACTTAACCACTACAGTTTGTTTCTTGCTTCTCCAAGTGACCAAATTTCCTCCCACATAAGTACAATATCTACAGCCACTAACTCTGCTACACAATGTGCCATAGCCCAATACTCTACTTCAACGCTAGACTTAACCACTACAGTTTGTTTCTTGCTTCTCCAGGTGACCAAATTTCCTCCCACATAAGTACAATATCCTATAGTCAATCAATCTATCATCTACACTACTAGCCCGATTTGTGTCAGTGCAGGCCTCTATGCATAGATGGCCATGATCTGCAAACAAAAGGCCCTTCCCAGGTGACCAAATTTCCTCCCACATAAGTACAATATCATGTAGTCGACTACCTGTTATCTACACTACCAGCCCAATCTGTATCAGCGTAGGCGTCTATGCATAAATGGCCATGACCTGCCAAAAAAAAAAAAAAAAGGCCCTTCCCAGGTGTTGACTTCAAATATCTCAAGATTCTTTCAACCACCTCCAAGTGAGAAACCCGACAAGCCTGCATAAACTAAATCACCACACATATTGCATATGCTATGCCATGTCGGGTGAGAGAAGGATAGAGTAGTCGGCCAACCAACCTTTGACACATCTCTTTATTTGGTAACAACTCCTCACTTCGTCTAAGCTTATGATTAGGATCAATTGGAGTGTTTGTTGATCAAGAACCTAGTTTACTAGGTTCTTTCAGAAGGTCTAAGGTATACTTTCTCTGAAAAATAAAAACACCTTTCTTTGATTGAGCAACCTCTATACCCAGAAAATATTTCAACTTTCCTAGATCCTTAATCTCAAATTCTTCTGCAATGAATTCCTTCAAGTTATGAATCCTCAATGTACATGTGGCATATATTAACTAAAAATTATCCAAATTATGGGGCACACAATTGCTTAGTCACAATCCCAAAATCAAATTGTTTGAACGATCGCAACCGTTGATTTCAGACACTTATTTTTTAAATAGGATCATTGGATTTTTTTGTCTTCACCATCTAATAAATGTTCATCAATCGGATAGCCGGATGACGAAGTAAGGATAATTTTGGGCCAATTACATTAATGGGATGATTGCCATAGCTTGTATGAATTTGGGGCTGATTTGAGCAATCCAGTGGTCCCCCAAATCGACAACACTACACATCTGAGCTTAATTTCAATTTTTTCTTAAAATTTATTGGGGGAAATTATGTCAACTGGTTAAGAATATGCATTAGTAGGATGGGTGCCATAGATTGCATGAATTTGGGGCCAATTCACTGGGGGCGGGGGATGGCATTTGAGTGGTCTCCCAAATAGGCAACACTATTCATCCGAATTTAATTTTAATTTTTCTTATAATTACTTAGGTGGAGTGATGTGAAATGCTTAGGGATATGCATTAGTGGGATGCATGCCATACATTACATGAAATTTGGGCACGTTTGGGGGCATTCGAGTGTTCCCCTAAATTGCTGACATTATTCGTCCAAATTTAGTTTCCATTTTTTTCTCAAAAATTCTTGGGGGAAATGATGTCAAATGCTAAGGTATGTGCATTAGTGAGATGAGTGTCATAACTTGTATCAATTTTGGGCTAAGCCTGTCAGGTTAATAAAGTCATTAGACAGGTCGAGCTAACATTCTTGCCAAAGAGTGGATCGTTACACCATTGTAAACATGTACAAAACCACACAAAAAATACATACTTGGATCCTCTAAATGTTTGTGATTTTTTCCCACATTTTTTCGTGATTTTTTTGCAAAAAAAAAAAAATTGGGTTTTACGGGGTCGAACGACCATTATGCATAACGGGAACAGTGGGGACTGTTACACCCACTGTTACTGTTATGGCACACCATGGAGCATGGATGGATCTTTCAAATAGGGAAAGTATACACATGTATGTAATGGTGGAAAGGCTTCCAAACCTAATGTGTTGACAGAGGACAAAGGCAAAAGAACATGCAGTGTTTGTGAGAAAAACCTCCTGTTAATGTATCATAATGCAATAGTAATTTCCCCTCATGGTACAATAGCTTAATGACTGTCCAACAAAGTTATTCAAGGGTAACCAATGCAACGATGTACAGTAGTCTATAAAAATAAGATTTGAAATAAAAAGCCAAGAAAGGGTAAGATAGCAATAACACTGATCATGAATGTGCCATGACATGTTCGAGTAGAATCGCATACATACCATTAAACATAATAACAAAGTAGATGTGGAAAAATAAAGAAAGAAATATACCATTCACCAAGCCTCGTTACATTGGCAGAAGGGAATATCTTTTTCAGTGCCGCTGGAACATTCCCAGAGAATGATGGCAGAACTGGCATAGAGGATTTTCTTGTTAAAAAATGTTAGGACATTTGTATTAGCCATAAATGGAAATTAACCAAACTATCAACTCACGCATCTCAACCTCTATAGAAAAATAGTGACGTGCAAGTTAAAAAAAAATGGGTCAAAAGACCAGGAAAATGACAAGTGATCAAACAAATCAAGGTTATTATTTGCAACATATTTATTCCTACATTGTGAAATGCACAAACATGAATTGTTCCTTGTAGCACCAAAATGCAATCGATTTGAGCTTTTGTACAGGTTTACAGTAAATTAAAGCAATAATAAGGTATGCACCATATAAACTTTACAATGTTCCTCAATTTTACTACTTTTGATCAACATATGTATACATTTTCTCATGTAGAAGTATTTCTTTGCCAAGAAACTACAAAATCCATCGTTCAAAACCAATATAAAACCGATCATCAAATACCCGGAATTTGTTGATACTCAATCTAGTATGAAAACTTGCTGTTCCATCCAGACTTGTGCGACGCTCTGGGGATGTTATACATGTAGTACAGTGTCATAAGAAACTGATACAGCCTGATTGAGTATGAATCCATCAAGTCATCATCAAATTATTAATTTTATCAACTCAAATTATGAATTTAGCTGCTTTTCTTCTCTTTTTTTTTTGTCAAACAACTCAATCAGTACTTGAAAATCCCGTTCTTGTAAAGATCAATCTTTCAAGATTTATGAACGTGTGAGTGGGTTATAGCCAAGCCTAACACCATTCCAAACTATTTGTTTCCCTTTCTCCTCTGGTCAAAACCCTAGATCTAAGGTTTCATAAATAAAAAGAAAAAAAGAAAAAGAAAAATTGGTGAAGGTAGGAATGGACCATCCTTGCTAAAAAAAATTCCCTTACTATTTGAAGCTTTCTAATGTTAGATATCCAGATAGTGGAAGCTTGTTTCTGAACTAAGTCAAAGAATTTGGAGTTGCACTTTGCAAGTTCTAGACTTCTATGTCAAAAAAACCTGTGTGCATTCAAATTAGGTTTGTCGAAAGAATTTCAAAATCTGAATGTAAATTTTGAAATTCTTATCCAAGTCTACACATACACATTAAGTGTATGAAATTTTACCCTTCAGTTCATTTGGAATGTTGTGTCGCAAGTCCAAATCAATCAATGGTTGTCAATTTGTCTATCTTGTCTGTAATGAATCTGTGTTTGGAGAGAAACACCAAAGAAGTTTTCTACTTGTCAAGCAGGTTGTGTTTGGGCTTCTAATTGTTTTCTATTCTGGGGGTGCTAGGCAAGTACAGATTTTGAGTAACAAATAAATTGATTTGAACTGGTGCCAAAGCACAGTGCTTCTACGGCTTCTTCTTCTTTTTTCCCCTTTTCAGGGGGGATTCTTGACATGGTGTGAAAGCACGTCAGATTCTGATCTCAGATGGTGCTAGAACGTTGTTGATCCTGTGACAGAGTACCCCCAGGCCCCGCAGAGCTTGAAACTGACCATTTCTCTCATCAACCTATAAGAACCTTAAATCCAACAAAGCTTCATGTTGAAAACCCACCATTCTCCAATAATCTTCCACCACCCTTTGTTTCTCAGTTATTTCAGACTTTCAGTCTCTTGGTGGAAAGTCTCAAGGATATTTAATGGTCATCTGTCAAAGGTTTAAAAGTGAAAAAATTGTTACCTTCACTTAATCCAGCTTCGAAGTAAAGAGATCAGCGAAGTCGAATAAGAAATTATCAATTCCATAATTTTTCATAAGCACTCTTTTAACTTCAAGATTAAGTTGAAAAGGCAAATAAATGAAACAACAAATGAGACAATCGAATTTTAAGATGCTAGAGAAAACAAAATGATCGAGCTTGTGGTTTTTACCAACTTGATCAAGTTTGTGGGTTTTAATCAGCAAACAAGAGAGAAACACTGAAGCTAAGTTTGAAAGATCTCTCTTAGCATTGGGTAGGGGAGAGAGAGAGAGAGAGAGAGAGAGAGAGAGAGATTATAACCACAAATAACATGGAGGCTAGCAATTGGATCGTGGTAAGAGAAAAGAAGAAATCTTGGAAGAAGAGAAGCTCATATACTGTTTTCCTTTGCTGGATTCAACCCTTTTTCTACATTCAATATCCTTCAATTCTCACGTTCGAAAAAAAAAATTATAAGAATGCCACTAATAGTTATAAAACAAAAGATGGGCATCCCAACAATGGTTTGGTGATCTAAATCATTTGTTTGTTGAGTCCCATCATGGATGAACGTGCCCCAAAAATCACCCATATTGTAAAATCCCAATGACCACTATTAGGCAATTTTTAAGTTGAATGTCAACATTGCACTTTTGTTCTTCGTTGTATATATGTGGCCACAGACCGAAATGTCAAGATTGTCCTATTGACGCAGAGGTATAATCCATCCATAGTGGGACACAACAGACCAATGGTCTACATACCAAACCATGGCCCCTCTTCTCAACACTGAAAACCATGTATATGGTGCAAGATGCAGGCCATATATTGTACGATTCCTCTCCTAGTAAATCAAAGTCACAGTAAGTGCAACTGAAAAGGAACAAAACTATAAACCTGATAAACCGGAAGATAATCCTCAAATGATGTTATTAAGATCAAAAGGGCAACCTTTAATATTTAAAACATATACATCAGCTAAAGAAATAGCATTATAACTTAAAATTTCTAGATCGAAATGGTAAAACATAGGATTAATCTTAAAATGATATCTTACAAGGGCAAAAATGAGGAATCATCTAAAACGAGTAGCTAAATGAAGAAATTCAGTAAATAATCCTCTTTTGTTGACGGTAAAGCATTAAAGAGTTGCACTCAGCGAAATCCACCAGATTAGAGAAACCAGCTCCATACAAATTTGAGTGATAAGATGTGGATGCCTTTTTCTGATAGAACTAAAAGGTATTTACAATGAGCGTGCACAAGAAATTGTCCCATAAGTATAATTCTGGTCAGGAATTTGACTACCAGTAGATGGTGCAAAAACTATCTTGACATCTGTGAACATTAGAATAATATCAGAAATCAAAAAATGTGAAATTCCTGAATTAAACTGTACCTGGAGTCATGCCGAGCTCAACCATACGAGACAGTATACGCTTCTGCAGAGCTAATTGTTGATCCAACCAACTTTGTGAAAGTGGACCACCCCAACTATAAGAAGTAGATTCTTTAGTAAAATATTGAAACAAAAGAGAATTCTAACCAACTCCATCTTATATGCAATTCTTTTTTTCTGATAGCAAAATTTATCTATTAAACAAAGGAAAATGGATACAAGAGCAGTGACAAGCCAATGAAAAATGACCCTCTCGTCACTACCCCGGTGTACTAGGTATCAAAAAAAAAAAAAAGGCTAAAAGAAAACCTAAAAAAAGAAACATAACGAAAAAAATAAATGCAAACCATCCCGCAAACAAACAAACTGATACTTCCCCCATTTGTAGGACCCATCATGGCCCCTCCCTCCCCATTCATTCAAAATATCTTCATGAGAGTCGCCTCTAAACTCAGGCCCAGAAAGTGACCCACTAATGATCATAGCAAAGAAACTACAATTGATTGATTCCATTGCCCTTGATTTCACATTGAATGTTCTCCTATTCCTATCCTGCCTCCATCCCCACAAAATGCTACAGGTGATCATCTTTGACAAAATGTGCCTTTTTGATATGGAAATGACCTGTAATACCAAGTCGCAACATATGAAAGAGAAGGTTGAGAACCCAATCGACGCCAAACAGACCAAGAACATAACCCCACACATCCCTAGCGATGTTAAAGTGGAGAAACACATGATCCATGCTCCCTTCTTACTTTTGACACATAAACACATATTCTACAAGGACAGTTTGTGTTTCTACAAATAATCCACCATACTAGCACATACACTTCCTCTCACACATCCAAAACTTGAAGAGAAGGCAGAGTCGAAGAGTTATCCATGCAGTCCCAATTGCATTGAGGGGGAAGCGGTAGACAAGAGTCATTATATTGAAGGGACATAGTTGTCCCCACTTAAAACATTAGACAAAAAGACAGTCTGAAACTAAAAGTAAAAAAATAAAAAACTAAAACTGCAGTCATTGTGCAAGTGAGACAAGATAATAGAGAGTCACCACCTACCTGACCTCTTGAACAAAGTTTTAATGTCATCAACCCCTCTACCACATGTTTCTAGACTTCTATTCTTATGCTTCTTCCAACAAATGTGGTAAACTTTCTTGCCAACATTATTATTCATCAAAATATATGATTTTCCACTGAGCCTAAAGAGTTGTAAAGAAATTCTAGGCTTAGGAACTTTATCACATAGACTAGACCCCCAAACAAACAGAGTTTCACTCTTATCACATAGCTAAGCCCCCAAACAAACAAAGTTTCACTCTTCTATAATAGAGTCCAAGCTTGTTCGAGAGGAACAAAAGATGCGACATTCAACATTCCACCCACACACTCCCCCCCAAACAAACTGAGTTTCTATAATAACCCTAGATTCTTGTACGCGTACATGTCCACATCCATTCATTCATCCATACATGACCAACCATGCATCCATCAACCAGTACGAAGATCACCGTTGATTTGAGTATTGAAACTACCTAATCTTGACCATTCGTTGTGTATTAAATTTGCCCCAAACTATGATTGTTGATCTGTGTGTTAGATCTGTCCAATTTTAACCATTGAACTTTGTACCAAATCCACCCACTTATGACCCATTGATTCGCATATTAAATTAGCCCTTTTTTGGGGTTTGTACACACATGCCACTGTTAGTACACACCCACACTGTTAGTCACACTTCAATGTTAGCCCAATTTTGCTCATTGACCTATGCATCAAATATATCCAATTAAGACTGTCCACCCATGAATGCATCATCAACACTACAAGCCTAAACCGTTCATTCATCTAGTCATCTATCTAACAATTCATTTATCTATTCATCAATTGTCTGTCGACGTTTGTTTCTTGTTTTGGTAAAAAGACGAATCATAATTTGAAAACTTTTGTTTACTGCTCTTCATGTTTTAGCATTGTTTTGATATAAACAAAAATTATAAGCTATTAGGATTTGAGAAAAACCTTCTCAATTAAAAATTCGAATTTTTGAAAAATGTCAAAAAATTGTGATTTGTTCTTGCTTTGGCAATTTGGATTTTTAATTGCTGGGAATTTGATTTTTTAAATATTTTTATTGAATTCAAATGAGGAGTATTTCCTTATTTACAAAAAAATAACTTAAGTAAATGAAATTTACTTAAACGATATTTTTATATAAATAAGTGTTACTCACCACACACACTCCACACACCAATCATGCACCATGGGAACAAAGGGGGCAGCGTGTGAAGGTTTAGACGTTGGAATCCTAGCGTGTATAGGAAAGAGAGAGGGCGTGCATCAATAAGAAAGGGGGGAAATGATGCAGGGCAACTAACCACTTGCTCTAAAAGCTCGAACTAATAGAGTGTGGTAAATCAATCCCTTTATCTCATAGTCCAGGTCAGGCCCTCGGCCGAACCCCCCTCATAGGCCCCACTTCACATGGGTTCTGCCTCGCACGTAGCCACCCACCTCACACAGGCCACCCACCCCAAGTTTGCCCCCACTTCTCACAGGCCGCCCCACTCGAGCCTAGTGTGAAAATGCCCCTGCATTAATCACCCCAGTTGACGAGTCTCGAACACGAGACCTACCGCCCACCCCAAGTTTGCCCCCACTTCACACAAGCCGCCCCACTCGAGCTTAGTGTGAAAATGCCCCTGCATTAATCACCCCAGGTGACGAGTCTCGAACACGAGACCTCCCGCTCTGATACCACTTTTGAGGCGAGGCAACTAACCACTTGCTCTAGAAGCTCAAACTGATAGAGCGTGGTGAATCAATCCCTTCATCTCATAGCCCAGGTCAGGCCCTCGGTTGAACCCCCCTCGTGGGCCCCACTTCACATGGGTTCCGCATCACACGTAGCCACTCGTCTCACATGGGTGGGGCCCACCTCACACAAACCACCTGTCACACACGGGCCGCCCACCCCGTGTGTGCTCCCACTTCACACAGGCCACTCCACTCAAGCCCGGTGTGAAAATGCCCCTGCATTAGGGAGAGGGTATGATATTCTAAGGGAAATAGGACATCAGTGTGTGTAACCTTGGTAGCCTTGTAAGAGAAGGAGAGAAGGTGTGCTTGAGAGGGGGCTGTTCCATATGAGTGAGCACACATGTGGGGATTAGCCCCACACACACGCACAAGAGTGGAGTGTTAAGGGCAGTGGAGGTTAGGTTATAAAAAAGGGGAAAGTGAGATGTAAGAGGAGCATATAAGGAAGTGATGTGCGAGAGAGAGAGAGAGAGAGAGAGAGAGAGGGTTTAGAGCTTAAGAGTTTTAGGAAAGAAACCGGAAATTTTTTGGGTAAGGTGAGAGATATAAAAAAAAAAAAATTTAAATGGCTTCTTGGATGAGTTCAAGAGTAGGATTCTTGGGGTGAGTTGTCTCACACATGGGTTTTCTTGTTTTTATACAACCTTTAGATTTGGATTTTTCTTCTCAGTGAGTGACATGCCACATGCAACCCTTTTTTTCTTTTGGGTAGATTGTTTTTCCTATTCCTTTTCTTTAAAACATGAAATCTTTCTTTAAATTATTTCATTTTCTTTTAACATGCAATCGCGAGGTTCCCAAGTTTTTATCCATGTTGATTTCTTTGCACCTTTCTTGATTTTCTTAAAGTTCGATTTCCTATCTTTCTTGACTTTTGTAACGCCCCGTAAAATTGCCCTATATAAGACCCGAACACACACTCGAGCCTGTCATGCATACGTCATCTGTGGATGACGGATCGACCATACATAACTTAGAGGGAGACCATAGTTTCCCTACACCCAGACGTCGTGGTGCGCGTAGAAGTCCGTTGCGCCGCCTATTCTAAGATCGACGGATCCAAAAGTCAAAAGGAACAAACCCCGCGCCGGGCTTGACACCTTTGGATGGGTTTCATGCCGGGATTGGCACCCGAAACCCCGAAACTGCGGCATCCTGCAGGTGCACATAAGCGTGCAAGTACACTCGCACAAAGCCTCATTTAGGCAATCATTACCAAATCCGCTTTTCTTGTGTGGGCCATATGGACCCTTGCATGATTATAAAGAGTGGACCATAGACTCTAAATATAACACTACACATAATCCCTCAATGTGGGCTCCGATCAATGATCGATGACCGTCAAACGATCGCCGCCTCAGATCCAGCGAACGCCACATCCAATCGACCCTAAACCGCACCCGAACAAGGATCTCACCATGGTGAGGCCATCCCATGGGCTGGATCAGCCCAGATGGGCCAGGTGGGCCCCACATAATCAGAATTGGGCCCAAAAGGCCATTTTTATGTAACTTAAACTACTAGGGCCATATCTCCCAATTGCCCCACTTATATATAAGTCCTATTCTCAGCCCCTTAGATCATTGCTCCAACAAATTTCTGAGAGAAAGGTGTTGGGAGAGAGAGTGAGAGTTGGGGAAGAAGAAGAAATGCTTGCATGATACCCCACTAGTTTCTAGCTACCCCCACGACATGGTAGCCGACGCCACTTGCGTTGGAAGCTACCCCGAGTACCGATAAAGATAAGTAGAGCCAAATCCCCCAAATTCTTTAGTTTCCTACCCAAATTTTCCCAATTACCTGACATGCAAGCTTCCTCTTGCAAGTCTACACCAATTCTTCCCCAAATTGAGGTGCGTATCATTTACCCAAAGGTTTTCATGCAACAAATATCAGTAGGGGTAGACAATGTCTTCAATTTCTAAAGTTGGAGTGTTATGCTAAGCTAATTGGATGGTTGAATGGTGTCTAGGAAGGGTCATAGGTGTAGAGGGGTTGTTCCGTTAGGGACAAGGACGATAAATGCGAACTAGGTTCATTTGCATGCTCATATCATCTTACATATGTTCAAACCATGCTTATCTACTATGCTAAAATGATTAGACTACATGCTTTATATGTTAATTGCTGAGATTGTGATAATGAATGCCCTACGGGGTAAGTGATCTGCGAGTTTTGGAAATTGGTTATTTAGAATGGTGGTCAGCTCACATGTTGCGGCTAATAATTGTTGGACCCAAAATTGTACGTATCCTTAAGCGTCATGGGGTAGTGCCTGACCCGACAAGTCATTGTAGTGGAGGCCGCTGCATGGGGTCGACAGCCTCAGGTTCTGGATCGTCGACTAAGGCAGGAATTTGGGGCGACCAGCTGTGGTTTGAGAACCACGCGGGCCGCACGAGCCTAAGGACGGTTCCCCAACGTTTTCCCAGTCGAAGGTCTCGGTCCACTAGCGGGTCGGACATGTAACGTATAAGATTCGTCACTTTCATTAGAATCCATGTACCACATTACCCCCTGTTTGGGCCACTTAGAATCATATGGCGTATCGATCCCCCAAGACCCATGAGCCGGGGATGGTGGTATGGGACCTATGCCCGCACTGTTGGCCTACGATGGGGTGGTGCCTCCCCGTAGTGTCCGTTGAGCACCCGTGGAGGCAACGAGCCTACCACTTGACTATGGGGGAGGGTGACAAGCCCTATTCCACCTGTGTTGGGCATGGCTGACAAGTCATGGCTAAACCAGGCTCTCGGGGCTGTAGACTCAAGACGGGATCGAGGGGATACTGGCGATGATATGCACTCGCTCCGCAAGGAGCCAGATGGTCCCAGATTGGCTTCGAGATAGAATGTGGGTACGGTGGCTTCACCAACCGGCTGGATGTCTAAGTGGACTAATATAGAAGTTGGCTAATCATGCATGGATCGGCATAGCATGCATTGTGGGAGCGTGATGGGGTGGTGCCTCATCACTGGCAGCTCGGGTCTGTGTGGGTGATGTGGTGGTGCCACTCACCGTCTACTATGACCAAACCAGTGATCGGGCATGCATTGCATATCATGCACTCATGGCATTAAGAACACTATTGCGCTATCTTCTGTATATCCCTGTCTGCTATATGTGTGGGAAGTGAATTCATTACCTATTTCTGCTTATATTTGTGCTTGAGTAACTTAGGGAAATAAAACCATTGAGTTGGCCACTCACTCCCTTTCTGGGACGATGTTTTGAAACACCAACCAGACACCACGTGTGACACGGGTTTACTGGAGGCGGTCGAGGTCGCAGAGTTCGAGGACTTAGGAGCAGGCGAGGACTCGTACATTTAGTTCGGGGATGATCAGACATAGTCAAGAGGCGAGACCACTGTATTTTGGGTCGGATGCCTTGGCAGCGTCCTTAGTGTAGCTTGAGCGGTATTTCCGAACCTATAGTACGTCCCTGTGGGCCCCAATGTGAGAATTGTTCATCCAGTGTATCCTTTTGGAACCATAATATATATATATATATATATATATATATATATATATATATAGAGAGATAGAGAGAGAGAGAGAGAGAGAGAGAAAGGAATGCTCACCTGGGCACTTCTCGTGAGAGACTCATGAGAACTTTTTCATGACTCATCGCACCTAATGTGAGCCCAAAATCTGAGCCGTCCATGTGATGCAGTACCCCAAAAAACCCCAAGGGCCCATCTTTCAACCTGATTCAAAACTCTGGTGGGCCATGAAAGAAGGAAACAGTTTCCTCCCTTGATTTGCCTCTTGCTTTCTGCTGCAGCCCACCAGAGTTTTGGATCAGGTTGAAAGATGGGCCCTAGGGGTTTTTTGGGGTGCTGCATCACATAAACGGCTCAGATTTTAGGCTCACATCACGTGCAATGAGCCGTGAAAAAGTGCTCATGAGTGTCTCTCCCGAGAAGTGCCCAGGTGAGCATTCCTCCATGTATATATATATATATATATATATACATGCTTCCTCCTTCTGGAAATATTATTTCATGATTAAGTTGTTCATAATTGGGTAGTATATCTCTTGTTGGAAATGTTTATCAAAACCGTACATGTCACATGCATTGCATTACGTGGGACTCGGGATATCAAGGGCCGAGGACAACCGCGGGCCCCGGCATCCAGGGTGTCACAACTTCTTGCCCCTTTTCTTTATTTTCTTGAAAATCAAGATCCCCTGATAGATTCCAAGGTATAGTAATTCCATTAGAATTTCTGCACAAACTATTCAATTGACGATGTGGGTTCTAATGTAATTTTTCAGAATTACAGCATTAACCTGTACAAATTCTGCAATTCCAACAGCATTGTGTACTTTCTCCAAATTTCTAAGGACCTTATGGTCAATTATAAGGGGCTTTTCTGTTCAGATTTACAGTTACAGGGTTTACTGCATAGTTTTCTGCACTGGTCTTCATTTTTCAAAAATTGCAGGGTTTTAGATGTAATTTTTTATATTTTTAAATGTAACTCTTTACCTTGCATATTCATTGTAATGCCCCGTAGAACCATCGGTCAATTAGGCGTAGATATTATACTCCCCCCCCCCTTCCCCAATTTTAGTTAAAGGTCTCAGACGCACTTGGTAAGCCCGAGGGGCCCGACAAACTACCCGTCTCGGGGCCGATAAATCCGAGATTTGGATAGTTCAACCCGTAAGGAGAGCCTGTCAACCTTATGTGGGCGGCACGTCATCGCGGTCACCTAAACCAAGAGGAATTCAGAACCTAGGGATAGCACTTGGAGGTGCAAATACCTTTCTCCCTAAAGTAGATTTAGGCAATCATTGTAATAATCACCAAAATTAACTTTTTCAAGATACACCGCCTGAACCCTTGCATGGCCATGGGGCCGTGCATCCGAGACCCTGATGTCATTCTAGAATAACCCCCCAAAGCCGCCGTCCCGATCAATAGTCGGGGACCGTTAAACTAACCTCCTCACAGATCTGGCATGGGCTGCGATCAAAGGACATAAGAGCAAAGACGCAACAAGATCTTGGGCTAGGAAAACTGTTCCGCGGTCCAGATCGGACCAGATGGGCCCCACACAACCAAAAGTGGGCCCAAGGGGCCATTTCTTGGCAACTTAAAATCAATGGGGCCATATTCACTAATTGCCCAAACTTATACGGAAAAAAAAAACCTCTTTTTCTCAGCGATTCTCATTCCTTTCCACACCTAGCTGAGAAAGGAGAGAGAAAGGAGAGAGAAAGTGAGGGAGAGAAATTGGAGAAGAAGAGAGTCAGCCCCAAAGGGGCTTGTGCACGTCATCCCCGAGCGATTCCCTCACCGTCTCCGCTGCATAAAAGGGTAGAGCCGCCCAAATTCAACTTGATTCAATCTCCCAGCTAATTGAGATGAATCCTACACCTAGAATTGTCTTGAATTATTGCTGAATTCATGCATTTTCCTGACATGCAACCTCTCTCTTGCAGGAATTGCAAGAGATACAAAGAAAATGATGTGTGTATCATTTCTTTATAGGTTGTCATGCATCAAATGCAAGGAAACATGAATAATGCCTCTAGTTCTAGGTAGATATGCTAGGTAGAGGTAGAGTTTATTAGGGATTACATCGCTGACTGCTTTTTGGAATAAAATTCCTTTATGTATATGCTGTTTAACTACCATGCATGCACGTTTCTACACCTGTACTTTCCAGTTTCTGGTATATGCTATAAATTGGGGAAAGATTACCAAATTAGTTGTATGATGCTGTTCTTTTTGCTTTGTTCCCGAGATGCATGAGTATGTTTCTGATGCATGCTTGGGGAAATCTGGAAAATAGTCATGCCTGTTTGGAATTCTGGAAGAAAACAAACTATATGTCAAATATATGATAGAATAAGTTCACGTATTATTATTATTCGCATAGTTCTATAGTTGTCTTCTAAGATGCCGAAACCAGGAATTCTACAAAATTGGGGCGACTGCATAGGTCGGTCACACCCCCGAAGACAGGAGTCCTCAGACGGGATGGAATTCAAGATTCGGCTGTGGTTCGTGAACCACGCGGGACATGGTCTCCTGAGGTCGTTCTCCTGTTATCCCCTTGGCTAAGGACCGCTGGCCCAACAACCCGGTTTAAGCATATTAAGTGTTTTGGACGCCCGAATTCGAATCAGCGTACCAGCATTACCGTTGAATAGGCCCACTGATAACTGTATGGCAAGTGATCCTTAAGACTCATAGGCCGGGCATGGTAGTATGGGACCTATGCCCGTGTTGTCTGCCTACGCTGGGGTGGTGCCCCCCTCCCCCCGTAGTGTCCACTGAGCACCCGTGGAGGCGTGGAGGAGACAAGCCTACCACCTGTTTGACTATGGGGAAACGGTGCGACCAAGCCATCCCCGCTTGAGTCAAACATGGCTGACGAGTCATGGCCGAATCGGGCGCTCAAGCTGGGATCTATGGGGTTACTGGCGATGATATGTACTCGCCCGTAAGGAGCCAGATGGTCCCAGATCGGCCGAGTAATATAGCGATGGTACGGTGGCTTCGCCAACCGGCTGGACGCTAAAATGGTATAATCGAAGGCTTGGCTAATCATTCATGGTTCGGCATGACATGCATTACAGGTGGGTGATTTGGGGTAGTGCCCGTCACCGGCGGCCCAGTCTGTGCGAGTGACGTGGTGGTGCCACTCACCATCTGTTGTGACAAACCGGTGTCTGGGGCATGCACATGCATTCCATGCACGCATGCATTAAATAACCATGCTTTGTTGTTATAAATATCCTAGTCAAGAATGATGTGTAAGTAAACTCATTATCTAAATATGCTTCCATTTGTACATTAGTAACTTATATAAAATGTCACCACTGCGTTGGCCGCTCATTCCCTTTCTGGGATGGTGTTTCAAAACACCAACCAAACGCCGCGTGTGACCCAGGTTTACAGGAGGAGAGCGAAGCAGCAGAGCACAAGAAGCTAGCCTCTGGCGAGGTCTTGTACATCCAGTTTGCTGATGATCAGTTATAGACGGTGATGGGGATCTTTTGTTATGAGGGATGGCGTCGGGACAGCGCATTGTACAATCTCTTGCTATAGTTTGGGCGGTGGAGGTCGGGACCCCAAGCGAGTCCCGTTGAGTGAGTTAATCATGTTATTTCGTTCCTTGGCACTTATATTATAAGCTCACCTCTCATTTTAATTGTGGATATTTCATGTGTTTGCTTCTAGCTGGGTATTGATCTGATTCTAATATTTAGTTATCTTATTGCATAAACTGCATCACGTGGGGCCCGGGATATTGGGGACTGAGGATGTCCACGGTCCTTGATATCCGGGGTGTCACATTTATGTTTTCTTTTAATGATGGAAAAGGGTTTGTGATATTTGAATTCATGCAAGGAAAAGTTTATGAATCCCACAGGTGTTTGTGATATTTTTAGAAATATTGATTTTTGAAAAGAAAATCATATATCATGGCAATTGTTTGGATAGTATTGATTTCAAAAAAATCATACATTATTACATCATGGAATATATGAGTTTGAATTTGGAACACTAGAAAATAGGTGAGGCAATTGAATCCCCTGGGTTGAAAGTCCCATAAGCCTTATTGGTATAATTTGGAACCTCCATTGTCTATGCCGGGTGGGTGAGCATGTCGAGATTGCAATAGGTTTCCATCAATAAGTGTCGAATGGAGTAGAGGTCTGACCAGCCTACGTTACACAACTGGGCTACCCATTATCTAGGCCAGGTGGTTAAGCATGTTGAAATTACAATAGGTTCTAGTCAATACGTGCCGGATGGGGTTTGGGGAGAGCGTTGGCCGACTGCTATGAAACGGCCCTAGCGTTCAAAAGGATAACCCATACTAATTATGGTGGATTACTTCACGCATAGCTTACATCTATTTACTCATGTTTTATCTCATACGATTTTGCCTTGAAATCCTCGGTTATTTAATCTTTACATTTCAAGCGTTGCATAGGAATTTTCAATGTTTTAATAAACATGTTTTAATCAAGATGAATATGTTTTAAAACGTCGTTTATTCGGTCTTTGATTCTCAAGTTTTACATAAAAAAATTCAATGTTTTGATAAAGGTGTTTTATTCAAATCAAATGTGTTTTCAAACTTGTGTTGAGATTTTCTCACTAGGCTTGGTAGCTTACCTCTTTGGGATTTTAACTTTCAGGAGCAAGATCTCACCGAGGAGTGTGAAGAGTGTACGTTTAGCTGTCTTTGTTTTGTTTAAATTTATTTTTCCTTCTGAATTTCGGAATGTATTTGTAAAGGACTTAAGAGTAGTGAAATATTTATGACTTGGATGATTACTCGATGTAGTTTAGGGAAGTGTATGTTTTGTGAAATAGTATTATGGGATGGTTTGCGAATTATGGTTTAAGAATGTTTAACCTATGAGCCATGCCCTAGGGTGTGGAATCAAGCTCGAGCATATCCGGGTGTCGGATTTCGGGGTGTGACGGTTTCACTCTTCTATAATAGAGTCCAAGGTAAATACAATACAATAGATGACAATAATATCAGTTTCATCTTCACTTACGCATGTAAATTTCCCATGCGAGCCCAAGCAAGGAAGGCCGCTCCACCAAAGAAATCGTCCAAATCTTCCTTGCTAATATTCAAATTCTGCCATTGTAAGGTCATAATCAGCAAGCAAAACAAAGATAGAATCAATACATTAGAATAGAGGCTTTAGTGATAGCAAACCTTTAGTCACAGAACAAATAGTAAGACTAAGAAACTGGAGATTGGTTTACCATTAAAAAGAATATGTTGAGATTTGAAACACTGGACTACTATTTTGGTAGATGAAACACTTGAAAATGATCTTTGCATACCTTAAAGGCCAATCAAGACACCTATTATGACGAACATTGGAAGTATACATCTATACAGTGCTTTGAAATAAAAAATATTGTGCGCATGAAACACAAAGTTCAATGTAATATATATGAGACTTGTCTTTTCAGGCTTATCTTTTGCCATCTCCTAGTGCTTTCATGGTCCCTCATCTCCCTCCCTCTCACGATTGTAATCCTTCATCTCCATCCATCATCCCTACTGTAACTTCACACAATATAGAGAGGAGATTGATTGAGCTCACTCATCTCTCCCTCTATCTTCTTCATCACTCAATTTCGACATGGTATGAGAGCCCTTTCTGGGCATAAATATCAAGTGCGCTCTCCATCACTCCTTCCCTTAACCTTTTTTTCGTTTTTTGCTCCCTTCACTCTCCTTTCTTGATTTCTTCTTTCCTTCTTTTGTTCTTTCATTCGTATGGCCATGTTGGGTTCATTGGGTGGCTTGATAGGGCCACAAGATCGAGGCCCTATGGATAATAGGTTGCAACAAGGATCATGTCCTATTTTTGTCACAAACCCTGTAAGGATCATTAGTGATGATACGACACCCAGGCTGCACCACCATCTCCAACAAACCCCACAAGGACCACCGATGATGGCAGCAGGATAGCTAGATCCCACCGTCGGAACACACAGGGGCCACCAATGACGGCGAAAGGATCACACAGTCCATGGCAGTAGCAGAACTCATAGGGGCCATAGGCATTGATGTCAGGCCTTGACAGCCCCTCTTGTTGATCAGAAAGAAAAAATCAAGTGGACCCCCTTTATGTAATTTAGTATGCCAAACAGGCCCTACCAATCATGCAACAACCACAACTAGGCCCACAAGACATCCAGCAGGCCCAGTTGGTCCTGCTGACATGTTCGACAGGCCCAATGAATGTTTAACAAGGCCCAGTCAGGCCCTCCAGCACAGCCAGCAGGGCCCACCAGTCGTTTAACAGTCTCAATCAGACCCACCAGCCATCTGACAAGGCTCAGCTTAGCCCGCCACTCATTCAACAGGTCCAGTCGGGTCCATCAAAAGTTCAGCAAGGCCCAACTGGGCAACCAGTCAACCAGCAGACCACCCGACACACCAGATAGACTAGTCAGTCATCCTAGAACAGCCAGATTATTCTACATAGAGTACGCGGCTTTAGATTTTTGTTTCTTGCTGAAACCAAGGATTATTTTTTTTTTATTGAAAAACAAAAAAAAAAAAAAAAAAAATCAACTCCCACTTGAGAATAGTCACTAGTATCATTCTACCATGATCTGGGCACAATATTGTCGACTTGTGGAGGAGTAGTACTATGGCCAACCCCATCAAGATGGAGATGATGGCTTTGAGCCACCACACAACTCTATGCGGGTCTAAGGCACTGCCACACACATCACAAGTATATTTCTAGTTTTTCTACTTCCTTTACTTTTGAATGTAGTGCTTGTGTTTTCATACAAGTCTTCTTAGATTTCTAAATGATATGAATTGATTTTGAATCTAATTGCATCACTTCTGTCAAACAACGCATAGATTAAGACTTTATACAAAGGAAACCTATTATGTGCACTTATTTTTTGTGATCTTTTAATTTCTAAGTGGGTATTGATGTCTTTTTTAACATCATCTTAAGTTCCATTAAAGAATTCAACCAATTTCCAAATGTTTCCCCATGTTTCCCAAAAACAACAATACATTTACACGATACATCCGATAGTTCTTATGCAAATACAGATATGTTTCCATATCCAAAGGGAGTGATACATCCGTTGATACCAATACAGAAAACATTGATGATCATTCGAACAATGATCTAGTGCATTTGCACTCTAGAGGCTACCTCTCTAAAGGCCATTCTCCTTGATAAAACCCTGACCAGTACGCATCGCACCCCTTTTTAATGTCTCTAATGAGAGACACTATCATCCAAATGGAGCAAGCTCTCAAGCAGATAAACTTTTGCAACACCATCATCACCATTCAAACGAAGATGTATTATGTATTTAAGCAGATCATTATTGCTATCATAGACACCCCACTGGACCACTTTATATGTATGCATTAGGCACTAGTAGACAGCGTAAATACCCTAGGCCTAGAATGTTCTTTGCTTTTCCTTTTAATCAAGGGTTTACTACATGCGATGTAATGCAACAGCTTGTAGTATGTCATCGGCAAGCACGTGTCTCCACCAAATTAATAAAACCCTCTTTAAGGATAATTTTGGCAAATTTTGTGTGTGTTTTAATGTTAATTCCATTGCAAATTTTGCAACTCCAGTTTACATCCAAATGCATGAAATTTGGTTTCAATGAGCAAATAGCAGAAGTAGATATGTACGCCCCAAATATCAAGAAAAATATGAAGCCCCATATTACCTGAAAAACCTTTTGCCAAATGCTCTCTTGCCCTGTAAATGCTAAAGGCAAGTTAATCCCTTGAAGAGCCATCCAATCGATCTCTTTCTCCCATCTTTCCCAGTCCCACCAAACAAAGGAATCTGTGTAAATTTTAGGTTTAGCAAATCTGTGACTAGTAGCAGCAAAAGACAACAGGCTTGGAGAATGGACTATACGGTAAAGTAACCAAGAAACAAGAAGCAACTAAAAAGATACGTTCAGAAACTACAAAGGGTCAAGAAATTGAAACGAAGAATTAAAAGATTGGAGCATAAACAGCTTGATTTGCTAAATCATTAGCAACAATGTCTGCCTCCGGGGTGTCCGTATAGTTTTTTCCTTTCTTGTATATTCTGGCTTTTGCCTCCTCTAATAAATTTTTCCAACTGTTCAAAAAAAAAAAATGTCTGCCTCTCAAGAAAATACAGGAGACGTGCAGTCTCAATGTAACAGAGGATATTAAATATACAAATAAAAGAGTAATGAAACGACAAGGTAGAGAGAAATGCCTCATTAATTTCAAAGAGAGTGATATCCCAACAATTTAAATGTTTTATCCTCCATGGAGAAGTCGTTTCTCCATGTGCCAATGTATGGGGTAAGCTCATGCCTAGAGTTGAGGGTTTTTTTCTTCTTTAGAGCAATGATGGCAAAGATTCTCAAACAAGATTGTTTCAATAGACCATTCACATTCACAAGTGTGTGTTATGTGTCAAGGAATTGAGGCCAAAGAGATGGTGGATTTGCTAATTCTACGTTGGAAGATAATAAAGGACTTTTTTTTCTGAAAGGTAAAGAAACGAGGAATTTCTTTTCAGAATTTTTTTGATTTTGTGCATCTTCAGAAGAAGTTGGCTAAATTGATGAGGAGGCTGTTAGTGGGTCCTCTTAGTTAGGAGGGGCATTTTGTGGAAGATGTCACCATTTACAATTGTGTGAGGATCTAGAAGAAGCAATAAAATTCAACAACATGGTGGAATCAACAGCAAAAATAAGAGAAGCAATTAAAAGGTTTCATCAGTCAATTGGCATCTGTTAAGTTCTTTTTTTTTCCCCTGTTAAGAAGGAATTTTAAGGTGAATTGTAATCCAAACTAACAAGGGATTGGAAGGTAGAGATTAAAAAGGTGGCAAGAGAGGGAAGCCAATCATTAAACAGAAGAATCCACAGCATGTAGACTTGGGAAGCTTAATTTTGATGGTGGTTATAATGGAAATCATAGATCTTCCATAACCAGGAGCATCCTCAGAAATGACAGGAGGGAAATTGATTGGTTTTCTCCAGTTCAGCAAGCTTGAAAGATTCAGATGAGAGAAGATTGTTGTATCATTGAGAGGGGCTAAGGATTTTCTTAGCACTTTTCAGGTCCTTACAATAGTAGGAGATTTCTCAAAATGTGGTTGAGTGGGCAACAACAAAATAATTGGAGTTGTGGAAATAATATTTTACAGTGAATTAGCATTTAGGTTAAGCATTGCATTCTGTTATTATGTACTAAGAGAATCTAACAAGATCTCTGACTCCCATGTCATGCTGAATGTTGTCACTTGAACTCATCTCTTCCCTTGTGGGAAAGCCCCCAACCTGAGAACCAATTCAGATAAATTAGGGCCTAGGCACATATTGGAATAATTGTCCATGTCAACAAACACAGAAAACCAGTGCACATGTACACACATGAGCATGGTTTCTAATCCCACTAGATTTGTGTAACCCTTGCATGAAAATTTGGTCAAGAATCTGATGTAGGGTATGTGATGCCTTAAATGCTATATGTAGTGAGATAAGGGTTTGGATAATCAAGTAATAAACATTAATCAACTATCTACTTACAAACAAGGAAATCTAGAGAGTTTCAACACAAGAAATTAGAATGATTCAATAGGACCATACCCAAAAACATAAAGTCCAAGTAAAAGTGTAAAAGGGATCTAAGGATATGAGAATATCCCCACTTCTAGCATAAATCAGTACACAAACCTCGTTTCAATCAGATCCAAACAACCGATCATGGCGGGGTGAGAGGTTTGATGGGCCAAGAAGAACAAAAAAAAAAAAAAAGAATAAGATGGAGAGAAGAAAGGGTTTTCTAAAGAGAGGAAGAAGAAGGAAAATCAAAAGGGGAAGAACTTTACCTTCATTGAGCACCTTGGAAATCAAGAAAGAGAGAAACTTCAAAATCTGAGCGGAATCCTCAACACTCTCGGACCAATCCTGAAACCCTAGCTCTCTCTCAAAGGGGAGAAGAAAATTTCACAAAAGCAAGCATCCAAGGGGTTGGACGCCCCCCTTTCTTTAATATATTTCAACTTCCAAAATTACAAAAATGTCATTATGAGTCCATCTCTAAAATATTAAAACCCTAATGCAATAAACTAAATCTGAACCATCCAATAATCATTAAATAATGTCTAAAACATATAAAAACTGAAAAAAGGGAATGGGCCACCCATGATGGGCCCGGATCGATCCAACGACCGAATGGCCCAACCGCAAACAACTAACGGTCCGATTGCCATCCAGTTAAGGATCTATGGTCGAGACCGCCTCTGATCGGTAACCCGCACACACGTCACTGATGAGCCTCCAGACAAGAATGTGCACATGTGTGGGGTCACATGGTCCATCAGAAAATGGGCCTGGTGGGTCCAGCGTCCATCCACATCAGGTCTTCTGCTCCAGCACTTTGTCAACGACGTCTCCTCCTTTGGTACGCCCAAAATGGTGCACCACTAATGTCCTCATCAGAATCAAAGTCAGAAATCTACTCATCAATTTCCAAAACTAAGTTCCAAGTTTTTAAACACCTTTAAATAAAAATATTGTAAGCTATCATACCAAAAATGCTCCTATTAGCATTCATAGGAATCTATAATTATAAGATTTAAAACTTACAACCGAAGTACCAACACTGATAATAGTTCCATGTGCATTTGTCACCCATTAGATTTGTATTTTTAGCCCTTTCTTGAAAAAATTAGCCGAGAATCAAACTTAGAGATCTGCTGGCCAATTTTGATGTATAAAACTTGGTGAAATGAGTAGGAAAGATGAGATTGACACTAAGAAATAGAGAAAAGGGAAAAGAGGAGAAGGAGAAGAGGGAGAAGAGTTTTAGGTCTAAGAGAGATGTTGTGTATTAAGTCAAAATCGCTAACACACATCCTTATATTAGCTTAAGATTAAAAAAAAAAAAAAATACTCAGCAGGAGTACCAAGGACTATGCACACGCATGCACACACAATTACATATATTCCCGTCTCGTTGAGAATGTTTAAAAAGGAACCCCATTTTTCTCTTTTTCATGGGTTTGTATACATGTCTTGTATACTCAACTGGAGTATTGTACCTTGCATATGTTAATATTAACAAAGAGGTGTAAGTGACAAACACAACCGATTGCCCTAACTTTCTCCTCTCCTCTTTTCTCTTTTCCTTTTCTTTCTATATCTTTTCTTCTCTTCCCTCCTGCTTTCTTCTCTTCTTCTATTAATCCCTACTTCATATCAGATCAAGGCCCTTGAGTGTGGTACTGTTTGTGGCTGTTGTACTCTGCTAACGCCAACATACATACGGCTGACGTCAGCATCTGTACTATCCATAGGGGTATGTAGCCTATGAAGGGTATGGTTTGGAAGATCTCTATTTTACAAGATTTGTAGTGGTTTTTGTGCATTTTTCTAGGCTAGTTTAAGGTGAGTTTTGAGAACCCCCCCCCCCCCCCCCCCCCCCCCCCCAACAAAATGTGTTTTTTGGATACGGCTGCAATTCGAGTTTTCCTGAAATTTCTTCCAATCGAAAGTATTTTCTGAGAAAATTCAACTCAGGGTTAGTCAGATTTACTGTTGTTGGTCATCCATAGGTCCTAATTGCATGTTGATGGGATTTCTACCCTTTCTTTTGGGAGATTTGACGTGCGGTTCCACCGTTTTATTCCCTCTTTTCGCCAAAAACCATTGGATTTCAAGAGGGAAGATATCCAGCATATACCTGGACACGTTTTGATCATTCTTCTGAAGTTTCAGACCAGCTATGTGGGAATTTCCACTTTTTTTAACCTTTTGGACCTTTGGCTATACACAGAAATATAGGTTTTATCTGTTGTCTTCGTGTGGTTCATTTAATTGAACTTTCTTTGTGTCATTATCAAACCATCTTATAAATCTAATACAGCAGATAAGCTCACTTCTGGAGCTCTCGTGGGGCCCTCAGATTACCACATTTTGTTGATTACAAATGTTAAGTTGAATAGAAACAACCATTTATAACAGGCTCAATCAATCAAGTTATTTTTGGGAGAAAGAGAGAGACTTTCTTATATCTTGGATGACCTCCCTAACTATACAGGTGAGAGATTTAAAACCTGGACCAAAGAAAATCATCAGATCATGGCTTGGCTTCTAAATAGTATGGAGACAACCATCAATAATTATGTTTTTAACATCGGCTAAGAAGATATGAGATACTATCAGGGACATGTATTCTGAAGATTGCAATATATCCAAGGCGTACAAGCTGATTTCAAACATATGTAAGTTTCAACAAAAGTCCAAAAGCCTCAAAGAGTATTTTACTAGTTTGCGTGGTATGAAGGACAAACTAGATATGTATCATCCTCTTCCATCTTGTGGTTTGAGAGGAAAGAAGAGAAGAAGAAAGGAAGAAAGATGAGAGGAAGAAGAAGAGAAGAGGAGACAGCATAAAGAGCTCCTCACACTCCACTTCTCTATTATTATAAAAGAGGGAAATCACTAATGATAATGAAATTGCACTTATACACCTCTTACTAAAAGATAAAAATAAACTAATGACTTATGGGCCTAAGGATTCTAGCCGAAACACATAAATATGGCCCAACATAGACCCAAACATATGTGGACCACATGGGAGACTGGGGGAACCGCACGTGTGGCCATAACATATCAACACTCCCCCTCAAGTTGGAACATATATATCATGAATGCCCAGCTTGACAAAGAATCTGTCCAGATGAGCCTGACTTAAAGCCTTCGTGAACATGTCTGATACATGTATCAACTGTGTGATTATTGAGCCACATTTAGTACAATGTTAATTACCACACCCACGACCACTACTACCACCAGAATTTGTGACACAACCAACCCACATAGTCCTTGCCTCCAACACGACCTCCCCCTAAGTCTTTACCTCCAAACTGACCAGCGCAACCACGACCACCTTGGCTCCCCCCATCACCTTTGCTAGATGCAAATATAAAAGCAAACCAATCGAATAATGAGTAACCTGTATGGTCATACTAGTCGTACACTGAACTCTGATGAATGCCTCTGTGACTGATGGGATGTCACTTCCTCTAAGAATGTGAGATCTCAACTCAGGTTGGAAGCTAGAGAGGAATTTGGCGACACGAAATTCCTCCCTCTACCTTCACATAGTCTCAACGTCTGTAGACATCAGTTGATACACATTCAACTCTTCCCACGTGCCTCTCGAGGCAAAATAATACTCTCCCACACTCTGGTCTCCCTATTGGAATGAAAATATGTTATGTAGAAGCTCATAAATACAATTTTAAGTTTTTCTCGCCCAAATACATCTCTTTCAAGTTATCCCGAACTTCTTTGGTGGTCTTGAAGAAAATGACATTCGGACTAATATGTGGCTCCATATCATTCCACAACAATGCCCTGTTTTGGGCTTCTTCTACTACCCAATCATCATAGACCGTCGCGGTTTCATCAGATTTGGGCAATGTTAGATATTTCACTTTTCTTTTTCCCGTTAGAAAAACTTCTAATTCGAACCTACGACCAGTCAGTTAACAGCCAACAGATGTGGCCCACTGTAGATAATTTGTTTCATTTAGTTTGGTCGATGTGATTTGGAGGGACATCGACTCTAATGAGGGCATAATATTATTCTTTGATTCACCATTGGTATTCATCTTGGTAAAAGGAAGAACTTTGAATACACACTAGGGAAAACTTTCAACAAAATGAACTTTACACATGTAGAAGGATACATAAAATCCACGAACACAATCAACTAGATTATTACCCGCTTTCACCCGTACACGTTTTCTTCGATCTATACCATCAACAACCTTCATGAATAATTTTTGTCTTCAAATCTGACCGTAGAACCAACTGTAAATGAGAGATTGTCCACTTTGGCCCATCACATGAGTAGAAAATAAAAGTTAGCCTTACATACCTTTGTTGAACATGATTACACTAACCACCAAGCAGTGGTACAACAAGAGAGGGATTAGGTTAGGTCAGTCCCAAGTATGTTAGGGTTCCCAAAAAAAGAAGAAAGATAAAAAGGTGGAAAAGATGAAATCAGATCACTAAGTCTTTGATACCATGTAGTTTGAGATGGAAGAAAAAAAGAAGAAAGGAAGAAAGATGAGAGGAAGAAGAGGATACGAGAGAGCATAAAGAGCTCCTCATGCCCCACCTTTCTTTTATTATAAAAAAGAGCAATCGCTAATTACAATTAAAATACACTTATACCCCTCTGACTAAAAGATAAAATAAACTAATGATTTATGGGCCTGAGGACTAATCCAAACGCACAACTAAGGCCCAACATAGACCCAAACATATGTGGACCACATGGGAGACTAGGGGAACAACACGTGTGGCCAGGATGGCCCATACATGTGGCCATAATGTATCAACACATCTAATTGTACTCAAGACCATGAACTCATCCAACAATAATGTGAAGAGACTAGAATTATGCAGTTTCTCCCTGGTTCAAATCCAGAATATAATAGTGTTCGTGATCAAATCATAGTTATGGATCCCTTCTCTTCTCTTGCAGTGGTCTATGCCCTCGCTCAAAGAATTGTTGTCCCATCTTCTACTAATCCTTTTGCTCCTGATAGATCGGCATACATAGCTGGAGATCGACATTCTCTTGGTCCCAGTTCTAAAGCTCCAAGTTGGAGCTCCCCGAGTAGCAATCGTGCTCCTAGATATGGTGTTCAAGGTAGGGGTCGAGCTTCTGACAGAGGCAGTCATGGCAACCACACTTTTGGTGGACGTAATCATGGTTATGATGGATCTACACGTACTTGCACTCATTGTGATAGTATTAATCACACTGCTGATCGATGTTAGGATATTATTGGTCATCCTATGTGAGCAGGAGCCAATATGATCGATGCTATATCATCTGATTCTGAGAAGATTCACAAGGTATCTCCACCATTGCCCCATAGGATGTCTACCTCAAGTTATTCTATCACCATTCTGGAGAGGTATATGATGCATTGATGTAGCGGCATTCTCAAAACTCTATTTCAACTTCCATTGCTAGCTTAGCCCAATCAAATTCTTTACATGTCCTCTTCATCTCCCTCCTAGATCATTAACTCTGAAACCACATCACCTATAACTAGTAAGCTTCACCGTTTTAAATCCTATTAATCTACTAGTCAAGCTAGTTTTGTTACAGAGGTTGATGGTGATCAATCTCCCATCTCTAGAACCGGTTTCATCACCTTCTCTCCCACCAGGCTCTTCTGTTCTAGATGTTTCTTCCTTTCTGTTGAATCTTTTGTCGATTAGTTTCCTTACCAAGTCATTAAATTGTTCCGTAATGTCATTTCCTTCTCATTTTGTATTTCAGGACCTCCAAACGAAGCAGACGATTAATGGGGGTAATGAATATTGAGGGATTTACTTCCTGGATGATACACTTGCTAGTCCTATGAATGTCGTGTCTTTAGATAGGAAGTTTGTGTCCAGATGGCATCTTGAAACTAAGACTTATTTTTCCGGCTATTATTATTCCCGAACCATTATGCTGTGATACTTGTGAATTTTCTAAGCATCATAGAACAGTGTTTCCTCCCAACTCGGGGGAAGTCTATACCTTTTGAATTGGTTCATTTTAATGTTCGGGGTCCTACACCTGTTGATTCTACCTTAGGTTATAGATACTTTGTGTCTTTCATTGATGATCATTCGGATTTATCTTATGAAATTTAAACATGGAGCATTTGATGTGTTCAAGGCTTTTTCCATGAAGTTGTCACTCAATTCCAATGCTCCATTAAAGTTCTTCGTTCTAACAATGTGGGTGAATATATGTCGAAAGCCTTCTTGACTTTCTTAGAGGACCATGGCATTCTATCTCAAACTTCTTGCGCAATGACTCAACAAAATGGTGTTGCCAAATGGAAAAATCGTCACTTTCTCGAAGTTACACATGTACTTCTCCTTGGTATGAATGTTCCTAACCGTTTTTGGGATAATGCTTTACTTACTACTGCTTTTCTTATTAATAAAATCCCATTTAGAGTTCTACAAAATAACTCTTCCTTTAACATCATGCATCCTCACCATAAAGCATTTCCCTTGCCTCCTAAAGTTTTCAATGCACCTATTTTGTTCATAAGCTTGATGGCAATAATGACAAGTTCTAGGTCTAAAAAATGTGTTTTTTTCTAAAATATTCTTGATCCCATAAGAGGTATGAATGTTATAACCCTTTGACTCGCAAGAGATATACATCAGTAAATGTCACCTACTTTGAGGATGTTCCCTACTTCTCAACTGAAGGGTGTTTGCTATATAATCACCTTACCAGTTAGGGGGAGACGTTAGACCAATCTATACCTCTTCCAATCCACTCTCTTGAGGAAGATTCCGATTCTTCTGAACCTCTCAAGCAATTCCTTGTGTACCAGTGAAGGAAGAAATTCCCTATTAATCAACCACCCATCATTCCATCTACTTCTAACGGAGATTCAAGTATTATCTCTACACCTTCTGATGATCTTTCCATTTCTTTGCATAAGCCTCCCCATTCATGTACTCATCATCTTATCCATAATTGTCTTCTTTCAGTGTTGCTCTCCTACTTTCAGGTCCTTTGCTACCTCGATTTCCTCTTCATTTACTCTTCGAAATCTCATGGAGTCTCTCAGTAGTCCTGACTAGAGGCAAGCTTTGATAGAAGAAATACGATCTCTTCAAACAAATGATACCTGGGAGTTAGTTCCCTTACCTAAGGGCAAGTAGACAGTTGAGTGTCGCCGGGGCTATACAATTAAGTATCTTATAAATGGATCAATTGACAAATATAAGGCTCGATTAGTAACAAAGGGCTACACTCAAACATATGGTGTGAACTATTTTGAAACTCTCTCCTATGGCCAAGCTTAACTCAATTCACGTAACCATGTCTTTAGTTGTAAATCAGTCTTGGCCATTATTCCAGCTAGACATGAAGAAATGCATTTTTACATGGTGACCTCGCTAAGGAAGTCTATATGAATCAGCAACCAGGAATTTTCTTGAATAGTAACTCACATCATGTATGTTGTCTCAGAAAGGTTATTTATGACCTTAAACAGACTCCCCATGCCTGGTTTGACAAGTTTAGTTGCACCTTGTTAGACTTTGGCTCCATTTGTAGCGATTCATATTACTCTCTTTTTATTTGTAGTTGCACTACTGGGATTATTGTTTTGCTAGTCATGTAGATGAAATCTTACTATCTGGTGATGATGCCGCAGGAATTACCAACCTCAAATGCACACGTTTTGTAGCCAAATATCTAAGCACACTTAACTACTTTCTTGGAGCTAAAGTTGCTAGATCCAAGTCTAGAATTGTTCTGTCTCGCAGAAGTATGCTATCGAACTCATAACTGAGACCGGCATGCATGGGTGTAAACCCATTGCCACACCTATAGATGTTGCTCAAAAAAAACTTGGTACTGATGATGAAAATCCTTTATCTAATCTCTACATGTATCGTCACTTGGTTGGTCATCTCATTTACTTGACTATTACTCAGCCTGACCTGCCATATGAAGGTGTAGTCAGCTAGTTTATACATGCTCCGCGTACAACCCATCTTACTATTATATATCAGATCCTCCGTTATCTAAAGTTAGCTCCTAGTAAAACCTTATCATTTCAGCAACATGATCACCTCCACATCTATAATTATTGTTATGTTAACTCTGTGGGGAGCCCTTACATGAGCGGTGTTCTACATTTAGCTATTACACCTTTGTAGGTGGTAATCTAGTCGCTTGGAAAAGTAAAAAGCAATTAGTAGTTGCTCAATCCATTGCAGGGGATGAATATAAGACAATGGGGCATGTGACGTGTGAACTTATGTGGCTTCGAACTCTGTTACGAAAGCTTCGCTTTCCTCCATCTGGTCTCATTCCCCTATATTGTGACAATCAAGTTGTCATTCATATTGCTAGCAATCCTGTATTTCATGAGCGCACTAAACATGTTAAGATTGTCACTTGACCTATTAAAATTGTCACTTCACCCATGGAAAGGTGACCATTAAAGAAATTGAAACTCCATTTATTCGTTCAAGGTAACAGCTGGATGATATGTTCACCAAATCTCGTAGTCGAGATACCCAACATTGTCTTGTAAACATGTTGGGCATGATTGACATCTATCATCCAACTTAAGGGGGAGAACTAAGAATGTGTAAAAAGTAACCCCTTTTTCATCTTTTTCCTAATTGTACATGCACGTCTTGTATACTTTGCTGGTGTATTGTACCTTGCGCAAGTTAATATTAATAAAGAGATGTGTGTAAGTGAGAAACACAACCGACTGCCCTAACTTCTCCTCTCCTCTTTTCTCTTTTCCTTTCTTTTCATATCTTTTCTTCTCTTCCGCCTGATTTCCTTTCCATTCTCTTTTCCTCTTTTCTTGTATTTATCTCTACTCCCATCTCCTATAGCCCCCCTCAAATTAAAGCATAGATATTAATCATGCCTAACTTGTCAGTAATACAATGAAGAGCATCTCCACTGAGAGATTTCGTGAGAACATCGGCCAATTGTTCCCCTAAGCAAACAAAAGGAGTCTCAATCTCCTTATTAGCAACTATTTCCCATCTAAAATGAAATCAACCTAAATGTGCTTAGTACGCTCATAAAATATTGGATTGCTAGCAATGTGAAATGCAACTTGATTATCAAAATGTAATGGAATGGGACTTGAAGAAGGATAGCCAAGTTTACGTAGCCAAACAAGCTCATATGTAGCATAAGTCATTGCCCTATACTCAGCTTATGTAGTGAATCGAGCAACAACTAATTGCTTCTTACTCTTCCAGGTGACAAGGTTTCCACCCACAAAGGTGCAGTACCCAGATGTAAACTGTCAATCATGAAAACTTTCAACACAATCAGCAACAGAGTAACCAAAAATATAAAAATGACCATGCCGTTGTAAATGTGAACCTCTAACTTGAGTTGCTTTTAGATAACAAAGAATTCGATAAATGGCAGTAAGATGATGACGAGCATGCACAGACTAACTGACAACACCCACAACATATGAAAAATAAGGCCATATAATAGTCAAGTAAATAAGCCAACCAGCCAACCTGCACCACATACTAGAATCAGAAAGAAGCTCTCCATCATCAAGGCCAATTTTCTGAGTAACATCCATCGGTGTACCAACAAGTTTACACTCAAGCATCACAGTCTCTAACAAGAGAACATGAGCATATTTCCATTGAGATAGAACCACTCCGGACTTAGATCGAGCAACCTGAATTCCAAGTAAATAATGAAGAGTCCCAACTCCCAAGATCTTTGGTCTCAAATATTATCTTAAGGATTTAAGAGAGATAATACCCACAGTATCATTTCCAGACAATACAATGTCATCCATGTAAACAATCAAAACCATGACTCTAGTGGACCAACTATAAATAATAGAGAACAATCAAAACCATGACAGCGAACATACCCAAAGTCCAAAAAAGCACAACTAAATTTGTCAAACCGAGCTTGAGGGGACTACTTGAGACCATAAATAGACTTCTACAAACGACGCACAAGATGTGGGTCACCTAGCACAGAAAACCTGGTGGTTGATCCATGTAAACTTCCTTTACAAGATCGTCATGTATGGAGTTCTGCAGATCCAATTGGAATAATGGCCAAAAGTAACTTTACTACCAAAGAAATAACCACAAAAAATGGAGTTAAGCTTGGCCACTAGAGACAATGTCTTAAAATAATCAATCTCATATGTTTATGTGTAACCCTTGGCCATCTAGAAGACAATGTCTTAAAATAACCTAGCCTTAGCCTTACATCTGTCAATGGAACCATCTAGAAGATAATTTAATGGTATAAATCTATTGGTATCCAACAGTCTGCTTTCCCTCAGGTAATGAAACTAACTCTTAGGTATTGTTTTTCTCAAGGGCTTGCATTTCTTCCATCATAGCTTATTTTCAATCAAAACTACTCAAAGTTTCCTTCAGATTACGAGGAAAAAATCAAGATTTTGAAGCTAAAAAAGACCTGAAAGATAACAAAAGATGCTAGAAGGAAACGAAATTACTAAAAGGATGTTTAGTGCATGAACGAGAACGTTTTTGCAAGGCAATAGGAAGATCATCAGGAGATGGAGAGATGTTAGCCGAACCACCAATAGAAGCAGATGGAATGGAGGGCATATTAGTGGACTTCTTCCAACGCTGGTACATAAAAAGAGGCTCAGTCAATCCAAAAGAAGTGGGAGCATCATCAAGAAAAATGACTGGAAAGTATAAAATTACATGGCAGATACCCCTCCTGACTATTAAGAGGATCGTGTAGTGAATGTCCTTCAAAACAGAATAGGCATATGCTCGAAGAAGGTGATATCAGCTAATGCATCTCTCACATGTCAGAGGGTTATAACATTTAATAGCCCTCTCTGAGAACAAGAGTAACCTAAAAAGACACTTTATAGCCCGAGAACTCAACTTATCTTTATCACCATCAAGAACATGAATAAAACAAGTACATCTAAAGACCTTAGGAGCTAAAGGAAAAGGTTTGCCATACGAAAGCAATATTTCAAAAGAGGTCATATTCAACAATATTGTAAATGGTATACGATTGATAAGAAAAATGGCAATTAAGTATTGCATCATCCCAAAAACATTTAAAAACATTCATAACAAAAAGGAGAGCATGTGTGATCTCAAGAAGATAACGATTTTTCCACTTAGCAACACCATTATGTTGAGGGATCCTTGGACATAAAGTCTGAGATAAGATACCATGGTCCTGCAAAAATGACAAGAATGATTTCGACATATATTCACTACCATTGTCAGACCCTAGAATTTTAGTGAGACATTGAAATTAAGTCACAACTTCATTATAAAAACTTGAACATACCTCGTGCTTAAATTTTATAAGATAAACACATGTCGTCCTAGAATAATCAACAATAAAAGAGACAAAGTACATATAGCTTGAAGTAGAATTCCCCTAAGCATCAAAATGAACTAACTCAAATGGTTTGGATTTCCACTTGGATGAACTAGAAGGAACACAGTCGGGTGACATATCACAACATAACGACTAAGTAGCTGGAATCAAAGGAAACATGTACTTTAACCTAGACAAAGATTGATGTCCTAGATGACTGTAACGCCCTGTAAAATCGCCTTTCTCAGGACCCAAGCACGCACACGAGTCCAGTAGACCCACATGACCTTAAGGCGAATAATCGACCCTACTTAACTTAGAAGAAGTATAGTTTCATGAAATTATAAACTTAGTGGCGCGCGTAAAAGTCCGCTTCCGCCACCATCCCAAGACCACCAAACCCGAAACTCGACGGGGAACATCCCCGTACTAGGCCTGACACTCTTGGATGGGTGTCTTGCCAAAGGCGACGCCCGAAACCATTAAACTGCGATGTCTTCCAAAGGCACATGGCACTACAAGTACACTTGCACTAGGCCTTACATAGGCAATCATTTCCAAATCCACTTTCCTTATGTGGGCCCCGTGGACCCTTACATGCCCATGGAGAGTGGACCATGGACTCTAAATATAACCCAACACATGATCCCTTAATGTGGACCCCCATGGATGGTCGGTGACCGTCAAACAGTCGTCACCCCGAATCCGGCAAATACCGCATCCAATTGGCCTCAAATCGCACTTGGGCAAGGATCTCAACTTAGTGAGGCCATCCCATGGGCTGGATCAGCTCAGAGGGGCCAGGTGGACCCCACATGATCAAAATAGGGCCAAAAAGGCCACTTACATGTGACTTAAAGCATTGGGGCCATACGTCCCAATTAACCCAACTCATTTAAGCTCATTTCTCAGGTCTCTCTCTCATTTCTTCAGCCATTTTCTGAGAAAGAGAGGGGTGAGAAAGAGAGGAAGGGGAGCTTGAAGAAGGAGAATTGGGTAGGGGAAGCTCTTGCGTGCCACCCTACTAGTGTCTAGCCACCCCACAGACTCCGTAACAGCCACCTCTTACGTTGAGAGCTCCTCCGAAGTGCCAATAGTGGTAAGCCTAGGCCAATTCTCCCTTAATTCCTTGGTTTCTACCTACATCTTTCCAATTCCCTAACATGCAACCATCTCCCTATAGGAATTCCAAAATTTCACAAGACAATGAGGTGCATAATCATTTACCTTTGAGTTGCCTTGCAACGAATGCAAGGAGACGTAGATAATGCCTAGAATCTTAAGTAGTTATACTAGGAGATAGTAAAATATCAAAGGGTTTTCTATTTATTAGTTGTTCCTAGTAGGAATTCACCGTATCTATGTTGTTCCTTTACCATAATTGCTTATGTTTGTGCATGCTTAATCCCGTATCCTAGATTTTAAGTATAAACCAGGAAATACATCATTAATGTCTAAGGAATTCGATAGTTCGAGATGCTTGAGGATTTTTTGTTGCATGACTTGGAAATTTTGTATTATTACTGACATGTTTAATATTGTGTATTGCATGCTTTATGGATTTATAGGAAAGGTGTCGAATAATTAGTGTATCTATGTATATCTATCTGTTATATCGCCTAAACCGAGAGTCCGACCAAATTTGGGGCGGCCGCATAGGTCAGCCACCCTTGTGGAACCGAGGGTCATCAGTTGTGGTGGAATTCGGGTGATTGACTTTGGTTTGGAACCACGCAGGACGCTTGTGCCTAAGGTCGGTCCATGTCTCTCCCCCGGTTAGCGATCGCCGGTTCAGAACCCAGGATAGGTCTACTATGTGACTTGACGCCTTATTTCGAATCCTCGCACCAACACTTCCAATGTTTGGACCCACTGAAAACCATATGGCGAATGATCCCCAAGACTCATGGGTCGGGCATGATGGTATGGGACCTATGCTCGTGCTGTCAGCCTACATTGGGGTAGTGCCTCCCTGTAGTAACCTTTGAGCACCTGTGGAGGCGAAGAGCCTACCACCTTACTATGGGGAGATGGTGTGACCAAACCTTTCCCCGCCCGAGTCGGGCGCGACTGACGAGTCATAGTCGAATTGGGTGCTTGAGCTATTAGCCCAAGCTAGGATCAATGGGGTTACTGGCGATGATATGTACTCGCCCACAGGGAGCCAGATGGTCCCAGATTGGTCAGATATATACAGTGAAGGTGCGGTCGCTTCGCCAACCGGCTGGATCCTAATACGGAATAACTAAAAGCTTGACCAAACATACATGGTTTGCATGGCATTCATGATAGGCGGGTGATTGGGATGGTACCTCATTCACTGGTGGCTCAATCTGTGCGGGTGATTGGGTGGTGCCACTCACTGTTTGCTGTGGCATATTGGAGATCGGGCATGCATCTGCACTACATGCACCCATGCATTTAAATAACCATGTTTGATGACGTGATGTATTGCCTTTGACTGTCATATACATTTGTATCTCATTATCTATGATTTCTACATTTGCTCATGAGTAACTTATTGGAAATGTTACCACTGAGTTGGTCACTCACTCCCTTCCTGGGACGGTGTTCTAAAACACCACCAAACGACCCACGTGACGCAGGTGTTGAAACGCCCCGAAACCTCAGGGGTTGAGTACAAACTCAATCCCTAATATCCCGAGAGTTACTAATGCGAATGAGATGCGTGTCATGCAAGTATTTGGTCAATATGGCATCAAATCATAGTGATAAGCCAAGCTAGGAAATGAAATAGGGACGTACCAGCAATTAAGTTAAACAGACATGTACGAAGGGGTCCACTCAACCGGTTTGATTGAGCCTCTTCTAGCTTGCTAACTCATGAGGTACCTACATCAATGAAAGTGCCTAGGTGATGTTTTAAAACACCATCCTAGAGTGGGAGTGAGTCATTAACTCAGTGGTTCCATTTCCCTAAGTTACTCAAAGCGCAAATGAAATCAAACGTAGATGATGAAGCAGACATACATACATAGCAGTCATAGCATAGTAGGAAATGAAACAAACATACATACATAGTAGTCAAAGCATACACGTAGAACCGTTCTAGTCACAACCGACAGTGAGTGGCACCACCACTCACCCGCACAGACTCAAGCCGCCAGTGAATGGGGCACCACCCCATCACTCGCACAACCACATCTTATAATCTTAATGCATGAATGCATGAAGTAAAAATGCATGCTCGGACACCGGTTTTTTTGTCACAGCCGCCAATGAGTGGCACCACCACTTCACCCGCACAGACAATGCATGCCATGCCAAACCATGTATGATTGGCCGAGTTATTAGTTATTCCGGTTTAACATCCAACCGGTTGGCGAAACCACCGTACCATTGTTCTATCACCAGACCAATCTGGGACCATCTGACCTCCTGCGTAGCGAATGCATCTCATCGCCAGTAATCCCTTGATCCAAGTATGGTTCGACAGTGGCCCGTCAGCCACGCCCAAGCCAAAGCAGAAGGGTCGTCACTCAACCACTAATATAAATAATTAATTCAGAAGTGTGGGCTTATTATTCAAATTAACAATAATGCTCGAGTCATTCAAGCGGGGCTCTGGCACGAAACAATCGGCCAGGTATTTGATAGGGCCGCTCGAATAACCATGTGCTCAATAGTCACTACGGGGAGGCACCACCCCAGTGTAGGCCGACAGCTCGGGCATAGGTCCCATACCACCATCCCCGGCTCATGAGACTTGGGGATCGATCGCCGTACGATTTTAAGTGGGCCCATCCAGTGGTAACAATGGTACTTAGGTTCAAATAAAAGCGACAGGTTACACACAACACGCCCAACCCGAAGTCGGGCCGACACCTTCGACTAAGACGAAGACGGGGAGGCCGGCCTTAGGCGCCCGTGGCCCACGTGGTCCTCAAACCACAACCGGTCACCGGCATTCTACCTCCGTTGACAATTCCAGTTTCAAAGGGGCGGTCAGCCTCATGCAGCCACCCCTAATTCTCATCCATTTGTCGAGTTAGACAAACCATAGGAAAACACTAGACAAATCATAAGAAAACACTTCATCACAGCAAATTGTTGTATACATCAAGCATAATTTAAGAGCATGAGACATAAATATGAACGTACAAGTGATTCTATGCATACACGATAGTCCTAGGAGTTCTACGCAAGCAAATTTCGGCACATAGTCATCATTTAGGCATGCTTCTAATATCTCAACAGCAATGACAACAAAATTAATCAAAGATTTGGACATTAACTACATTTGAAAGCATTTGTTCCTAGGCAACCTAGAGGTAAATGATCCGCACCTTAAATCTCTCGATTATTTTCAGGATATCCTACAAAAGGAGGGCTGCATGTTAGAGAATTGAGGATGAAACTTGAGAGGCTGATGGGGGTTGAGGGATTTACTCCTAACTCACCTTTAGGGCTGACGGAATGAACTAGTGGTGAAGGTTGGCGTCAACGGAATCGTAAGAGCGATCCAAGCTTGGTGGAGTGACATGCAAGGTGAGATTTTAGCTCCAATACTCTCTCTTCTCCCTTCTCTCAACTTCCCCTCACCTCTCACTCTCTCTTTCTCAGCAATTTTAGGAGAAAATGAAAGGGGGAGTGCTGGAGAAAGGGGTATATATATTAGTAGATATAGCCCTAGTTGCCGGAGTTTTACAAAAAAGGCATTCTGAGGGGCTGCCCTGATCATGTGGGGCCCACCTGGCCCATCAGGACCAATCCAGCCCATGGGATAGCCTCCCCATGGTGAGATCTACCTACGGTTGTGATTTGGTACAAATCGGATGCAGCGTTTATCGGATATGGGAAGAAGTCTGTTTGACGGTCACCGACCGTCGATCGGGACCACGACTTTGGGGATGGGTTAGATGTTATATTTAGACCCTAGGCTCCAAGTTTCAGTGACATGCAAAGATCCTAGTGGCCCATCCTAGAAAAGGTGATTCTAGTAATGATTGCTCTAGTTAGTATTAATGTGAGTGTACTTGCGCATGTGTGTGCACCTGCAGGACATCACAGCTTCATAGTTTCGGGCACCGATTCGGGCATGACGCCCATCCAAATGCGTCAAGCCCGGCCTGGGGGTTATCCTATTCGAGTTTCAGGTTCATCGGTCTTGGAACGGGCGGTCAAACGGCCTCCTACGAGTGCATTCGAGTTCTATTTCAATGCAGTCATGGTCCTACGAGGCTAAGGGTGGTCGATTATTCAACCTAAGGTGACGTGTGCATGACGAGCCCAAGTGTGTGCTCAGATCTTAGAAAAGGCGATTTTACGGGGCATTACAGGTGTACAGGAGGCAGTTGCGGCAATAGGATATGTAGAGGAGTGCGATCCAGAGGACCCGTACTTCCAATTCTCGGGCGACCAGCCGTAGAGCGGGTGATGGGGTTTCCTTTTGTTAGATTTTAGGCTCTCTTGTACAGCTTTTTGCTAGCGTTTTTTAGATTGAGGGTATCGGGACCCTTAGCGTGTCCCGCCTAGTAAGTTAAACATCATCATGTTTACTTTTGGGCCATCTATATATATATGATCTCACTTCTTTTTTTTATATATTTGTTCCTGTTGTTGCTTCTAGCTGGGATGTCAACTCAATTTTGAATTATCATATTATCTAACATGTGCACCTAACCATACATAATGTATGCATCGCATGATGTGGAACCTGGGATATTGGGGACCGAGGATTCCCGCGGCCCTTGATATCCGGGGTGTCACAATGACAGTGCCATTTGGACAACGACTCCCTATCGAACGATAGAGCATTAGACATTATCATAGGTGCATCATCCAATAAGTAAATCCCCCATGCTCATGGCCCCCACCAATCGCCTACTTTATCTAGAGGTCCCAAAACACACGGCGAGAAGGGAAAAAGGTAGCTGAATAATTTAAAGATTTTGTAAGAGAATTAACAAATAAAAGATTAAGAGGAAAACTAAGAACATGTAGAGCAGACTATAAGTGCATAGTGGGAGAAAGATTGATAAAACCAGTTCCAGATATAGGGTACTGGTTACCATCAGCAACAGTAACAAAATGTGAATGCCTGGAAGATTGATAAGATTTGAACAAATGAGACTTACCAGTCATATGAGAAATCGATCTGGAGTCAATAACGCAAGAAGAAGAAGGGGAAGACACATGGAGAGCACTATCTAGGCTACAGTGGCTCTGGAAGTAGCAACAGTATCTAGAACATGAAGCTACATCAAGGCATCATAGGCCTCTTACGACAAAGTAACAAAATCATCTGAGATCGACATCACTTGGGGCACTGCAGAAGTTGCCTATGGAGTCTTCTCAGAGTCAAAGGAGGCACTATTAGACAGAGATACTCCTACTCATGAAGGATGACCAATAATATCCCAACATCGGTCAATAGTATGATTCATGCCACCATAGTGAGTGCATACATGAGTAGATACATCACGGCCACGGTGACGACCACCCCGAGCACAATTGCCATGTCTGCCATTATCATGGCCCTTGCGTTGATTACCATATCCATAATCACGTCCATGACCATGCACACCCCATCCTAGGGCTCTAGGGCTAGGGTTATAAGAAGGTTGGTCCCAAACAGTGTAAGCATATCCAACATTCATTATTAGTAGTGGAAGATAATGTAGCAACCCTCTGAACAAGAGCATAAACAGCAATCAAAGAACGGAAGGGTTCCATAATAATAATCTGGTCGCAAACACCCTGATATTTTGAATTAAGCGCAAAAAAAACTGCATAATTCAAGTTTCTTCTCATTACTACCAGATGAGATAATAATCTTGAGTGTAATGAAATGGAAGAGGGTGAAAAGATCTAACTCATTCCATATACTCTAGAGGGCAATGAAGTATTCCTTCAAGGTTCTAGAATCCTCTTGAAACTTACTAATATATGAAATGAACTTATAAACCTTGGATATGTTCTGACCCTCCAAATACATGAAACAAATGGTGTCCCATATCTTTTTTGCGGAGTCAAAAACATAACAAAGTTACTCACAAAGGATTCCATGACGTTAACCAAGCCATAACTTGATAGTTTTCCTTAATCCAAGTTTTAAAATTCTCACCCACATGGTTGGGAGCTTCATCCAATATAAATGTGAGTTTGTCTCTACCTCCTAACCAATTGAGCCCATTGCAAAGTTATTACTATCAACTTAACAGGCGTGATCAACAAAGTATGGATTCAGAAGACCACGAAATAGATCCGAAATAGATCCGAAAGAAAGTTTTTCTTCCATTTTGGCAACCAACCTCAAGAATACTTGTACACAACACCCTTCTCAAAGAAATATGAGACCCAAACTAAGGTATAGAACTTCAGCTCGTACACCACATATATGGTGTATAGTCTGTAACATCCAGATAGCCCAAAAGAAGCATCAACAATGAAACCCTAAAATCACACATCATCAACTCTCTGGATCAATGCATTGAACATCTTCACATGATGTGGTATATACGCTATCTAGTGTATGGCCAAAGATGAAAAGGGCCCAAAAACGGTGGAACCGGTCCACCATAATTACCAAAAACACCACCAAAATCCACAAATCAATTAAAAATAAAACTACGGATAACCTATTAAGGTCAAACTAATCTTCCCTATGCAAAATTCCTGAGAAACATTATACGATTTGAGAAAGATCTCAAATAATCATGATTTTAGGGCACCTCCATCGGATGCAAAGAATGGCTCAAAACATACCTCAAATCAGTCCAAAAATTCCACAAAAATCATAACAAATCTTCTAAAATCAAGCTTCATCAGACCATACTTTTTCCGATCAATTCTGCTCATACGGATTGTACATATGCGAATGACAGTCATGCAGTTACTAACATCAGTGGGATCCTGTAGCAGCGATCAAAGTGAAGATTCCACACTTTGCCAAGTAGAAAAGATGAGACTGAGAGTAAGAAATAGAGAAAAGAGAGAAGAGGAGAAAGAGAAGAAGGAGAAGAAGAGAGATGAGTTTTAGGGTTAAGAGAGATGTTGTGTGTTAAGTGAAAATCAACTAACACACATCCTTATATTATCTTTAGAGAAGATAAAAACTTAAAATACTCTATAAGATTACCAAGGCCATGCACACGCACGCACGCACAATGCATATATTCCCATCTCCTATAGCATGCACTTGGGATGGCCGTCCCAGTGCTCGAAGTATCGGTATCAATACAATTTTCGTTGGCCGGGGATAAAAAAAACAACATCCATATCGCTGATAACCAAAAATGCAAGGATCATTAGGGAAACATGGGGAAATGGTGGAATTTTTCAGTTAAACTTTCTTTGTATGGGGTCCTAATCTATGCATTGTCTAACAGAATTAATGCAAGTATATTCAAAGTCTACTCATATAATTTATAAATATAAGAAGACATGTGGAAACACAAGAAATACATTCAACAGAAAAGGAAGAATCACTAGATCAAGTTACATACATGTTTGATTTTATGTTTAGACACAAAGATTGCAACTAATTTGCGAGAAATTGGAAAAAATTTATTTTTTCAATTTTCCGCAACTCGGCCCATCTCCTCCAAATCTCGAAATTGAAGCTCCGCATTCACAATTTTTAATGCAAAACATGAAAAATCATGGATTTGTAACAATTTGACACTAATATAACATGATTTATTGAAGAAAAAAAAGGATCGAAAATTGAAAATGCTCACCGGGTTGAACATGTGGGATATATCGCACTACTTGTGCATTTCATATCACACAAGTGGAATACAAGATATATCGTGGGATATATCGGCCGATATCGTCAATACTTAAAACACTGGATGTAATAAAGAGTTGAGGTGGGGAGGGAGAGAGAGAGAGAGAGAGAGAGAGAGAGAGAGAGAGAGAGAGAGAGAGTCCATCTATAAATGTGGATGATAAAGGGATCTTTGAATCATTGAAAAAATAAATCTATCTGATTTTGGTTGGAAGTAAACTTTTGGTTGTGCACCACTCCCCACGCCACCCACCTTTTCTCACTTCCTTTTGTTCTTCTCTTCTCCATCAAATTTAGAAACAGAAGTTGAAGTTCAAAAACATTTCTTTCAAAACATTGATAATTTTATCACATGGAGAATGTTAACATTTTGGCATCCATTTGGCAACAAAAGCAAGAAGCTACATAAACAAGAATTAGAACTTACAACTGGAAGTAACAACATTTTGATAATAGTTCCATGGAACTGGACGCTGAACCATCACCCCCTTATCTTCTACACGTGGAAGTGATCCTGGTTTTGGAACAGAAGCAGTCTGAATGCCACCAGTCTTATCCCATGAAATATGAGCACCACACCAATACTTTAAATACCAATGGAGACCGGATGCAATCTCAACTGCTGTAGTGCCTTTAATCCTACATGGAAACAGCACACCAATCAAACATTACAAGAACACCTTACCAAGAAAGAAATCATATCAGAACTTTCTACATCCTTGTTCTTCAATTTTAAACTAGCATTAATCAATATTACCATATCGGGTGGACTCAGCATCCAGCAACATGTCTGTAAATGCCATGGGCTGTGCCATTTACAAGTGTAAACTTGTTGCTTATTATTTGCTCATGACTACTTTTTTGTTTATTGCTGAGCATAAGAGCTTTCCCGTGCTCAAAAACAAGTGTAAACTTGCCCAAGTTAGTGCTATGGATATAAGCACGACTACTTTTTGTTTATTGCCGAGTATAAGAGCTTTCCCATGCTCAAAAACAAGCTTAAACTTGCCCAATTTAGGACTTTGGATCGAAGACTTGCTAAAATCAACGTATTTTGGTGTAAACACCTTAAGTTGCTTTCAGAACCCCACCAATAGCTACAGCCACCTCTCCTTCAAGGAACTGGTGAACTAGATCCCTAGGCAGGTCGAGAAAAGGAAGTTACGAAAATACGAGCAGATTAAAACAATAGAAATAGATGTACTTTATAACCGTATGTTGAAAAGAGTTCTGCTTTATTGATTAAGCTAATTCTAAAATGTTGGGACAGGTAAAATGTACATTGTTGCAAGACGAAAATAATCAGAATCTTCTTCTTAAAAATTTGAAGAAAGTACATACATAATCTCTGGTCCGTTCTTGCTTGAAGTATTGACATTATTTATCGAAAAGCAACTAGATCCACCACAAATATCCTGAAATTTCCAAACAACGCATATTCAATACAATTGATCATGATAATTGCAAGCTTTCAAAAGATGGAAACATGGAAAAATAAGGCTAAAAAGAAGCATGCGCAATTATTATGAATAGATCGGTTAGTCACTGAGAAAAGTGATAACTGGAGGCCTCGCAGAACTAGTCAGTTCCTCACCCACAGATTTTTGAAAGCTGGATACCCATAGTTTGGCTCAAGGAGATCTAAGAAATGTTAGGAAGAGTGAATCCCTTTAGGCATCTGATGCAGGAGAAGACTCCAAACTGCCAGAGTTTCAAATACAAAACCAAAAATAATAATAATAATAACAGCACCAAAAAGTGAATTTTATCAATCAATCATCAAAAGCTGCGGCTACATACTCCATACCCTTTCACTAAAACTAACCAAAATTGCCTATACAAATTACGAAATAACTAAAACTGAAAAAAGGAAACTAGCTCAAATAAAATTAGAGACAAACTCTAAACCATGACAAATGTGAAATTTTCCCCCATTAGAAAACATGAGACAATCCTAGGCAGTTAAACCTAAAAACACACCACCTACACAACAAAAAAAATAACAAAATGATGACTATGTCCTTCATCATCATCATCATCATAGTCGTATCCCAACTAAGTAGGATCAGCTACATGAATCCTTTTACACCATTCCACTCTATCAAGGGTCATAATTCCAATTAGACCATAGGCCTTCAAGTCTTTTATTACTGCCTCCATCCAATATTTTCCTTATCGTTATCGCGTAATGTATCACGCCTTTGGGATACGCATACATATTGGTTATTGCCGGTGTTTGAAATATCGGTATCGCGTCATGTATCACACCCTTGGGATACAGATACATATCGGTTATTGCACGGGATATATCGTTTGTATCGGATAATTTATCACACTTTTTGGGAAACATGGGAAAGCATTGGGAAAATGGTTGAATTTTTCAATGAAACTTTGGGGATTTTTGAAAAAGACCTTAATACACACTTCTAAACCATAACATCTCAAAAAAGAAGTGCACATAATAGGTTTCCTTTGTATAGGGTCCTAAGCTATACATTGCCTGACTCAACTAATGCAACTATATTCAAATTGAATGCATAACATTTAGAGTGTTTGTGATGATCATTTCATCAAACACTCCTAAATACTTTGAAATTAGTCCTCAATTGATAGCTGGTTGAAGGGAAATTTCAGGAAAAACAATATTTTTTTAATTAAATTTTATTTTTATTTTCCAAAAATTGACAAGGACTAAACAAATCAGTAGATCAGCCCTCATACATGCTTGATTTCATGTTTGGAGTGCAACATTGAAAGCAATTTGGGAGAAATTTCGAATTTCCCCCCAATTTTTCCCAAATCAGACCACCTACACTCAAATTTCGAAATTGGAGTGTATGCAATGATCATTTCATCAAATACTCCTAAATACTTCGAAATTAGTCTCAATTGACAGCCGGTTAAAGGGAATTTTTGAAGGAATAAAAAACATGGAGAACATGAAGAACCAATGGATCTCGAAATCAAAGCTCCGACATCATGATTTTTCATGCAAAACATGAAGAACCAATGGATTTGTAACCATTTGACACCAATTTAACATAATTTCAGCAAAAGAAAAGGGATCAGAAATCAAAAATGATCACCGGATCAAACATGTCGGATATATCGGCACTACCAGACAGTGCATTTCGTATCACACAGGTGGGATACATCGGCCAATATCATCGATATTTAAAACATTGGTTATCGCACGGGATATATTGGTTGTATCACGTAATTTATCATTGCCATTGGGAAACATGGGAAGACATAAGGAAATTGGTCAAATTTTTGAATGAAACTTCAGGGGTTGTTAAAAAAGACACCAATACACACTTAGAAATAAATAAATAATCCCAAAAAAAGTGCACATAATAGATTTCCTTTGTATAGGGTCATAATCTATGTGTTGTCTAACTAAACTAATGCAACTATATTCAAAGTCAACACATAAATTTTATAAACGGAAGAAGACATATATGGAAACACAAGCATTACATTCAAAAGTAAAAGAAAAGGTAGAAAACTAGAAATATACCTATGGATTTCGGGAAAAAAAATTAACATTTTTAATTAAAAAATTATCTTTTTCTAAAATATCCCCAAATTGCCAAGAATGTGTAGATAAAACTATGTACATGTTTGATTTCATGTTTTTCAAACTAAGATTGCAATTGATTTTGGAAAAATTGGGAAATTTTCAGTTTTTCTCCAATTTTCCACAACTCGGCCGATCTCCCTAAAATCTCGAAATCAAAACTCCAAAACCATAACTTTTCATGCAAAACATGAAGAATCATGGACTTCTTACCATTTGACACTATTTACAATATATAAAAAATGATGAAAACTAAAAAATACGCACCTTTTAGAATTTGGCCTCAGGAAGCCTTAAATCATGATTTTAGAGAAATTTTGAATATTTTCTTCAAACAAAATAGAGTGGACAGGTCGAAATCACCTTCCAGTATACTAGGAAGATTTTTTTTTTTTTTTTTTTTTTTTTTGCCCAAAAAATCATTTTTGTGATTTTTTTAGGATTTTCAAACAAAACAATGCCAATTTCCTTTTATCCCTTTTGACATCGGACTCAATATCAAGATATCACACGATACATTAAGAATTTATAAAGGGGGAGTGTGGATATATCGTACAATATCGCAATATTCATGATTGATCACGATATCGTGCGATATGTTGCACGATACCATAAAGAGCGGATATTAAAGCTGGATTTCATATCGCCTAGCTAAGATAACAGATATATTATGGGATATACCGAAGATATCACAAGATACTGAAAACACTACCTCCACCCACGTCCTCTTGGGTTTCCCCTTGCCCTTTTGGAGCCTTCAACTTGTACCAACTCACTCCTAGCTGGCCCAATTCTTGGGAAACTGTGGGAAGCGTCACAGCTAAGTCGTTCATTTCGAGCCATATACTAGCACATACAACATCGAGCCCCCACTTTCACAATATGATCAATACCATGTAGCATGTTGGGCAAGGCGTGAAGCCTCCAATGCCAGAGGAGATCATGGGGGTCTAGCTCAACCATGAGTACGAGGAGATGCAAGCTTAGTTAAATGAACTCAAGCCGAATTGGAAGACATATAGGGTGATGGTCATGTGTGATGGATGGACGGGACCCACAAAGTTGTTCATTATCAACTTCATGGTGTATTGTAGAGAGGAGCCAGTTTTCCTCAGCTTATTAATGCATCCGCCCACATAAAAAATACTCCAATATATAGAGCCTTTTGAAGAGAGTGATTATGAAGGTGGGCTTGAAGAATGTGGTGCAGGTTGTGACAGACAACAGCAGTGCACTTGTCAAGGCAAAGAAAAAGGTAATGAAGAAGTATATTATTTATTGGAGCCCGTGCACAGCTCACTGCATTGACCTGATGCTCGAGTAAGCTAGAGAGAGTCGATCAAGAATACCATTAAGGCAGCAAGGAGGGTGACGAACTTCATTAGTCACTATGGTTGTTGGTCGCAACCGGTGTTTTCAATAGGGAATAGCGTATAGCATAGCACTCACCCTTTTGAAGCATGACGCATAAGCGACATGGCATGTAGCGTAAGCCACAATCTACTAGATTTTATTCAAGGTTGCACTTGGTTACACCAATTTCATGACATTCTGCACCAAATTATACTAATCAATAATGAAATTTAACAAAATTGCATGATATTTGGTGCAACCAAATGCAACCTAAAGTAATAGGAAAGGACAATGATTAAGTATAAAGGTAAAGAAGAGAACGAAACTGATTTAATATTGTTACTTATATTATTTTACTAAAAGCATTGAAAATATTATTTATTTTTTATTGAAAATAGAAAAATGTAACAAATCATTGAAAACATTAATTGATTTTAATGTTGTAGTAAAAAATAACTTGTAATTTAAGCTACATTGCGTGTAGCATATATAGTCTATGTAGCATGTGGTGTATCCAAATTATCATGTCGCGTAGGCTACATGTGACTTGAGCTATTTTCATGAGCCACATAGCGTTAAGGCTAAGCTACACTACATAGCATTGAAATTGCGCCTATGGCTCACACTTAAGGCGCTATACGCTTTGTAGAAGCTTGGCGGAGCTACTAAAATAGTGGCTAAGTCTTGGGGGGGGGGCGATTAGGACCTTTTGAAATTCTTTTCGCCTACTTAACTAATTTAACACTTAAAACTAAGTACGCAAGAACACTTCGGCTTCCAAGCCTTACTGGGTCCAATCACATAGACTAGCAAATGTAGGGTTGTAAATGGGTCAGCGAACCCGATGGGGTACCCAGACCCAACCCATTTAGACCCGACCCATTTGTTAAATGGTACGGGTCTGGGTCCAAGAACAGGCCCATTTGCTAAACGGGTTTGGGCTTGGTTTCCTTTATATTAGGCCCGACCCAACCCGAACCCATTTAGTAAGTGGGCGGGTTTGGTCTATGTTTTATGGGACCCATCCAGCCTAGACTCGTCCAGACCCGATTTTAAGCCCTTATTAACATGCTTGCATACTAGATCCGGACCCATTAGACCCGACCCATTTATAAATGGGTCTAGGTGGATCTCCCTCTACCAGACCCAGACCCTGATGGGTTGACTCGGACCCGACCCAGACCCGCCCATTTAGTAAAAGGGTTTGGGTCTAAAATTTGGACCCAGACCCATTTAGTAAATGGGCAGATTTGGTTTTGGCTAAACCCAACCAAACCCGACCATTTACAGCCCTAAGCAAATGAATAAGCAATTAAGCAACCTAGTCTAAGCACATAGATTATCAAATGATTTAACTAATCAAGCACCTAATCTATGCACCCTATGTAGACTATATGAGAATGGATCATATAAGCTCAAGCCTAGTAAAAACATATTTTATGTGAATGTGCCTATCTAGTGCCTAGCATACATTCCAATTAAGCATTCATAATTAAACAATTAAATTACAATGTATATATAGAAATATGCTCAAATACATCACAAATACAAGCATGTATAGTTGTTCGACTACTTGTCTACTCCACTCTTGGTGCCATACTCACCCCTTGAGTACACCGGATTTCACTACGGAGGTTTTAAATTAGGTTCACCTCACAACCTAGGAATTTTAAATAAAATCCTCCCCACCTTACAATCCTACACAAGGACCGAGACCTTCTCAAGGACCTACAAGTACGCACCCGTGTTGGTGAACCACGTACACACCCGTGTCAGTGGCTCCCCTTGAAGACTTGACAATTTAGGCTCTCCTCAAGAGCCAAGGTCCTACAATTGAACCTCAATTTAGGCTCAAAACATAAGCCAAGGTCCTCCACAAGAACCTCAACGGTTTTAGGCTCTACAACCGAGCCAAGGTCCTACAACCGAACTTAGCGTATACTTCCGCCAGAGGCTCCCCACAGAGACTTGATTCAGCTCTACAACCGGGCCTAAGTCCTACAACCGAGCCTAAGTCCTACAACCGAGCCTAAGTCTTACAACCGAACCTATCAAGTTTGGTAATTCAAACTCTCATACTCAATCCTACACAAGGAAAGAGCATGAACTGGACTCTTACAAATGACAATTTACTTGTCGGATTGAACCCATTTTGATGCATCCTTCTTGAGTCGCTTCTTCTAGCTCTCTCGTGCTTGAATCAACTATTTAATGCTCCCCCAATCAATGATGCTGGTTGGTTCAGCTCCACGATCAAACACCTTGCATGCGATGCTCCATTGAGATGACTAAGTTGATGAGAGGTGGTGGATTCTCTACAACCTAAGGATAGGATTTGGTTCAAGGTTGTGGAATCACCTAATTAGATCTTTAGGGTATGTTTAGACAAAGGTTCTACCTATGATCAAGGTGCCTAAACTCTTAGAGATCAAGAGGGAACAAGTTCATCTTCTTCTTGAGCTTTGAATGCTCCATTCTTGTGATGAATCACAAAGAAGATGACTTGGAATAGTTAGGATTTGAGCCCTATGGTGTTTGCAACAATGGTGGCTTCTAAATTTCTAAAATCCCTCTCTTAAGCCTAAAAATCGTCTCTCCTACTTTTATAGATAAAGCTCCAATGGTCAAAAAATGGTAGATTCGCGATACTTCGATGGATTGAAATACCCTTCGATGGATCAAAGGTATTCTTCGATGGATCGAAGATCCTACTTCGACAGATCGAAAAACTATCCAGAGAGTTTCTGAAGTTGTTGGACATCCAGTTTGATGGATCAAAACATATTTCGATGGATCGAAAAACCCACTTCAATGGATCGAAGGGACTTGTTCGATAGATCGAAAAACTATCCAGAGAATTCACAATGTTGCTGGACAAATGTTCGATGGATTGAACTGGTTCTTCGATGGATCGAACTCCCATTGAACTGAACTTCGATGGATCGAAGTGCAATCGAAAACTGTTGTCTAAGCTGGTTTATTTATAGCAACTTGCACCTCTTTTATTAACCTAACTTATCATGTTTTTCTAAGTTTTTTAAGGCTAATGAAGATAACTAAGGGTTTTACTATATGGTCCAAGTCATCTAAAGGTTATGGTTGTTTTGGTTACAAGGGTTAGGGTCTCCAAGGCATCTCATTTACCTGTTTCTTCTTCCTTGATGCTTCTTGTCCACTTAAATCTTCGATCTTCAGCTTGCCAAGGCTCAACTGATGTTACAACACACGAACGCACGTGATTGACAAATAAGGTGCACTAGTATGCCACAGAAAAGTGCACTAACAAGCATAGCTATTTAAAACACTAGTCGCGACCCCCCAAGTAGCATTAGGGGGAAATCGTCTGATTGGGTGTGACACAGTTCACCACGAACTTTATCGCACTCGACGGCTTGTAGCCTTGTACAGACACGTGGCGGGGCTAAGTCTGCTCAGATCTAATAGATATTTGGAGTGGAACCAAAGAGCTCTAGTGCATAGAGGATAGCAAAGACTATGCTTGGTGATTCCTTCTTTGATAGAGTTCGTGATGCCGTTAGAACCCTAAAACTGATTTATAGGGCTCCTAAGGCCATAGATAATGAGACATGGCCTTCAATGGGATCCATGTACAAGCTTATGTGATTGATGACAGAAGGGATACAGCTTGCATATATTGGTGCTTGACATCATTGATGACAGATGGACTAGGTCCCTTGAGAGTTCACTCCACCAGGTAAACTGTTTATATGTTAATGTAACTTATTACTTATGTTTATTTATTTAAATATTATTTTTCTCTCCCATCCTAGCATGAGCTGGTGAAAGTAGTGAACAACATGGCTTCCATGCACACATCACGGTGGACCCCGCAAAGCTTTAGATCATACAATCTCATGCATACAACACGTATGACGTGTAGGGTTACGCTTGATACACAGGGACTCATAAATTGCACATGTGACATTTATAAACACATATAAAACAGACAAGATTGTGGAGCTCATTGTTGCCAAATCACAGGGCCACAATCCAACGATCCTAACCTCTGTTTCATGAAAATAAGACAGTTGGATTTATTCAATTTTCACCATCAAATAAATGTCCAGTAATCCGCTAGTGAGATTATCAAATAAGCTTCATTTTCATTTCATGATGCATCTACACTAGTTACCATAATTTAGACAGTTTAATCTAGTAACTTGTATGGCACGTGTAATTTCTAAGTAAATAGGACCGTTGGATATTATTAATCTCTTTTCCATGGGCATAATTAATCCAGTGTACGTTCTGGTGGTATGGCCAAACTGAAATTAACATCGGCTGGCTTTTTCGGGGCCAGGAAGAAGATGAAGGGATGCACAGATACACTACGCCTATTGTCCTTGGAACATTGGCACTTGTTTGTGCAAATAGGTTTGTCTCTTGTCCATGGGCACTTTTTTGTTAAAATAGGACCATTGGCATTATTAATCCATTATCCATGGGCACTTGTCTATTGAAATATGACCAATCAATCATTGAATCCATTTTAATCATCAATTAAGTATGGCATATGAACCATCACAAAATTCCAATATCAAACTCTATTTGTCAGATAGCTAGATAATCAAATTATTGATTGTCCAATGTCAGGTTGACTTGTCATGCGAGGAGATTTCAGGCTCCAACATTTTGAATCGTTTTGATTCGGAGATTTCAGCCTCTAATATTTTAGGATCAAATTCCAATATGAACTTTAATGTCACAGTTGCAACAGTCATGGTTGGTGCATTAGTGATTTCTTAGTTTAAGGATAACAATGTGCTAGAAGAAGAACAACAACATCAACGAAATTGGGTAGATACTCGAGATGTAAAGGCAATTGTCAATGGACCAGGGTCAACATGCTACAATTACATTCGTATGTATAAAAAGGCTTTCTTCCGCAACATACGAGAAAAGTGTAACATGTGAGGCACATTTGTAGTGTCTCTAGAAGAAGAATTAGTGATTTTTCTACATACAATTAGCTGTCACGTCAATAACCATATTATGTAGCACCATTTCAACCATTCCGAGGAAACAATTTAATCGTCACTTCAACAGGGTACTTAACACAGTCATCAAGCTACATCGCGAGCTTTTAAAGCCACCCGAGATTAGGGTACCTCCCCACATAATGAATGGTATGAGGTTTTTCACATATTCTCAAGTTAATGAGTAGGTATTTTCCATTTTATAATCCCCTTCTTAAAAACAAAATAATTAAATAACATATGAGTTATAGTTTCCTCTTTTAGGGTTGTGTTTGAACCATGGACAAACACACATTCTAGCTATGGTCACTTTTAAAGAGCAAACCAAGTAGCCTAATCGAAAGGGATTTATTTCACAGAATGTTTTCGTAAGCTAAAATTCCAATATGTACTAATGGGGTGGGAAGGATCAGCGACAGCTTCATAGATACTAACAGATGCTCTTACACAGAAAGACAAATTGATTATCCCAAAAGGTATTAACTCAAGTCAACCTATATAGAACTATTAATTAATTAATATGTGGATTAGAATTTAATGACTTCTAGTCTATACTCCTTGTAGGCAAATACTACTTAGTTAATGATGGTTTTCTAAACAAATATATAGTTTCTTAGCACCCTTTCATGGAGTTTAATATTATCTAAAGAAATTCAAGCAGGGTTGTGTGCATACAACAAAATTGTCTAATTTTCGTCTTTCATCATTGCAAAACACCATAGAACGTGCCTTTGGAGTGTTGAAGGCACGATTTCCTATGTTAAAAACCACGACAACTTATCAAATAAATATGCAAGTCAAGATAGTTTTCGCATATTGTATCTTACATAATCATATTATGAATGAAAGTCATGATCAGGAGCCTCATTTAAAGACTATCAATGAAAGTAATAACAAGATAGAGGTAGCATGGAAGAAGATGAAGGTAGCGAGGAAGAAGTTAGAAGCAGCAAGGAGGAAAACAAAGGTGGCATAGAGAATGAATCCGTAAGAGCTAGAAGGGAGAAACAAAGATGGAATGTGTTTAGAATAGAGCTTGCAATAGCTATGTGGGCAAACTATAAACTTCAACAGAATGTCCATTGATTGTTTCTAGAAAAATGTTTCTTTAAGAATGTGCACGCTAACTGTATTATATGAACTTATTGTTAGTCGGCATATGAATGCATTATTTTTCGTTGCATTTTATCTAATATTCCTAGCACTATTTCTAACTTGTTTCTTTGTAACTTATCTTGCTTGCAAATGTGAAAATTTATAAGGCATGTTGCAAAATTCAAAAGCAAATAGCAGCTATTGAAGATGAAAACTGTCAACTGATGAAAAAGCTTGATCTCCTCCGTTAGCTGTGATCACCTATAGATGTGCAGGCTGAATCTTTACTCAGCACATTTCCTAGGCCGTGTAACACGATTGAAGACCAAAGAAGGGTGGCCGGAGGTCCGGTCGTTAGCCCATCCGATGCCTAAGTCAGTGAGACGTAGGAGATTAGACATAGGGTTTTGGTGAAGGAGATTTTTTACGTACCTTGAATAGTAGAGGGATACCTTTATTTATAGGATCATCGGAGAACTGTAGGTGGATCCGAAGATCTATTCTCCAGATCTCTTGGGATCATCCTTGTTACGTGTAGATCCGAAGGATTCTTCAAGAAAGTCTTTATCCTGTCAGGATTTGTTAGGTCTTCATCTCTGTATGGCGTTGGAGGCGGTGTGGGACATATTTGGACTGCGGAGAGTACTCGCCTAAGAATACTCAGCTCTGAGATGAACACTCGGCAAAGAGCGTTTGGTATTGAGGTGAGTGCTCGTCAAAGAGCACTCGGTACTGAGCTTGGTTTCCATTCGGTGGGGCCACTCGGCATTCACTGGGTGGAACCTACTCGGCATCTACTCAATGGAACCTACTCAGTATCTGCTCGGAAGAACCTACTCGATGAGAAGTCAGTTTGTTTTATGTGCCTTGTCCTTTAGCCGTCCTCTCTCTAATCAGTGTTTGGTGGCATCTAAATCTTCCATATTTCAACCAGGAGAACCAATTTAGGGCTGAGGACTTTGCTTGGGCATCGTGGGCCATTGGCCTTTGTAGTCAGCTATCTTGAGCTCGTAGATTGCTAGTTGGGCCCGTGGGCCTATGGGCTTTCTTGTGGATTGGGGTAGCTCGGTATTTGCCTATAACAATAAGCCTCCTACTCTCGAGTCTAATTTGTTCAGCTCTAAGAGCAAGTTTTTAGGGGATGAGCTGACCCTGTAATCTTTTTTGGGATTCTCTTAATGCAATTCGTCGTTTTTTGCGGGGTTTCTTCATGTAGTTGCCTGCCGCATGGCGATGTCTTAATGGAGGAAGTGGAAACAATCTTCAACCTTCGTGCATATTAATTGCGCTCAGGAAACGAAACGCTTCTAGGATGTAGTGATCAATAAGGTGCCGATGCGTGGCCCATCTTGGGAGGTGAATTGGGCATATAGACCTCTATATAAATCTTCTTCCCTTTCATTTATTCTGCAAAAAGGGAAGCCATTTCTGCCAAAAGAAGGAGCCATGGTAAACCCTCCCATCATGGTACGGTTTGCTGAACTTTGGGGTAGAATTGAGTTTGTGCCTTTTGAAGATTTTGGAACTTGGAGCAACGCCTTAGAAGTGATTTCGGGAGATAGCTTCCAGACGGGAAAATGGAAAATTTTGGTTGATGATGCTCCTCCCACGCTTAGCTGCAATCTGCCGTCGTGTGGGAACTCTTACATAATTTTCTTAACACACGCTGCAATCCGTCTCTGTCTCTTCCTATCTAGCATGGATCGCTTGGTAGTTTGAGGTAGAGGGAAGGAAAGCGACGCTGAAAGAAGCATGGAAGAAGGTTGAAACCGTGGATCAACCTTTTTCCCTCTTTTGCTCTTCTTCTTCTAGGGTTGGTCTATTTCATGTAATCGACTCATCTGGGTTTTGTACCAAGATTTCTATGAATAAAAATATGATTTCCTTGTACAATATTTCTTTCCTATTTTCTGAATCTTTCCTTCATTGTTGGGCAATGGTGTATTTGTACTTGTTTCGAAACTTTGATGCTGACTAGTCGGATCAATTGCCGACTTGGCCCTTGGGCTCGATGCTGACCGCACTAGTCAACTATCTTCTTGGCCCTTAGGCATGGCGCTGACCGTACTGATCGACTTTGGCCCTTAGGCTTTGCGCTGACCGTACTAATCAGCTTTGGCCCTTAGGCTTGGCACTGACCGTACTGGTCGGCTAATTTCTTCCCTCTCCCCTTCTCTTTCAAGAGGTTTTTAGGATGGCCACTCGAGCTTGGTTATTCAGATATTCTGACTCACCCTTAGGTAAGTCAGTATTCATGCCTGTGGGTCTAAGACCTTGGGTCGGTATGTTTGGCCGACTATTTGGCAACAAATATGTTTAGCCCGTCTATTGTTTGGCTATGGGGAGTTTGGAGTTGTGCGTTGGTAGCCTTTTGGCCACGGCACGATGTCCATGAGTGGCTTTTCAGCTACGGTACAACCCAAGCCCCCCATTCATTGGCTCGTTTGGGGCTATGGTGTAGTCAGAAACATCCATGAGTGGCCTTTCGGCTATGGCACGATGTCCATGAATGGCCTTGTGGCTATGGTACGACCTAAACTACCCATTAGTGGCCTTGCAGCTATGGAGCGACCGAGGATGTCCATGGGTGGCCCATTTTTCATTTTTTGTTGGCAGGCTATGGTACAGCCATAAGCTGCCCATGATTGGCCTTTCAGCCATGGCCCGACAAATGTCATCCATGGGTGGCCCGTTTTGGAGGAGAACTCTTTCAACTCAATAATAATCGGACGTAGATAATTTCTTTATTGATGTCAAAGTACATGAATTCCATGCAAGATCTTCGGTGGATTTAGCCCAGTGGACCTTCTTCGGGACTTTCTTGTTGTGGAGTTGTCCTATGGTCACCGGGGCGTTGGGAGACGTATTCTCGTAGGTGTCCGTTCCGAATAAGTTGTCCGATTTTCTCTTTCAGGTTGAAGCAATACGAGTTATTGTGCCCGTGATCCCTGTGGAACAAACAAAACTTCCTCTTGTTCCTCAGGTTCGGATCAGCCCTCATCTTGCTTGGCCATTTAAGCATGTTTTGATCTTTTACCACTACAAACACCTGCTCAACTGAGGTGTTCTACGGGGTGTATCAGTCGAAGCGGCTAGGGAACGTCTTTGGTGCTCAGGGAGCACTCCTTTGATTGGACGAGTCGTGGTCGTCCTTCTGTTGTTTTCTAATCGGCTCGTCATCTGATGTCTTTTTCTTAGAGGAGCTACTTCCAGCTCTGTGCGAGTTGACCAACTCTTCGGCGTTCATGTGTTTCTGAGCCCTATCCAAGACTCAGAGACCGTGGCCGAAGGTTTCTTGGCGACTGACCAAAAGAATTTTCCTTGCTTTAGTCCAGTGATCATAGCATGAAGGGTTACGTCGTTGGTCAGTCCTTCAATCTAGATGGCCTCATTGTTGAATCGGGAGAGGTAATCTTTGAGTGACACATCATCTCTCTGTTTTATTATTCCAAGGTAAGTGGAATGTTTTTTTCGCTTCGGTGCTACCAATGAACTGAGTTGTGAAGGCTCGGCTTGGCTCGGCTATGCGAAGGAACTGATTGTTCTCGGCTTCAGATTCTGAAACCACTGCCGAGCCGGCCCTACCAACGTCAACGGAAAGCTTTACACATGGTGGGCCCGGTAGCACCTTGGAGTTCCATCCAAGCACGGAATGTCCCCAAGTGCTCAGCAGGGTCCCCCACTCCAGTGTAAGGTTTGAGATGTTGTGGCAATTTTAGACCTTTCATCTTCGGCTCTACTAGGATGTCATTGATGAACGGCGATTTTGTTTGTCGCGTCATGGTGTTGATCGCGACAGGAGCCTTGGTCTAGTAGATATGTTGTACATTGTCGAGCTTTTCTTTGATTTCACGTATCTTTGTTTCCCATGGAGCGCGGCTTTCTCATACGCAGCGGGCTTATGTACCCGACTTTTCTGAGTCTAGTGCCTTTCCTCTAACGTATGGCGGAGGTCGGATGCGTCCAGTACAGTTGCGGGTCGAGTTCGTGCTGGAGTAGGCATGTCAATGTGGTCGCCTTCGACTGGTGGTTGGGTATGGCTCTGCCCGCATGAGGATTGATGTTGATGGATCTAACCAGGGGCTTCGCCATGCATATGGTGTGAAGGCTGTGAAACTTGTTCGTCGATGAGAGCCGCAAGATAGTGCACTTGTTCTTCGAGGGCTGAGATCTTTCCCGCGTTCTTATGGGACTTTTGTCAGCTAAACCCCTATTGGGATCGCGGTGTCGAAGCGAGTTACAGAGGTGTATGAGTTAACCTTTCTTCTGCATCTGTCTCTTGTTGGGAAGGTTCTGCCGCGAGGGGCGCCTTACTCCTATTCTTGCATCTTCCGCCCGTGACTGACGTGATATGGACGTCAGAAGCGTAAGTGCTCAACAATGGTGAAAACACGACTTAGACGTCGCTTCCCACAAACGGCGCCAATTTATTGACGATGAAAATCGTCAACTGATGAAAAGGCTTGATCTCCTCCGTTAGTTGTGATCTCCTGTAGATGTGCGAGCTGGATCTTTACTCGGCAAACTTCCTAGGCCATATGTAACACGATCGAAGACAAAAGAAGTGTGGTCGGGGGTTCGGCCGTTAGCCCTCCAATGCGTAAGTCAGTGAGATGTAGGAGATTAGAAATAGGGTTTTAGTGGAGGAGATTTTTTGCATACCTTGAATAGTAGAGGGATACCTCTATTTATAGGATCATCGAAGAACTGTAGGTAGATCCGAAGATCTCTTCTCCGGATTTCTTGGGATCATCCTTGTTACGCGTAAATCCAGAGGATTCTTCGGGATAGTCTTTATCCTGTCAGGATTTGTTAGTCTTCATCTCCGTACGGCGCTGGAGGCAGTGCGGGACATATTTGGACTGCGGAGAATGTACTTGCCTAAGAATACTCAGCTCTGAGGTGAACACTCGGCAAAGAGCATTCAGTATTGAGGTGAGCGCTCGTCAAAGAGCACTCAGTACTGAGCTTGGCTTCCATTTGGTGGGGTCACTCGGCATTCACTAGGTGGAACCTACTCGGCATCTGCTCGGTATCTGCTCGGAAGAACCTACTCGGTGAGAAGTCGGTTTGTTTTATGTGCCTCGTCCTTTAGTCGTCCTCTCTCTGATCGGTGATTGGTGGCATCTGAATCTTCCATCTTTCGACCAGGAGAGCCAATTTAGGGCTGAGGACTTTGTTTGGGCATCGTGGGCCATTGGCCTTTATAGTCAGCTATCTTGAGCTCGTAGATTGGTAGTTGGGCCCGTCGGCCTATGGGCTTTCTTATGGATTGGGGTTAGCTCAGTATTGCCTATAACGGCAACAGCCGAAAGATACAGATCAACTAGACTCCATATATGTATAAATGTATGGTAAAATACAGGGCGAGGAAGTACATTTGAGAAAAAAGTCCAACCATTGTTTTGGAGAAGTTACAATGAATAAAGTAACAAACACGGTGGAAGTGACTTTTTTGTACATGTGACTGTGGAGAACTGCAAGAACTGTTTACGGACTACGTAGAAAAATTACAACTCGATGAAGACTGCAATGAACAAAAGTGGCTTCGGCTGCAATGAAGAACAGAAATATGTGACTGGCTGACTGCCGATGCAGAAGTTTCGGCTGATTTCAGTAAGGGGAACTGAAAGAATATTTCATGTTTAACGTATTGTTTATAGAAAACTTATGAAGAGTATCTCATTTCTAAACTCCTTTTGTTTCACAAACAAAACGTGGAGCATTAAAAATTCTAAAAAATAAAATAAATCACTCCCATCATACAAGCCATTCCCAATCCTCAATCCTCTTATTTGTATTTGCATTTTGAGAGAAGAAGGTCGGAAAAGGGATATCCAACTGGGAATGTTCCTAGGTTTAACTGTATAATGGGGGGATTCACCGCAGTAAATTCCCAATACAGTAGAATTCCATGCGTTGGAGTTCGGATGTTTTGAATGTGGAAGGAAGAAGAAAGAGGGAAACCTTGGAAATAATCTTGAAATCGAAGCTGAAAGAATGGGTTGGGAGCAATCTATCGAGGATTCCTCTGGCTGCAGCTTCCTGTACGGAGGGAGAAGCTTTTTTAGCATGTAGGCGACCGATGAAGCCCTCCATCACTTCCATTCCACTGAAAACAGTGCCGAGATGGACGGAGAGGATTAGAAAGAGTATAGTAACATAGGAATTCGCCATCAAGAGAGAGATTTTCTCAGTAGCAGAGAGAGAGAGAGAGTGGCAGAGATGTTCTTTGGTCTAGAGAGTTGACTGTCCTGCGATAGAGAGAGGGATATGCAGTATGGGTTGAGAAATGCTGACGCGATTCGCGCGGGGGATTGAGAAGACCATTCGCGGGACACGTGTGGGGATCACAGCCATTCATGAATTGAGGTGAGAAACACCATCAAGAACGATGCGAGTTGCGGGTGGCCCCTGTTACGCGGATTCCCCCGTAAGCCACTCTGTGGGACCCACCGTGATGTCCGTGAAATCAGCTCCGTCGATCAATTTAAAAGGGATGCGGTCCCAAAAATCAGGTAGGAAAAGTCAAGTGACCACACAACGCACACAACATAGGGATGGAAACCCGACCATTGAATTCCTGGGCCATCGTGATTTTGACATGCCATCCAACCTGTTCATAGAACGTAAAGCACACCAGATGCAATACAAAGATCATTCTTAATTCAAAACGTATGCGGGCCAATAAATTTCAGTGGTAGCCTGTATTCAATTGTCACTGCTTAAAGTATGGGCAACCCTCACATGAGTAGCATGAGTAGCATGTGATTAAAGTAATATGCTTGACAAGCTTATAAAAACACACCAAGGTAGGACGTCCATTGCAATCCAAATACACTTTATGTGTCACGACCAATCTTGCCAAAATGAATTACTTCCCACGAATATACGAATATGAAGGTTCTGTTAAGAACGTGCATCTCAAATCAAAAGTGAAGAGAGATCACCGGCCGGTCGGTGGGAGTGTCCGACCGGCCGGTCATGCTGGAAACCAAGGTAGCAAGGCTGCTGTGATGAATTTTGCCCATCCGACCGGTCGGCCGACCGGCCAGTAGGGGTGTCCGACCGGTCGGTAGTGTCCTACTACAACACGTTTTCTTGCGCGGTTTGCGCGCAAGAGATTTCTAAATCCATTTTTTCTTCCTATTTAAGGGGTATTACGAGATTGGAGGTTTTGAAGGTTGCAAAGGGGATTGAGGGAGCTTCTAGGTGAGAGAAAGAGCTTGGAGAAGAGGGTTTTCTTCTTGGGTAAGCTTGAGATTTCTCTTGTGGGATTGGGTTTTGGGATCTTGGGTTCCATCTCTTGTAACTTCTGTGATTTATAGTAGATTGGTGTCGCTTTGTGCTGTGGTTTTTTACTCGTGAGTGGTTTTTCCACGTTAAATTCAGATTGTCTATGTGTGGGTGATTGCATGCATTGTGATTGCATTGTGTGGCTTGTTTGATTGAATTTGTTGCTTGTGTTCAGCTTTGCTTCCGCTGTCGGCCCTCCCTATCCCAACAACCAGTATCAAAGCGATCGTTGGGGTGTAGCAGAAATTCGAATCTGAGACAAGAGCATGGCATCAGGCATGAGTTTCGACATAGAGAAGTATTCGGGGGAAAATAACTTTGAGCTTTTGAAGGTGAAGATGAAAGACCTTCTAGTTCAGCAAGGATTGCAAGCTGCGCTCCTTGGAGAGCGACCGGAAGCTATGAAAGAAGAAGAGTGGAAGAAGATCGATAAAAGGGCCAATGTCTCAATTCAGTTGTGCCTGGAAAATGAGGTCCTATATAACGTCATGAAAGAGAAAACTGCGGCTAAACATGGGCGAAGTTGGAGAAATCTATGCGAAAAAATCTCTTGAAAATCGCATATACTTAAAGCTTCAGTTATACAACTTGAGGATGACGGAGGGGGCCGCTGTTGAGAGCCACATCAGCAATTTCAATAGGCTTATTTACAAGTTGATGGATGTAGATGAGCCGATGAAGGACGAGGATCAAGCGTTTATCCTGTTGAATTCTCTCCCAGAATCATATGAGTCGCTCAAGGACTCTTTGTGCGCAGGTAGGGAGACTATTGGCGTAGAAACCGTTATCTCAGCCCTTCAGGCGAAGGCGATGAGAAGGAAAAGCGGCGGCGTGGGTCTCTCTACTGATGAGGCACTGGTTATGAGGGGGAGGAATTCTGAGCAGGGTGTAAGATCTCCTTCATTGAGATCTAAATCAAAAGGCAAGTGGAGGCACAAGGTGAGATGCTGGAATTGTGGGGAAGAAGGACATGTGAAAAGGGATTGTTCGAATCCCGGGAAAAGGCAGGAGAGATCTGAATATTCTTCTAGGGAAGGAACCAATACTATAGAGGACGGTGGTGACGGTTGTGATGTGTTGACTGTATCCGACATAGAGCCTCTTTGTGGAGAGTGGCTCTTAGATTCAAGGGCATCTATCATGTATGTCCTGACCAAAGTCCATTCATGTCATACAAGGAGTATGATGGTGGATCGGTGTTTGTGGGCGATGGCTTCGCTCGTAATGTGGTGGGGATTGGTTCGGTGCGCATTAGGATATTCAATGGAGTTGAACGGATCCTTGAAAGTGTGAAGCATGTCCCTGAGATGAAGAGGAATGTGATATCTCTTGATGTACTCGAGGCGAAATGGTACAAGTTCATCGGCTGCGATCGGTATTGTAAAGTGGTGAAGGGAGCACGCATGATGATTAAGGCACGGAGGTGCGATAATCTTTACAAGGTGATCGGGAGCACAATTCATGGTGGAGCAGCGAGATTGGCAGCGGGATCCATGGTTGCTCAAGTGTGGCAAGAGAAAAAGGGCCACATGGGAAGAGCAACAAGGCGTGTGAAGATGCAAGGATAGAGTCGATGGGGCATGAGAAGCGACAAGACTATAATGATGACGAACTAGAGGTGGAGATTGTGCGTGGCCAAGAGGTGCATGGTGATTTTAGTCGTGGTGGAGTTTGTTGAGAACGGACGTCTCAAATCAAAAGTGAAGAGAGACCACCGGCCGGTCGATGGGAGTGTCCGACCGGCCGGTCACACTAGAAACCAAGGCAGCAAGGCTGTTGTGATGAATTTTGCCCATCCGATCGGTCGGCCGACCGGCCGGTAGGGGTGTCCGACCAGTCGGCAGTGTCCTAGTGCAACACGTTTTCTTACGCGGTTTGCATGCAAGAGGTTTCTAAATCCGTTTTTTCTTCCTATATAAGAGGTATTACGAGATTGGAGGTTTTGAAGGTTGCAAAGGGGATTGAGGGAGCTTCTAGGTGAGAGAAAGAGCTTGGATAAGAGGGTTTTCTTTTTAGATAAGCTTGGAATTTCTCTTGTGGGCTTGGGTTTTGGGGTCTTGGGTTCCATCTCTTATAACTTCTGTGATTCATAGTGGATTGGTGTCGCTTTGTGCTGTGGTTTTTTACCCGTGAGGGGTTTTTCCACGTTAAATTCGGATTGTCTATGTGCAGGTGACTGCATGCATTGTGATTGCATTGTGTGGCTTGTTTGATTGAATTTGTTGCTTGTGTTCAGCTTTGCTTCCACTGCCGGCCCTCCCCATCCCAATAGGTTCAAGGAGCCAATTCCTCTCAAAACAAAAGGAAATCATGATGTGGAATCCATGGGATAATCCTATAACCTTCAAGTATCCCATGCCTACAAGGAAATTCGGTATGGTTGCCACCTCCCAAGTTATATGAGGAACACCGGACAAAGAGCTTGAGGAAACCAACCGAGCCATCACACAACTTTTTACAGCGCAATGTTATTTATCTTAGTTTTAGCTTTAGCTCATCCACTTATATCCAGCCCTATTGCAGAACGTCTAGAGATTAGGATAGCGTAGATCACTAGTGTCTAGTGCTATCGTTGTAGACGCTTAGGAGTAGTGTCAATATTCATGACCTACTGTCGTTGAATCCTCGATTATCCATGTCTTTACTTAGAATATCACACCCCAGTCATGTCCTGTTGACCATCTGTATTGATTTTTTGTCCATACAGGCAATCCTAGGTATTTATTTTTATTTTATTTTTCTACTTACTTTATTTCCTTGTTGATTGTACTGGACTTCATCATAGATCAATAAAATTAGCAATTCAGTTTTTATTTTTAATCTTTTAAATCTATTATCGCATTATTAAGAAACCTAAAAGCCTAAGAAAAGTCTTTAGTTTAAGGGGAAAAGAATCCATTCATAATGACTGGCCCTCCCCTTCTAAATTGTTTGATTGCTATAACATTGATAGTTGGATAGTCAAGTCAACCATTACAAGTTTGATCCTACAACTGATTTGGCACATGGGGTCATAAAAGCATTCAATCAAACTCGAGTCAATTCAATCAAACTCGAGTCAAGTACAACTCTGACACGCCTGCACTATCCTAATCGCACATGTTTGACTGAATACAGGTCATTCATTAACATGTGTAGCCTTGTATTTGATTGAAAAACAACACTGCTCACAAGGTACACTAGCGTATTTTAGAGCAAATTGACGTGGTTTTTCTACGTTAGGCTTCAGTGATCACATAACTACTTTGAAAATGATGGCAAATCATCCATTCATATCTCGGCATACATGTAATGTTGGGAGAAAATGCCCCCTTCTCAACCTCACACATAGCAATATCAATCAAAGGGAATAAATAAAACAATATGCAAACCATAACATGGATATTTACGTGGTTCCCTTTTGAGATGGCCATGAATTTACATTGATCCACTATACTCAAATGAAAAAAAAAAAAAAACAACAACAACAACAACAAAGATGGCTCTCTCCCTCTCACAACGGAATATATATTATCCCAAATGAATTAAGGTTTAAATTATGGAATTACCCTTTGTAAAGATGGCTCTCTCCCTCTCCCTCTCATGGCGTCCATTGGCTTCGGGACTTTTACTGCAATAGCCCTCAGGTGTGGCTATTTTACTAAAAGTCCAATTTCTCGCAAGGCTCGTCTTTTTTTGCCTTTTCACGAGAAATTGAAAATTCTTGGGTCCAAAATGCCCCTCTAACCTTCTGTTATTGTGTGTATGTCCAGAAGAGGTAGAAGCCCTTTTGGGCATTTCAAAGGGACTCCACCCATGGGCCCCACTACGATACATATGTTACATCCACATCGTCCATCCTTTTTGCCATATCATTTTAGGCCATGGGCCCAACTCTGAGACAGATCCAAATAGCAGGTGGTCAACACCATATGGAACAGTTGGGACTGTGACACACACTGTTGAAACCTTGTTAGGCCCACTATGATGTTTCTTTACCATAAAACCTTAGGCAGAGGCCCATGTGGCCTCATTTAAGGGAAAACACAAATATCAGTTGGATTCAGAACTCTGGTGGACCACACCATAGGAAATAGTGGAGATTCAATGCCCACCATTGGAAATTGTGAGATGAGACACATGGAACTCCGATGATACACATGGCACTCCGATGAGATACATGACTCTCCAATGAGACAATCTCATGGCACTCCAATGAGACACATGGCTCTCCCATGAGACAATCTCATGGCACTCCCATGAGACAGTCTCATATCACTCCGATAAGACACATGGCTCTCATATTAGACACATGACACTTTGATGATACACATGGTTCTCCGATGAGACACATGGCTATCCGATGAGACAGTCTCATGGCTCATCGATGAGACGGTCTTATGGCTCTTTGACGAGACACGTGGCCCACCTCGTAGGATCCACCATGATGTTTGTGTTTTATCTAAGCTATCCATCCATTTTACCATGTCATTCTAAGGCATGGTCCAAAAAATGAACCAAATACATATCTTAGATGGGCCACATCAGCTGGAATAGTGGGGACAATGATGTCCACCGTTGAAGCCTTCCTATAGTGCTAAGGGGGAATCCACAGTGTGTTGGTTTGTCCCACATCGGTTGGGAGGGGGGTGGGGTTTGTCTTCATATATCCTGGGGTTACTCCACCTAATAAGATAGCCTTTTGGGTGTGACACAACAGTGGTATCAAAGCCCAGGTTATCTGCCTAGGACCATGATGATCCCAGGCCCACGTGGATGGAGGGGGAGGCCCCCGTGCATGCGTGTTGCACGCCCCAGGTTCCACTATAGGGAGGGGGATTGTTGGTTTGTCCCACATCGGTTGGGAGGGGGGCAAGATATGTGTTTATATATGTTGGGGTTCCTCCACCTAATAGGTTAGCCTTTTGGATGTGACACAAGAAGTGGTATCAGAGCTAAAAGTTGGGAATGAGGCAGAGAGAATCTGAGGCGAAGCATCAATGTCGTCTTCTAGCATGAGATTCAATGTGGAGAAGGATTCTGTGAAAGAAAAACATGAAAAGAGATTGATATCTATGAAAGAAGTAGAGTGGAAGAATGTGGATCGGTACACTAATATCTCAATCAGGTTTATCGACTGCGATCAAGTTTGATGGGGAGCACTATTCATGGTAGAGTTGTGGGATCTGCAGCAGGATCCACGGTTGCTCGTATGTGGCGTGCACGCAAGGGCCATGTGAGCGAGCGGGTAGTGAAGGTGCAATGATGAAGTCGATGAGACATGAGAAGCGGTGGATCTACGATGATGAAGGAGTAGAGATGAAGATGTGTGTGGCAAGGTGTTGCATGAAGATTAGAGTCGTGGCGGAGTTCGTTGGGATTGGACGCCTCTAATCTCCATGCATGGAGGCCACCGACCAGTCGATCACGATAGAGCCAAGACAGCAATCACTGGAGCAATTTTTGGGCATCCGGTCGGCCAGTAGGGGTGTCCGGCCGGCCAAGCGATTGGTCGGCAATTTCCTTTTTGGACTGGGTTTTCTTGCGCGGTTTTTGCGCAAGGAGTTTCTAATTTCGGTTTTCTCCTATTTAAGCGGATGTAATATGGGATTAGGGTTGCCGCCAATGGACCAAGAGATTGAGAGAGTTCTAGAGCAAGAGAAAGAGATGGGAGGAAGCTTAGAGTTCTCTGGGTTGAGGGAAAAGGGCTATATTTGTCATTCTAATGTGAGAATTAGCTTTCTTAGCTTGGGGTTTCTCTTGTGGGCTTTGATATGGGTTGTGTTTCTTCTATCTCTTGTAACTTCTAATATCATAGTGGATTAGTGTCGCTTTGTGCCGTGGTTTTTTACCCATGAGGGGTTTTTCCACGTCAAATTCAGATTGCTTCTTGTGTGTGTCAATTTGCTTGTGTGATTGCCATTGAGGTGTGTTCCTCGCTTGCTTTGATTGCTTCTGTTGTGAGGCTCCTAACCCCAACACAGTGCTTAAGGGGGAACTGCAGTGATCATGGGGGAATCCATAGTGCTCAGGGGGAATCCTGAGTGCTCAAGGGGAAACTGCAGTGCTCAGGGAGAACCCGTAGTGCTCAGTGGGAATCTTGAGTGCTCAGGGGGGGACCCGCAATGCTCAGGGGAAACCTGTAGTGCTCAGGGGGAACGGTGTGGATGTAACATATACATCATTGTTGGCACCACGAGTGGGACCCCGTTCCATCCAACCTGTTGATAATGCCAAAAAGATCTGGTTGAAGGGAAAAGACAAATATCAACTTGATCCAAAAATTTGTGGCCCATAAAATGCTTGTAAGAGTTATTCAGCACTTGTATGGTATGGTTTACATGAGAGTTGGATCTTCTTCAAGTTTGGAATCATGTCCTAAAATGATAGAGGAAAGAAGATGAACGGCATGGATATACAAAATATACATCAAGTTGGGCCCCACATAGTTAGGGTAACACCCACTAAGATGTTACCCTAGTAACAACTAATTCGCTCCCGGTTCAAGCGCCCATTTTCTGTATTTCATTCTTTTTCTATTTTTTATTTACTAGCTAAGTGGAGCTTGCCTTAGATTATCTAGTTCGTCCATTAGGTTGTTCAGCTTGTGGAAAGCCTAAAGAGCCCAGGGAGTGATAGATTTGAAAGGAAAATGATCCTTATGATGGCCCTGAAAAACTTTCAACGGTGGAAATCATTGCTTCATGCAATATGGTCCACCCGAGATTTGAATCTTTATCAAATCTAGATCCGTGGCCTAAAATGATGTGGCAAAAAGGTAAAAAAAGATGAGCCAAAGATTGGACTTTAAGTAAAAATAGCCACACTTGGGGCTATTGCAGTAAAAATCCCGGAGTGGATTGCGTCATGACCTCTGGTCGGTCAATTAGCAGTCCGACCAGAGCTCCTGTGGGCCCCACCGTGATGCATCTGTTTATCCACGCCGTTCATCCATTTTCTCGTCTCATTTTAAAGTAATAGCCCAAAACTGAGGTAGATCCCGAGTTGTTTATAGTGCTTTTACCACCATTTACTACCATTTCACGGCTATCAAACGGGCCTTAACAGTGGACCACGCCAGCAAATGGTCGGTGTCTCGCCGGCCTGGTGTGGAGCGAATCACTCTCCTATTGGAGGCCAAGCAGAGGAATCCAACAGGCCAACTACTAAGCTTTATTTTTTTTTAGCTTATCATTGCGGTGGTTGTTGTCCTAATCATTGCATTGTTGCTAATGTGGTTGCTATTGTTTTTAGCAGAGCCACTTGCAGCTAACACGTGTGCCGAAGTTGACCACACGTGCATAATCCAAGCCGTAAAGGGAAAATGGACTGTGCAAAAGGAATCCGGCCAATTGCTTAGTAATAACGGTTGCCCACCATATAGATTACCTCCATTTTGATTTTTCTGTTGGAATTTCCGTCCATACAAGTGGGACCACCCCATAGAGAAGGAAAGGGACAGAGCCTTCCAAATTTTGTGGGGCCACGGGTTTTGTATATGCCATCTAAGCCATTCAAAAGATGCATCCTACCAAGATGAACGAACTGTACTAACATTTCAAAACTCAGGTGAGCCACACCATAGCAACCACTTTCTCGACTATATTAGAGCAGCATATTTGCTAATCTCGGGATTTAAACTTGTTACCTTCGGACGGTGTATCAATGTATATCAAGGAATCTTAACAGCAGGCATGATTGTCCATGGTGTGGCTCACTTATGGCATGATTGTCTTTTTGAGGATGACAGAGGGTCAGAGAGGCATTTTGGACCCAAGAATTTAGCCTCACAGTTAATTAGGCTTTTAAGTAAAAATAGACACACCTGGAAGCCGTTGAAGTAAAAATCCCGTTGGACACAGATTCTTTGCAAAAGCTTTTCCTAGGAAGTTCCTGCACGGTGAACCTAGGTGGGGCCCATCATGATTTTTGTGAGAAAGCTACCCCGTTTATCCGTTTTTAGATCATTTTAGGTCTTTCGAACAAAAATGATCCAGATCCAAGAATCAAGTGGGCTGTACTAACGGAATAGGAAAATTCCAACCGTTGAAACCTCCCTAGGTCCACAGTGATGTTTATATGCCATCCATACTGTCCATAACGTCATTCATGCTGGTATGAACTGAAAACACAAATATTATAATGATTCAAAACTTTTGTGGCCTCATGAATATTTCAACTGCCACTTGAGTCTTGGATCCGGCTCATTTTTGGTCATTCTAAAATGAGCTCAAAAAACTGATGGATGGGTGGATTTCTCACAAACATCATGGTGGGCCCCACCTAAGTTATCAGTGCAAGAATTTTCTGTGAAAGGCTTTTGGAGGAAATCCAGGTCCTGTTAATATGCCCCAAGCACTAAATCAGGTTGTTTCTCTAAATCCATGGTAGGATCTATGTCCCATTACATGATGAGGCCCGTCTGATGAGTGGCTTTAACACCATGTGCCTTCACCAAGTTGCCACATCTGGGCTGCAGGTCGCCTCCACAGATCATGTGTAGATATGGGAAACACAAATGGTGATATACTCACACGACTGTGACAAAAGGCACTGCAGGAATACATGGCAGAGTTTTTTAAGGGGCGTTTGTCAAATCTACTAATAAGAGCTTATTTGCTTAATCTAAAAACAACGTTCTTATTGTGAAAATAGACTGTTTGATAAAGCTTTCAGTTTAAAGCTTATTTTTTTAGAAATGGGCAAAACAGCTTTTAAATAGTAAGTGACAGGAAGGTCACTTTTTCTTTAAGAGCTTATTTAGCTTAAGCAGGTAAACATTTTTAATTAATTTTTGGACAAGTTTGTCCTTAAACTTTTAAAGTAATTTTCATCTTGCCCTCTTCCCTGTTTTAGAATATCTCTAAGGTGGGCCCACATGATGAACAACCCATATTGAAGGTGGGATTCCACATCAAGGTGGGCCCACATAATGCATGGTCACATCAAAGGTGGGCCCCTCATGATGAACGCCCACATCAAAGGTGGGACCTACATGATGGATGGGGGACATTGAAGGTGAGATCACATGATGGAAGGTTGACATCAAAGGTAGGCCTACATGATGAACAACCCATATTGAAGGTTGAGCCCCACATGATTGACAGTGAACACCAAAGGTGGGTCCCACATGATGGATGACTCACATTAAAATGTGGCCCCGCATGATGGATAGACTATCCACATCAAGTGGGCCCCATATGATGGATGGTTCATAGCAAAGGTGGGATCCACATGATGGATGGTGAACATTGAATGTGAGACCAGATGATGGAAGATTGACATTAAATGTGGGACCACATGATGAATGACCCATATTGAAGGTTGGGTCCCACACGATGGATGGTCCATAGCAAAGGTGGGACCTACATGATGGATGGTGGGCATTAAAGGTGGGTTCCACATGATGGACTATCCACATCAAGTGGGCCCCACATGATAGATGGTCCACAACAAAGGTGGGACCCACATGATGGATTGTCCACATCAAAGGTAGGATCCAAGTGATGGATGGTGGATATTGAATGTGGGCCCCACCTAATGGACGGCCCACATACAAGGTCTCTCATGATGGATGACCCATATCCAAAGTGGGCCGTATGATAGATGATCCATGTAGAAGGTGCACCTCACATGACGAATGGTATATCAAAATCGGGCCCCACATGATGGACAATATACTTCAAAGGTAGGGCCCACACTATAGACACATCAAATGTGGAGTCCACATGATGGTCATGGGTAGTGGACATTGAGGGGCCCCACATAAAGGACAATTAGCATTAATGATGGGCCCCACATGATGGGCGGTCCACCCAAACAACCATTTGGATTGCTCTTATATTTAAGTTGTTGTAATCTTTTAAAATGACATCAACTACCCTTAAAAAAGCTCTTATTTGAAAGTTTTACCAAACGTGCTTATTTTAAATAAGAGCTTTTTTTTGAAGATTTTACCAAACGGGCTTATTTAAAACAAGAGGTAGAACAAAAAGAGCTTATTAAAGTAACTCTTATTTAAAAAGTTCTTATTGAATTAGAGTAGAGATGCCAAATGCCCCCTTAGTTTCCGGGGGAGCGGTTTGGGTGGATCCCTAACTGTGGGGCTCACTATGATGTATGCTCCTTACATCCACACCATCCATCCATTTTGACAGCTCATTTTAGGGCATGACTCCAAAGATGAAGCAGATCCAAACCTTAGGAGACCATACCACAGAAAACGGTTTTGATTGAATCCTCACCATTAAAAACTTCACGGGGGCCACCGGAATATTTATTTTCCATCCAACCTGTTGATAAGATTACAAAGATTTGGATGAAGAGACCACAAAAATATCAAGTTGATCCAAATCTTTTGTGTCACACGAGAAGTCTTTAATGGTCGATTACCACTGTTTCCTGTATTATGGTCCATCTGAGATTTGGATCTGCTTCATTTTTTGTATAATGCAATAAAATGAGTTCTCAAAACAGATGGATGGCCTGGATATAAGGAACATACATTACCATGGACCCCACCTTCAGGGATCCACCCACCTCGGTGGATCCGGGGATCCATCGAAACCCGCTCAGTTTTCGACTGTGAATCAAGTGGCTCGGGTTCGGTAGGTACGGTGCTGGTCGACTGTGGGCCCACCATGATTTATGTGTTTTATTCACATCGTTCGTTCATTTTTTTAGTTTATTTTAAGGCACGTACCCAAAAATGAGCCATCCAATTCTCTCACCTTATAAAATAGTGGTGATTGAATGGCCACCGTCAATATCTTCTTGGGGCTACAAAAGTTTTTCAGTTCAAGTTGATATTTGTGTTTTCCCTTCATCCACGTGTGTGTGACCTGCTCAAAAGGTTTGATGGCAAATAAACATCACGTTAGCCTCCCCTAGGAGGTTTTTAATGCTAGGAATTTAATTACTACTTGGTGTATGGAGTTGGGGATCGAATGCACTTTATAAACCTTGAGTGGTTATGGGAAAGAATCCACCCATTATAGGACTCTTCCACTTGCCTACAACTACTTAATCTTGTTCCTAGGAGAAAAGTCATCTTCCAATACAACTCCATCTAGAGTTGTCTATAGTAACTTCATGCCCATAATACTGTGTACACCCTTAACACCGTGGGTCCCACCCTAATGGTCATGAGAGCGATTCAAACCTATCATTGCATTGTCAGATATAGACATGCCATACATGGCCCATAATTCCAACATTCTCCCGCTTAAGATATTTATAACATTCTTCAATATGCAATGTATTATCTAGTACCTCTTTAATGAGCTCGAAACTTTACTAGATATTTGACTGGATCTTATGAAGTACCCTGAATTATCTAGTTCATTTGAACTATTGACATTAGACCACGACAGTCATCACCTCGTTTGTCAAGGCGGACCAAGAGCGATTATAAATGCCAACATTCCTGACGACATGGATACCGAAAGCATGAATGCGGAATATGAAAATCTCATGTCAGGTATAACCCGCATATAGATTTTCAATCAGTCCAATCATCTCTAACAAGAGATGCCTCAACCTCAATCATAGTCAATCCTATCTGTTCATTTCTTTTTATGCATGCACGATGAGACATAGATAAAAACTTGAATCGTCAATTAACCTTAATTTTTTAGAATGTATATGCCATCGTGATGTCTATACTCCCACTGGCCTTGAGCACCCTATGATGCAATTATCAGTTGAGATTTACAAACACTTACGACTATAGATCATCTTTCTTTCAAGGAACCTTAGCATATGCTTTTGTCTCTATCTTAAATCAGATGAATGCAATACTGCAACGTCCACCACCTGACTTCGTGATAGACATTAAAATTTTGTTCCAGTGCATGGTATCATAAGTACTCGCATTGCACCATATGGAGCTACAACACTTATGTCATGAAACAAAACCTAAAACTAAACCTTCCACCGATGAGGCATTCAATATAGACCAAACTTATTCATCTTAACAGTTCCACTTGACTAGTGTTGCCGTACATGAGCTGAATATCAATATCACCTTTCTTTATTCACTCAATTTATGAATCCAGTATTCCCGCATTTTCTCCCATGGGCCATAACAAGGATTACCAAGGTGTCTATAAGGTTAAGTGCAAACCCTTAAATTGCCACGACACTAAGACTGACTCCTACTGTTTCCTCACAAATTAAATGATTTAAGGGCAAATATAGTTTTGAGAGAGGATCTCATGGTGCGTATATCACGATTCTCTGAAATTTGATATAAATGTCTCCTATCCTTTCCAGGTAAAACATTTCTCATAAATTCCTGGCTTAATTCTTGAATGTCGTTATAAGTACATTCACCTCAAAGTGATAACACTACCTGTCTAGACTAGAAACATTTGCACACATCACTTTTAGGGATAAACTTATTTATAACCATCACTTTTATTCTTATCTGTAAACCAGGTTGCCTTCATTCACATCCATATTCTATGTACCATTAAAATATCGATGCCTTAATCCAACATTTGAATTTAAAAGAAAACTAAATGAACTATTTTACTTCAAACCATGTAAAATCAATGCAGGGGTTAAAAAAAAAATCAAATGTAAACTAATTTATGTATTTAAAAGAAATACAAAATATCCGGCATTGATTCTCCTACTAGAATGCCGTCCATTGATTACGTAGCGTTCCGCATCACTGGGTCTCAGGCTTTTGAGGCCCCACTGCACGAGATGTAAGATGTGAGTGTTTGGTCCATAATTGACCCACATAATAACAAATGTGTATCAATTAAAACCTCAGAACTATCAAACAATAATCCTTTACCTTTACTTTTATTCCTAACATTCTTGAGGCCCATGCCCTGAAATTAAAACCCCCATCGACTGGACGTGGTGGATTTCACTCATAACCATCCAGTGGGTCCACATAAGTTGTCCAAATGGCCCTTTTATGGGGCCTACTGCAGAGGGTCATTTGCCCTAAATTAGTTTTTTCATAGAAGGGGACCACGACACTCTCCAAAACTTTGGTAGTTGGAAGGTAGTTGTGCGAGGCCACCTCACTCTCCAGTGACTCTTTAACATACTATTTACTTCGTTCTAGGACCCACATCAATTGTCCAGTCGAAAAATGAGTTTTTAAAGATTTTTTACCACATTTTCACGCTTCAGTGTCATTTTCACTTTTCGATGAGGAAAGGCTCTAAATGGTGGCCAAAGGTAAGATTGTGTGAAGATTATGGTATTTTTTATTTTTTTTTGTGAAAGGGAGTTTATCCTTTTGTGAAAGGGAATTTATCTTTTTGTGAAAGATAAGATTGTGTGAGGATTATAGTGTCTTTTATGATGGTTGTTTATAAAAGGGAGTTTGCCTTCTTTTAGCTTGATGGGGGAGACCCGGTGAAAGTGACAGGTGGATCACACTGGCAGCTAGGTGCGATCCCGTTAAAAATGTACACAGTGTATTGCACATGTGCTCTCTATGGATCAAACCTGCAAATGTCAGGTGCGATCCCGTTGGAAATGCACGTTGTGGATCGCACCTGGCTATTATGGATCGCACTTGCGCTCTCTTTGTTCCATTATATTTTTAAGCTAATACTTTATTTGTCATGCACTGCTGTTGGGCCCACAAATGCTCACAACATTCGAAACACATAATATAACCCAAAAAGACATGAAAGGGGTGTATCAAATCAGGAAAAATAAGCCACAAAAACATAGAAAATTTATGTGTTAAGATGCTTGCGCGCTGAGGCACGCGCACGCATCCTTGAGAGATGAATAATATGAATGATCACTCACCAGTTCACCTTTTTTAGAAAAGAGTCCTTATGCATACTCAAAACTGCTTGTGCATACCAGGAATTGCTTGTGCATGCCACATAATCCCTTGCGCATACTAAGATGTTGCTTGCGCATACCCTGGATGCATGCGCATGCAATCCAAGGCATGCACATGACAGCTAGAAGGATAATTTCACTAAAATGTAGCATGGGCATGCAATCCAAGGCATGCGCATGATAATTAGAAGGATAATTTCACCTATAAATACTCTGGTGCGCCTTTATGACGAGAGAGACGATTCTGACTCGAACTACATGTCAGAATATCCTAGGCATTCGCAAGCTCCCACCAAACCCCTTGCCGGAACCCTCGTTGGAACTCAAAACTCATCGTCGGATTCCTTACTAGAGATATGTCATTCCGACGTACTAGGTGAAGACCCTTGCGCATGTCGATTGGGCTGATTTCATCATCTAAGTCCAAAAAAGTTCATTGCTCATGCCTTAAATGGTCTTACGCATACCTCGGATGGCCTTGCACATGCCTCGGATGCCTTCGTGCATATTTTAGAACTCTTAAGAAAGATGTTTTCTCAAAGGAAGTCCCTTGTGCATGCCTTAGATGGCCTTGCACATGCCTCGGATGCCCCCGTGCATACCTCAAAATCCTCCATATAGACATTTTCTCTAAAAAGGACCTCATACATGCTCGGGATGCTTGCGCATACCTCCAGGACATACAGAATAGAAATTTTAGTCTTCAAATCATGTTATCTTGACTATTTTATGATTAATGGGCATACTCCCTGATATTCGGACGTGCGCACACTCACATGAGCCATGTCGGGTATTAGATTTCATCAACAGACATGTAACAAAGTACGGAATGTCCCTGAACAGGGCCGCCAACACTTAGAATCATGAAAATTATTTCATGTACCATCATAATATTACCTGATTAAGGTTGAAAACTAAACAAACGGGATTATGGTTACTACAGTAAAACGTATTAAAGAGTTTTCATTCTTTACAAAATAATTGTTATGAAGTACCACAACATAACAGTCGATGCCCTACCCATCCAAACGACATCCGTCAGTTGGGTTGCTCAGTTACATACAACTGTAGACCGGTCTTCCCGAGGTCACATGTACAAAAATGATAGGTGCAGGCCCAGAGTCGCACCCTCTTAGTTAAAAACCCTGACAGTCTCAGCCCGAATTTTCGATCAAAACATGGGACATAGACATCCGACTCTTACAAAGATGGCCCAATCCATAACAAAACATACAGGTCTCTACGACCACGAACTCAAAGACCATAGTCCTTGCTGACTTAGTCTTTTGTCTTCTAATCAAGGGTCATTGATCATTCGATGTAATTAAGAGCTTGTGCCAGATCACGGCCTGAAATGTATAAGATCTCAAAATCTCTAGAATAAAATTCACTTTGTGATATCTCTTCTTGTGTGTACTTTTGTGAGTCCTTGTGATTGTCTATGATGTTTTCGATACTCAGAACCTCAGAGCAACAATACACAAGAAAACGGCCATGTAGCATTTTCTAGTTCTAACAACTGCAGATTCCTTTTACAAACTGAGAGAACATAATCCTTGCTTGGACTATGTCAATGCAAAAGTCTCCCCGAAGTGCATTGTACAATTTTTAACACGTGACGGAAGATTTCCAGAAGTGCTTTATCAGGATAAAGATATTCAGAAAAATATGCTCTGGGTATCTATTGGATTTTCATGAAAAAGAATGGTATACTTATGGTCAAGTGCTCCATTGCTTGATGCAGAATCACCTTGTTGACCTCCGGTTTGATATTAATGGGACCATCCTCAGCTTCGTGGAGATGGATTTCACCCTGATTATGGGCATAAAGTGGGCACCATACGAACAGAAGGAGACTGGTGTGCCCAGTAAAGGAAGCTGTATTAGCTAGGGACCGGTTTTTCCACCATGTCTCTTGTTGTGAAGAAGGATTGCTCGGCACTTTCCTTTCACTTAGTGAGTCGGAAAGAAATATGGATGCAGTGAAGCTAGTCCTTTTGATTTGCATCAAAATGCTACTAGTTGGATCGCCTGAAAAGAATGGGTGTGTAGATCAACATATAGATTTAGTGGATACTATAAAAAATTTCAATAAGTACCCTTGGAACATTATGGGTTACCGATATTTGAAGGAGGCTACCAATACAATAATTAAGGAGCATTATCTTAATTCTTACAACTTTTGTGGATACTTATTTGCCCTACAAGTAATTCTTTTATAAATTTCGTTTTCGTTATAATATTGTTTTGTAAATCGTATTTCTATCATATTATTCCTTGTATTATTTATTATTTCCCTCGTTCAACAGGCTTAGGCATATGAGGTTTTTACAAAGCTTTTCGGCCCTAATGGTTGGGATGCGAGAAAAGTTCCTACCAAAATTTCATGAATCTTAAACTAGGTTACCAACAAAGTAGCCCATTACGAGTCAATTTCAAAGTTGTTTATGAATGTGTAGATAAGATAGAATCTTTATGTTTCTCTGCTTGTGTAGACACCCCACCTTCGGCTACACTGTTGGTAGAGATAGCTGGATGAATGGAGGACCATACCCCCAAAACCCAAGTCCAAACTCAGCCAAACTCTCCCCTGTAAGCCCCATTCCATAGCCCAGATCAAGCCTGAACCCAGTCAACCCAGTCTTAAACATCACCCTGAAAAATCCCCCAGAAAAAAGGCCAGTCAAAAAATCCTAAAAAAGTCAAACTCACTGAGTCAACCCGCTGAGTTAACCCGCTGAGTCAACCCGTCGAGTCAAAACACCGAGTCAACCCGTCGAGTCAAATCACTGAGTCGACCCGCTGAGTCAACTCACTGAGTCGACCCAGCGAGTCAAACAGCAGCCCCGAGGGAGCGACCGTACTCGCTGGAAACCGAGGAGCGGCCGTACGGGCGGCCCATAACAGGCCGCCCGAAATAAATTACGCGGAATGCCACTCTCCGCTGCTATAAATACCCCCCTCCCCTTCTCATTTCGACATCCCTTCAAGTCCAGCTAGTCCGGGTGCGGTCCGAGTCCTCCTTCACCCCTTAGCCCATTTTTTCACCAAGGAGAGCCCGAGTGAGGAGAGCTTAGCCCTGATCCAGCCCAGCCTGACCACTGGTCCAAGCCTCTCAAGTTATCCAAGTCCTGATCCAGCCACTCGAAGCCAACCCTTGCGACACCTCCGTCCATCCAGCTATTCTTTTTCCAGCATCATCTCATTTGCATCTAGCATAAGTGCAACATCTACTTTTCTTCCAACCCCCCTGCTTCACTGTAAGCACCTTGATTATTCAAGTACACTGCATATGTCTTAAATTAAGCACCTGTCAGTTCGAGCGTATGCTCTGGGCTTGCCCGTTGTTGGAACCTGCCCATCAGAAACTCTTACTGTTCAGACCTGCATTCATGCTTCACCATAAAACACCTTGATCATTCAAGCACACTGCATACGTCTTACATTAAGCACCTGTCAGTTCGAGCGTACGCTCTGGGCTTGCCCGTTGTTGGAACCTGCCCATCAGAAACTCTTACTGTTCAGACCCGCATTCATGCATCATGTCATCCATGAGAATATACGAGGATTAAACTAGACTTTCAAGTATTCGATCGATTCTGTGAAGTAGAGACCGTACTTCGGTACGGGCAATGTGTGGGGTGCTTAACCTCTTCCCACCCTGTAACCGTGATCCCTTACCTTGAATCTTTGGCCGCAGATCAACAGGAGTCATTTTAGAGGAAGGAATCTTCGGATCCCCTTCTCTAACGTTTCTACGGGGTCTAGCCGACTGTAGATTCAAAGTAATTGGCTAGTGGTGACTCTGGTCTTATATAAACTCACTTAACACATCCAGCTTAACACGACAACCAAACAAAGCCCTCGAGAACGAGGCAAGCCAGTGGCACAAGCGGCGATTTCGCACTCACACATCCTCCTCTCCTTCTTTTCCCGAAAAGGAAAGGGGTGAGAAGAACGTCGTGTGGGGAGCGCGGAAATGGTGAAGGTCCACAGAATGGCGACTCTGCTGGGGATTTGCTAGTCCCACTAGTCGTGATCCGACTTGAAAAACAGAATCCTTCCCGTACTTGAAAGTCACTAATCCTCATACAATCTCATCTGCATAGCATTCTACCCAAACCCAAACAAAAAAAAAAAATAGAAAATCCCAAAACAAAAAAAAAAAGAAAATCCCAAAACCCAAAAAGAGTAGAGTACAGTCCTCACCATTGCGCCTCCTCGGGCTCAACGTACGAGGAGACAACTTCCCTTCCGCAGCATAATCCGCACTCGGGCTCAGCAAGCCATGTCCGACCACGAAGAAGAAACTCATCTCCTTCCCACTCTTGAGATGACCGAAGCGCAACTTCCAGCGCAACAGCCCATTGATAATACGCCAATCATACAGGAATTGGCACAAGGAGTGCGAGCAATGCAAGAAATGCTCTTGCAATTCATGCAAGCACAAGCCATCGCAGCAGCCAACAATCAGGTTGGCCCAGTTTAGCAATCTCAGCAGCCATGCCGGGTCCTTCCGGCCTCCAGTTCAAATCAAGCGCAACCATCAGAGTCTGCCCAAGACTACCGACAGCAGCCATCTCAGCCCTTCGCTATGGGGCATCCTTCTCAATATCTTCCTGCGACGACAAGGCCATCTCAGAGCACTTCCGTTGCAGGAACATCCAGTCAGCTTCCAGTCAATCTTGCAAACAACAATCTCAGTAGATCTCTGCATGTCCTCGCCGATGGGACACCTTTTCAATTCCAGCACATCCCCGCCGATGGGATTTCAATTCAATTTCCAACAACAGGGACAGCATTGGCGAATGCCCACAATAGGGGTCAGTGTCAAGCCCACATCAATCAGCGGACAGTGGTGAATACCCAACAAGGGGGTCACTTCCCAGCATCTCAGCCTCCTGCAAACAGGAGCACTTTTCAATTCCAGCACATCCCCGCCGATGGGATTCCAGTTAATTTTCAGCAATCTTCAATTCAGCAAAATTCAGTTAATTTCCTGCAATCTTCAGTTCAGCAATCTCCAGTTAATTTCCAGCAAGTTCCAGTTCAACCTTCAGTACAGTCTCCAGTTTAGTTACAATCATTTCAAGCACAAGTTCATCAGAATCCAGTTCAGTCATCAAATCAACTTCAGCAACCCGCGGTTGCTTTTCAGCAAGCCCATAGGGTCGAAGAGATCGACCACTATGCCGAAGAAGAACGTGCCTTACTCCAAGAGGCACCGGTCGCTCGAATAGATCACTCAGGACTGGACGAGTTGCGGGAGCAGTTCCAGATCTTGCAAAATCAGCTTCAGCGACAGCAAGGAATCGACTTACCTTCGACCAAGTTCAGAGACTTGTGTCCTTTCCCAGATGCTCAAGTACCTCAAAACTTTGAGGTACCAAAATTCAAAAGATACGACGGCAGCGGTTGTCCCACAGCACATCTTAAGGCCTTCTGTGGAGAGCTGAGTGCAATCTCAGGAAATGAAGGGGCCCTCATTCGTTTGTTCCAAAAATCTCTGAAGGGCGATGCCCTAGATTGGTACACTTCATTGGACTGCCACCGCATCAGGACATAGGAACAGCTTTCCCAGGCTTTCGTCGACAGATTCGCGTACAATCTCAACATGGCACCCAGAAGAGCCGACCTTGCGGCTCTCAGACAAAGGAGTGATGAAACACTATCAGCTTATGTGGGACGTTGGCGAGCTATGACATCCAGAATGCGGACACCTATCGACGACGAAGAACAAATCTCCATGATTGTTCATTCAATATATCCAGGCATATCCGGATATCTCATCTCGCATCCATATGCGAATTTCTCACAATTGATCCGTGCTGGAGAGCAAGTCGAAGCAGGAATCCGGGCCGGGACGATCTCCCCATGGCCTCATCAAGCCACTCCAGTCAAGAGGAACAGAGTGGAAGGAAGACCTATCGGGCACGGGAATGGAAACCGCAGTGGTTCTCCTCCTCGCCCAACAGAGGTAAACAACATCAACACCACTGCCCAAGGAAATCAACATGCTCCCCCACAGGGACGTCAACAGTATCAGCAGAATCAAGTTCAGTCTCAGCCTCAGCGGTATCAGCCACAACCAAATCCTCAGCCACAACCACCTCGACAACAACAGCAGTTCAGAGGAAACGGTCAATACTCATATCAAAATAGGCAAAACTACAGGGAGTCCAGGAAATTTACTCCCCTCTCTCAACCACTCAGTCAAGTCATGGCTACTCTGGTGCAGAAGCAATTACTTACTCTAATGGCACCTAGGCCTCCTCCTCATCCTCTGCCACCGAATTACCGAGAAAATGAGTATTGTGCCTACCATCAAGGGCGTGGCCACGCCACTGATCGATGCTTTACTTTGAAGAACGCCATACAAGATCTGATTGATGACCGCAAGATTGTCATCTCAGTCCCTGGAACTCCTGCAGCAGCTTCCACCAACATTCTTCAGAATCCTCTGCCTCAACATCAGACGGACCCCAGTTCATCTCGAGGTCCCACCGTCAACAGTATAGAAGAAGAAGAACGCCTCGATCACTTCTTCTCCCCCATCCAATCCATTCATGCCTACACCTATGGGCCGACAAATCCTCCTCCAATCTTGCAAGGGGCAGGTCCCTTTCTTCCTTCAATCTCCGAGCCAGTAGTGCTCGAAGGAGCACTTCCATACGATGTGCCAGTTGTGCAAGGGGCACTTTACGGCCCCTCATGTTGGGAACCAGTCGTCCCAGAAGGAGCACAATCATACATCGAGCCCACATACGAACCTGTCATCTTGCAAGGGGCAACTCAAGAACAATCCAATCCACAATGGAGGGATTATACTCATCAGCAACAAGAACCCGTTGTATTGGAAGGAGCTCTTCCAGTCGAGCCAGTCGTATTGCAAGGGGAAAACCCCGGAGGCGTGTCAATCACACTACGGCAGCTGGGACGAACAGAGAAACCTCCTGCCATATCAAGAGGACCGGTATTCATTCTATGGGAGCCTCCTGCTCCAGGAACAATCAAGCCAGGACCACGACCTTATGTGGTCTATGAAGACAAGCCTCGATACTACCCCTTCAGCACAGGCAACAATGTAGTTCTCAAGGCAAAAGCTCATACGAGGAAGATCTGATACCCACACCAGCACTGTTGCAAGAACCGGTGGTCCTAGAAGGCAAAAGGGAGGAAAATTACAAAGAGGTTCCATGGCACTATCCAGAATGTGCGGAAGTGGGGAACATGAATCCCAATGGGCGTTGCATCCGAAGAGATAATCAGAACAGAGGAGATCCCAAAGGCGCTCTTTCAGGTCTCGGTAACAAAAATGAAGCCGCATACGATGTGGCAACTCAGCTCAAGTCAATCCCTGCTCAAATCTCAGTATGGGAGCTACTCTGCACATCTCGCATACACCGAGAAATGTTTGCCAAAACCTTGAGCGATGCTCACGTCTCCTCCGATACGGCACCAGAAATGATAGCTTTGATGATTGGACAACTCCTGGCTCCGCGCGCCATCACCTTCACAGATAATGAGTTACCACCAGAAGGACGAGATCACGGGCGATCCCTCAACATAGCCTTACGATATAAAGACCTCTGCATCCCACTGGTCCTTATCGATAATGGCTCAAGCTTAAATGTCTGCCCACTCAAGACCACGGAACGTCTAGGAATCAGTCCTTCTTCATTTCGACTAAGCACCATATGTGTCAGAGCATTTGACAACACCCGCCGATCAGTAGAAGGGGAAGTCGACATAGAGGTACAGATAGGTCCGGAAGTCTCTACCATCACATTCCAAATCCTAGATATATCAGCCTCTTTCAACATGTTGCTCGGACGACCGTGGCTGCACAAGGTTGGAGCTGTGCCATCAACCCTGCATCAACGAGTGAAGTATATCTGTGGAAATCAAGTGATCTCTATCCATGCAGAGAAGGAGCTCCTCATTCCTTCCAATGCTGCTGCCACTGAACCAGACATCCCGGTCATCGATATCCAGCACTCTGAGGAAAACATCCCGTTTCACAGTTTCGAATTCGAGACTGTGAACTCTATCGCTAATCCAGAACCGATAAGGCTGAACCGTGTCTTTTCACCGGCAGAGTGTCTGAGCTTCAAATACCGAATGAAGAATCACTTCAAGTCCAGAAAGGTACCGCTGGTATATAACCAACGCAAATGGGGACTCGGATACAGGGCAACCTTCATGGACAAAAGGAGGAAGAAATTTCGGTGCTCACCCATCCAGTTCGTCAAGCCAGGAGAACCTTGCAAAGATCCAGGAGGGAATCAACCGACTGCACTACACAAAGGCCTCCCGATGAGCCTAGTTTGGGCCACGTGGCCCCCCATTCGATGGGATCAGATTCTCGAACCATCTAAGCCTCCAGAAGAAGAAGGAAATGATGAAGACGAAGAAGGAAGTCAAATACAGCAGCTTCAGGACCAGGTTACCCTGACACCTGCTCCCAACCAGGGGCACAACCTGCCCACGTCAGCATCAATCAACCAGGGGCACAACCTGCCCACTTCAATCAGCCAGGGGCACAACCTGCCCACTTCAATCAGCAAGGGGCACAACTTGCCCATCTCAGCACCAATTAGCAAGGGGCACGACTTGCCCATCTTCGCAGAATCAACATCATCAATCATCAGCCAGGGGCAGAAGCAGCCCATCCATTGGACCAAGAAAGGGAAGTGGCCGGCCCTAGATTGGTCTGATGTCCAGATCCCAAACATGTGTCTCACTGTGGAACCAAATGAATTGCAGTGCGAGGTAAGTGATCCGGGAGGGACTGAGTACGACTCAGATCCCGAACCCGACCAGCGAGAAATCATGGTCATTGGGCCAGACCATGATTCTTCGCCCGAATCATCAACCCCCATCTCTTCAGGGGAGGAAGTGTGGGGTCCTGAATGGTCATCCGTTCCCCTAACTTTTGAATCAGCCAAAGAGCCATCTGAGGGCTCCGGCTTCAAAAAAAAAACGCCTGTTTAAGCAGTGACCGGAACTTTGGGACAAGTTGGGCTCAATCATGGTCTGCAATGCCCACTTGTTCAAAGTCCCATGAATTTCAAAAACCCAAAAAAATTAAAAACTTTCAAAGGCCAAAAACATCTAGCATTTCAATTTCAGAAAAATCTCAAAAACCAAAAAACATTTCTTTTCCTGCATTCAGTAGTGTGCCAAGTTCGTCTAAAGAGTCGCATGAGTTTGAAGTCGAATCATATGATTTCGACATCGAATTAGACTTCGAGCTCATGGGTCTAGATGAAGCTCGGGACGAGGAAGATGATGATCCGGCTCCCGAACTTGAGGATCTCCTCAAAAAGTTCGAATCTAAAGCCAATGTTGTAGCCGATGATTTCGAGATAGTAAACTTGGGGACACCTGAGATCCCTAGGGAAGTACGCATTGGAAAATCGTTGCCACCTGAGATGAAACAGAAAATGATAGAGTTCCTAGCTCCAAGATTATCCAACTTCGCGTTCTCATATGAAGACATGCCGGGGCTCGATGAAGAGCTCGTTGTACACCATCTGCCAACCAAGGCAGATATGAAGCCAGTGAAGCAGAAACTTCGAAGAATGAAGCCAGAATGGGCTCTGAAAGTCCGACATGAAATCATCAAGCAGTACAACGCGGGATTCTTGGTAGTCTCCAACTACCCTGAATGGCTCGCCAATATCGTGCCAGTACCAAAGAAGGACGGCAAGGTTCGAATGTGCATCGACTTTCGAGATCTCAACAAAGCCAGTCCTAAAGATGACTTCCCTTTGCACACATTGACACTCTGGTCGACAACACTGCTGGATACAAGATCTTCTCATGTATGGACGGGTTCTCAGGTTACAATCAGATCAAGATGGCCGTCGAAGATCGCGAGAAAACATCGTTCATCACTCCCTGGGGAACCTTCTGTTACAGGGTAATGCCGTTCGGACTGAAGAACGCAGGAGCAACATATCAGCGAGCAATGACAGCATTATTCCATGACATGATGAACAAAGAACTTGAAGTATATGTGGACGATATGATCGTCAAATCTCGTACAATCGAAGGACACTTTGAAGATCTGAAGAAGTTATTCAACAGATTAGAAAAGTACAAGCTCCCCCTCAACCCTCAGAAATGCGTCTTCGGTGCAATGGGAGGAAAGCTCCTCGGCTTTATGGTGAGCGAGGACGGCATCAGGGTCGACGAGACCAAAACCAGAGCAATCATCGAGATGCCCCCTCCTAGAACAGAGAAAGAAATCCGTGGCTTCCTCGGCAGAATTCAATACATCAGTCGCTTCATCGCACAGATCACACCTATCTATGAGCCCATATTCAAGCTCCTTCGGAAGAACGTTCCAAAAGAATGGAATGATGATTGCCAAGTCGCTTTCGACCGCATCAAGAAATATCTCATGAATCCTCCAGTTCTCTCGGTAGCAGCAGAAGCCATTGGCTGTGTCCTCGGCCAGCACGACGAGACCGGGAAGAAGGAACAAGCAATATACTATTTGAGTCGAAAGTTCACCGACTACGAGACCAGGTATTCCTCGATCAAGAAGACTTGCCTCGCCCTAGTCTGGGCAACTCAGCGACTCCGTCAATACATGATTGCATTCCCTATTCTCCTCCTCGCTCACATGGATCCGCTCAAGTACCTGTTCGAGAAACCGGCACTCACTGGAAGGATAGCTAAATGGCAGCTACTCCTGTCTGAGTTCGACATCACCTATGTCACTTAGAAGGCAATCAAGGGACAGGCCCTCGCCGATCATCTTGCCGCCCACACCCTCCTGGATTATCAACCACTCAAGACATTCTTCCCTGATGAAGATCTCTTGCTTATTGAAGAAGAAGAAAAGAAGAAAGGTGAGTGGACGTTATTCTTCGACGGCGCAGCAAATTCTAAAGGGAGTGGTATTGGAGTAATCCTCTACTCTCCAGATGATGTCCCTATTCCTATCTTGAGGCGCATAGCATTCGAGTGCACCAACAACATGGCAGAGTATGAAGCATGCATCGCTGGCTTAAGGGAAGCCATAATCTTGGGCGTCAAGAAGCTACGAGTGTTTGGGGACTCACAGCTTATCATCAATCAGACCAATGGCGAATGGAAGACCAAAGATGAGAAGTTGATACCATATCATGTGTATCTTGACAATCTGATCGAAGAATTCAAGAAAATCACCTTCTCATACATGCCCAGAGCCAAGAACCAGTTTGCAGATGCTCTCGCCACACTTGCATCAATGCTCGAGATACCAAAAGGAGCTTCAGAATGGGAGCTCACAATTGAAGTTCAAGAAGAACCTGCCTTTTGCCTGCAAATAGAAGAAGCCGAAGCTGTCCCTGACAAACCCTGGTATGCCGACATCAAGCAATATCTCGAAACCCAGGAGTATCTAGAATCAGCAACAGCAACAGATCGCCGAACCATTCAGCGTTTGGCCGGCCAGTTCACCATCAGTGGCAAAGTTCTTTACAAGCGATCCTATAATCACATCCTCCTTCGATGCGTCGACGAAACAGAAGCTGCAAAGATCATGAAAGAAATACACGAAGGAATCTGTGGCCCACACATGAATGGGCACATGATGGCAAAGAAGATTCTACGACTCGGCTATTATTGGCTCACCATGAAGACAGACTGTTGCCAGCATGTCAGAAAATGCTTCAAGTGTCAGGAGCATGCGAATCAAATCCATGCCTCATCATCAGAGTTATACAACGTGACCACCCCCTGGCCCTTCTCCATGTGGGGACTCGACATCATCGGCAAGATCAGTCCCAAAGCATCAAATGGTCATGAGTACATACTTGTGGCAGTCGACTACTTCACCAAGTGGGTAGAGGCAGCCTCCTACACCACGATTGCAGCATCTCAGGTGATCAAATTCATGAAGAACAACATCATATGCCGGTATAGAATCCCCAATGCTATCATCACAGATAATGGGACCCCGTTCGTCAACAAGAAGATGGATGACTTCCTCAATAAATTCAAGATCCAACGTCATCGATCAAGCCCCTACCGTCCCCAGATGAATGGTGGGGTAGAAGCCGCAAACAAGACAATCGTCAGGATACTCGAGAAGATGGTCGTGACCTATCGGGATTGGTCAGATATGCTCCCATATGCACTTTGGGCCTATCGAACGTCTATACGATCTGCTACGGGCGTTACTCCTTTCGAGCTTACTTACGGAATGGAAGCAGTCCTACCAGTCGAGGTGGAAATACCATCACTACGAGTGTTATTAGAAAGCGGAGTCGAAGAAGGAGAATGGCAACGGGCCAGATTCGATCAGTTGCAGTTAGCAGATGAAAAGCGCATGCTTGCATTAAGTCATTCACAGTGCTATCAAAAAAGGATCGCTCGGGCTTACAACAAGAGAGTCCGAAAAAGAAGTTTCAAGGTAGGCGACATGGTCATGAAGAAGATTCTACCGTCGCACCTTCCAGATCCCAGAGGAAAGTTCAAACCCTCGTGGGACGGGCCACTGATCGTCAGAGAAGTACTTCCCGGAGGCGCCCTCAGACTCACCAGCATGAGAGGGGTGGATCTTCCTGAGCCAACCAACGCCGACAACGTGAAGATCTTTCACGGGTAAGTCATTCTGACCTTATCAAGAGTTACTTTAATAGAGCTGAAGTCAAAAGGTCAAAGCTGAGACCTCTGAGAAATCATTCCGTCCACCAACAAGTGTTTCAAATAAAGGGATTCAAAAGGAAAAGACAAAAAAAAAAAAAGAATACAAAAGAAAAAGAAAAAAAAAGAGAAGAAGAAAAGAGAAAGAAAAAGGGAAGCCAAAATAAGGCACTCAAGAAAAAAATCATTCCAAGAAGAAACACAGTCATCCATCCATTCATCTCAGAATGGTCTTTAGCAAAGACCGACAGCTCTATCATCATAACTCAGGATAAGGGCTGAAAGACTGCCATCGGCCGGCAACGACGGATTCCCGACCTCTAGCCGCCGCAGTTATCCAAAGATTCAGAAAAAAAAAACAAAAAAAAAGAAAAGAAAAAGAAAATGTGTGCCTAAACAAAGAGGGCGGAGTGAAAACCCGAAAGGGCGCTCCGAGTAAAAACAGTGGGTATACAACGGACTTGGTGAAAACCCGAAAGGGCACTGAGGGTAAAAACAGCATAGCTGCCAAGGGGCAGGCAAGACCAAATACCCAGGACGTGGTGAAAACCCGAAAGGGCGCCACGGGCAAAAATGACGGGAAAAAGCCGGCTGTGGTGAAAACTCGAAAGAGCACTGCAGGCAAAAATGGCTCAAATGAAAAAAAGAAAAAATAAAAGTGCAGGTACCAAGAAATTAGACAGTCTAGATCGGTTCAAGCAATTACAGTTCAAGAACAAGAAGTGCAGTCAGGAGTGAAGAGCTCTACAAACTCCGACAATCCCAAGAGGCAATAGTTTCCGTTGCCTACACCTCTAGGGAACCAAAGGATCACGCAAGTTAATCTCGAGACATCGGTCAAAGCATTGGCCGAGCCCCAGTTCTGATTCCTATATCTCGACACAAAATCCAGACACACTCACAAGACAACTCATGGCACAGTAGATTTTCAAATAGTTTTCTTTTCAACTAAAAGCATCATATTTCTTTTACACATATCATATCATCTTTTTCAAAAAATATACAAAAAAAATGCATCATCATCAATCATATATGCAAAAAAATCAATGTGTAGGTGGCCAACACAATCAGTCTCTACCCTCCTCCTCGGCCACATCAGGTAAGTCCTCTGACTCATAAAAGGATAGCCTCGCTCTCAACCTGCTCACCTCCATATGCAGGTAATGCGCCTCATCGCGCTCAGGGGTACGGATCGCTGTCTCCTCGTCAGACAACCTCTGATCGGCAGCCAATCTCCTCGACATCATCTCACAATGATACCGAAGTGCAGAGATCTCAGACAGCAGATGGCCATGAGTGGCCAAAAGGAAGCAAGGATCGATAAACGGGCGTTCCTCAAAGGGTTCATATGAACCAGATGAAGAGCCAACATCTCCAAGGATATCCTGCTCATCCTCGTCAACAGTCTGGTGCCAACAAGGGATACGTCGATACAAAGACTGCTCAGCAACCCAGTACTGATATGGGGCGGTCGCCATCGGAAAAGTCCGCAGCTCAAAACCCAGCAAATCAGCAGTCAAGTAACTCGCCCAAGAACAATCAATCCGGGTCCTAAAGTCAGAGGATCTGGATGGAAGTGCTCGACGCCCGATACCCGTGAAAGCGAAAAGAGGAACATCCTGCTCGTACCCAAACTGCCGCAAGAACCGAATGGGATGGTAAGAAAAGTAAGATCGAAAGCCTACCAACATCAAAGGAAGGCGGTGTGCATCACAAAGCACTGGAGGAAGTGAAAGCCAAGATGACTCCCAACGAACGTTCCAGTCACGAAGTTCAGCGAACATCCTGCGATACAAGGGCTCGCTCATCCTAGCCGTATGTGGAAGGAACTCCATGATATAACGCATAATGTTAGAGCTAGGAATGCCAGGAAGGGGTACAGGAACAGTCAGCGAAAGACGCTCCCATAGCCAGACCTGATCACAAAAAGGAAAAAAAAGATCAGCTAGAGCAGAGCAATTCCTAGCAAAGCGAGAAGAAAAAGGTGCAGAAAAGATATCTGAAGAAAGGCACAACAGCCGCGAAGGACACGAGTGCGGCCCAGGGCGCAGTCAGTCAGCCCATTGAACAGTTCGGCCAAGATGAGAGAAATAATCCCCTGCCGTCGAATAGCTCGGCTCATCACTTCAAAAAGCAGAGGGGTCTGGGACCTGCGCCATCCCGAGAACAGCACCTCAGCAATCAAGCAGAACATCAGTGCGTTCCGAGCAAAGGTAGAACCGGCCGCACTCCGAGGACCCGAAAAAAGATCATACAGTAAGTCCAAGGAAAACACCACAGCATCCTGGCCACCGGCTGCAGGCCGAACAAGATAGGGGATCCCGAACCAGTTCTGCGGTGTGGCAGTCTTCGACGACGTCTTCGGCGAAAAATGCTGAGTATAATCCCAGGGTAGACCTGTCAAGCGTGCAAGCTCCTCCAAAGAAGGCCCCATCTCCATATCGTTGAACGCAAACAAGTTCAACGAAGGGACCCAGTCAATCAAGGCAGCTCCGAGCATCCTCCAGTCAATATCAACTCTGGCCATATGGACCAGACTACCAAAGCCATAGGACTCTAACTCCCGAATCTCATAAGCTGACAAGCTGTCAAGCCAAGCAAGTAGTCGTGGCGAGCAAGAAGGACGAGGAATCAGCTGACAAGTCCTCACTGGTACCCCCTCCAGCACAAAAGGCCCAGAAATCAATGACAACTCATCAAGGATCGGAAGGTCAACGGGCGAAGGAGAAGGAAAAGCTGGAACCTCCGCAGACTCGACAGCCCCTGACCTGCCCTCAGTAACGGCTATGTCTGATATAGTCGCATCACTATCTGAAACTGTCATAACCTCAGCCGCATGGGAAGACTCGCCCACCTCATGAACAGAGTGCGCAAAAGACCGACGACCAAGAGAAGGACAATGCTCCCCATCAAAAGGATTATCAATGAAGATCACACCGCACATCGTGGCATCCTGGCTAATCTGACCGTCGAAGAATACATCTGAACCATCAAAAAGGGTCCCGGCAACCCCGATCGAAGAATCAACGGTCAGATCTGGACCTGCGGCCTCATCCAACAAGAAATCATGAATCCAATCATCATCCTGGCCGATCAAAGGGATCATCGAGGCATTCACACCGTCCATCATCAGGGGGACATCATCAATGACCACATCAAGTCCACCCAAGCAAGTATACCGCACATCTCGGCCTTCATCCAGAGCATCCAAACCGTCAAAGGTACCATCTGAACCATCCATCCCATCCAAGCATGAGATCAGCCCATCTATGTCCATCATGGTCCCATCACCACCATCCATCACATCATCCATGGGGCCCACACTCAAGGGATGCATAGCCTCACCTATGTCCCATCCCATCATCCTATCTATACCATCCATTCCTCCCATAATGAGGGGCCCATTCAAATCTGAAAATCCAGCCATCCCACCATTAATGGAGCCATTTAAAACTCCACCAACCTCCATCCCTAGCCCCTCATCAATGCCTCCATTCAATGCCCCATCTCCACCATTCATTAAAGAAATCCCTCCATCATTAAAGCCTTCAATACTTTCTGAAGTGTGGGACCCACCATGGGCAGCCCCCACAGCCCCTAAATCACCACCATCCATGGCCCAAGAAAGGACAAAGCAAGATGAGGACAAGATGATGAGGAAAGAGGAGACAAAGAGAAGATTCATTGTTGGAATCGAACCTGAACGTACAGAGCAGGTGGGGACAGCAGCAACAGGGACCAGGGAATGTCCGAGCACGAGCCAGCCCAGGCTGCTCAAGAGACAAGCCCTGGGCGGCCTGCTCTGGGCCGCCCGTACGGACACGGATCCCCTCTCTCCGCGGGATTGGCTCCGGGGTTCTTGGTAGGTGAGGCTGACAGTCCACGTCAGCAGATTGCGCTCCATGGGCCGCCCAAGGCTCCGGTCCACTCCAGATTTCGAATGAGATTGATCAAGATCATATAAAAGGTGCCCCACCGGTCCAATCACGAAGCAATGCAGCCAGAACATGGTTGATCAAGTCAAAAAGAAGGAAAGGTGATCAAGTGGGGGCCACAAGCAATCCAAGCCATTCAAAGATTAGATCATCATGATCTAAACCATTGAAGAACCTGCATGAGCCATCAAACAACAAGATCAAAGGTTTGATCATCAAAAGAATGGCTATAATACAAGATCTAATCATCAAGTGGGCCCACAAAGCCAAGTCAAGTGATCTGAGACGTCCAAGCCATCATCTGCACCATGAGAAGCCTTCTTAGCCCCACAAATCATCAAAAGAGGTGCCCCAAAGTAAAGCCAAGGTCTCAAGTGGGCCCACAGGGCCGAATCTATCAATCTGAACCATTCAAGGACTAGATCATCAGGATCCAAACCATTGGAAAGCTTACACAAGTCATGTAGCGGCGAGATCAAAGGTTCAATCATCAAAAGAAGGGCCAGAATCCAAGATCTAATAATCAAGTGGGCCCACAAAGGCCTAATCAAGCAATTTGAACCGTTCAAGTCATCATCCATGCAGTTAAGAAGCCTCATCTTCCGCAAATCATTAAGGAACAAGTCAAAGGTCAAAGCGTCCAGACATCATCAAAGAATTTAAGACAAGTCGAAGACTGTATATTTATTCAAAAAGAGCTTGATACAAAAGAAGATAAAAAGCAAAAGTACAAGGCCATACAAAACAGAACACAAGCAGGTTACAAGTCACCAACATAGTCATCATCGTCCCTCCTCGCGTCCCGCTCCCGACGATAAAGGTCCATCAAAGGAGCAGTCACCAAGCCTCCAGCATATCTGCGACGGCCACCTGGAACATAAAGCGAAAGAAGCAGAGGCCCCTGGCCGAACAACAAATACCACTCATCATAGTCACGATCCGGGATCGTGAAACGAAATCCGGGCTGGCCCACGAGAGCCTCAACTCTCTCATCAACTGGCATCCGAGCAGCTGGGGGAGGTGCAGAACAAGGGACCCGAGCCACCCCAGTAACTTGCCGAAGCAACCTCTCCCCTAGGTACCACTAAAAAGATTCAGCGTCAGAAAGCATGATACGGAGACATGAAGCAGCGTATGCCTCCACACGCTGGGGGGTATAATAGAGAGGGAAACTGGCATACGGCATCCGAGTGAGCTGCAGCAAATGAGGTCACCACGATCAGTTACAGTACAGCACGAGGGCAAAGAAAAGCAAGATACTTACGTCCTCAACGGTCAACCCGTCTATGTCAGCACGCCAATTGTCCCCAGAAACTCGGGCGTTCCGCTGACGGTTTTGCTGGTGCCAGTACATGTGACGATACAGAGAGGGTTCAACATCGTCTCGCATCCTCGGCGCGAGATGGGGAAAATGGTCATAAAAGCAGGTCTGGACAAAAGCACATCTAATGATCAGAGAGAGAAAGAAGACAAACGACTCCAAGGAAGGTGAAAGAAGAAATACCTCAACGACAGGCCAGAAACCTGTGAAGGACCGGCTATGCCGACAGGTCTTGTCCAGACCTTGAAAGATATGGGTTAAGATAGCCCCATTCCAGTTATAGGGATGATGAAGATCCTCGACTAAACGAAGGAATTTAGGATCAAGCCTCTCATTCGCATGGCAGAAGAGGAAGGACCTGAAGGCATAAGTGATCATGGCCCGAGCTTTGTGGAGTGCCTCTCGCTCGGTGATAGGGATCACGGAGGCAAAAGTGTTATAGAACCATCTCATCTTTACTTGATGGCCTTGGAATTCACCCTCGGGTGGGACATCACCAACGAGCCGTAGCCAGTCAGTGGAAGTGAGGGGAGCCAGAGAGCTGACTTGAGGAACAACTGTTCCATGAAACGGGAAGCCTATTTGCATATAAATGTCCAAGGGGGTTATTCCCCATTCACCACAAGGGAGCTGGAAGGTGTGGGTCTCATCCCGCCACCTCTCGCAAAGGGCTGCGAGCATCATGCGGTTAGCATCATTATTATGAAAACGTAAGGTGAGGAGGCCAGCAAAAGGAGTACCATCCAGTACTCGTTCAAGCAAGGGCTGTGGATCCTTCACCCAGTAGTCCCAGCGATCCCTGGTACCTCGACCCTTGATAGCGGGAAGAGGTTGATGCTCCATAGCTAAGGAACACATGTGGTCCCCTCGGCGGACGATGAAGGCAGGATTATTTTCATTAATCACTCGGTGACCTCTGGTACCATCCGCCATTGAATCCTACAAGCTTGGCAAGGTAAGTCCCTATCCATTACCCATTAAAATCCAAATTATCATCCAAGAAACCCATGGGATTGGACTCACATTCAAATGCAAAATCTAAAGTCCAACTCCATGTGTCACTTAGGATATGTGTTGAGCCCATTGGAAAAAGTAAGGCCCACCTTAAAGAAGGTGGCATGGCATGCCTTGAGAAAAGTCTATCATCCAAGGACACATTTTGGACAACAAATGCACTCAAGTGCCACGAGATCAACAAAGGATCTTAATGAAGCTCCTCTTCAAAGTCCATATGTGGCCAAAAGATTGATCCACTTTTATGCCAAGGCCATGATTCTCACTTAAGATGTTTCCATCTTTTTACACATGTGCATGGACAAGTGGGGAATAGAAAGGAAGTGGGGCCCCAAGAGCAACCCAAATGCCTCATCTCAATGGATTGGAGAGAGCACATAGCCCACTTTTCATCCTCCTCTCCAAGAAGACCTTTTCACCGCGACCTTCATCATGAGCCACATAATCCAAGTTGAAAAGAGAAAACACGACATCAATAGAAAGAAAGAAAACAAAACAAAAATGACAGTATGCAACTTGCAATAAGATACTTACTTCAAACCGTGGTTGAAATAGACCAGCTAATCTTCAAATGGGAGTTTATCTTTGAAACCCCAGAACTGCGGGAGCTCAGAGAAGAGTTCATAACAGGCTTCAGAGAAGAAACCCTCATCTACTCCCTTCTTCTTCCGAGACAATTCCTCATCACTGGGGACCCATTCATCGTAGATCCTTCTACGGATCGGGAGACCCACAATCTTATTCATATCCCAAAGAGAGATGCTCATCTCTTTATATGGCAGGTGGTAGGAGTTGGTGATAGAACACCAATGGTTTAAGAACCCTTTATAAACCCACGGTTCCCTATAAAAATAACTCGATGTTGCTTCAACAGCCTTGTACAGACCTACTGCTCGCAGTGTAGCCCTATGTTGCTCCAGAATGCGATGGGCCCATGCTTCAAACCCTGGGTGAGGAATCAGGTGACCTCAGGTCTGGAACACACCAGATGGCCAAATCTCAGTATCCCCTAAGTGATGAAATCTCTAGCGAAGGGTCTCAAAGTAATGTGTAGGGAAATGCTGGTGACGGTCATGATTCGGCTCTAAGAAGATCATGCCCTTCATACCAACGATGGACTGACGCTTCCCGTTATCAGATAAAGAACAGCTTAAGAATAGTGCTGGGCCGGATGTCCATGTATCCATGCTGAAGAAAGAATTACTACGACATATGTCGGAAGGCTTGATTTTCGGAAGAGAACGTTGCCGCTGATAGCTCTTCACGTATCTGATGTGTTGTCGAGTGAAGGGGTTTTTTATTTTGAGAGGCACCGTAACCAATTTAACTGTAGACCAAGTAATCCTCATCTTGTCGGACTTAGATTTGGCCTGATTCTCTAAATACACTTGCTTGGCACTTTTCCTAGCCCTTTTCGGACTACCGCGCTTGATAAGCTGAGCAGGTACAGACGGGCTCGCTTCACCGTCCTCAGATCCTACGGTCCCATTTGACCGAAAACCACGCAATGGAGCATACTAAGCGTCCCATTGTTCTTGTGTGCCCCTGTCTGGAGGGGGTGGCACAACCCTATCACAAAGAATCTTCTTTTGCATGTCCTTAGATAGCGTCAATATACGTTCGTAAAAGTTAAAGGTTTCTGGAGGTAGGAACCACTGAGGGTTCTGATCAGACTGCCGATTAACTTTCTTCGGAGCCGCTCGCTTGCGTTTAGATGGAGTCAGAGGTGGACCTGAAGGGCTAGCTTACGAAGGATCGCTAGCCATCTGTAAAAGTACACGGAAAAACTTAGATCCAGCTTAAAATAAAACAGAAGCATGAAAAGGTACACTTAAAACTCCATTAGATAGAATCACCTAGATTATAAGAAAAATCTCAACTTGGCACGATCTGGAAATTTTTAAGAGTGCGAGGCCCGACACCTCCTCGAAATGGTTATCATATGAACGCAGGTACAAAAATAAAGGTGTAGGAACTCGCACCCTTCAAAAATCTAGGTAAAACAAACCCTATTAAATCAAGTAACCCTCAAAATTTCAAAGTTTACAAGTCTGAGAATCTGGGTGCATGAGGCTCCACGCACCCTAAAATGTTCAAATTCACTAAGTTCAATTTCTGGGTGCGTGAGACTCCACGCACCCCAAAATCATTTAGAGTTCAATTTCTGGGTGAGTGAGGTCCCACGCACCCTGTTAACCTTAAAAGATCCATTAAGTAGGTGCGTGTGATCCCACGCACCCCTGAAATGATTAAATTCAGCACATTTCTTTACCAAGTCCAATTCTTGGGTGCGTGAACCCCCACGCATCCCTAAAAAGACCCAAAGCCCAATTGTTGGGTGCGTGAGAGACAAAACCCAACTATAAAGGTGATGAAGGGTGCATGAGGTCCCATACACCCCTTTAAATTTCAGATTTCACCAAGTCCCACCACGCACCCTTAAAATACATCAAAACCCATTTGTTGGGTGCGTGGGAGGCAAAACCCTCCGAAATATCCGACGAAGGGTGCGTGGGCTCGCACGCACCCTTAAAAGTCTGAAAATTCAAAGATCATTTCTTAGGTGCGTGGATTCCCACGCACCCAGAAAATCGCATTACCTCGAATTATGAGGTGCGTGCGTAATTTTTGTGTGCGTTGGAATGAGTTTTTGGGTGCATTGGAGAATAAATGGGTGCGTGGCGATGAGAGCGAAAAGCCAATGAGAAACGAGAAAATGACAAGAAATGGCTATCCCCTCTATATATAGCCGGGACCCAAAAGGTCCGGTGCGTTACATTGAACGATCGTACGTCCATCGCAATACATTGGAGGGGCATCTGTTGGGTTCCCAAAATGTGGGGGCCCTCAAAACAAACAAAATGGCCACATACCTTCAAAAGAATCCCACAAAATGCCTCCCAATGCACGCAAAATAGAGATTTACAAAAATCTCCTTAGCCAATTTTGGCTAAAATCTCCGACGGGCCCCGCTAATCACCCTGATCGGAACCTTCCGAAATTGTACCAGTAACCTCATTATGATTTATGATGAACAATGTATGTATTTTCATCATCAAGCAGGCCCCACAAACTCATCGAAATTCAAAATCCAATTTGGAGCGTTCAAAAGTCCATAAACGCACCCACGCATCCACAAATTCGGACTCCCACGCATCCACAAATTCGGGTACCCACGCACCCGAAAAATCAGCAAAATTAGGAACTCATTTCTGGGTGCATGGAGCCCCACGCACCCAAAAATTCACCAAAGATCATAATCGATTTAAAGGGTGCATTGCATACCACACACCCCAAAAAGGAGTCCACGCATCCATAAATTCAACACATTTCATAAATATCATTTTAAGGTACATGGAGTGCCACACACCCGTAAAATCAGAGTCCCACGCACCCATAAATTCAGCAAGTTTCAAAATACCTTTTTGGGTGCATTGGAGCTCTACGTATCGATTTTAAGGTGCGTTCGAGGTATTTTTAGGGTGCGTGGCACGTGGCAATCGCTCAATGGTTGGCTTCCAGTATTTTCGAATATAAATACCTGGTCCGACTATTCATTTGTATGTTCTGAGAGAGAGAGAGAGAGTTATTATCCTCTGGGTATTTGAGATTCCTGCCGGAAAACCCTCGCCGAAATCCCTTTTCGATTACCAGAAAACCATTCCCGGTCGCCAGAATTCCTTTCCAATCACCGACGTCTTCCACCGGAAGATTACTTCGACCAAGACTACCACAGGTCTGAATTCTAAAAATCATAAGTGTGGGCACGCACCCATAAATTCGGTCCCACGCACCTGAAAATTGTCCCACACGTCCATAAATTCGATGTAATTCGGACAAGTGGATTGGTGTCCCACGCACCCGAAAAATGGTCCACGCGCCCATAAATTCGGGTCCCACGCGTCCATTAATTCAACATGAATCAGACAAGTGCATCGGACTCCACGCACCCGAAAAATGGTTCGCGCGATCATAAATTCGGACTCTCACACGTCCATAAATTCGACGCGATTTGGACTGGTATTGGTGTCCCACGCACCCAAAAAATGTCTCACGCATCCATAAATTCATAAAGAATCAGATCCTTAATTTAAAGGTGCGTTGGAGCCCACGCAGCCATAAATTAAGTCCCACGCATCCAAAAAATCAGCCCACTGCAGAAAATGTTTACGGGTACGCCGAACTTAATCCTAAGTGTTTTTGTCACGCCCCAAATTCGGTTCTCGACGTCCATTCGCCGTAACCCGAGTTCAGAGGTGGCAGCTTCCGTAGTACCCTGATCTCGGATCCTAACCCCACACGCCAGGTTCCGATCCTGGGATACCACAAGGAGGATTTTAGGGTCTGAATTTTTTTTAAAACATGAGCATCACCATATGAGTACCATCAAAGACAAACACAATATTTCCACTAAATTATTTCATTTACATACAGTACTGAAAAGTAAATACACAATGTGTAAATATAAAAACTGTGCACAATCCGGCACCTCCTGCTACTGCACTCCTAACTCCAACTCAACGTTGCTGATACATTCTGGTATAACCTGCAGCGTAACAAACACGCATAAGCTTTGAACGAAGCTTTGTGAGTGCGTGTGTGCGTGCACAATGCGTATGACAAGCATGATAAATATCAGAGTAAGCAGTAAAGCATGATGAGAAATCTAAACCAAAACTTAGCCTAATTAGGCTACACGATCATGTGATATGAATAACCAGCCTACCACGGCTATGCAAGCATGCAATACAGATAACTAGCCTGCCATGGCTATGCAAGCATGTAATATAGGTAACCAGCCTACCAAGGCTATATACTCATACTATGCAATGGCCTACAGGGCCTAATGTCACATGCAATGATCCAATGCATGTATGCAAATCACCACCTCTCAGTACAGTGGTCCAGATACGAACAGTCAAATCGCGATCGCCCAAGCAATGCAGGACTCGGAACTGGTAGCTCGCCCAGTGTGGTAGCTTGCCCAGGCTTACAGCCCCGACCACGTCAGGACCGTCCTACACCATACAGAACATCAATCACATCACTGATACCAATACCATCTCTGAAACGGAACATCACCGGGGTCTCACAGACCTCACTACTCACCAGTAGAATGCCAAAGCCTATCTGGTGCAATAGCGGACCTACTCACAGCTGGTCAAACTCAATCCACTTTGCCAACACTCTTCCAGCAGGTTAGGTCAGACCTCCTTCCAAACTGACCACATGCAGTGGAAAACACCACCGTTTGGTATTCGGCATACTGGTGTATGATTAAACCACCCGATCCTTGAATGGAGCACCCGCCTTGGTACCAATGGGATCAGGGACTTTCACCCAGGGACATCTTTGGCATCCAGTTTAAAGATCACATATTTCTGGTGTTCTGCAAACCACGATGGAGCTGTGGTTGCAACGTAGTAACTATGCTATATGCGGCACAAGCAGACGGTGCGAAATGAAACCATGCATACAAACGTGGGACGACATGCCCGTGCAAGTCTCCAAATAGCACCATAAAACTATAGGGTCTCAAATACAATGTCACCGTCAACTGGTAATGAACTGCACGACAATCGCGGCCGATATGGCCAGTTGATACAAGACAATCAGATGAGCCAAGCATTCATAATGCATGAGCCAAGCATACAGTATGAGTGCCAATAAGTAGTCAATCTACCACGATGGCAATGAAGCAATCTTGTCCAACCTATTTGAGATATGATTAAAATGAGGGGACACATATGAATGATCGAGTCATAGTGCGGGATGTCGCTAGCCAGGCAATCTCGCACCAAGGGCTACAAGGTATGCTAAGCTATTCCTACCATACAGTGTAAGTCAGGATGATAGACTCCTGTCCTCGAATAGTCCCATACCTATTAGAGAGGTTTGCGATAGAGAGCACGTGAATTACATTTGCGCGACTACATCTCGAATGCTTTATGAATGGGTTTATGCCCTAGTGGTCCCCAACTAACAATGGTGATTCGGGATGCATACTCATTACACATGCATGGTGGTCGTCGAAGCATATAGTATAAAGATCACATATGAGTATTCCAACAACACTACGTGTGGCAACAGACATACTAAAAACATCATAAAAAGATAATTCACTTATAACACAAACAAACCCAAAGAGATAAGACCCTAAATGGATGGTATACAATAACACAGATGGTCTAACAATTGAACGGTGTGGATTAACCTTCAACATTCAGATAACTCAAATGGAAAGAAAAATGATTGAATACACTAACGACACATCAGAGGTAGAACCTACTTGAGCGGCAAGAGTAGAATACCCAAAATCATGCCGAGACTAGTCCTGTAGTACAGTTGAGATAAACACAATAATGGTCCGTAAAAGGAATGTCATAGAAAGGGTTGTAAGATAGACAGGTCATGACAGAGAATCATACATGGCAGGGTAATCTGAGATAGATGGTCAATATGATGAGGTCCAAAAGGGGATGACAGGTCTAACCTCATACTGCAAGATAGGCTCCATATAATGGATGGCTTAGATGACATACTAACGTCGAGGATGAGCCCCACACTCGGTCTAAAGGTAAACGGACGGTGTGGATGGGATATACATGATATGGTGGTCTTTAATAGTTGAGTACAAGGGTAGGAGGGGTGAGTCATATAAGTATACAACAAGCTGAGTTACCAGGATCAATCAACATGGTGAGTCAACAAGGTGAGTCAATAAGGCAGGTTGACAAGGCGGGTCAACATGGTGAGTTAACAAAGTGAATTGACAAGGCAGTTCAACAGGGTGAGTTTAAGAAAGTAGCCCTGTGACTTGGATCGAGCGAACTTTAGGATGACCTTTCAATAAGGGTTTACACAACTAATCATCAAGGTGGATCCACGGGATGGACAACGCGGTCACTCAAACACGCATACTAAGGTGGTCCCAAGGCTATCCTGTACATAACATGCTAGGGTCCATTCATTTGGATGGTTTGGATCAAGCACAAATTTAAGGCGGTCCTAATGGATGGCCAACATACATATCGCACCATAGTGGCCAATGGCTGACGTGGATAGAACACATGCATAACAAGGTGGACCCGTGGTTGGGGACAACCGCACAAAGGAGTGGGGAAGCAATATACATCAATGGGCCCCAACAGTTTGGGATCAACCCGATATTTGTGCTTTCCCACTAATTAAGTGAGATGTCAACCAAACACCATGGTGGGGCCCGCACACCACACGTGTGGAACCCCACCCATGGTTAGGTGACTTATGAGTAAGAAGAATGGCAAATAAACATAACAGATGGGTCCTGTAAAGTTTCCAATATTAGGCATTCAATCACCCTTATTTTCTACGTGTGGCCCACCCAAAACTGGGCCCACACCCCTGCCAAGAAGAACGACAAGATATACCCAACATTCATCAAGGTCAAGGTGGGACCCAAAGTTGGGCCCTATCACCTTTGGTTAGATGGATAAATAAACATTACAATGGCCCCAAGGAAGGTTTCAAAGGTGGGCATCAATGACCAGTGTTTCCTACGGTGTGGTCCACCAGAGCTTTGGATTGCCTCATCTTTTCTTGGAGGGCCCATGGACTAAAATAATATGGAAAAACATATGGGCGGCATAGATAAAACAGATACATCATGGTGGGACCCACAAGGTAGGCCACCTGCTGGGCAGGGTGCCAAAGCATGCTGCTTGGAACATGGCACCCAAATGGGCCCCAAGAGTTTTGAATCAAACTGATATTTTTGCTTTCTCCTACATCCATATCCATGTGATCTTACGAACAGGTTGAATGACAAATAAACATCACTGTGGGCCTAAGAAGGTCTCAACGGTGGAAATCATTATTCCCACTATTTCCTGTGGCATGGCCAACCCGACGTTTGGATATGCTTAGATTTTGGGCTCAGCCACTAAAATGAGCTGGAAAGGCATATGGACGGAATAGATAAAGCACATACATTCTAGGTGGGTCCCACGAGTGGGCCACCAGCTTGGCAGACCCCCCTTATTTATTTATTTATTTATTAAGTGGGGCCCACAGAAGCTTTCGATCAACTGATATTTTTGTTTTCCCTTCCTGTGCACACGTGTGTGGACTTATGACCAGGTTGGGTCTGAAATAAACATCATGGTGGGCCGTAGGAAGGTCTCAACGGTCTGTCACTATCCCCACTATTTCCTTTGGTAGGGCCCTCCTGAGATTTGGATCTGTCTCATTCTTGAGATCATGCCCTAAAATGATCTCCCCAAATGGATGGACGGTGTGGATATAGCATACACATCATGGTGGGACCCACAGAGTGGGCCACCAGCTGGGCATCACGAGCCCAGCGTCCGTGGACGCTGGTACTCCCAGCGTCAGCGACGCCTCTCCTTCTTCTTTTCTTTCTTTCTCTTTTTTTTTTATAGTTTTGATCGAGTGGGGCTCACATGAGGACGATCCTATCCGTCTATCATGCTCACCGGCTCGTTGGGTCCAATATTGGACGGGTTACGAGGCCTAGAAACATCAATGTGGGCCAAAGAAATTCTGACAGTAGAAATCATTATTTCCACTGTTTTCATATGGTGCGGTCCGTTTAAGATTTGGATCGGTTTCATATTTGGGCCTTGGCCCTAAAATGATCTGGGAAAACAGATAGACGGTGTGGATACAACATAAACATCAAGGTGGGTCCCACGAGTGGGGACCCCATTCCCACGTCCCAGCGTCCCTGACGCTGAGGACGTCCAGCGTCCAGGTTCTCTATCCTCTCTTTTTTTTCTTTCTTTTCAGTTTATATCAGGTGGGGCCCACAAGGGTATAATCCAATCCGTTCATCAGGCTCCCCATCTCGTTGGGGATCTAATAAGCCCAATATTGGGTAGGTGATTCTGTCTACAAACACCACTGTGGGCCACGAAAGTTTCGACAGTGGGCATCCTTGCCTCCACTGTTTTCTATGGTGTGGTCCACCTGAGATCTGAATCTTCTTCATTTTTGGCGTCCAGCCATAAAATGGGCTGGAGAGACAGATGGACGGCGTGGATCAAATACATGCAGCAAGGTGGGTCCCATGAGTGGGGACCCTGCTCAACGCCTAAAAGGGGCTTTAGCCCACGCACTGCTGGGCAGCAGCGTCCTCTGGACGCTGTCTGTCCAGCGGCACTCTCTCCCCTTTTTTATTTTTTTATTTTTATTTATTTTATTAGCAAGTGGGGCCCATTCATGGATGATCCAGCCCATCCATCTCATTGTCCATCACAAGGTGGGCCCAAGGAAATAAAATGAAAGGTAAACGAGAAAAAGGGAGGAAGTTTGCACTCACAATGATGGTTAGACGGTTGGATTGCCGATCGGACGGTCCGGATGATGATCGGGGTCCTCCAAGCTAGATCTCCTCCTTCAATCTCTTTCTCTCTCTTGATCTCCCTCTAAATCTCTTTCTCTCTCCTTCTCTCTTTCTCTCAAATCTCTTTCTCTCTCCTTTCTCCTTAGAAATCCTATGAACGAGTGGTGCTTGGGGTTTTTCTAGAGGAGAATGGCTAGCATGGGAGGGGGTACATGAGGTAATGATGATGATGATGGGAGAGGGCATGTGAGGTATGGGTTGCATTATTAGAGTTGACTTTGGAGGTGAGAGAGTGATGGGGTGGGTATGGTGATTGATTTGACACATTGTTGGGACTTGTGCAAATGGGGCCCACGCCACACGCGCGTTGCGCGGCGCACCTCAGATTGCGCAAAAGTACGCATCTTTCACACCGGGTATCGCAATGGGGCGTGCCGCGCGGCGTTGGAATCGCAGCGCCTACGCGGTCGCCGGGTATAGGTCTTGGGTCGTTGCAATACTAAATTAGGGTCACGATCGAGGCTCTCTAATCTGGTCCATCTGGGAAGTACCGGTACCGGAAACTAAGCTTACAAAGGGCAATTCAGGGTACGGGTCTTACAATTTTCAAGTTCCGTTTGAGCCTATTTTGGGTATTTCGAGTGTTCAGAACGTAATGAAATGGTCAAACGGTCATTTTGGGATTTCTAAATGAACACAATTATGTACCTTTGAGGTTTGACTCGATTCAACATGATGAATGAAGTAACTTCTCGGAAAGAAGCCGCTGGCATCTAGAACTATGCAAATATATCATCATTTATATCTACTATAAGATATGATCCGATTTGGGTCGAAAGCTAGAAAAACAGGATTATGGTTATCACAATAAACCATATCAGAAGAGTTTTAATTCTCTACAAAAATATTTATTATGAACTGCTACAACACAACGGTCGATGCCCTACCCATTCGAACGGCATTCGTCGGTTGGCTACTCAGGTACACACAGCTGTAGATTGGACTTCTCGAGGTCACCTGTCTATACATGACAGGCGCGGGCCCAGAGTTGTCCCTCTTAGCCATAAACCCTGATAGTTTTAGCTCGGATCTCCGGTCAAAACATGGGACAGAGACATCTAACTAATACAAAGATGGTTCAGTCCATAATAAAACAAATACAGGTCTTTACAACCACAAAATCTAAGACCATAGGCCATGCTGACTAGTCTTCTGCCTTTTAATCAAGGGTCATCGATCATTCAATGTAATTAAGGGCTCGTGTCAGATCAGGGCTTGGAATGTACAAGATCTCAGAATCTCTAGAATAAAATTCGCCTTGTAATATTTCTTCTTGTGTACCTTTTGTGAATACTTGTGATTGTCTATGAATGTTTTCATTACTCAGAACCCCAAATCAACATTACACAAAAAATGTCCTTGCAGCATTTTCAGTTCTAGGATAGAGCTTGTTTTGTATGTACGAGACTTGTATTTTTATCAAATGGTGGATTTATTTATATCGGGCTTCATCTGTATGTTAAATGAATTTGGATGAAAATTTCATATCAGGATAGCACTAGTGTGCTGTGGATCGCACCTAAATGCTTGTGGTCATAGATGTGTATTATAGATCACATTTGAGCTCTTTTGGAATTGTCGTTATATTGTGTCCATCATTATTCTAAATGTACATACATAAAATAATTCCATCATTCATATCTTATCATTATACATACATTCCCAACACTAACAATCATTAAACCATTTATATCAAGGTATATTCACAACCCCCCCCCCCCCCCCCCCCCCCCCCCCCCCCTTTAATTTTTATTCCAATGATGGGTAGGAAGGTTTATCATACCTGATTATGACCCATTTTCTTACACTTTGTGCATCGTACAGTTTTCATGTCTTCTCCTTACATGCTGCTATCATATTTGAGAAAACATGGTAGGCCCAATAGCCATGAGTTACGTATGGAAATACTTCTTTCAATTCATTGATCAATCCCTTATGCCGATCTGTAATAATAACGAGCCTTAAGATGCTTCCAACTGCTTTGTGTAAAAGGCAGAGGAATCAGTTCCAACTGTTGTTGTTCTCCAATTTCCCGATCTTGTAAGTTATTGGGAGGATGTGATCATTCACATCCAAAACTGTGACCATAAAAGAGTATACCACTACGCTTTCCTTTCAAATGTACCTCATTAAGATATAAAACTTTTTGAAAAAACTGCTGACTACTTCTAATGCATTTTCCAAGTGAGATGAAACATCTCTCTAAGTTGTTCGCATCTTTATCTATTTGCAATACGTTATGGTCCCATTATTTGCCTTTACCAACTTGTGAAAATAGGATGGGAGAAAAAGAATATGATTCTTTAAACGACCCCATTGTTAGAATTGATATTGCGAAATTGAATGACCGTGAAGTGCATTATGATGTATCGGCAATTGGTATCAAAGCCGACTGTGCATCAAGCCAAGGAATCTATTCAGTACTATCATGGGCCAGATCTGTGTTTGATCCTGGTTCAATCAAACTCAGATCAGGCCATTGTTGTTCGGCCTTTAAATCATTTCCAACGCCCTTTTGAGAATGGCATAAATCGCTATTATTACTGGATGTATTAATCCATCCTCGAGCATTAATGTGTTGCCACCTACCAGATCCGAATTAGGGTTTAAAAAAATTTGGTTGTGATAATTGTGGCATCATCATTGGATGACCATTGGGAGAGATTAATGGTCTGACCTTGTTGCCAAGTTCATGAGCGCCAACAATCTATGATGTAATCTACATCCGCCATTCATGGACGCTACCCCTGAAAAATTCTCTTTCCCTTATCTTCCTCTTCCTCTTTTAATGATTGCTGCCAACTCTTGTTGCCATCAAAACCAAACCTTAAACGAAGCTTTGACACTGCCATTCATGGTGGTTCTTGAATCGAGGGATAAAATGCCCTCACCGGAGGAAGTAGTGTCCTCCATTAGCGATGACAGTCACGACCATTGTCGTTGTTATTACCACAATCAGGTCAACGCTGTGGGAGAAGCCAGGGCTGTGACGGCTTCTATTGTAGTGTTGGTGCCATTGGAGGCAACAACGGGTTAATTTCACAGCGGCGACACTAGAGGTGGAGGAAGGTGATAACGGCTAGGGTTTTTCATGTTAATGCAAAGATTTGTCAATTACCATGATTAGTGTGTCGTCAAGTCTGCTTGCGGCTGAAGACAGAAGCTACTCAAGAAGATCGCTCATCCAGTCAAGCTTCAAGCCTCTTCATCCAAACCTTTGATCCCAAAACCCCTCTATAGATAGCCTAATCCTTCTTAGTTTCATCCTTAACCCTATCTATAGTCCACCTTCCATAAAGATCAGCTATGGAAGTGACTATTATGGCAGTTGTTGCTTAAAACAAGAAAAATCTTATATCTGCTGTTTCCGATAGGTGTCCGATCCATCGGAATTGTGTTCGATAGGTGTCCGATCAATCGGAGGTCATGCCCAATCAATTGGACCTTTGTCCAGCAACTTTGAAAATCTATCTGGACGTTTTTCCGATCACTCATAGGTATGTCCGATCAATCGGACAAGGCATTCCGATCAATCGGAGAATGATCCGATCCATCGGACAAAAAATCCAGAATATCACATAACTCTCTGGAAGAAATTACGATCAATCGGACCATCTGTCTGATTAATCGAAAAAGGTCCCCCGATCAATCGAAAGGACATCCGATCCATCGGAGAAGTGTCCAGCAACATTTCGAATTTTCTCTGGACATTCTTACGATCAATCGGGAACTCTCTCCGATCAATCGGAGATGGAGTTCCGATCAATTGGAACTAAGTCCGATCAATCGGAGAACCTATTTTTCAGCAAAAATTCAAAATGAGCTGATACTTATGTCCGATCGATCGGATCCTATCGAGGTGACCATTTTCTAACCGTTGAAAGTCATCTCTATATATGGAACTCGGTTGGATCTTGAGATAAACACCTTGAGCATCATCTAGGGTTTGTTTGTGCTTCCTCCTTGAGATCCTTTTCTCTCATTCCCTTTGATTTGTTGAGTTAATACTTCAATCCATGTTTATTTGACCAACATTGAAGAGCATTCAAAGCTTGGATTGAATCATGAACTCAACCCCTCTTTAATGGCATCTTGACCTACCTCTCAAAGTTATACTCTTGTCATCAATGCTATTAATGGTGGTTTAGGTAGAAGCTACTCCTCATATAAAAGCCATATCCCAATATAGCCTCAACCAAACCCTAATCCCTCACCTTGGAACCCACGAGAAGACATTCGTAGCAACGCTTCTAATCAAGGGAGCTGAAGAAAGCATCGTTCGTGCAAGCCGAAGCTTCTTCAACAAAGGCATCATCAAGGGGCTCAATCAGCTAAGTATATTTAGTCTTTCGAGTCCAAGAAACCACCTCAAAGTTGAGATTTGGGTTTCAGAGTTTGAAGACCCAAACTCGGTAGAGTCCTTGCGTAGGACAAGTCCTTGTGTAGGACAAAGTGGTTAATGGATTAGTCCTATGGAAGGATGAATCCATGTGTTGAAGTCTAAGTCCTTTTGTAGGCTGTTAAGGTTTATGGTTAACCTCATTTAAAACCATAATGATAGTGAAATCCGGCCACTCAAGGAGTGAGTGGATCAGCCGGGAGTGGAGTAGGTACATAACCGAACCACTATAAAAATCTCTTGTAGTGTGATGAATGTTTGAACTGCTTTACTTCTTGCACTTACTCTCATATTGTTGATAGTTTATATTTTGCATATTAAGTGTTTGAAGAAAGTACTCTAAAGTGTTTTGCATGTTTTTAAGAGTGTAATCTGGTGATTTTTAAAAGTGTCATATTCACCCCCCCTCTAGGACAAAGAAACCAGTTTCTTGCTTCTACAAAAGCGGTAATCAAACTTATACCGCAATTTCATTTGAGAGGAAGATAAAGGGGTGGCCAGAGTTTTTGCATGGGGAAGGGTTTAGGATATGGTTTCCTATTTGGGCAAAGGGGTGTTGTTTTGAGGAGAGGGCTACGACAACCCCTGTTTTGAGGAAACGGCTTTACGTTTTCCCTGGGCTGGCTGGATTGAAAGCGGCCCTTACCTTAGGTCAATTTTATTAACAGACCAGATTTTGAGCTTGGTTCCAACTACCAGGGCCCAGCTTTGGATAAATTTCTAGCCCAATTGTAGAGCCTGATTGTTGATTATTCCAGGCCTGTTTAAGGGCCTTCTTAAATACTTGTAGTAAATACTTGTAGTAGGCCTAAGTGTTAGCAAGGGTCTTCCTTCAGGACTCATGATTAGGACAATTCCCATTTCCCTCTGGTGGGCCATTTTAGTGTCCCTGTTGGGCCTTGTTTGTGGGCCTATGCCCATTTAAGACATTGTTATATATGCCTTCTCCTTAGGCACAAATTTGGATTAATGGATCTACATCCTTTTCTGTGTTTAATGGGCATGCGATTTAAATTATTCACTAGGTGGACAATTTAGAAATTAAATTCATTATCAAGTGGACTTTTAAGTATTAGATCACAACCATCATTTATGTGGGCCATAATGTTATATCTGACCGTCCATTTCTAATCAAATATTCTACCCAAGTTGTTCATCTTATGAACATTTTGATCATATTTGCATTGTCCATTATTCATGTGCAGATCATAAGGTATAATATTGATTAGGCCTAGAAATGGACCAATTACCCATCGTTTAAGGCTGACACGAACTACTAGAATAGGAAAAGTGAAACATTACCGTTTATTTCACTATATGGATTTCCTCTTCTTTAACAAGTTAATAATATCAACTTTTACTGGGCCAAATCAAACTATTTTATAGATATAATCCATTGAGGGGAGAATTATTATTGCAAACCTGAGCCTAAATTGACAGGATTGGATTCGATTGTGTTAGCCACTACGGTGACCTCAATTGCTGAAGATGTTATGAATTTGGATTTTTAATATTGGGATAAGTTAAAGGATTGCACACGGACGATCACCATTTAACTTCATGTATAAAAGAATCATTTGCAGTTTATGACTACCACCCACAGGTGGAGTCATGATGATGTGGTCGATTATCGTCATGATTGATTATTTAGGCACATCTTCATCCTGGGTAATTCAATTGAAGGCTCCAATCAATTGAATATATATTCGCCTGATACTTTATAATACATAGTTTAAATGTGAGTTTTATATGCATCTAACATTCCAAACAATTATAATGCGATACCCCTTTTGACCGACTCCAACTATACCACATGGAAGGAGTCCATTGATATTGTCTTAGGGCACATGAAGTTGGACATTGTCCTAGAAGAACTAGAAACTCTTAAGCCTTCAGATGACAATAATGAGGAGGAAATATTGGTTAAACAAGGCAAGGCACATAATACAAACTTTATAACCTCAGGATAAGGGGAAAATGGAAATATAATAAAAGAAAACAGAATTCAGGAAATAGTTTTTCGGATCCTACAGGTGGCAATAAGCCACAATTTAGAGGAAAAAGGCAAGAAAAAGTAGCTAGGTCTTTATGATAGATGGTTCTTTTGTAAAAAGTCAGCAGATCAGAAGAATGACTGTGAAGGCTTCAAAAAGTGAATGATAAAGAAAGGTAATCATCATGTTATTGTTTATTTTGAAAGAAATTTGACTGATGTATTGGTAGATTTTGAGTTGATATACTCTAGCACTTCTATTCACATATGCACTTCCATGCAAGATATGCTACAGAGCTGACTGCCAACTGACACGGAGCAATTTGTGTTCATTGGTAATGGTATAAAGGTGAACATTGCGGAAGTAAGAGTTTGCCGACTTATATTGGCATTCGGCCATTACTTAGACCTAGTAGATATTTTTTATGTGCATTCTATAAGGCAAAATTTGATTTCGGTTTCTCATTTAGTTAAAAGTGGATACACTTTTAAATTTGAGAATGAAAGTTTTAGTATTTACTTTGGTTCAAATGAAGTTGGCTATGGTGTTTTGATAAATGATCTATATCAATTAAACCTACATGTTACAAATGTCCTGAACATAAACCTGCAGCATAATAATAGATAAGGAACAAAGAGAAGAAAGAAAAATGAAGTTTCCTCCATCCTGTGGCACAAACAATTAAGCAACATCTCTCGCGAGAGAATGGAAAGGCTTGTGCGTGATGGAATACTTCAATCCTTGGACTTCTCCGATTTTAAAGATTATACAGATTGCATTAATGGAAAACAGACTTGAATAAGAAAAAATGATGCAACCTAGAGCGTAGAATTACTAGAAGTGATACATACAGATATCTGTAATCCATTCCCTACAGCTTTATGGAGTGGACACATATTTTATCACTTTTATAGATGACTATCCTCACTATGGATACCTGTACCTGATAAATGAGAAATTGGATACCCTAAGGCTGAAGTTGAGAACTAACTCGACAGAAATGTTAAGGTAGTCAATCTGACCATGGTGGTGAGTACTATGTGAGATATGACGAATCAAGCAGGAATCTAGGTCAATTTGCCAGGTACTTGTAGGAATGTGACATTGTCGCTCGGTACACCATGCTTAGAACTTCAGAGCAAAATGGTGTGGCCGAAAAGCACAACCGAACCCGTATGATCATGGTGCGAAGCATAATAAGTAATTTGACACTACCACTGTCTCTATGGGGTGATGCCATTAAGACCGTAGTCTACATCCTTAATAAGATCCCTAACAATTCTGTCTTGAAAACCCCTTTTCATGTTTGGGGTTGTCATGCATAAGCTAGACCTTATAACCCGCACCAGAACAAACTTGACCCAAGAACTGTAAGCTATTTTTTTTAAGTTACCTTGAAAGGTCAAAATACTATAGATTTTATTATCTTTTCCATTCTATGAAGATCATTGATACTGAGAATGCCAGATTTCTCGAGGACACTAGAGATAGTAGGAGCATGAATGTTAGGGATATTGTATTTGAGGAGGAACGAGTCATGATACATGTGGTAGTGATTCTTACATGTGTGGCATTAAGCCTTGCGGTTGCCTCATATCTCCATGAAGAACCTGTTGAGGTGTGGAGCTAATCACACCATAAGGTGGTCGGGCGCCCGATGCCCAAGGCGGGCGCCCGACCAGGTTTGGTCGGACGCCCAAAATTCGAGCGGATTTCCCCCGAGCACGCTGGACACATTTTGTATTGGGCGGGCGCCCAAACAAGCCTGACCGGACGCGAAGTGATTTGTAGGGTTTCCTATTTTGAGTTCTATTTTCGGGTTTTACTATATAAAGGGGTGTAATTAAGGGATTAGGGTATGCAAGTAAGTTTTCTATTCGTCCAAGGTGAGAAAGAGGGAAGATGTTATAAAAAAGGGTCATCTCTATGCATGGGAGCATCGGAGAAGGTGAGTATATTGCTTGTAACTTTTTCTTCTTCTTAGTGAAACTTTGCACCTGTGGTTTTTTACCCTCATTAGGGTTTTTTCACGAAAAATCTGTCTTGTGATTTGTTTCAATTCCGCTTCTAGTTATTATTTCTTCCTGTTTATCGTTTGTGAGTGAGACCGAATATTAGATCTCGGTTCACTGGCGTTGTTGGCATGCTGTGCAACAACTGGTATCAAAGCTATTGGTTTAGTTCAAGTGGGAGCGATGACGGAAGAAGGGAAGACACGAATTGAGAAGTTTAATGGTTCAAACTTTGCCTTCTGGAAGATGCAAATGGAGGATTATTTGCATCAGAATGACCTCTATGTTCCTCTAAAAGGAAAAGAGAAGAAACCATAAAAGATGACAGATGATGAATGGGCTTTAGTGGATTGGAAAGCTTTAGGAATGATCCGACTCTCTTTGTCTAAGAGCGTCGCTTTCAATATATCAAAGGTAAAGACCACGAAAGAATTAATGTAAGCTCTAGCTATGATGTATGAGAAACCCTCGGCGTCCAACAAGGTTCATCTTATGAAACGACTATTCAACATGAAGATGTTAGATGGTGGGAGTGTGGCTGAACATCTAAACGAGTTCAATACAGTCACGAGCTAATTGAAATCTATTGGCATCACTTTTGATGATGAGGTCAGGGTGTTATTGATCCTGTCCAGTTTACCAGACAGTTGGGATGGTTTGGTGATTGCCATGAGCAATTCTTCAGGGTCTGCAAAGTTAAAATTTGATGATGTGGCCGGTCTAATTCTCAGCGAAGAATCTAGAAGGAAGGCATCGGGAGTTTCAAGGGATTCAAGGAATGCTCTAAACGTTGAAGGAAGAGGAAGATCGTTGAACAAATGAGGCAATAAACACGGGCATTTTAAGTCGAGGAAGAAGTCCAATGGACCAAAAGATAAGGATGGGTGTTGGCATTGCGGGAAGAATGGGCACATGAATCTTGATTGCAGGGCGCTTAAGAAACAAGAAGGAAGCTCTAAAGGTGGGAAGGATTTAGTGAATTTATCTAAAGAGAGTGACATAGAGGCGTTGATATTGTCTCTTGATGCGTGGAATGAGTATTGGGTTATAGACTCGGGTGCTTCATTTTATGCCACTTCGTCTAAGGAAGTTCTGCGTAATTATGTGTCAGGTGACTTTGGGAGAGTCTACCTGGGTGATGATAAGCTGTAACACCCCGTACTTCTCAGTACTTAGGTGTTACTATTGAGTTAAGACAGGCAATTAATTGTGATGTCTTTAGGATTATGATAATCAAGTTTTTCAAATTTTACAAATTTTATGAGTCGGCACATTAATTAATGCAAAATCGAATCACTAATAAATAAATCACTTAAGATTACTGTGTATGATACATGGGTTGGATTTATTTGTGTGACCAAGTATTAGTTGAGGGTGAATTTTACTATTTATATATATAAAAAAATAATAATAAGGATGATGATATTATTATTAATGTGCAATGAAATAAAATTTAATGACTAATAGTTGAAATTACACCTCATAGTATGTACTATAGTGATCCATGAGACTTCTCAACCGTTGAAATTGAATTTAGAGTCAATCTAACCATTGGATTGTGTAAAACATCATAGTTATTGGCCAAATCACGATTTATGGCCCACTTGATTGATGGAATCAGCCATTGGTGGACCACTAGTCTTAGTATGGCTCATAGAAGTTGGTGGCCCGAGTAGATTTCTCAAAACATTATAGTGGACCCCATTTTTTTGGTGCGTGTGTACCAACCCGAGTCGCACCCACGTTGCATCGAACCACCACCAAGCTAAATCGGGCACTGGCCCGAGAAATATCTCAAAAGAGAGAATTCTCTCTTTCCAGTTCTGTCGCCCAGAGAACGGACGGACGCTGTCCGTGTTTGGGGCCTGTGCGGCCCACTTTCGGTCAATGGTATGGGTGATCTGAACCATTCATCTGGTTCACAGTAGAGGCGTGACCAAAACCTTGTTAGTATCTCACGCTAATGCTCTCTGTCATGTGCGCAATGCGGCGTCAAAGTCAGACTGTCCAAATGCAGACTGTGTTTCCAGCAGCCTTGCAAATTGAAGATTACGCTTTGTATGGCCCACTTTAAGATGATCTGAACCATCTATCTGGTAAATCTCTTGGTGCTCCACCTATCCATGATGGTTTCCTTGTATGAGGATCATCATCTAGGTGTTAAATTCAAGCCAAAGTCAAGTTTGTGTGCATATTTCCCAGTTTAGAAATTGCCAGGTTGGCAATCCGCGTCTGTTGGATTCCAAACATCTTGGTCGTTCATAGGGGTCTAGAAAGACTGGTTTTAGAGCTATCCCAGCCATCCATTTCTCTTCACGCAGATTAGGGCTCCTCTATTTAAGATCGTTTTGAGCTCTCATTTTACCTTTTTCAATTCCGAAACCTAACTCAACCTCCTGCTAGAGGCCCTAACTCATGATCGATCCAAACCATCTAAAATCATCTTAATCTTCCATTTCTGTCATCGTTTATGCAAGTAAAACCAGAAATATAGCATCCATGGTTGCTTCTTCAAGATCTTTTTAAACCGAGCCAACATCTTCTTATGTCGAAACCATTGAAGAAACGCCTCCAGAACTTCAATCTGATGAGTTCCAAACTTTGAAAGAGCACATCTACGACCTCTTTTGAGTGCATCTAGATTGTTCAGCAAGATCAAATCGATGGGATCTACTTCTGTTGCAAAGCAGTCATCAATGGCCGAAGCTTCTGTCATTCGCTTGAGCCGCAACAATTCAAGTGGCTGGATAGCTGATCAGAGCCGTTGTCCAACAGCTAGGATATCTACAGGAGTTCCTATCAGAGATTTCAGATCCATGGCAGAAGCAGGAAGAGTGTGGTTGAAGGTCTGGAGCTTGCTACGTCTCCCACCGAGTTAGTGAGTTGGCCAATGTTTGATGGATCCAGAGCTGAGTGCGTCCAGCTCTTGTCAAAGCTGGGAGCGTCTATCTGCAGCTGTAAAGTCCTTCGTGTTGTGCGATTCAGGTAAGTGATTCAGTCATTCTAGTTTCAAGTGTTGGATCTATGTTTGACTCGATTTGGGATGTAGTTGCTAAACCGAGTCGACTCGGTTCAGTGTTGAGTTATTTCAATTACGAGATTTGCGGGTAGTGCAGAGTTTATTTGGGGTTCTTCTGGATCAATCCAGCAGCTTGCACGAATTCAGGGTGATTGAGTTCGTATTTGAGTTCCAATTCGTGTTGAGAGGGGGTACTTTTTGAGTTGAGTCAATTCAATAAGAAAATCACTGAGTTGAATAGTTGTTGCTGATCAATTGTCTTTGTATTGATCCGTGTGACCAGATTTAATGGTCGCTAGTGTCTCTTCCATATTTAAATGTTGCAATTGATGTATTTTTATATCGAGTTGAATTTTGATTGGAATGTAGGGAATTGGATTTCCCAAAATTTTCCATATTGGAATCTATGCTAAGTTGGAGTCTCACTCCAAGTGAGGTTTTCTCCCTTTAAGATTTCATTTTATTTATATTAAGTATTTTTTTAATAAATTAGTGGTGCTTCTTTAGTTGATTTCTAAAGTATTTTACTTGTTCGAGATTTATACTTGATTATCAACTTGGCTTTAGTGAGGTTCTCACCCTTCAAGTTTTCCATTAATTGAATTGAGTATTTCTTATATAGTATTGTTTGTTTAAATACATGTTGTTAATTGAATTCCTATATATATTAAAATAATTGCTTTGGATAAATTGTGATGAATATCTTTTATTAATTGTTTCATACTTAGATTTCAATGGATACAACTTTTACTTGTTGGTTAGTTTCAAATGATTTCAGTGGATTGGTTGTACATGAATTGAGGTTGTCATTGGGAGAATTGGTTGTGAAATGTTATATGTTGTGTTTTGAGAGAATGGCTTGTTGCCATTTAGTGAAATTTATATTGTTGGTGTCCTTAAATGGACTTGATGCCATGTGGCTTTTGTTGGAAAGATCTCCTTGTTGGTATCCATCAATGGACTTGTTTTACAGGTGGCTTGGACGAAGAAGAGTATCCTTTTGTTGGAAACTTTAGAACACACGAAATATAACGTTAATTGTCTAATTGTAGAGAATCATAAAATTTGTACTATAGTATATTTTGTCGGACGTCTCATGGGCCGGGAATGGTGTTATGAGATGCTATGCCCGAGCCGCCGGCCTATGCTGGGTTACGCGCCCCCCATAGTAACTATGAGCTTTTAATTGCTTATTTTGTAAATTGAACTAATAAAAGCTGGTTAATCATACATACATGGCATTTGCAGGTAATGTTGGTGACGAGCCACATTACTGTCGGTTTGATATGCATTGCATTGCGGGTAACATTGGTGACAAGCCATGTTACTGTCGGTTTGAAATTCGCCAGCTGGATGTACATCCCCAGGCTGAAGAACATGTGCATGCACACATTCATGTAAACGAGATTAAAGTTGGAATGTATGGATTGAATGTTATAATTTATGGGTATTTATAATATGAGTAAATTGTTACATTTGATTGTTTTAAATGTCACTTCTTTTGAAATTGTATAAATTGCTTATTGTACAATATATTATCTTTAGTTGGTCTTTACTTAATTGCTATCATGCCTGGTAATTTTGGAGGGTTTTTACCTCACTATGATAGCGTTTTAACGCTATCAAACCATAACAGTTGATGCAGGTGTCTTTGGATGAGAAGTTGGAAGGTGGTGCAACTCAAGTCTACTGCAGTGTTTCTTTCCTTTGGTTTCCTTTTTAATTAATGTAATATGGAGACAATTGATTTGTATAAGCGCTATGGGCGCCACTTGTACAGTTTGATTTATATTGGACATCACATGTCTTGATATGCTTCCATTGCGTTTTAAATTTAAAAGAAAAAAATTATACTGTAAAGTAGATATTTGAATGTTTACACTCGAGTTTTCAGAACTCGGGCTCAATACCCGAGTAATGAATACCGGGGCGTTACATAAGCCGTACAGTATTGTTGGAAAAAGAGACGTTCACATAAGTCAGAAAGATGGAACGATCTTGAAATTGAAGGATGCCAGATATGTACCGAGTTTGAGACGGAACTTGATCTCAGTGGGGCAGTTGGCCGATACCAGATATGTGACGACTTTCACAAGTGACTCTTGGAAGATCATAAAAGGTGCTTTAGTGATATCTCGAGGCAAGAAGGAAGGTACTTTATATGTGACTTTCGGATCGTATAGCTCACTGGTAGTCGCATCAACTGGAGTGGATGGACAGTTATAGCATCAGAGGTTGGGACACATGACTGAAAAAGATATGAAAGTGCTATTGTCAAAGGGGAAACTATGAGGGTTGAAGTCTATCGACCTGGAATTCTGTGAGGATTGTGTGTATGGTAAACAAAAGAGGGTAAGTTTCAAGAAAACAGAACGCGCTCAAAAGACACATATGTTGAAGCTTGTACACACTGATGTGTGGGGACCGGCACAGGTATCATCTCTTGGTGGTTCACGTTACTTTGTTTCCTTTATTGATGATGTTAGTAGAAAGCTGTGGGTCTATTTCTTAAAGCACAAATCTGATGTATTCAATGTATTTAAGAAGTAGAAAGTACTGGTAGAAAATGAGACAGGTAAAATAGTAAAATGTCTCAGATCAGATAATGGGTGAGAGTATTGTGATAAGAGGCTTAAGGAGCATTTTACAACACATAGAATCAAATATAAAAAATATTTTAGGGACACTACATCAGAGCGGTGTGGCTAAGCGCATTAACATGACTATTCTTGAGCGCGCCAAGAGCATGAGGTTACATAGAGGGTTGCCTAAGACGTTTTGGGCAGATGCTATTAATATTGCCGTATATCTCATCAATAGAAGTCCCTCAGCACCATTAGATGATGGGTTACCAGAAGAAATGTGGACTGGGAAAGAAGTGAATCTTACACATCTCAAAGTATTTGGTTGCACTTCATGTGTTCACATTGATGCAGAGCATAGAAACAAGCTGGATGCGAAGTCCAGGAGGTGCACGTTTATAGGCTATGGGCAACATAATTTTGGGTACTGATTTTGGGATATAAAGAACCGAAAGATCATCAGAAGTAAGGACGTAGTCTTCAATGAAAAGTGATGCATAAAGACAATTTGCAGCAAAAACAGAATAAGGCCTATGAGAAGGAATTCGGAGAGTTGGAAGAGTTACCGGACACAGGTGTTACAATGCCACAAGATGAGCATGCATAGGAGCATGATGAGGCAGAACTACAGACACCGGTTGTAAGGAGGTCTACCCGGGAGAGAAGACCCAAGGTTCGATACTCACCCTCCTTACATTATCTACTACTAATAGATAATGATGAACTAGAGTGTCTTGAAGAGGCATTATGATCAAATACATGGGTTAAGTGAGAGCAGGCCATGGATGATGAGATGGACTATCTTGAATCTAATCGTAGTGGGAGCTAGTCACTCTATCTAAGGGTAACAAAGCTCCTCATAACAAGTGGGTTTACAGATTGAAGGAGGAGCATGATGGTTCGAAGCAATACAAGGCCAGACTGGTTGTGAAAGGTTTCCAACAAAAGGCAGGTATTGACTTCATTGAAATATTTTCACCAGTGGTGAAGATGTCTACGATTCGTATGGTCTTGAGTATAGTGGCTACAAAGGACTTACATTTAGAGCAACTAGATGTTAAGACAGCCTTTCTTCATGGGGATCTTGAAGAAGAGATATATATGCATCAGTCGACAGGATACGTGGCACCAGGAAAGGAGAACAAGGTGTGTAGACTGAAAAAAGTCTATATGGCCTGAAGCAGGTCCCGAGGCAGTGGTACAAGAAGTTCAACAGTTTCATGTCGGGAAACGGGTTTAGGAGATGTCATGCAGACCACTGTTGCTACTTGAAGAAGTTTGATAAGTCATACATCATCCTTCATTTGTACGTTGATGATATGCTTGTAGCTGGATCAAGCATGAAGGACATCCCAGATCTTAAAAGACAACTGTCTAGAGAGTTTGCCATGAAGGATTTAGGAGCTACAAAATAAATCTTAGGCATGAGGATAAAGTGTGACAGGGAAAACAAGAAGCTAGTTTTGTCACATGTAGAGTACATAGCCAAGGTACTTGATCGATTCAGTATGGGAGGTGCTAAGCCGGTTAGCACTCCATTAGCCAACCACTTCAAGCTTTCGAAGGAGCAAGGTGTGAAGACGCAGGAAGAACGAGACTACATGGCTAAACTCTCTTATGCGTCAACTATAGGAAGCCTCATGTATACTATGGTTAGCACGAGGCCAGATATTGCTCAAGCAGTGGGAGTTGTTAACAAGTTCATGAACAACCCCGGGAAGCAGCATTGGGAAGCTGTGAAGTGGATCCTCAGATACCTAATAGGTACTGTGGATGTAGGGTTGTGTTATGGAGGATCGAAAATCGAGCTACAAGGCTACGTCGATTCAAATTTAGTAAGAGATATTGACAGTAGAAGGAGCACTACAGGGTATGTCTTTACCCTGGGTAGTGCTGCAGTCAGTTAGGTCTCTCAGTTATAGAAGATAGTGTCCATCTGTACAATGGAAGCAGAGTATGTTGCAGCTACAGAAACGCGCAAGGAAATGGTGTGAATGCAAGGTTTTATGAAAGATGGATTGATTGCTCTGGAGAAGATCCATACAGTGACAGTCAGAGTGTAATACACTTGGCTAAGAAGCAAGCAGATTGTAAGCTATACAGTGACAGTCAGAGTGTAATACACTTGGCTAAGAATTCAGCCTTTCATTCAAGAACCAAGCACATTGACATCAGATATCACTTCATACGTTCATTACTGGAAGATGGATTGATTGCTCTGGAGAAGATCCATACAAGTGAGAACATTGCTGATATGTTGACCAAGGTAGTCACACGGGAGAAGCTGAAGCTCTACTCAGCTTTGATTGGTCTTCAGGCTTGAAGACAAGGCGGTGGTGCACTCCGGATGTAGAAGACGAAGGACTATGGTGATGTGTCTCCAAGTGGGAGATTGTTGAGGTGTGGAGCCAATCACACCAGGAGGTGGTTGGGTGCCTGACGGTCAGTGGATCGGGCGCCCCAATGCCCAGGGCGGGCGCCAGACCAGGTTTGGTTGGACGCCCAAAATTCGGATAGATTTCCCCCAAGCACGCTGGACACATTTTGTATTGGGCGGGCGCCCGACCAAGCCTGATCGAACGCGAAGTGATTTGCGAGGTTTCCTATTTTGAGTTCTATTTTCAGGTTTTACTATATAAAGGGGTGTAATCCGAAATTAGGGTATACAATTAGGTTTTCTATATGTCCAAACTGAAAAAGAGGGAAAATGTTAGCAAAAAGGGCCATCTCTGTGTATGGGAGCATCAGAGAAGGTGAGTATATTGCTTATAACTTTGTCTTCTTCTTAGTGGAACTTTACACCTATGATTTTTTATCCTTGTTGGGGTTTTTTCACGTAAAATTTGTCTTATGGTTTGTTGGTTTGTTTCAATTCCGCTTCTAGTTATTATTTCTTCATGTTTATTGTTTGTGGGTGAGACTGAAGATTGGATCTCGGTTCACCGGCGTTGTTGGCCTGCTGCACAACACAATACATTGTATAATCCTTCATACAAGCAAAATAAAATGTTAATTCCTCTTAGTGGTATAATGCTATGAAAGACGAGTTAAAATTCATGCAGGACAATGGAGTCTAAGACCTTGTTGAGTTGTCTGAAGGAATTAAGCCGATTGGTTATAAATGAGTATTTAAAACCAAATGGGACTTCAAGGGGAACATCAAAAGGTATAAAGCCAAATTTATTACCAAATGTATCTACCAACGAGAAGGCATTGACTACAAAGAGACTTTCTCTCCAATTTCAAAGAAAAACTCATTTCGAATCATTATAACTCTTGTAGCTCATATGGATGTGGAACTTGAACAAATTGACATTAAGACTATGTTTCTCAATGGGGATCTTGATGAGAAGATATACATGTTACAACCAGAGAGTTTTGAAGTTGAAAGCTCAAAACAACAGGTTTGTAAACTTAAGAAATCCATATACGGATTGAAATAGGCGTCACATCAATGGTATCTAAAGCTTCATAAGGTGATTTTCTCATACGGTTTTGTAGAAAACAGAGCGAATGAGTGTATTTACAGTAAAATCAGTGGGAGTAAGTTCATCATCTTGATTCTGTAAGTCGATGACATATTATTAGCCAACAATGACATTAGGATGTTGCATGATACCAAGAAGTTTTAATCTCAAAAGTTTAATATGAAAGATCTTGGCGATGCTTCCTTTGTCATAGGCATCGAGATTCATAGAGATAGATCTCGATGACTGCTTGATTTGCCACAGAGAGCATATATTGGTAGGATACTTGCGTGATTTGGCATACAGAATAACACTCCTAGTCAATCACCCATTGTGAAGGGTGACAAATTCAAAGTTTTCAATGCCCCAATAATGGTTTAGAAAAGAATTGAATGAAGAAAATTTCGTATGCATTAGCAGTGGAGAGTATAATTTATGCTTAGGTCTGTACGCGCCTGAATATTACCTTTGTGGTTGGAATGTTGAGCAAGTACCTCTCTAATCCAGGGATTCAGACCGCAGTAAAGAAAGTGTTGTGCTACCTACAACGGACAAAGAACTCCACACTCACAAAGAATCGATCATCTGAATTTGGTCGGATATTCAGACATGGATTATGCTGGCTGCATCGACACAAGAAAGTCCACGTTTGGTTATATTTTTCTTACGAGCGGAGGAGTCGTGTCCTGAAAAAGTGTAAAGCAATCTACCACAATATCATCCACTATAGAGGAAGAATTCATCACATGTCACGAAGCCACAAATCAAGCGGTGTGATTACAGAGTTTTCTCATTGGTTTACGGGTCTTGGAGCATATCCCGAAACTTATGAGAATATTTTGTGATAGCTCAGTTGTGTCTCTAACAACAATAAGTACTCATCAAGGTTGAGGCATATCGACGTAAAGTATCATATTGCAAAGGATAGAGTGCAGGATCATCAAGTGTCTATTCAGCTTATCAACACTAAAGAAATGATAGAAGATCATCTCACTAAAGGGCTTCTTGTGGCGCCATTTCAGAAGTATATTGTGTTTATGGGAGTCATTGACCTCGCAGATACATTTAGTTAGTGGGAGTTTTCATATTTAGTTTTGATCTATTTTGTTTAGACATTCATAGAGATCTCATTTATTTTAATAATTCCATCTATTGGTTTACGCTATTTTCTCTCTTTTGGTGTGTACAACTTATGTTTTGAGAAAGTATAACTACAGTTTGTCTCATCAGAGACATCTTAAGAAGCTTCAAGAACCTCTTAAAGATAGGTACTTTTTATCACACTTGAGTGTAGCCTTCATACTACACGACTATGTTCACAATATTCGTCATTAAGTGGCGATACTAGTGACCGTGATTTGTCTCACTTCACCTCAATTAATATTATGTAGACTACCATGATCTGGTATTAGTAATCTTGATGGAATAAATTAAAAAAAAGACGTTGTCCACAGAATCCGACATATCGGTTGACCACTTAAGTAGAATTTAAATCCATGACATTGAACAGTATAGCCCAAGTGGGAGAATATAAGTTTTCTATATAGTGGGCCCAACTGATCAATGGCCCAGATTTAAGACAGATGTCAGAAATATGTGTGGATTGATCAGTGGACCTCATTACAGATGTGATCATGTAAAACATAGAGGGGTAGTGTGTCTAAACTGCCATGTCGTAGTATTATAGTTGGACATGGACTCTAAGATAGCCAAATTCGTGTGGAGTAAGAGGGGTTGCAGTGTTGTGATGAGTTTCAAATATTGCAACACCCACCTACGAATTGTTATAAAAGGAGTAATGGGTCCCCAATCTAGAACATACATAGAAAATTATTTTCTCCAGGTTTTCTCTATGGTAGTTCAAGGTGCAAAAGATTTAGAGCAAAGAAACAGATAACGCAATTAGGTACGCTAATTATTCAAGTTATTCAATCTCCATACTCGATCCACTGCACGGACCTTCAATTTCGTAATATCAGTTCTAACACCCATAACCTATTTCATTGCATTCTCCCTACCTTTTCATGCGTTCATATAATTGACTTCAACTCCATGTGTCTCTAACATTCCATGTATAATATCACTTAGCATGCATGCTAAATCGAACTTCATGCTACTCATGGTAAATTCACTGCTTATCTTACTGTGTGCTTGTCGATGATGTCTCCCTGTCCCCTTATAAGCTGCTCTACGTTTACCACTACCTATCTCCCTGGAAGTTGCCTGATGTTGACTTGTTGGCTTGGAATACAAGGTACATATATGTTCAAATATGTATGTCTTTAATTTGAAAACACAAACACCATCCAATCTTGATGCATGCTCCGTCCAACTGTAATTTTCTACAAGAAGTTTTACAGTGTATCTTTGTTTGTTTAATTTCAGCACCTTGTATTGGAAGTGATTTTGCATTGCATTCTTACTCAAAATACTCCTCAAATTAACTTAACATATGTCCGGTGACTATTTCATTGGGAGCACCAACCAAATCTAGATATTCCAAGGCATCCACATTAATGAATGCAACAACATATATATGTATGTTCAGTGGATCCATTTTGGATGGTACAACCACAACATCCACTGGAGTATGACTTGATGGAGTTAATGATCCAGGAATATTTGCATGTTCTTCAATGAATGATACACTAAAATCCAGGTTCAAGTTTGATGGTCGCCCACAACTATCAACCCTTGGATCATGTCTCACTTTATTGGATGATGGGTTTGTGATATGTATATTGTAATGACCCGAGATTTTGGGAGCGTGTATACACGCATGAGAGTACAAATGGCTACATTTACCTAGTACATATGTGTAAACCCATTAATCTTGCCATTGCAATTGTCTATTTACACTAAGTACTTAACTGCCGATCATAAACTTATATATTATAATGAACCAGGTCCTTGGAATAATTTAACTATTTATTTAATAAATTACGTGACATACAGTATTGATAAATTCATAATAAATGACCCGTAAATTTTTATAATAAATTAAATAATAATTTAATTGATTATTTAGTGAATTACATAACTTAATATATTAATAAATTAATAATAAATCAACTGTAAGGAATTTATGTAGGATCCCTTTATTAAAGTTGCTCAAAATAAACCCCAGAATAGTGTAGAAGCATCAGATTTCACAAAATACATAAATTTACAATAATTACGAAAATGCCATCAGTTAAGCTTAAGTTAAACTGACGATTTTAAGTATGCCAGTTTATGACAATCAATTTTATGCTAAGCTTCATATATAAGTTTAAGGGCACATTTTAGCCGTTCACGTCGAATTTCAGCCCTCTGATCATCCTACAAATGCTCTAATCAGAAATCGGGTCATAAGTGGGCCATCGGACCTCGGATCTGCCTCATTTTTGGTGTCATGCCTTAAAATCATGTGGCCTACCTGATGAGTGGTGTAGATTTTACATATACATCATTGTGAGACCCACGTGTAAATAGCACCATCAATGTGAGCGGTCAAATGCGTTTGACCGCGACTTCTCTTCCTCGCCGAACGCTGCAACAGCATTACACGATGTCCGTCCAAGCGACACACGCCGTCCATCTGTGGGCCCCTTCTGGAAAATCTAAGCCATCCATTCCCTCCCTCTGCCCCACGCAAGGAGTCCCCTTGAACCTTTTTCACATCGGTCGTACATCCGATTTTCTTCAAATCGTCGTCTGAATCAAAAGAGGCCAATATCCAGACCGTTACTTCGTATGGTAGCCTGGGAGATGCTCTGTTAGAGTCATGTGGACCCCACCTAGGTCTCCAACATTTCACTTGTGGCTTTGTTTGCAAGAAACGATAACGGAATCCTTCTCCAACTCAAACTCCACAAACGTCGGTCTGGTTGTCTTGCCGCAAACACCAGCTATCCAAGTCCATCTTGGACCGTTCAAACACATCTACGGTATTGTATAAAACCCCCCTAGGTGTCATTTTCCTTGAAGAGAAACGTAGAGAGAGTGAAGGTCGGGTAGAGAGAGAGAGAGAGAGAGAGAGTTATTTCTCTGCCAGAGAGAACATCTGCTCGAGAGAGAGAGAGAGAGAGAGAGAGAGAGAGAGAGTACCGATGTGATGTGTTAATATAATGCGGTGCTCATTATCAATCAACACGAATTTCTAGTGGGCAGGCTTCGATCAAATCGGTAAGCCACAGAGCATACGTTCGTACCGACAAAGTGTCGATGTGATGTGTAAACGCAATGTATATTGATTAGGATTTTTTATGGGCAAGATCTGATTTAATCGGCAAGCCACAAAGCACACGCCCAGATTGATATTGATGGAAAAATGCTATGCACTATAGATGGTGAGATGAGCAAGGGGTTGAGAAGGGATTAAATATTGCCCAATGTTAATACAGAGATGGACAAAGCTGATTAAAGATCTAGTGGTTAGATGGACGGAAGTATCACAAGGATTGGATTGAGGCTCGGGTGGCTCGGTTGGCTTTGGCTTGAATTGGATTTGGTTATACCTAGGTTGGACTTTCCTAAAGCTCTTTTCTCTACTTGGTGGAGGGATGGAATGGCTAAGTTAAGGGTGTGGGTGAAGGGAGTGAGTTGTGGATGATTGGGTGTGTTGAAATGAGAAGGGGAGGGGGCTATAAATAGCCCCCAAGCCTGATTTTCTAATAATGCTTGCCGAGATTAGAGGTAAAAAGTCGTTGGAGGTCTAGGATTTAAGATTGCCACATGACAACATCTCATGGCTTCGATTGGGTGGTAAAGGGGTAAATTTGGCTGAGAGGGAAGGGCATCGAAGTACAACCACTTTTCCGCACACTTGAGAGTTGAAAAAGGAAAGTTTACATGCTTAGGGGGCACCCTCCCCAGACAAGAGGGGTGCCACGTGGGTGGCGGCACCCAGGGTGCCGCAAGTACCACACTTCGCTCCCTGCTTTGGCAAGTGAGCTCCCTTATGCATATGGAGACTCTCTGCCATGATAGGGGAGATGTCATGTCATTGGCCGCACCCAAAGTGTCTCCACAATCATAAATCGGTCCCAAATTTTGTAGGGGAGCTCCTGGCATGGTGTATTACCTCTGGTTCACTCGGTTTTCCTTTATTGTGATCCTAAGTACTAATGAGTCTAGATTTAGGCTTAGAATGGGCCTGGACTGGGCTTGCACTTTTGACTCAGTTTGGACTTGTTTTGGGCTGATTGGGTTGACTTAATTGTTTGGGTTTGATAGGGTGTGAATGGGTTGAGTTCAGGGCTCAGGATTCCTAAGGTTTAGGCCTCTAGGGTTAAGGTTTAGGTTTGGATTAGGATTAGGGTTTAGAACTTGAATTTGGATGAGTTGTGTTTGATCCAATTCAATCAGCTTATTGGCTTGGGGTGCCTACACAAGCTTACACGACCTTTATTCTAACACTATATTCACCAAGCGTTGTCTTCAAAATATTATGCATTTTAACTATGAGCTCCTCATATGTAATTTCAGTGCTCACAACAAAACATTTAGTTTCGCTACCCTGATATAAGAATCTCCATTTTTCATATATAAACTCCACATCATAATAGTATAATATGGCCCAAAGAGCCATCATCTTCAAATATTGTTGTACGTACAAAAAGAAAGTGTAAAATTTTAGACTTCGAATGATAATATAAAATACACTAAATATAACTAGATCACACCTAGATACTTGGGATCACAAATGTGTCTGTGTAGCTAAGTGCGATCCTAGGCACATAGGTGTGATCCCAGGTGCAATCGTTGTTGTGCATTTACAACGGATTGGCCCCATTGTGTATTTACACCTAACCTTGTGTCGATATTATAACCGGAAGACAGATGAGTAATGATGGTCATTGTCGAAGTGTGGAAAAAAATAAGCTAAAGACTAAAAAAATTTGTTGGAAATGTAAGAAGAAAGATATTCTCCAGCAGATCAATTGACGTGGGATCCAAAACGAAGATAAAGTTGCATCGGAGGTTCACCGACGAGTCGCGGGAAAGTGTGGAGGCTCCGAACAAATACCTTTCAATTGTCGGAACCTTCAGAATATATGGCGGTCTACCTCTTTGGAAAAAATTTAAATAGAGTAAATGGCCCTCTCATTAGTCTCAACCTCACATTTGAGCTTTGGAATAGCTCTTGTGGAGCCCACTAGGCCGTCATGAGTTAAATTTTGTGGTGTCTAGTCGATGAAGGTTGTAATTTCAGGGCATGGGCCTGAGTTTGAAGGAAAACAACATCACAGGTGGTTTGCAGAAGAAACAATTGAAAATAAACGCCTAACATTAATGGACATTTATGGGGGCACAGAGGGGTTGAATCTAATTTAACTAGTGCTTTCTGGAGTTCCAGGACTGACTGAATAAAATTCGCTGATCAGATATCCCGTGGAGGGGCATATTTGTGGTTTAGTGGGACCCACTTCATAAATTTAAAAAGATAGATGCAATCGTTGTGCCAGCTCCCCGAGTAGCAGAGGCATTTTCGACCTAATAAGTTTCAGAAGTTGTTAGAGGATGAAAAAAAAGCTATTTGAAAGTGAGGCCATTTTCTAGTGTCAATCAAACTGTAGGACAATTTTGGTAACAATCCCTCCACATTTGAGGGCAATCTGGGGGCATTGAAAATAAACGCCTAACATTAATGGACATTTATGGGGGCACAGAGGGGTTGAATCTAATTTAACTAGTGCTTTCTGGAGTTCCAGGACTGACTGAATAAAATTCGCAAATCAGATATCCCGTGGAGGGGCATATTTGTGGTTTAGTGGGACCCACTTCATAAATTTAAAAAGATAGATGCAATCGTTGTGCCAGCTCCCCGAGTAGCAGAGGCATTTTCGACCTAAAAAGTTTCAGAAGTTGTTAGAGGATGAAAAAAAAGCTATTTGAAAGTGAGGCCATTTTCTAGTGTCAATCAAACTGTAGGACAATTTGGTAACAATCCCTCCACATTTGAGGGCAATCTGGGTATCGATTGGGACCGGTCGAAACTCTTTGCCCCACCATCATAAATGTTTTTTATCCATGCCGTCCATTCATTTTGGCATATGATTTCAGGGCATTATCCTAAAAAATGTGGAAAAAATGTGTCACATCGAAAGCTAATTGGACCACACCACAGGAAACAGTGGGGATACCTTTGAAAACTTCTCATGGCCACAAAAGTTCTCGATCAAGCTGATTTTTTTTGTTTTAACTTCATCCAGGTTTACGTGACTTGATGAACAGGGTGGATGGAAATAAACATCGTGGTGGCCCTAAGAAAGTTTCAACTGTGGGTGTCAATATCCTTACTAATTCCTATAGTGTGGCTCACTTGAGCTTTGGATCTGTCTCATTTTTGGGCATACGCTCAAATGAGCTTGCAACATGAGTGGACGGCGGGGATAAAACACATGCATTATGGTGGGACCCACGGAGCATTTCTGGCACCGACGAGTAGCGAGCACGGTAGCTGCGGGGTCACTATCGAATCATATCCATTTTCAACCCACGTGCGTTGACCGCTTGTTGAACCGACGGTATTGATTGTTTTTTCACCAAGTCATCTATGCGGTGTGCGGTAGGTGTATCTTATTCACGCTGAGATGCACCCACTCACGTGCCGGGTTGTAACTTGCGCAGCATGTATGAATTGGCTTAGCCAATGAGTGGATGATGTGCGGCCTGCCTCACAACAAGATGATGGGCCGTTACTGTGGGGCCTACCTTGATATATGTTTTTTATATCCACGCCCGTCCATTCATTTTGCCGGATCATTTTAGGACATGAGCCAAAAAAGAATATTCAGACCATACTACATAAGAAAGTAGTAAAATAACACCCTGTCATTAAAAACTTCTAAGCCATTCAACCAATTCATAAGGTCACATGAACCTGGATGAAGAGGAAAAACAAATATCAGCTAGATCCATAAGTTATGTGGCTTTTTAATGATCAATCACTACTGTTTCCTAAGGTATGGTCCACATGAGATTTAAATCTTCTTCATTTTTTAGCTGATGCTTTAACATGATTTGAGAAAACAAATGTACGAATACATATATCAAGGTGGGCCGAGGGTGAGGGCTGCACGCAATAGCTCTTTATATATTTTTTTTATCACACGCACTCACACACCCCCACACGCATGCCCTGTACTCACACCGCAATGGTGGCCGAACCCATGACATCTAGTTGAAACTCTTGCGAGTCTACCACTGGAGCAAGTAATCTGCTCCCTACAATATCTTGAAGTGCTGACGCGACAACACAACAGCACGGGACGTGTGAGATTTATACATTCGAGCCCGTGGGTAATAGGGCACACGTGTGCCGTGCAGCACTCTGCGTCTCTTGCTTTACCTGGTGCGGCTTCGGTGGATCCGGATCCACCAAGGTAGGTGGGACCCCTGACTGTGGGGCTCAGAGTGATGCATGTTCCTTAAATCCACACCGTTCAACCATTTTGAAGGCTCATTTTAGGGCATTATCTAAAAAATGAAGCTGATCCAAATCTTAGGTAGACCACACCACAGGAAACAGTTGTGATTGAATCCCCACCATTAAAAACTTCATGGATTCCAAGTGAAAAAAAAATCGCCATCCAAACTGTTGATAAGGTCACTGTTAAAACTAGAAAAATTGTGCTCGTCATCAGTTTTTTCTTGTGTTTCATTATTTTAGGGGAATTCTGAGTATAGAGACATTTATAGACAATCATAAGTAATCAACAAGTGTACACAAGAGAGATATCGCAAGGCAAATTTTATTCCATAGATTCTGAGATCTTTTACATTCCAGGCTGTGATACTGGTCACGAGCATTTAATTACATCAACGGTTGATTACCCTTGATTAGAAAGCAAAAGATTAATCCGCCGGGGATTATGGTCTTGAGTTCATGGTCGTATAGACCTATTTGTTTTCTTGTTATGGACTGAGCCACATTTCTTTAGACAAGTCAGATGTCTATGTCCCATTTTCCTTCGGATTGTCCGAGTTGAAGGACTGTCAGGATTTGAGTGGTACAACTCTGAGCCCGCGCCTGTTACTGTGAACAGGTGACCGCTGGAATACACGAATATCGAACGTTGGTCCGATAACCCAAGGCCCGCGCCCGTATTTTTATGACGAGTGACCTTAGGAACGCACTCCGCAACTTCCTGAGCGAGGTTTTTAATTGAGTGGTGCAACTCTGAGCCATTGGCCTCTAGAATACACGAACATTTAAATGTTGGTCGGCATAACCCGAGGCTTGCGCCCGTATTTTTATGATGGGTGACCTTAGGAATGCACTCTACAACTGCCTCATCAGCTCAACCGACGGACCTATTGTCGATGGGTAGGGCATCGACTGTCTTTTTCATAATTGCAATCCATAGCAGGATGTTTTAAGCATTGTTAGAACTTTTTTGTTTGTGGTTTTTCATGGTGACCATAATCCCTTAGGTTTAGCCTCGAACCTTTATCCGGGATGAATGAAATATATTTTTTCTGGAGTCGGGTGACTCGTCTTCGAGAGCATTCCCTCTTTTGAGTGTTTTTCAATGATCTATTTGAGATCGAATAGGCTACATCGAGCCGAGATCCTTTGAGGATTTAAATCCAATGGGCTGGATTGGTCGTTTTCGATGCTTGTAAGTGGCTAAGTGCCGGGTCCGGTGGATACCCGCATATCCCAATTTATGATGAATGATGGAGATCGGTGCCTCGTAAATGTTTAACTCGGCTGTTTGATAGCCTGAGCACTTTAGCTTTGTCTTAGCATCTTTGATATCGCGATTGTTTTCATTTGGCATTAGTCGATTTCCGAGCCAACATGGCACTTCCCAGGGCTAAAAATGACTGAGTAGTGGACCTGTTTACAGTCTGATCAGGGCATTCAGTGAATATCATCGATGACCGCCTTTGAACAGGGGTGAATTTTGTCCATGAGGATCGCGGTGCGATCGTATTTCGATTTGTTTAGCATAGGTCAATTCCTTAGCCAACATGGCACTTCCCAGGACTAAAAACGACTAAATAATGGACCTGTTTACGGTCTGATCAAGGCGTTCGGTGAATATCATCAATGATCATCTTTGAACAGGGGTGGATCATGTCCACAAGGATCGCGGTGCGATCGCATTTCTATTCATGTAGCATAGGTCGATTTCCGAGCCAAAACGACACTTCCCAGGGCTGAAAATAGTTAAGTAATGGACCTGTTGACTACTTGATTAGGGTATTCGAGGGTCCTCAGATTGGATGACCTCGTCGCGATGCATGATTATGATGTATCATGTCATGAAGAAGAAAAGTTTTCCTCTCGGGCTTGGTCCAATTCCGCCCAATTCTCCTCTGTTTCGGCCGTTTTCGACTCTTTTGGGAGGATTCCCGGAGTTGCAAAAGTGGCTAAGTGTTAGTTGTTTTTTTTATCAAAACACTGATTTGGGCCATTTACCGTTGACCGTTGGAGAATCCGATCCAGGGGATGGGAAGATCTCGTCGGTGTGCATCTAGGAGAGGCGGTTTGATCGAAAACTGATCCCGATCGAAGGCGGGTCGTACGATAGAAGGTCCACCCCCCCAATCAGCGTCCAGGCACATGGAGAGGGGTGTGTGGGCGCATGTGTCATCTGCAATGGGCTGATGGGCGCATGTGAGCCCATCTCTCAGGCGCATGTGCCCCACTTTGTACAAAAACGGATGGAAAACAAGGGTCCCGGGCGCATGTGGCTTTGGACATGCGTCCAAGCCTCATTGGTGGGCGCATGTGGCCCCTGGACTTGGTGTTTTTTCATGATTTTCGGCCCCAAAAAGAGTGGGCGCATGTGATCCAGCACTTAGTGCATTTTGCCTTTCCTGGCGAGAGAAAGCCGACGCATGTGCCTCTGCGAAGTGGGGAAGCCCTGGCACTTAGAGAATTTCAAGATTTTTCTCTGCACTTGTCTCCGACGGGGAAAATCCCTTTCCGACGAGGGATTCCGGCAAGGGAAACCTATCCGACGGTAGTGCAATTTTGGGTTCCGGCGAGGGATTTCGAAGTGAGCGCATGCACCTCTTGCGTAGCTCTGAGGTCAAAAGAAGGTGATGTCGCCTCATGTCATCAGGTGACCCTGCTATTTATAGCAGTGCAATCAGGTTCGGGTCTGACCCGACGGGTATTTCCTGGCGCATGTGTTTCTGGAGTGTTTCCCGGCGCATATGTTGGGCGGAAGTGTTGAGTGCAAGGTGTAACACTCGTACCCTAATTAGCCCTCCGTACACCTCTTTTCCGAACTCGGCATACTCGGAACAGTCCAAACCTGCGAGTTTCGATTAGACACCCTATTTTAGTACCGCAACGACCCGAGACTTGTACCCCGGCGACTGCACGGACGCCATGACTCCAACACCGCGCGGCACGCTCCGTTTTGATACCTAGTTTGAAAGATGCGTACTTGTGCGCAAATCAAGGCGAGCCACGCTACACATGCATGATGTGGGCCCCACTTGCACAAATCCCTAGGTTGTCCCATTAATCAATCAAACATCCCATCAATCAATCTAGCATCAATCAATCAAGTGTCTCATCAAGTACATCTCTTTCTCTCCTCACAAGTCAACTTAAGCCCATACCTAAGCCATCCACTCTCATGATTGCCCCATCCCCTTGCTATCATCATTTTCTTTTCAAATACCATCTATGTCTCAAGTCCCTACACCACAAGTGCCATACGTAGCCACTCCATTTGAGAGAGAGAGAGAGAGAGAGAGAGAGAGAGAGAGAGAGAGAAGTAAGAAAAGAAAGAGATTAGTGGGTGAGATTGAAGGGTTAAGAGAGAGTTTTTGGTGAGCTTAGGTGATTAGAGAAGGAGATCCACCCCATCATGACCATCCGATCGACTATCCGACCCGATCCAACCGTCCATTTTCGAGTGAGTGCTAAGGGGGGACATAAACTCCCCCTTTCCCTTATTTTCCCTTCATATTTTGGGCCCAAAAGTGGGCCATGCTGTGGGACAGCGTGCCCCGCACGCTGCCACAGTGTGGACCACCTTGTGTGGCCCACCATAATGCTTTATTTTTATTTTTCCCCATTCTTTGAAACACAAAGATCTAGATGAAGGATAATACAAGGATTATCTTGATCCAAAGCTAATTGGGCCCACCATGAGATGGCCCAGCTGATGAATGTAGACCCCACCAGGCAAAGATAACCAAAAAAAAAAGAAAAAAAAATATAGCAATGCCGCTGGACAGCCAGCGTCCAGAGGACGCTGCTGCCCAGCAGCGCTGGGGCGAAGCCTAATTTGGGCGTTAAACATGGGGCCCACTCGTGGGACCCACCTTGATGTTTTGACCTTATCCACACCGTCCGTCTGTTTCTCCAGACCATTTTAGGGGTGGGTACCAAAAATGAAGCAGAGCCAGATCTCAGGTGGACCACACCATAGAAAACAGTGGAGATAATGAAGCCCACTGTTGAAACTTCTTGGGCCCACCGTGATGTTTGTAGACATTTTCACCTGCCCAATATTGGGCTCATTAGGTACCCAATGAGCTGGGGAACCTGATGAATGGAATGGATCATACCCATGTGGGCCCCACCTGAAATAAACAAAGGACAAAAAAAAAGAGAGTCCAACGCTGGACGGTTCCAACGTCTGAGAAGTTGTGAACGTCCAGCGTCTAGACGCTGGGCTTTGAGTGGGGTCCCCACTCGTGGGACCCACCTTGATGTTTTTGATCAATCCGTGCCGTCCATCTGTTTTCCCAAATCATTTTAAGGCCAGGTCCCGAATCTGAATCAGATTCAAATCTTAAACGGACCACATCACATGAAACAGTGGGGGAGATGATGCCTACTGCTGTAAACTTCCCAGCCCACCTTGGTGTCTGTGGGCCGTATCAGATACCCAATATAGGACTCTTTGGGTCCCCCATGAGATGGGGAACCCGATGAACGGAGTGGATCACCCTCATGTGGGCCCCACTGGACCAAAACCAAGAGAGAACAAAAAAGAAAGAAAGGAAGAAAGAAGCAGGAGAGGCGCAGCCTCTTTGACGCTGAGAGTACCCAGCGTCCATGACGCTGAGAGTACCCAGTGTCCATGGACGCTGGGCTCGTGATGCCCAGCTGTGGCCCACTCTGTGGGTCCCACCATGATGCGTGTGCTATATCCACACCGTCCATCCATTTGGGGGGATCATTTTAGGGCATGATCTCAAGAATAAGACAGATCCAAATATCAGGACAGCCCCACCATAGAAAACAGTGGGGACAGTGACCCTACCGTTGAAACCTCCCTACGGCCCGCCATGATGTTTAATTGAGATCCAACATGTTCATAAATCCACACACGTGTGGAAGAAAAGCAAACAAAAATATCAGCTTGATCCAAAACTCAATTGGGCCCACCTAGAATGTATGTGTTTTATCTATTCCTTCCATACGTTTTTTTCCAACTCATTTTAGGGCGGAGCCCAAAATTTAAGCATATCCAAATGTCAAGTGGGCCATGCCATGGGAAACAGTGGGAATAATGATTCCACCGTTGAAACCTTCCCAGGCCCTACAGTGATGTTTAATTGTCATCCAACCTTTTCATAAGATCACATGGATATGAATGGAGGGGAAAACAAAAATATTAGCTTAATCCTAAAAACTAAGGCGACCCCAGGGGATCCCACGCTGCAGACAGCGTGCGTGCGTGCGCTGCCCAGCTGATGTCCCATCCTGTGGGTCCCACCATGATGTATTTGTTTTATTCATGCTGGCCTTCTGTTTTTCTATGCCACTTTAAGATATGGCCCCCATAATGGGGCAGATCCAAATGTTAAATGGACCACACCCGCAGGGAATAGTGGTCATTGACGCCCACCATTGAAAACTTCATTGGGGCCACTGTGATGGTTATTTTCCATCCAACCAAAGGTTTTGGGCCCATCTTTGGGGTCCACCTTGGTGGATGCATTGTGTAGCATGCCAACTGTTTGACCGATGCGTGGGGCCCGATTTGAATGGGCTTCACTTAGGATATTGTGGTGATTGAATACCTACCATTGAAACTTCCTAAGACCGATGATGTGTATTTGCTATCCGACCAGTGGGCAGGGCCCACCATGGTCCTTCCTTTGATAAATATGTTTTATCCATGTCGTACACTATTTTTGTCGGCCTATTTTGTATGTGCAGGCCCCAGTATGGGGCCGATGTGGTCTCAAGTGGGCTATGCCGCGAAGACCTTTACATTTTCAATGGGGCCCACAGTTCGGGTCCCACTCTGTGTATATATATATATATATATATATATATATATATATATATATATATATTATAGGCCATTCAAGGCCAACATTACATGATATGTCTGGTAACATGCTAGTATACTTAGCTTGATAGGTCACACTGATAATATGCTTAGTGTAATGAATATCATGCCCATTCATTTGTACATACGCATCATATATATGCCTGACTATGGACGATGTCGATCATAGCATATGCCTTACAGCTTGAGATATTTAGGGGACCCGTATGAGATAGGGTCACCCCACATGATTGCACGGTATGCGCAGGTTTGGTGCATGGCTTTGATGGTATGACTCATGCATCTCGCATTATACATGTCATGATCAGATTCTCACCCCGGCGGCATTGGGGTTGTGACCACCACAGTCACATCGTGGATGGTAGGAATGGACACCAGAAATATGTTCTAGCACTTGGGCGCCAAAGATGTCCTTGGGTGAAAGTCCCTAAACCCTGTGGTACCAATAGGATGCTCCAATGTCTAGACCGAGTGGATATATGAGCGCACGAGGGCCAAATACCAGTAAGCCGCGTCTCCCACTGTGTCGGGGTCGGTTGGAAGGCGGTGTGACCTTACCCGCCAGGGTGCAAAGGGGTATATACTAGGTTGAGTTTGACCAGCTGTGGACCCTCGCCGATTTCTCCGTGCTCCCACACGACGTCGTTCTCCCTTTCCTTTCGGAAGAAGAAGAAGAAGAAGAGGTGCGTGCGTGCGAAATCGCCGTTTGTGCCACTGGCTTGCCTCGTTCTCGAGGGCTTCGTTTGGTTGTCGTATTGAGCTGGATGTGTTTAAGTGAATTTATATAAGACCAGAGTCGCCACTAGCCAGTTACTTCGAATCTACAGTCGGCTAGACCCCGTAGAAACGTTAGAGAAGGGAATCCGAAGATTCCTTCCTCTAAAATGACTCCTGTTGATCTGCGGTCAGAGATTCAAGGTAAGGGATCACGGTTACAGGGTGGGAAGAGGTTAAGCACCCCACACACTGCCCGTACCGAAGTACGGTCTCTACTTCACAGAATCGATCGGATACTTGAAAGTCTAGTTTAATCCTCGTATATTCTCATGTATGATATGATGCATGAATGCGGGTCTGAACAGTAAGAGTTTCTGATGGGCAGGTTCCAACAACGGGCAAGCCCAGAGCGTACGCTCGAACTGACAGGTGCTTAATGTAAGACGTATGCAGTGTGCTTGAATGATCAAGGTGTTTTATGGTGAAGCATGAATGCAGGTCTGAACAGTAAGAGTTTCTGATGGGCAGGTTCCAACAACGGGCAAGCCCAGAGCATACGCTCGAACTGACAGGTGCTTAATATAAAGACATATGCATGTGTGTTTGAGTAATCAAGGTGCTTGTAGTGAAGCAGGGGGGTTGGAAGAAAAGTAAATGTTGCACTTATGCTAGATGCAAATGAGATGATGCTGGAAAAGAGTAGCTGGGTGGACGGAGGTGTCGCAAGGGTTGGCTTCGAGTGGCTGGATCAAGACTTAGATGGCTTGGGAGGCTTGGACCAGTGGTCAGGCTGGGCTGGACCAGGGTTAGACTCTCCTCACTCGGGCTCTCCTTGGTGGAAAAATGGGCTAAAGGGTGGAGAGATGGACTCAGAGCTCTCGGGCTGAAATGGACTCGAATGGCTTCGAATGGATTGTTGAAATGAGAAGGGGAGGGGGGTATTTATAGCAGCAGAGAGTGGCAGAAGTCGTAATTTTGTCCGGGCGGCCTGCCATGGGCCGCCCGTACGGCCGCTCCTCGGTTTCCAGCGAGTACGGCCGTTCCCTCGGGGCTGCTGTTGGACTCGCTGGTCGACTCAGTGAGTTGACTCAGCGGGTCGACTCGGTGGTTTGACTCGACGGGTTGACTCGACGGGTTGACTCGGTGTTTTGACTCGACGGGTTGACTCGACGGGTTGACTCAGCGGGTTAACTCAGCGAGTTGACCCAGTGAGTTTGACTTTTTTTGGGATTTTTTGACTGGCCTTTTTTATGGGGGGTTTTTCAGGGTGGTTTTTAGGACTGGGTTGACTGGGTTCAGGCTTGAACTGGGCTATGGAATGGGGCTTACAAGGGAGAGTTTGGCTGAGTTTGGACTTGGGATTTGGGGGTATGGTCCTCCATTCATCCAGCTATCTCTACCAACAGCGTAGCCGAAGGTGGGGTGTCTACAGATGCCCCTCTTTGGCAGAGGTTGCGTGCAACCGAATGCCAAAGCGAGTGGACACCCCACTTCTGACCCGGTCATTCATAGATCATGGTCTGAAATCTTTGCTTGCTTTTGCATCTGTGCCAGTTGATCGTTTGGAGATCGCTCACTCGCACATACCGCGAGAGTTTGGAGAAAACGTTGCGATTGTCCCTGCAGTTTGCTGCAACCTGGGTACCCAATCGCAACCCTTCCATTCCCGACCGGTACTAACATCGGAAAGGTACAGCAGAGCCTCTGCGTCGACAGTCTTACGAGGTTACTGACCCTGTGATTGATGGTATGTTTTGATGTTTTCCCAGATCACTCCAGGAGTACTTGTTTCGCTTGACTGTCAAAGTGGTTAGACGCCCTGCGTCCGATAGTCTTACGGGATTCTACTACGCCGACTTGGACTCAGTCAAGGTACTTCAGGCATCCACGCCTAGGTATGTGCGGGTGGGCTTTTCCACCCGATCTGCTGGTTTTGATGCTTGGTTTGCAATTCATTCTTTCCTTGATTGTGGTCTGGAATCTTTGTTGTCCTTTGTATCTGAGTCAGTTGATTGTCTGGAAATTGATAACTCGCACATACCGCGAGAGTTCGGAGAAAACGTTGCGATTGTCCCTGCAGTTTGCTGCAACCTGGGTACCCAATCGCAACCCTTCCATTCCCGATCGGTACTAACATCGGAAAGGTACAGCAGAGCCTCTGCGTCCGTTAGTCTTACGAGGATGCTGACCCTGAGACTGATTGTGTGATGTTTGATGTTTTCCCAGATCACTCCAGGAGTACTTGTTTCGCTTGACTGTCAAAGTGGTTAGACGCCCTGCGTCCGATAGTCTTACGGGATTCTACTACGCCGACTTAGACTCAGTCAAGGTACTTCAGGCATCCACGCCTAGGTATGTGCGGGTGAACTCTTTCCACCCAATCTGCTGATTTGGATACTTGGATTACAATTCATCGTTTCCACCTGTTCAAATGGTTTCTGTGACCGAGTCTTTTGGCTTTCATCTTTTTTGTATCTTGGCATGTGGTACGACCGCACTGACACTGGAGTTCGGTTCGACCGTACTTTGAGTGCATTGGATCCGATGATCTCCGGGGAAACCGCGAGACATTGGATCTTATTTGATTTTTGCGTTGGCTCCTACCCAGAGATATGGAAGATCTCCTGGTGTGTTGGAGGCAGAACGCTCTACTGAGAAAATATTTTTGGGTTTTTGAAAAGATACCCACTCTGAGGAGTGATACTCCGTGGGGTTTTTATTTGCAAATAGAAATATTTTTTGTCTTTTTGAAATGAAAATCTGGTTCGCATGTGCCTCCACTAGGGATGCCTGTGGGGTCTTTAGCTAACCGACTTTTATTTTGAAAGCAGGTAAACATGATGATTGATGCGATGGATGCTGATGCATGGAGATGCATGATGAATGCATGGCTTTGGCTCATTCTCTTTCAGTTTGATGATTTTGCTTTTGCTATGGGTGTAGAGAACTTTGAGCTTATTGCTTGCAGGGTTGTATTCCCTTGGGGATTTTTCTTTTTGATACGGAGGTTTGGACAGCGGGTTGGTCAAGATCCCGACCCGTGGTCGATCAGGTCCATCGTCCCAAGATGCTGTTTCTTTGCTAATGAGAATGTACGAGGATATCATTAGACTTCAAGATGTTCTTCTGGGCATTCATGTGGTTGAGATGGTGTTTGGTTGCCCGTTTTGGTCAAGATTCCAATTTGCGGGCGATTGGATCCGTCATCCCATACTGTGAAGTGAGCGGAGTTCAAGACTCCTGAATTGTAGTGCTGGGGATGCTAATTTTTGTGATTTTTTGTAAATATGTGGTCCGAATCTTTACCTGAGCGATCAGGATAGAGATTGGTTATTGAAAACACAGGAAATATTTTTGTGATTTTTCGAAATATTTTTGATGAAAGCAAGAGAAGTATTTTTGTGATTTTTGCAGATATTTGATGGAAATATTTTTGTGATTTTTGAAGAGATGATTTTGCAATGTTTTTGTATTTTGTGATTTTTCTGAAATGCAGGGAAAAGATATGGAATTTCCATCCACTTCCAGCTTCTACTGCTGGTAAGGCACCCGATCCATTTTACGTCAGCGAGCAAGACGAGTCTCACACAGTTAAGTGCCGTAGTTTTACATCTTCGGATGAGGGGATTTTGAGGGTTTTCAGTCAACACACCCACAAAGTTGCCTGTTCCTCATGTGCAATGCACATAGACCACGTATCGTCCGACGGACTCCTTCGGCCACAAGATGAGCCACATCCTCACATTTTCCTTAGTCAATCCAGTTTGGGGTCTTACGTTGCTCACAATTCCGTGAGGGTGAGCTTCACCTCCCAACAGCCTTAATCCCCTTCATGAGTTCTAGGAACAGGGAACATCCGTCAGCTTCAACAGCGACTTCCAACTCAAGGTTGTCTATCACGATGCGTTCAACACGAACAGGATTGCGGAGTTCTGCCCGCCTCAGCCTTTACCTGTTTAAAAGATTCCAGACACCCGTACGATCAAGTGTCAGCCATGTCTGGGACAGGTTAGGAAAGAAAGCCCCCGAGAAGTTAATCCCAGTGTAGTTTTAGGTCTTCGGACCACTGGGGATAAATTGATGGATCAAAACTGGTGATGAAAACTTTTTTTGTTTTATATTGTATATATTTTTTTTTTGTTTTGAAAAAGTTCCAGACTTCAACTCGAGTGATCAAGATTGATACTGGTTTTTATGGAAAGCTTTAAAATATTTTTGGTATTTTTGAGATGATCCGGGTTATCGAACCATGATCCCAACGGTCGAGGCCGATGCCGGTTTTTAGTTGAAAGCGAGAAAGGTCCCCCGAGAAATTAATCCCAGTGTAGTTTAAGGTCTTCGGACCATGAAACTGTACAAAAGAGGGGCAAACATGTTTTTTTTTTTGAAAAATGTCCGGTGTCAGCGGATGGACAATCCAGACTGATGCCGGTTTTTATTGAAAATCTCTCGGGATGTCGATCCCGACGTAGTTTAAGGTCTTCGGACCAAAACTTTAAAAGCGGGGCTGGTAATATATTTTTATGATTTTTGAAAATGTCCGGAGTCATTGATCTTGAGCAAACAAGACCGACGCCGTCTTTTATTGAAAATCTCTCGGGATGTCGATCCCGACGTAGTTTAAGGTCTTCGGACCCAGACTTAGTAAAAGGGGGGGGGGGGGGGGGGGGCAAACACATTTTTTTGTTTTTTCGAAATGATCCAGATCATCAGATCTTGGCCTGAAAGGCTGGGATCGATGTTGGTTTTTATTAAAAATCTCTCGGGACGTTGATCCCGACGTAGTTTAAGGTCTTCGGACCCAAAACTTTAAAAGAGGAAAGACATTTTTTTGTTTTCTTTTTTTGGAAAAAATTCTGGGTCATCGATTCTGATTTTGATGGTCGAGATCGATACCCATTTTTATTAAAAATCCCTCGGGATCTTGATCCCGACGTAGTTTAAGGTCTTCGGACCAGAAACTGTACAAGTGATGTATATATTTTTTTGGTTTTCTGAAAATGTCCGGAGCCACCAGATCTTGAAGAAGACTGATGCCGGTTTTATTGACAATCCCTCGGGATCTTGATCCCGACGTAGTTTAAGGTCTTCGGACCAGAAACTGTACAAGTGATGTATATATTTTTTTGGTTTTCTGAAAATGTCCGGAGCCACCAGATCTTGAAGAAGACTGATGCCGGTTTTATTGACAATCCCTCGGGATCTTGGTCCCGACGTAGTTTAAGGTCTTCGGACCAGAAACTGTACAAGTGATGTATATATTTTTTTGGTTTCCTGAAAATGTCCGGAGCCACCAGATCTTGAAGAAGACTGATGCCGGTTTTATTGACAATCCCTCGGGATCTTGGTCCCGACGTAGTTTAAGGTCTTCAGACCACGAAACTGTACAAGTGATGTATATATTTTTTTGGTTTTCTGAAAATGTCCGGAGCCACCAGATCTTGAAGAAGACTGATGCCGGTTTTATTGACAATCCTTCGGGATCTTGGTCCCGACGTAGTTTAAGGTCTTTGGACCACAATTCATACATGTGAACAGTAATCAAGGGCGGAGATTCTTGGGATTCTTCTTGGAATGGTTTGGATCATCTGGTCATGCCTTTGGATGGTTGAGATCATTGTTTGACCAAGTCAAATTCTTCTTTCTTTTTCTTGAAAATTCCATGGAACTTTTCCACATCATCCACCCAATTTCTCACCCATTTCTCATGAGATGAGATTTTGGTGAGATTTCCTCTTTTTCTCACCATTCTCTTCCATCATTTCATTCTTACATGAAGGTACAAGATTCACTTGCAACCACCCTTCCCAAGGAGGAGTTCTTCCCAAGGAGAGGGAGAGGGAGGTCGTTTCACCTAGGTGGAGGCTAGGACGGCCTCCCATGGGCCGGCAGCCCGGTCTCTGCCTCCTGGTCTCTTCAGGGGGCTGGGTAAAAGGGTGCCCTCCCCTTTTCTATATAACATGGGGCATCCTCCCCCCCTCAAACGTGCAATCTCTCTCTTCTCTCTCTCATACTCTTTCTTTCTTCAAGTTTCCTCTCTCTTCTTTGGTGGTCCTTTGCTCTTTTCAAGTGGTGGGCCTTAGAGAAATCTTGGGACAGCAAGGTGGTCCTTCTTTGGTGAGTGGTAAAGGTATGGACCACTTCCTTTCTCTTTCTTGTCCTTTTCCATCTTCATTGTCTCTTCTCATGATCCTTTTTCTTTTTCATGTAGCTATTCAAAGGGGTGTGAAGGTGGGCCCAAGCATTCTTGATCTTTTCTTAGATCTCAAGTCTTTCAAAGGTGGTGCATGGAGAAGGACATTGCAAGCTCTCCACTTTATCATTTTTTCCTTTTTCACACTCCCTCCATGTGCATGTAAGGAGTAATTTTGCCATGTCATCAAGTGTGCATGGCAAAATACTCTATCTTTTTCATGGGAGTTGGGCCTCTTTTCATGTGTATCAAATGGGCTCAAAGTGAAGTCATGGCCCTTGGTGTATTTGATGGGCCCAATGCTTCATTTTGGGCTCCCTCATGCTTTCTTGCCTTTGTCATTTTTCCTTTGGAACTATCCTTTCTTTTCCCTCTTCTTTTCAAGATTTGGGCCCATGGGCATGGTAGGGCCCATCTTAAGTTTTGGGCTCATGGGGCTCACTTTGGGTGACCCCATCTTTCTTTACATGTGTATGGATCAAGGTGGCTAGCCCATTCTTCATTTTGGATCTCAAGTGGGCTAGTTTTCCTAGGTGGGCTTATATGGACAAGTAGCCCAAGTCTTCCACTATTTCTTTGATTATGATGTACATCTTTGCACAAAGTGTGGTGGGCTCCTTGGAGTTTTTCATGTGGATGGGCTTTTGGGCCTTCATTGAAACTTGGGCACTTCTTTGAACCATGTGTGCCCCACTACACTTTGTTCATGTAGGCTTTTCCTTTTCATGCTTTCTCTCTTGATGGATGGAGGACTTGAGTTACTTGACCATCTACAAGTCCCATGAGTGAGTTGTTCCCACAATCTCACTAAGTTCAAATGGCTTCCTTTGTGGTAGGAATGTGATTCTCAAGAGTTTCCCTTTAATGTTATCAACCTCAACTGGATGATCCTCAAGTGAGTGTCCATACAACCATAGCTCCTTGAACTTTTCTATGGGGGCTTGGTGGATCACCCATCATCATTCAAATATGAGTGATTTCTTCTTCCATTTGTGAGAAGGAATGGTACCCATAAGTTACCCATTTTTGTCCCATGCCTTGGGACATTTTGGATTTTGATCTTCAAGTGGGCTATGTGTACCATTCTTATCCATTTTCATGATGGTTGGGTGACTCATCAAGCCATGCTCTTTTGTGCTCAAATGGTCTCCCTTTTGGTGAAAAAGTTGGTGCACATAAGTTGCCCAAACTTGCCTTTTCATGGGTATTTTCAACTTTGATTCTTCATGTGGGCTATGTGCATCGACTTTCTACCCTTAGCTTCTTTGATTCATATGTTTGTGGGTAGACCTCCTTGTTGCATTTTCGTGGTCAAAATTTTCATCAAGATGAGGCACATAAGGTTGCCCATGGTTAACCCATGAATGGGTCCTCATGTTCTTCAAGTGGGCTATGTGCTCTCTTCAATCCATTGAGATGAGGCATTTGGGTTGCTCTTGGGGACCCGTTTCCTTTCTATTCCCCACTTGTCCATGCATATGTGTAAAAAGATGGAGACATCCTAAGTGAGAATCATGACCTTGGCATAAAAGTGAGTCAATCGTTGGCCACATGTGGACTTTGAAGAGGAACTTCTCATGTGCAGTAGGACTCTCATCCTTAGTTGATTTCATGGCACTTGAGTGCATTTGTTGTCCAAAATGTGTCCTTGGATGATGGACTTTTCTTACCTGAGGCATGCCATGCCACCTTCTTTAAGGCAGGCCTTACTTTTTCCAATGGGTCCAACACATATCCTAAGTGACACATGGAGTTGGACTTTAGATTTTGCATTTGAATGTGAGTCCAATCCCATGGGTTTCTTGGATGAGAATTTAGATTTTAATGGGTAAAGGATAGGGACTTACCTTGCCAAGCTTGTAGGATTCCATGGCGGATGGTACTAGGGGCCACCAAGTGGTTGACGAGGATGATCCTGCTTTCATTGTCCGCCGAGGGGACCACATGTGTTCCCTAGCTATGGAGCATCAACCTCTTCCTGCTATCAAGGGTCGAGGTACCAGGGATCGCTGGGACAATTGGATGAAGGAGCCACAACCCTTGCTTGAGCGAGTACTAGATGGTACTCCTTTTGCTGGCCTCCTCACCCTACGCTTCCATAATAACGACGCCAACCGTATGATGCTTGCGGCCCTTTGTGAGAGGTGGCGGGATGAGACCCACACCTTTCAACTCCCTTGTGGGGAGTGGGGAATAACCCCCTTGGATATTTACATGCAGATAGGCTTCCCTTTTCATGGGGCAATTGTCCCTCAAGTGAGCTCTCTAGCTCCCCTCTCTTCCACTGATTGGCTACGGCTTGTTGGTGACGTCCCTCCTGAGGGTGAATTCCAAGGCCATCAAGTGAAGATGCGATGGTTTTATAACAATTTTGCTTCTGTCGTCCCTACCACCGAGCGAGAGGCCCTCCACAAGGCGCGGGCCATGATCACTTATGCTTTTGGATCCTTTCTTTTTTGCCATGCGAATGAGAGAGTTGATCCTAAATTTCTTCGTTTAGTCGAGGATCTTCATCACCCCTATAATTGGAATGGGGCCATCCTGACCCGTCTCTTTCAAGGTCTGGACAAGACCTGTCGGCATAGCCGGTCCTTCACAGGCTTCTGGCCTGTTGTTGAGGTACCTTTTCTTTCATCTTCCTTGAAGTCATTTACCTCCTTTCTCTCTCTGATCATTAAATGTACTTTCATCCAGACCTGCTTTTATGACCATTTTTCGCATCTTGCGCCGAGGATGCGAGATGACATTGAACCCGCTCAGTATCGCCACATGTACTGGCATCAGCAGAATCGTCAGCGGAACTCCCGAGTTCCCGGGGACAATTGGCGTGCTGATATAGACGGGCTGACCGTCGAGGACGTAAGTATCTTGCTTGTCTTTGTCCTTGTACTGTACTTGTAACTGATCATGGTAACCTTTTCTGCTGCAGTTTGCCCGGATGCCGTACGCTAGTTTCCCTCTCTACTACACACCCCAGCGCGTGGAGGCATATGATGCTTCATGTCTCCGCATTATGCTTTCTGACGCTGAGTCCTTCCAATGGTACTTGGGAGAGAGATTGCTTCGGCAAGTCACTGGGGTAGCTCGGGTCCCATGTTCTGCACCTCCTCCGGCTGCTCGGATGCCAGCTGATGAGAGAGTTGAGGCTCTGGTGGGCCAGCCTGGCTTCCGTTTCACGATCCCGGATCGTGATTATGACGAGTGGTATCTGCTATTTGGCCAGGGGCCTTTGCTTCCTTCGCTTTACGTTCCAAGTGGCCGGCGCAGGTATGCTGGAGGTTCAGTGACTGCTCCTTTGATGGATCTTTATCGTCGGGAGCGGGACGCGAGGAGGGGCGATGATGATTATGTTGGTGACTTGTAGCTGGCTCTGCTTTATATGGCCTTGTACTTTTGTTTTTGTCCCCTTTTGTATCAAGCCCTTTTAGATGAATATACAGGCTTTGATTTCTCCCAAATTCCTTGGTGATGTCTGGATGCTTTGACTCTTGACTCATTCCTTCATGATTTGAGACTGCTTAGTTGCATGGGTGATGACTTGAATGGTTCAGATTGCTTGATTAGGCCTTGTGGGCCCACTTGATGTTTAGATCTTGGATTTTGGCCCTTCTTTTGATGATCGAACCTTTGATCTTGCTGCTCCATGACTTGTGTAAGCTTTCCAATGGTTTGGATCTTGATGATTTGGCCCTTGAATGGTTCAGATTGATGGATTTGGCCCTGTGGGCCCACTTGAGACCTTAGCTTTACTTTGGGGCACTTCTTTTGATGATTTGTGAGGTTAGGAATGCTTCTCATGGTGTGGATGATGGCTTGAACGTCTCTGATCGCTTGATTTGGCTTTGTGGGCCCACTTGATGACTAGATCTTGGATTCTGGCCCTTCTTGTGATGATCAACCTTTGATCTTGTTGTTTCATGGCTCATGCAGGTTCTTCAATGGTTTGGATCATGATGATCTAGTCTTTGAATGGCTTGGATTGCTTGTGGCCCCCACTTGATCACCTTTCCTTCTCTTTGGCTTGATCAGCCCTATTCCGGTCACATTGCTTCATGATTGGACCAGTGGGGCACCTTTTGTATGATCTTGATCATCTTCAGTCGAAATCTGGAGTGGACCGAAGCCTTGGGCGGCCCACGGAGCGCCATCTGCTGACGTGGACTGTCAGCCTCACCTACCAAGAACCTTGGAGCCAATCCCGCGGAGAGAGAGGAACCGCGTCCGTACGGGCGGCCCAGGGCAGGCCGCCCAGAGCTCGTCTCTTGAGCGGCCTGGGCTGGTTCGTGCTCGGACATTCCCTGCTGTCCTTTTCTCTTGTCCCCTATCCCTCTGCACTGGATCCTTCAATTCCAGCCATGAATCTACATTTTGTCCCTTCTTTCCTTCTCTTTTTGTCTTGTTCTTTGTTGATCCTTTCTTGGGCAGCCATTGATGATGGCTTGTGGGCCATTGTGGGAGAGGTTAGTGGGTCCCACACTTCAGCACTTGATGAAGGCTTTAAAGATGATGAAGTGCCTTTGATTGATGGTGGAGATGGAGCATTAAATGGGGGCATTAATGAAGATTTAAGCTTGGTGGTTGGTGGAGCTTTGAATGGCCCCATTAATGGTGGGATGGCTGAAATTTCTGATTTGAATGGGCCTTTGATTGTGGGAGAAATGGATGGTATGGATAGGATGATGAGGTGGGACATGGGTGAAGCTATGCATCCCTTGAGTGTGGGCCCCATGAATGATGTGATGGATGGTGATGATGGGACTATGAGGGACATAGATGGGCTGATCTCATGTCTGGATGGGATGGATGGTTCAGATGGTACCTTTGACGGTTTGGATGCTCTGGATGAGGGCCGAGATGTGCGGCACACTTGTTTGGGTGGACTTGATGTGATCATTGATGATGTCCCCTTGATGATGGACGGTGTAGATGCCTCGATGATCCCTTTGATCGGTCAGGATGATGACTGGATTCATGATTTTCTATTGGAGGGGGTCGCAGGTCCAGATCTGACCGTTGATTCTTCAATCGGGGCTGCCGGGACCCTTTTTGATGGTTCAGATGTATTCTTCGACGGTCAGATTAGCCAGGATGCCACGATGTGCGGTGTGATCTTCACTGATAGTCCTTTTGGTTGGGAGCATTGTCCTTCCTTTGATCATTGGCCCTTTGCGCATTCTGTTCATGAGGTGGGCGAGTCTTCTCATGCAGCTGAGATTATGACAGTTTCAGATGGCGATGCGACTATATCAGACATAGCCGCCACTGAGGACAGGTCAGGGGCTGTCGAGTCGGCAGAGGTTCCAGCTTTTCCTTCTCCTTCGCCTGTTGACCTTCCGATCTTCGATGAGTTGTCCTCGATTTCTGGGCCTTTTGTGCTGGAGGGGATACCGGTGAGGACTTGTCAGCTGCTTCCTCGTTCTTCTTGCTCGCCACGACTGCTTGCTTGGCTTGACAGCTTGTCAGCTTATGAGATTCGAGATTTGGAGTCTTATGGCTTTGGCAGTCTGATTCATATGGCTAGAGTTGACATTGACTGGAGGATGCTCGGAGCTGCCTTGATTGACTGGGTCCCTTCGTTGAACTTGTTTGCGTTCAATGATATGGAGATGGGGCCTTCTTTGGAGGAGCTTGCACGCTTGACAGGCTTACCCTAGGATTATGCCCAGTATTTTTCGCCGAAGACATCGCCGAAGACTGTTACACCGCAGAACTAGTTTGGGATCCCCTATCTTGTTCGGCCCGCAGCTAGTGGCCAGGATGCTGTAGTGTTCTCTTTGGACCTGCTGTATGATCTTTTTTCGGGTCCTCAGGGTACGGCCGGTTCCACCTTTGCTCGGAACGCACTGATGTTCTGTTTGATTGCTGAGGTGCTGTTCTCGGGATGGCGCAGGTCCCAGACTCCTTTGCTTTTTGAGGTGATGAGCCGAGCTGTCCGTCGGCAGGGGATCATTTCTCTCATCTTGGCCGAGCTATTCGATGGGCTGACTGACTGCGCCCTGGGTTGCACTCATGTCCTTCGCGGCTGCTGTGCCTTCTTGCAGGTATTCTTTCTACACCTTTCTTCTTGCTTTGTTGGGGGATTGCTTTGCTTTAGCTGAACTTCTTTTCCTTTTTGTGATCAGGTATGGCTATGGGAGCGTCTTTCTCTGACCGTTCCTGTACCTCTTCCTGGCATCCCTAGCTCTGACATTATGCGTTATATCATCGAGTTCCTTCCGCATACGGCTAGGATGAGCGAGCCCTTGTATCGCAGGATGTTTGCTGAACTTCGTGACTGGAACGTTCGTTGGGAGTCATCTTGGCTTTCACTTCCTCCAGTGCTTTGCGATGCACACCGCCATCCTCTGATGTTGGTAGGCTTTCGATCCTACTTTTCTTACCATCCGATCCGGTTCCTGCGGCAGTTTGGGTATGAGCAGGATGTTCCTCATTTCGCTTTCACGGGTATCGGGCGTCGAGTACTCCCCTCTAGATCTTCTGACTTCAGGACCCGGATTGATTGTTCCTGGGCGAGTTATTTGACAGCTGATTTGTTGGGATTCGAGCTGCGGACTTTTCCGATGACGACCGCCCCATATCAGTATTGGGTTGCTGAGCAGTCTTTGTATCGACGTATCCCTTGTTGGCACCAGACTGCTGATGAGGATGAGCAGGATATTCTTGGAGATGCTGGCTCTTCATCTGGTTCATATGAACCTTTTGAGGAGCGCCCGTTTATCGATCCTGGCTTCCTCTTGGCCACTCATGGTCATCTGCTGTCTGAGATCTCTGCACTTCGGTATCATTTGAGATGATGTCGAGGAGATTGGCTGCCGATCGGAGATTGTCTGATGAGGAGACAGCGATCCGTACCCTTGAGCGCGATGAGGTGCATTACCTGCGTATGGAGGTGAGCAGGTTGAGAGCGAGACTATCTTTTTATGAGTCAGAGGACTCACCTGATGTGGCCGAGGAGGAGGGTAGAGATTGATTGTGTTGGCCACCTGCACACTGGTTTTTGCATATATGATTGATGATGATGCATTTTTTTGTATTTTTGAAAAAGATGATATGTGTAAGAGAAATATAATGCATTTAATTGAAAAGAGAAAAAACTGTTTGAAAATCTACTGTGCCATGAGTTGTCTTGTGAGTGTGTCTGGATTTTGTGTCGGGATATAGGAATCAGAACTGGGGCTCGGTCAATGATTTGACCGATATCTCGAGATTTGACTTGCTTGATCCTTTGGTTCCCTAGAGATGTAGGCAACGGAAACTCTCGTTTCCTGAGATTGTCAGAGTCTGTAGAGTTCTTCGCTCCTGACTGCGCTTCTTCTTGTTCTTGAACTGTAACCGCTTGAACTGATCTGGACCGTCTGCTTTCTTGGTACCTGCACTTTTATTTTTTCTTTTCTTTTTTTTTTCTTTTTTTTTTTTTTTTCATTTTGAGCCATTTTTGCCTGTAGTGCTCTTTCGAGTTTTCACCACAGCCGGCTTTTTCCCGTCATTTTTGCCCGTGGCGCCCTTTCAGGTTTTCACCACGTCCCGGGTATTTGGTCTTGCCTGCCCCTTGGCAGCTGTGCTGTTTTTACCCTTGGCGCCCTTTCAGGTTTTCACCAAGTCCGCTGTATGCCCACTGTTTTTACTCGGAGCGCCCTTTCGGGTTTTCACTCCGCCCTCTTTGTTTAGGCACACATTTTCTTTTTTCTTCTTTTTTTTTTCTTTTTCTTTTCTGGATCTCTGGATAACTGCGGCGGCTAGAGGTCGGGAATCCGTCGTTGCCGGCCGATGGCAGTCCTTCAGCCCTTATCCTGAGTTACGATAATGGAGCTGTCGGTCTTTGCTAAAGACCCCTCTGAGATGGATGGATGGATGACTGTGTTTCTTCTTGGGTTGATTTTTTCTTGGGTGCCTTGCTTTGGCTTCCCTTTTTTCTTTCTCTTTTTCTTCTTTTCTTTTCTTTTTCTTTTTCTTTTGCATTCTTTTTCTCTCTCTTTTTTTCTTTTGATCCCCTTTTTTGGAGTCCCCTTATTTGAAACACTTGTTGGTGGACGGGAATGATTTCTCAGAGGTCTTAGCTTCGACCTCTTGACTTCAGCTCTATTAAAGTAACTCTTGATAAGGTCAGAATGACTTACCCGTGAAAGATTTTCACGTTGTCGGCGTTGGTTGGCTCAGGAAGATCCACCCCTCTCATGCTGGTGAGTCTGAGGGCGCCTCCGGGAAGTACTTCTCTGACGATCAGCGGCCCGTCCCACAAGGGTTTGAACTTTCCTCTGGGATCTGGAAGGTGCGACGGTAGAATCTTCTTCATGACCATGTCGCCTACCTTGAAACTTCTTTTCCGGACTCTCTTGTTGTAAGCCCGAGCGATCCTTTTCTGATAACATTGTGAATGACTTAGTGCACGCATGCGCTTTCTCATCTGCTAGCTGCAACTGATCGAATCTGGCCCGTTGCCATTCTCCTTCTTCAATTCCGCTTTCGAGTAACACTCGTAGTGATGGTATTTCCACCTCGACTGGTAGGACTGCTTCCATTCCGTAAGTAAGCTCGAAAGGAGTAACGCCCGTAGCAGACCGTACAGACGTTCGATAGGCCCAAAGTGCATATGGGAGCATATCTGACCAATCTCGATAGGTCACGACCATCTTCTCGAGTATCCTGACGATTGTCTTGTTTGCGGCTTCTACCCCACCATTCATCTGGGGACGGTAGGGGCTTGATCGATGACGTTGGATCTTGAACTTGCTGAGGAAGTCATCCATCTTCTTGTTGACGAACGGGGTCCCATTATCTGTGATGATGGCATTAGGGATTCCATACCGGCATATGATGTTGTTCTTCATGAATTTGATCACTTGAGATGCTGCAATCGTGGTGTAGGAGGCTGCCTCTACCCACTTGGTGAAGTAGTCGACTGCCACAAGTATGTACTCGTGACCATTTGATGCTTTGGGACTGATCTTGCCGATGATGTCGAGTCCCCACATGGAGAAGGGCCAGGGGGTGGTCAGGTTGTATAACTCTGATGATGGGGCATGGATTTGATTCGCATGCTCTTGACACTTGAAGCATTTTCTGACGTGCTTGCAACAGTCTGTCTCCATGGTGAGCCAGTAGTAGCCGAGTCGTAGAATCTTCTTTGCCATCATGTGCCCATTCATGTGTGGGCCACAGATTCCTTCGTGTATTTCTTTCATGATCTTTGCAGCTTCTGTTTCATCGACGCATCGGAGGAGGATGTGATTATAGGATCGCTTGTAGAGAACTTCGCCACTGATGGTGAACTGGCCGGCCAAACGTTGGATGGTTCGGCGATCTGTTGCTGTTGCTGATTCTGGATACTCCTGGGTTTCGAGATATTGCTTGATGTCGGCATACCAGGGTTTGTCAGGGACAGCTTCGGCTTCTTCTATTTGCAGGCAAAAAGCAGGTTCTTCTTGAATTTCGACTGTGAGCTCCCATTCTGAAGCTCCTTTTGGGATCTCGAGCATTGATGCGAGCGTGGCGAGAGCATCTGCAAACTGGTTCTTGGCTCTGGGCATGTATGAGAAGGTGATTTCCTTGAATTCTTCGATCAGATTGTCAAGATACACATGATATGGTATCAACTTCTCGTCTTTGGTCTTCCATTCGCCATTGGTCTGATTGATGATAAGCTGTGAGTCTCCAAATACTCGTAGCTTCTTGACGCCCAAGATTATGGCTTCCCTTAAGCCAGCGATGCATGCTTCGTACTCTGCCATGTTGTTGGTGCACTCGAATGCGATGCGCCTCGAGATAGGAATAGGGACATCATCTGGAGAGTAGAGGATTGCTCCAATACCACTCCCTTTAGAATTTGCTGCGCCGTCGAAGAATAACGTCCATTCATCTTTTTTCTTCTTTTCATCCCCTTCAATAAGCAAGAGATCTTCATCAGGGAAGAATGTCTTGAGCGGCTGATAGTCCGAGGAGAGAGTGAGCCGCAAGATGATCGGCGAGGGCCTGTCCCTTGATTGCCTTTTGAGTGACATAGGTGATGTCGAACTCAGACAAGAGTAGCTGCCATTTAGCTATCCTTCCAGTGAGTGCCGGTTTCTCGAACAGGTACTTGAGCGGATCCATGTGAGCGAGAAGGAGAATAGGGAATGCAATCATGTATTGACGGAGTCGCTGAGTTGCCCAGACTAGGGCGAGGCAAGTCTTCTCGATCGGGGAATACCTGGTCTCGTAGTCGGTGAACTTTCGACTCAAATAGTATATTGCTTGTTCCTTCTTCCCGGTTTCGTCGTGTTGGCCGAGGACACAGCCAATGGCTTCTGCTGCTACCGAGATGTATAACAATAGTGGTCGTCCAGGAGTGGGAGGCACTAGGACTGGAGGATTCATGAGATATTTCTTGATGCGGTTGAAGGCGACTTGGCAATCGTCATTCCATTCTTTTGGGACGTTCTTCCGAAGGAGCTTGAATATGGGCTCATAGATGGGTGTGAGCTGTGCGATGAAGCGACTGATGTATTGAATTCTGCCGAGGAAGCCACGAATTTCTTTCTCTGTTTTAGGAGGGGGCATCTCGATGATTGCTCTGGTTTTGGTCTCGTCGACCCTGATGCCATCTTCGCTCACCATAAAGCCGAGGAGCTTACCTCCCACTGCACCGAAGACACATTTCTGAGGGTTGAGGCGAAGCTTGTACTTTTCTAATCTGTTGAATAACTTCTTCAGATCTTCAAAGTGTCCTTCAATTGTGCGAGATTTGACGATCATGTCGTCCACATATACTTCGAGCTCTTTGTTCATCATGTCGTGGAATAGTGCTGTCATTGCTCGCTGATATGTTGCTCCTGCGTTCTTCAGACCGAACGGCATTACCCTGTAACAGAAGGTTCCCCAGGGAGTGATGAACGATGTCTTCTCGCGATCTTCGACGGCCATCTTGATCTGATTGTAACCTGAGAACCCGTCCATGAATGAGAAGATCTTGTATCCTGCAGTGTTGTCGACTAGAGTGTCGATATGTGGCAAAGGGAAGTCATCTTTTGGACTGGCCTTGTTGAGATCTCGGAAGTCGATGCACATTCGAACCTTGCCGTCCTTCTTCGGTACTGGTACGATGTTAGCGAGCCATTCAGGGTAGTTGGAGACTACCAAGAATCCCGCGTTGTATTGCTTGATGACTTCATCTCGGACTTTCAGAGCCCATTCTGGCTTCATTCTTCGGAGTTTTTGCTTCACTGGCTTCATATCTGCCTTGGTTGGCAGATGGTGTACAACGAGCTCTTCATCGAGCCCCGGCATGTCTTCATATGAGAACGCGAAGTTGGACAATCTTGGAGCTAGGAACTCTATCATTTTCTGTTTCATCTCAGGTGGCAACGATTTTCCAATGCGTACTTCCCTAGGGATCTCAGGCGTCCCCAAGTTTACTATCTCGAAATCATCGGCTACAACATTGGCTTTAGATTCAAACTTTTTGAGGAGATCCTCTAGTTCGGGAGCTGGATCATCATCTTCCTCGTCCCGAGCTTCGTCCAGACCCATGAGCTCAAAGTCTAATTCGATGTCGAAATCATATGATTCGACTTCAAACTCATGCGACTCTTTAGACGAACTTGGCACACTATTGAATGCAGGGAAAGAAATATTTTTTGATTTTTGAGATTTTTCTGAAATTGAGATGCTAGATGTTTTTGGTTTTTGAAAGTTTTTGATTTTTTTGGCTTTTCGAAATTCACGGGACTTTGAACAAGTGGGCATTGCAGACCATGATTGAGCCCAACTTGTTCCAAAGTTCCGGTCGCTGCTTAAACAGGCATTTTTTTTTGGAAGCCAGAGCCCTCAGATGGCTCTTTGGCTGATTCAAAAGTGAGGGGAACAGGATGACCATTCAGGACCCCACACTTCCTCCCCTGAAGAGGTGGGGGTTGATGATTTGGGTGAAGAATCATGGTCTGGCCCAATGACCATGACTTCTTGCTGGTCGGGTTCGAGATCTGAGTCGTACTCAGTCCCTCCCGGATCACTTACCTCGCATTGCAGTTCGTCTAGGTTCCACAGCTAGACACAAGTTTGGAACCTGGACATCAGACCAATCTAGGGCTGGCCACTTCCCTTTCTTGGTCCAATGGATGGGCTGCTTCTGCCCCTGGCTGATGATTGATGATGTTGACTTTGCAGAGATGGGCAAGTCGTGCCCCTTGCTAATTGGTGATGAGATGGGCGAGTCGTGCCCCTTGCTGATTGAAGTGGGCAGGTTGTGCCCCTGGCTGTTTGAAGTGGGCAGGTTGTGCCCCTGGCTGATTGAAGTGGGCAGGTTGTGCCCCTGGTTGGGAGCAGGTGTCAGAGTAACCTGGTCCTGAAGCTTCTGTATTTGTCTTCCTTCTTCATCTTCATCATTTCCTCCTTCTTCTGGAGGCTTAGAGGGTTCGAGAATCTGATCCCATCGAATGGGGGGCCACGTGGCCCAAACTCGGCTCATCGGGAGGCCTTTGTGTAGTGCAGTCGGTTGATTCCCTCCTGGATCTTTGCAAGGTTCTCCTGGCTTGACGAATTGGATGGGTGAGCACCGAAATTTCTTCATTCTCTTGTCCATGAAGGTTGCCCTGTATCCGAGTCCCCACTTGCGTTGGTTATATACTAGCGATACCTTTCTGGACTTGAAGTGATTCTTCATTCGGTATTTGAGGCTCAGACGCTCTGCCGGTGAAAAGACACGGTCCACCCTTATCGGTTCTGGATTGGCGATAGAGTTCACAGTCTCGAATTCGAAACTGTGAAACGGGATGTCTTCTTCAGAGTGCTGGATATCGATGACCGGGATGTCTGGTTCAGTGGCAGTAGCATTGGAAGGAATGATGAGCTCCTTCTCTGCATGGATAGAGATTACTTGATTTCCACAGATATACTTCACTCGTTGATGCAGGGTTGATGGCACAGCTCCAACCTTCTGCAGCCACGGTCGTCCGAGCAGCATGTTGAAAGAGGCTGATATATCCAGGATTTGGAATGTGATGGTAGAAACTTCTGGACCTATCTGTACCTCTATGTCGACCTCCCCTTCCACTGATCGGCGGGTGTTGTCAAATGCTCTGACGCATATGGTGCTGGGTCGGAATGAAGAAGGACTGATTCCCAGGCGTTCCGCAGGTCTTGAGTGGGCAGACATTTAAGCTTGAGCCATTATCGATAAGGACCAGCGGAACACAGAGGTCTTTGTATCGTAAGGCTATGTTGAGGGATCGCCCATGATCTCGTCCCTCTGGTGGCAACTCATTATCGGTGAAGGTGATGGCGTGCGGAGCCAGTAGCTGTCCAATCATCAATGCAATCATCTCTGGTGCCGTATCGGAGGAGACATGAGCATCATTCAAGGTCTTGGCAAACATTTCTCGGTGTATGCGAGATGTGCAGAGTAGCTCCCATACTGAGATTTGTGCAGGGATTGACTTGAGCTGAGTTGCCACATCATATGCGGCTTCATTTTTGCTGCCGAGGCCTGAGAGGACGCCTTTGGGATCTCCTCTGTTTTGGTTATCTCTTCGGATGCAACGCCCGTTGGGATTCATGTTTCCCACTTCCGCACATTCTGGATAGTGCCATGGAACCTCTTTGTAGTTTTCCTCCCTTTTGCCTTCTAGGACCACTGGTTCTTGCAACGGTGCTGGTGTGGGTACCAGATCTTCCTCGTATAGAGCTTTTGCCTTGAGAACTACATTGTTGCCTGTGCTGAAGGGGTAGTATCGAGGCTTGTCTTCATAGACCACATAAGGTCGTGGTCCTGGCTTGACTGTTCCTGGGGCAGGAGGCTCCCATGGAATGAATACTGGCCCTCTTGATATGGCAGGAGGTTTCTCTGTTCGTCCGAGCTGCCGTAGCGTGATTGATATGCCTCCGGGACTTGCCCCTTGCAATATGACAGGCTTGACTGGAAGAGATCCTTCCAAGACAACGGGCTCTTGCTGCTGATGAGTATAATCCTTCCATTGCGGATTGGATTGTTCTGGAGTTGCCCCTTGCAAGATGATAGGTTCGTATGTGGGCTCAATGTATGATTGTGCTCCTTCCAGGACGACTGGTTCCCAGCTTGAATGGTTGTAAGGTGCCCCTTGAACAACTGGTATATCATATGGAGGTGCTCCTTCAAGCACTACTGGCTCGGAGATTGAAGGAAGAAAGGGACTTGCCCCTTGCAAGACTGGAGGAGGATTTGTTGGCTCATAAGTGTAGGCATGAATGGACTGAATAGGGGAGAAGAAGCGATCGATATGGTCCCCTTCTTCTATACTATTGACTGCAGGGCCACGAGACGAACTGGGGTCCGTTGGATGCTGAGGCAGAGGATTCTGAAGGATGTTGGTGGAAGCTGCTGGAGAAGCTCCAGGGACCGAGATAACGATCTTGCGGTCATCAATCAGGTCTTGTATGGCATTCTTCAAAGTATAGCATCGATCAGTGGCGTGGCCACGTCCTTGATGGTAGGCACAGTACTCATTTTCTCGGTAATTTGGAGGCAGAGGATGAGGCGGAGGCCTAGGTGTCATCAGAGTGAGTAACTGCTTTTGTACCAGCGTAGTCATGATTTGACTAAGTGGTTGACTGAGTGGAGTGAACTTCCTGAACTCCCTGTAATTCTGCCTGTTCTGGTATGAGTATTGGCCATTTCCCCTGAACTGCTGCTGTTGTCGAGGTGGCTGTGGCTGAGGATTCGGTTGTGGCTGATATCGCTGAGGCTGATGCTGAACTTGATTCTGCTGATACTGTTGACGTCCTTGTGGGGGAGCACGTTGATTTCCTTGAGCAGCGGTGTTGATGTTGTTTACCTCTGTTGGGCGGGGAGGAGAACCATTGCGGTTTCCATTCCCGTGCCCGATAGGTCTTCCTTCCACTCTGTTCCTCTTGACTGGAGTGGCTTGATGAGGCCATGGGGAGATCGTCCCGGCCCGGATTCCTGCTTCAACTTGCTCTCCAGCACGGATCAATTGTGAGAAATTCGCATATGGATGCGAGATGAGATACCCAGATATGCCTGGGTATGTTGAATGAACAATCATGGAGATTTGTTCTTCATCGTCGATGGGTGTCCGCATTCTGGCTGCCATAGCTCGCCAATGTCCCACATAAGCTGATAGTGTTTCATCACTCCTTTGCCTGAGTGCTGCAAGGTCGGCTCTTCTGGGTGCCATGTTGAGATTATATGCGAATCTGTCGACGAAAGCCTGGGAGAGCTGTTCCCATGTTCTGATGCGGTGGCAGTCCAATGAAGTGTACCAATCTAGGGCATCGCCCTTCAGAGATTTTTGGAACAATCGAATGAGGGCCCCTTCGTTTCCTGAGATTGCACTCAGCTCTCCACAGAAGGCCTTGAGATGTGCTGTGGGACAACCGCTGCCGTCGTATCTTTTGAACTTTGGAACCTCAAAGTTTTGAGGTACCCGAGCATCTGGGAAAGGACACAAGTCTCTGAACTTGGTCGAAGGTAAGTCGATTCCTTGCTGTCGCTGAAGCTGATTTTGCAAGATCTGGAACTGCTCCCGCAACTCGTCCAGTCCTGAGTGATCTGTTCGAGCGACTGGTGCCTCCTGGAATAAGGCACGTTCTTCTTCGGCATAGTGGTCGATGTCTTCGACCCTATGGGCTTGCTGAAAAGCAACCGCGGGTTGCTGAAATTGATTTGATGACTGAACTGGATTCTGATGAACTTGTAGCTTGAAATGATGGTAACTGAACTGGAGACTGTACTGAAGGTTGAACTGGAAACTTGCTGGAAATTGAACTGGATTTTGCTGAATTGAAGATTGCTAGAAATTAACTGGATTTTGCTGAATTGAAGATTGCTGGAAATTAACTGGAATCCCATCGGCGGGGATGTGCTGGAATTGAAAAGTGCTCCTGTTTGCAGGAGGCTGAGATGCTGGGAAGTGACCCCCTTGTTGGGTATTCGCCACTGTCCGCTGATTGATGTGGGCTTGACACTGACCCCCATTGTGGGCATTCGCCAGTGCTGTCCCTGTTGCTGGAAATTGAATTGAAATCCCATCGGCGTGGATGTGCTGAAATTGAAAAGGTGTCCCATCGGCGGGGACGTGCTGAGATCTACTGAGATTGTTGTTTGCAAGATTGACTGGAAGCTGACTGGATGTTCCTGCAATGGAGGTGCTCTGAGATGGCCTTGTCGTCGCAGGAAGATATTGAGAAGGATGCCCCACAGCGAAGGGCTGAGATGGCTGCTGTCGGTAGTCTTGGGCAGACTCCGATGGTTGTGCTTGATTTGAACTGGAGGCCGGGAGGACCCGGCATGGCTGCTGAGATTGCTGAACTGGGCCAAGCTGATTGTTGGCTGCTGCGGTGGTTTGTGCTTGCATGAATTGCAAGAGCATTTCTTGCATTGCTCTCATTCCTTGTGCCAATTCTTGTATGATTGGCGTATTGTCAACGGGCTGTTGCGCTGGAGGTTGCGCTTCGGCTATTTCGAGAGCAGGGAAGTGATGAGTTTCTTCTTCGTGGTCGGACATGGCTTGCTGAGCCCGAGTGCGGATTATGCTGCGGAAGGGAAGTTGTCTCCGCGTACGTTGAGCCCGAGGAGGCGCAATGGTGAGGACTGTACTCTACTCTTTTTGGGTTCTGGGATTTTCTATTTTTTTTTGGGGTTTTCTATTTTTTGTTCGTTTTGGGTTTTGGGTAGAATGCTATGCAGATAAGATTGTATGATGATTAATGACTTTCAAGTACGGGAAGGATTCTGTTTTTCAAGTCGGATCACGACTAGTGGGACTAGCTTATCCCCAGTGGAGTCGCCATTCTGTGGACCCTCGCCGATTTTTCCGCGCTCCCACACGACGTCGTTCTCCCTTTCCTTTCGGAAGAAGAAAAAGAAGAGGTGCGTGAGTGCGAAATCGCCGTTTGTGCCACTGGCTTGCCTCGTTCTCGAGGGCTTCGTTTGGTTGTCGTATTGAGCTGGATGTGTTTTAAGTGAATTTATATAAGATCAGAGTCGCCACTAGCCAGTTACTTCGAATCTACAGTCGGCTAGACCCCGTAGAAACGTTAGAGAAGAGAATCCGAAGATTCCTTCCTCTAAAATGACTCCTGTTGATCTGCGGTCAGAGATTCAAGGTAAGGGATCACGGTTACAGGGTGGGAAGAGGTTAAGCACCCCACACACTGCCCGTACCGAAGTACGGTCTCTACTTCACAGAATCGATCGAATACTTGAAAGTCTAATTTAATCCTCGTATATTCTCATGGATGATATGATGCATGAATGCGGGTCTGAACAGTAAGAGTTTCTGATGGGCAGGTTCCAACAACGGGCAAGCCCAGAGCGTACGCTCGAACTGACAGGTGCTTAATGTAAGACGTATGCAGTGTGCTTGAATGATCAAGGTGTTTTATGGTGAAGCATGAATGCAGGTCTGAACAGTAAGAGTTTCTGATGGGCAGGTTCCAACAACGGGCAAGCCCAGAGCATACGCTCGAACTGACAGGTGCTTAATATAAAGACATATGCATGTGTACTTGACGGATCAAGGTGCTAGTAGTGAAGCAGGGGGGTTGGAAGAAAAGTAAATGTTGCACTTATGCTAGATGCGAATGAGATGATGCTGGAAAAAGAGTAGCTGGATGGACGGAGGTGTCGCAAGGGTTGGCTTCGAGTGGCTGGATCAAGACTTAGATGGCTTGGGAGGCTTGGACCAGTGGTCAGGCTGGGCTGGACCAGGGTTAGACTCTCCTCACTCGGGCTCTCCTTGGTGGAAAAATGGGCTAAAGGGTGGAGAGATGGACTCAGAGCTCTCGGGCTGAAATGGACTCGAATGGCTTTTTGAAATGAGAAGGGGAGGGGGGTATTTATAGCAGCGAGGAGTGGCAGTTTGTGTAATTTTGTCCGGGCAGCCTGCCATGGGCCGCCCGTACGGCCGCTCCTCGGTTTCCAGCGAGTACGGTCGCTCCCTCGGGGCTGCTGTTGGACTCGCTGGTCGACTCAGTGAGTTGACTCAGCGGGTCGAATCGGTGATTTGACTCGACGGGTTGACTCGACGGGTTGACTCGGTGTTTTGACTCGACGGGTTGACTCGACGGGTTGACTCAGCGGGTTAACTCAGCGAGTTGACTCAGTGAGTTTGACTTTTTTTGGGATTTTTTTACTGGACTTTTTTATGGGGGGTTTTTCAGGGTGATTTTTAGGACTGGGTTGACTGGGTTCAGGCTTGAACTGGGCTATGGAATGGGGCTTACAAGGGTGAGTTTGGCTGAGTTTGGACTTGGGATTTGGGGGTATGGTCCTCCGTTCAACCAGCTATCTCTACCAACAGTGTAGCCGAAGGTGGGGTGTCTACACCGTCCGATCAAAGGAGTCATAGAATGTTAACCGTTGGCCTTTTTTTTTAGCTTTAAAGTTTGCTAATTCCAGGCGCGCATGAAACCGTATACATCTACACGCTGTTAAACGTGCAAATATGAAACACTTGTGTGAGATCTGATCTTTCCATAAGGTTGGAAATCATTATTAGATCTTCTTCTTAGAAGATAATATAAATTTTAACTCTATAGGTGGGCCACAATGTACAATCTAAATCGACGGTTAAGATTTCTAGTTCTAGCCATTCAATTGTTTTGATATTTCAGTGGCCCACATGAGCTGTCAAATGTCCTTATTTTAGACCAGAAGATCTAAACAGTTCATCTCACCGGTTAGAAAGCTCAGATCTCATGCACGTGTCACGTTGTCAAACATGCGCTTGCGTGTGGATGTGAAGAGCCCCGTCCTGGGTACGAAATTAACAAAACTCATATTCCCAACCATTTATTGCATCCAAACAGCGTGACCCACCGAACCATCCGATCACCACAAATTCTTTTAATGGTTCCCATTTTTGTGGGGTTTCCACATCATCAACGGTTCCGATCATGGATTTGGAAGTAGTTGGAGGGACTGCGGTGAGAAAATGACCTCAACTCAAACAGGAAAACGTTACGGAACAAGGTCAAACCAGGAACGAGTCTGTCTACGAATCCTGCGGAGGATAAAACATTCTAAAAATGGAGAATGCCGCGTAGGTTGATTTTCTTATATAAATACCCATTGGAATTTAAAGCAAATCACGTCAAGGGGATTTGATGGCGAGGATCGAGATGGGCCATTTGGGAGCTGGGCTCCTTGTTCTAGTTCTGTTCTCCCTATGTTCTTCTCCATCCTCCGCGACACAAGTTTCTCATGATGGACGGGCCCTCACGATCGACGGCCAGCGAAGGGTGATCCTGTCAGGCTCGATCCACTATCCACGTAGCACGGCGGAGGTTTGCAAATCCTTTCATGGGCCTTTTTTATTTTTATTTTTTTTTATAATGAATTCTAACGTATTTTATCTCATGTCCACCCATGTTGGAAGCATACCAATGGTTGGATTTGAGCTTAAGATTGTGGTCCACTCAGTCGTCCAATAGGCACCCACTGAGATGTGTTTCAAACATACATAATAGATGTGTGCCCCACTTGGATGAGAGGTCATATTAAGTTTCAGCCATATCCAAAAAAAGCCAGTGGGCTTCAGCAAATGATGGTTTTTATGGTGTGGCTCACTTGAATACTTGATATGGCTGATTTTTAGGATTTCTCATAACCTAGAGGGGACCCACCAATGAAATGGTGTGGATGTCTGACATAGATTATGGTGAGGTCATGTAGCTCGACCTCTATGGTGTGGCCCACCTGCATCATAGATTGACCTGATTTTTAGGCACATGGCCCACTATGGTTGGTTTTTCTCCAAGAAATTATGGGTTTGTTTTGTGGATTAGATTATTGGATTTTGATGGATTCGTATTGTCTAACATATGTTCACATGAAAAATCATAGTGAATGGACAGCTTAGATCATCTGATTGTGATTTTTTTTTTTGCTGATGAATATGGCCCACTCGTATAATTTTACTTAACCATCCATTTTACAGTCCACTCATCGGACGGCTACCAAGTTGGATCCCCTTGCTTTATGAGTTATAGACGAGATTGCCTCCGGCCCTGACCACAAGAAGATCTTACGGTCGGAAGCTAGATGGGGCGCAACGTGATGTTTGTAAGGAATCCAGTTGTCACCCATTTGCCTGCTTATTCTGAAAAAAAAAAGGCAGATCCAAACCGTTCACAAGGTTATTCCCACTGGATGAACTGAAAACACAAAAATATTAGCCTGACCCAAAACTTTTGTGGCCCCACTAATGTTTCAATGGTGGGTGTTCAATACCCACTTTTTCCTGTAATGTGGCCCACTTAAATTTTAGATCAGCCTCATTAATGTACTCCTGTCTTAAAAATGAGCCGGTAAAACAGATGGATGGGATGGATTTCTCAAAAACATCACAATGGACCCCACGTAGCTTCCTACCACAGGAACTTTTTGCGATCAGGCTGCAGGTAATCCACGTCCATGATCTAATGTCCATACATAGGGGTTTGTACAAATCCAACGGTCCTGATCATGACACACAAGTGCCACGTGTATAGAACATCAAAATATTGTTCCATTGGATTTATTCATGCCACTGAAAAAATAAAAATGGCAATTTTCTTTTCATCTAGGCCACTAATCTAGTGGGTCCCACTCTATATTTCCCTCATTCCAAAAATTGGACCCATCCGATCATTTTGTCACGCACGCGGTGTATTAAAAAGACGGGACAAGTAAAACAGACTGTCAATCCCAAAAGTCATGGGCCCCACCGAAGGAACGGCTGGGATCTAGGAGATTTGAGGCATTTGCCAGTGACCAAAGTCCTATGTGATCATGATTATCCATTGATCTCTTCCTGCATTTCAGATGTGGCCCGATCTGATCCAGAAGTCCAAGGAAGGTGGGCTCAACGCAATCGAATCCTACGTTTTCTGGGACATTCATGAGCCACGTCGTCGTGAGGTATTCGATATATTTTAAATTTTCTACATTTTCAAAATAAAAAAAATCAACTAGATTACAAGTACTAATATAAGGAGCTTGAATATGGGCTCACAGATAGGTGTGAGCTGTGCGATGAAGCGACTGATGTATTGAATTCTGCCGAGGAAGCCACGAATTTCTTTCTCTGTTCTAGGAGGGGGCATCTCGATGATTGCTCTGGTTTTGGTCTCGTCGACCCTGATGCCATCTTCGCTCACCATAAAGCCGAGGAGCTTACCTCCCATTGCACCGAAGACACATTTCTGAGGGTTGAGGCGAAGCTTGTACTTTTCTAATCTGTTGAATAACTTCTTCAGATCTTCAAAGTGTCCTTCAATTGTGCGAGATTTGACGATCATGTCGTCCACATATACTTCGAGCTCTTTGTTCATCATGTCGTGGAATAGTGCTGTCATTGCTCGCTGATATGTTGCTCCTGCGTTCTTCAGACCGAACGGCATTACCCTGTAACAGAAGGTTCCCCAGGGAGTGATGAACGATGTCTTCTCGCGATCTTCGACGGCCATCTTGATCTGATTGTAACCTGAGAACCCGTCCATGAATGAGAAGATCTTGTATCCTGCAGTGTTGTCGACTAGAGTGTCGATATGTGGCAAAGGGAAGTCATCTTTTGGACTGGCTTTGTTGAGATCTCGGAAGTCGATGCACATTCGAACCTTGCCGTCCTTCTTGGTACTGGACGATGTTGGCGAGCCATTCAGGGTAGTTGGAGACTACCAAGAATCCCGCGTTGTACTGCTTGATGACTTCATCTCGGACTTTCAGAGCCCATTCTGGCTTCATTCTTCGAAGTTTTTGCTTCACTGGCTTCATATCTGCCTTGGTTGGCAGATGGTGTACAACGAGCTCTTCATCGAGCCCCGGCATGTCTTCATATGAGAACGCGAAGTTGGACAATCTTGGAGCTAGGAACTCTATCATTTTCTGTTTCATCTCAGGTGGCAACGATTTTCCAATGCGTACTTCCCTAGGGATCTCAGGCGTCCCCAAGTTTACTATCTCGAAATCATCGGCTACAACATTGGCTTTAGATTCGAACTTTTTGAGGAGATCCTCAGTTCGGGAGCAGGATCATCATCTTCCTCGTCCCGAGCTTCGTCCAGACCCATGAGCTCAAAGTCTAATTCGATGTCGAAATCATATGATTCGACTTCAAACTCATGCGACTCTTTAGACGAACTTGGCACACTATTGAATGCAGGAAAGAAATATTTTTTTTTTTGAGATTTTTCTGAAATTGAGATGCTAGATGTTTTTGGTTTTTGAAAGTTTTTATTTTTTTGGCTTTTCGAAATTCCGGGACTTTGAACAAGCGGGCATTGCAGACCATGATTGAGCCCAACTTGTTCCAAAGTTCCGGTCGCTGCTTAAACAGGCGTTTTTTTTTGGAAGCCAGAGCCCTCAGATGGCTCTTTGGCTGATTCAAAAGTAGGGGAACAGATGACCATTCAGGACCCCACACTTCCTCCCCTGAAGAGGTGGGGGTTGATGATTTGGGCGAAGAATCATGGTCTGGCCCAATGACCATGACTTCTTGCTGGTCGGGTTCGAGATCTGAGTCGTACTCAGTCCCTCCCGGATCACTTACCTCGCATTGCAGTTCGTCTGGTTCCACAGCTAGACACAAGTTTGGAACCTGGACATCAGACCAATCTAGGGCTGGCCACTTCCCTTTCTTGGTCCAATGGATGGGCTGCTTCTGCCCCTGGCTGATGATTGATGATGTTGACTTTGCAGAGATGGGCAAGTCGTGCCCCTTGCTAATTGGTGATGAGATGGGCGAGTCGTGCCCCTTGCTGATTGAAGTGGGCAGGTTGTGCCCCTGGCTGTTGAAGTGGGCAGGTTGTGCCCCTGGTGATTGAAGTGAGGGCTTGAAGTGGGCAGTTGTGCCCCTGGTTGGGAGCAGGTGTCAGAGTAACCTGGTCCTGAAGCTGCTGTATTTGTCTTCCTTCTTCGTCTTCATCATTTCCTCCTTCTTCTGGAGGCTTAGAGGGTTCGAGAATCTGATCCCATCGAATGGGGGGCCACGTGGCCCAAACTAGGCTCATCGGGAGGCCTTTGTGTAGTGCAGTCGGTTGATTCCCTCCTGGATCTTTGCAAGGTTCTCCTGGCTTGACGAATTGGATGGGTGAGCACCGAAATTTCTTCCTTCTCTTGTCCATGAAGGTTGCCCTGTATCCGAGTCCCCACTTGCGTTGGTTATATACTAGCGATACCTTTCTGGACTTGAAGTGATTCTTCATTCGGTATTTGAGGCTCAGACGCTCTGCCGGTGAAAAGACACGGTCCACCCTTATCGGTTCTGGATTGGCGATAGAGTTCACAGTCTCGAATTCGAAACTGTGAAACGGGATGTCTTCTTCAGAGTGCTGGATATCGATGACCGGGATGTCTGGTTCAGTGGCAGTAGCATTGGAAGGAATGATGAGCTCCTTCTCTGCATGGATAGAGATCACTTGATTTCCACAGATATACTTCACTCGTTGATGCAGGGTTGATGGCACAGCTCCAACCTTGTGCAGCCACGGTCGTCCGAGCAGCATGTTGAAAGAGGCTGATATATCCAGGATTTGGAATGTGATGGTAGAAACTTCTGGACCTATCTGTACCTCTATGTCGACCTCCCCTTCCACTGATCGGCGGGTGTTGTCAATGCTCTGACGCATATGGTGCTGGGTCGGAATGAAGAAGGACTGATTCCCAGGCGTTCCGCGGTCTTGAGTGGGCAGACATTTAAGCTTGAGCCATTATCGATAAGGACCAGCGGAACACAGAGGTCTTTGTATCGTAAGGCTATGTTGAGGGATCGCCCATGATCTCGTCCCTCTGGTGGCAACTCATTATCGGTGAAGGTGATGGCGGCGGAGCCAGTAGCTGTCCAATCATCAATGCAATCATCTCTGGTGCCGTATCGGAGGAGACATGAGCATCATTCAAGGTCTTGGCAAACATTTCTCGGTGTATGCGAGATGTGCAGAGTAGCTCCCATACTGAGATTTGTGCAGGGATTGACTTGAGCTGAGTTGCCACATCGTATGCGGCTTCATTTTTGCTGCCGAGGCCTGAGAGGACGCCTTTGGGATCTCCTCTGTTTTGATTATCTCTTCGGATGCAACGCCCGTTGGGATTCATGTTTCCCACTTCCGCACATTCTGGATAGTGCCATGGAACCTCTTTGTAGTTTTCCTCCCTTTTGCCTTCTAGGACCACTGGTTCTTGCAACGGTGCTGGTGTGGGTACCAGATCTTCCTCGTATAGAGCTTTTGCCTTGAGAACTACATTGTTGCCTGTGCTGAAGGGGTAGTATCGAGGCTTGTCTTCATAGACCACATAAGGTCGTGGTCCTGGCTTGACTGTTCCTGGGGCAGGAGGCTCCCATGGAATGAATACTGGTCCTCTTGATATGGCAGGAGGTTTCTCTGTTCGTCCGAGCTGCCGTAGCGTGATTGATATGCCTCCGGGACTTGCCCCTTGCAATATGACAGGCTTGACTGGAAGAGATCCTTCCAAGACAACGGGCTCTTGCTGCTGATGAGTATAATCCTTCCATTGCGGATTGGATTGTTCTGGAGTTGCCCCTTGCAAGATGACAGGTTCGTATGTGGGCTCAATGTATGATTGTGCTCCTTCCAGGACGACTGGTTCCCAGCTTGAATGGTTGTAAGGTGCCCCTTGAACAACTGGTATATCTATGGAGGTGCTCCTTCAAGCACTACTGGCTCGGAGATTGAAGGAAGAAAGGGACTTGCCCCTTGCAAGACTGGAGGAGGATTTGTTGGCTCATAGAGTGTAGGCATGAATGGACTGAATAGGGGAGAAGAAGCGATCGATATGGTCCCCTTCTTCTATACTATTGACGGCAGGGCCACGAGACGAACTGGGGTCCGTTGGATGCTGAGGCAGAGGATTCTGAAGGATGTTGGTGGAAGCTGCTGGAGAAGTTCCAGGGACCGAGATGACGATCTTGCGGTCATCAATCAGGTCTTGTATGGCATTTTCAAAGTATAGCATCGATCAGTGGCGTGGCCACGTCCTTGATGGTAGGCACAGTACTCATTTTCTCGGTAATTTGGAGGCAGAGGATGAGGCGGAGGCCTAGGTGTCATCAGAGTGAGTAACTGCTTTTGTACCAGCGTAGTCATGATTTGACTAAGTGGTTGACTGAGTGGAGTGAACTTCCTGAACTCCCTGTAATTCTGCCTGTTCTGGTATGAGTATTGGCCATTTCCCCTGAACTGCTGCTGTTGTCGAGGTGGCTGTGGCTGAGGATTCGGTTGTGGCTGATATCGCTGAGGCTGATGCTGAACTTGATTCTGCTGATACTGTTGACGTCCTTGTGGGGGAGCACGTTGATTTCCTTGAGCAGCGGTGTTGATGTTGTTTACCTCTGTTGGGCGGGGAGGAGAACCATTGCGGTTTCCATTCCCGTGCCCGATAGGTCTTCCTTCCACTCTGTTCCTCTTGACTGGAGTGGCTTGATGAGGCCATGGGGAGATCGTCCCGGCCCGGATTCCTGCTTCAACTTGCTCTCCAGCACGGATCAATTGTGAGAAATTCGCATATGGATGCGAGATGAGATACCCAGATATGCCTGGGTATGTTGAATGAACAATCATGGAGATTTGTTCTTCATCGTCGATGGGTGTCCGCATTCTGGCTGCCATAGCTCGCCAACGTCCCACATAAGCTGATAGTGTTTCATCACTCCTTTGCCTGAGTGCTGCAAGGTCGGCTCTTCTGGGTGCCATGTTGAGATTATATGCGAATCTGTCGACGAAAGCCTGGGAGAGCTGTTCCCATGTTCTGATGCGGTGGCAGTCCAATGAAGTGTACCAATCTAGGGCATCGCCCTTCAGAGATTTTTGGAACAATCGAATGAGGGCCCCTTCGTTTCCTGAGATTGCACTCAGCTCTCCACAGAAGGCCTTGAGATGTGCTGTGGGACAACCGCTGCCGTCGTATCTTTTGAACTTTGGAACCTCAAAGTTTTGAGGTACCCGAGCATCTGGGAAAGGACACAAGTCTCTGAACTTGGTCGAAGGTAAGTCGATTCCTTGCTGTCGCTGAAGCTGATTTTGCAAGATCTGGAACTGCTCCCGCAACTCGTCCAGTCCTGAGTGATCTGTTCGAGCGACTGGTGCCTCCTGGAATAAGGCACGTTCTTCTTCGGCATAGTGGTCGATGTCTTCGACCCTATGGGCTTGCTGAAAAGCAACCGCGGGTTGCTGAAATTGGTTTGATGATGAACTGGATTCTGATGAACTTGAGCTTGAAATGATGGTACTGAACTGGAGACTGTACTGAAGGTTGAACTGGAACTTGCTGGAAATTAACTGGATTTTGCTGAATTGAAGATTGCTGGAAATTAACTGGATTTTGCTGAATTGAAGATTGCTGGAAATTAACTGGATTTTGCTGAATTGAAGATTGCTGGAAATTAACTGGATCCCATCGGCGGGGATGTGCTGGAATTGAAAAGTGCTCCTGTTTGCAGGAGGCTGAGATGCTGGGAAGTGACCCCCTTGTTGGGTATTCGCCACTGTCCGCTGATTGATGTGGGCTTGACACTGACCCCCATTGTGGGCATTCGCCAGTGCTGTCCCTGTTGCTGGAAATTGAATTGAAATCCCATCGGCGGGGATGTGCTGAATTGAAAAGGTGTCCCATCGGCGGGGACTGCTGAGATCTACTGAGATTGTTGTTTGCAAGATTGACTGGAAGCTGACTGGATGTTCCTGCAAGGAGGTGCTCTGAGATGGCCTTGTCGTCGCAGGAAGATATTGAGAAGGATGCCCCACAGCGAAGGGCTGAGATGGCTGCTGTCGGTAGTCTTGGGCAGACTCCGATGGTTGTGCTTGATTTGAACTGGAGGCCGGGAGGACCCGGCATGGCTGCTGAGTTGCTGAACTGGGCCAACTGATTGTTGGCTGCTGCGGTGGTTTGTGCTTGCATGAATTGCAAGAGCATTTCTTGCATTGCTCTCATTCCTTGTGCCAATTCTTGTATGATTGGCGTATTGTCAACGGGCTGTTGCGCTGGAGGTTGCGCTTCGGCTATTTCGAGAGCAGGGAAGTGATGAGTTTCTTCTTCGTGGTCGGACATGGCTTGCTGAGCCCGAGTGCGGATTATGCTGCGGAAGGGAAGTTGTCTCCGCGTACGTTGAGCCCGAGGAGGCGCAATGGTGAGGACTGTACTCTACTCTTTTTGGGTTTGGGATTTTCTATTTTTTTTTGGGGTTTTCTATTTTTTTTGTGTTTGGGTTTGGGTAGAATGCTATGCAGATAGATTGTATGAGATTAATGACTTTCAAGTACGGGAAGGATTCTTTTTTCAAGTCGGATCACGACTAGTGGGACTAGCTTATCCCCAGGGAGTCGCCATTCTGTGGACCCTCGCCGATTTTTCCGCGCTCCCACACGACGTCGTTCTCCCTTTCCTTTCGGAAGAAGAAAGAAGAAGAGGTGCGTGAGTGCGAAATCGCCGTTTGTGCCACTGGCTTGCCTCGTTCTCGAGGGCTTCGTTTGGTTGTCGTATTGAGCTGGATGTGTTTAAGTGAATTTATATAAGACAGAGTCGCCACTAGCCAGTTACTTCGAATCTACAGTCGGCTAGACCCCGTAGAAACGTTAGAGAAGGAATCCGAAGATTCCTTCCTCTAAAATGACTCCTGTTGATCTGCGGTCAGAGATTCAAGGTAAGGGATCACGGTTACAGGGTGGGAAGAGGTTAAGCACCCCACACACTGCCCGTACCGAAGTACGGTCTCTACTTCACAGAATCGATCGATACTTGAAAGTCTAATTTAATCCTCGTATATTCTCATGGATGATATGATGCATGAATGCGGGTCTGAACAGTAAGAGTTTCTGATGGGCAGGTTCCAACAACGGGCAAGCCCAGAGCGTACGCTCGAACTGACAGGTGCTTAATGTAAGACGTATGCAGTGTGCTTGAATGATCAAGGTGTTTTATGGTGAAGCATGAATGCAGGTCTGAACAGTAAGAGTTTCTGATGGGCAGGTTCCAACAACGGGCAAGCCCAGAGCATACGCTCGAACTGACAGGTGCTTAATATAAAGACATATGCATGTGTTTGAGTAATCAAGGTGCTGTAGTGAAGCAGGGGGGTTGGAAGAAAAGTAAATGTTGCACTTATGCTAGATGCAATGAGATGATGCTGGAAAAGAGTAGCTGGTGGACGGAGGTGTCGCAAGGGTTGGCTTCGAGTGGCTGGATCAAGACTTAGATGGCTTGGGAGGCTTGGACCAGTGGTCAGGCTGGGCTGGACCAGGGTTAGACTCTCCTCACTCGGGCTCTCCTTGGTGGAAAAATGGGCTAAAGGGTGGAGAGATGGACTCAGAGCTCTCGGGCTGAAATGGACTCGAATGGCTTCGAATGGATTGTTGAAATGAGAAGGGGAGGGGGGTATTTATAGCAGCGAGGAGTGGCAGGTCGTAATTTTGTCCGGGCGCCTGCCATGGGCCGCCCGTACGGCCGCTCCTCGGTTTCCAGCGAGTACGGCGCTCCCTCGGGGCTGCTGTTGGACTCGCTGGTCGACTCAGTGAGTTGACTCAGCGGGTCGAATCGGTGTTTGACTCGACGGGTTGACTCGACGGGTTGACTCGGTGTTTTGACTCGACGGGTTGACTCGACGGGTTGACTCAGCGGGTTAACTCAGCGAGTTGACTCAGTGAGTTTGACTTTTTTTGGGATTTTTTTACTGGCTTTTTTATGGGGGGTTTTTCAGGGTGTTTTTAGGACTGGGTTGACTGGGTTCAGGCTTGAACTGGGCTATGGAATGGGGCTTACAAGGGTGAGTTTGGCTGAGTTTGGACTTGGGATTTGGGGGTATGGTCCTCCTTCAACCAGCTATCTCTACCAACAGGTAGCCGAAGGTGGGGTGTCTACACCGTCCGATCAAAGGAGTCATAGAATGTTAACCGTTGGCCTTTTTTTTTAGCTTTAAAGTTTGCTAATTCCAGGCGCGCATGAAACCGTATACATCTACACGCTGTTAAACGTGCAAATATGAAACACTTGTGTGAGATCTGATCTTTCTTTTGCATTCTTTTTCTCTCTCTTTTTTTTTGTCCCTTTTTGAATCCCCCCCTTTTTTTGGTATTTTTCTCTTTTGGAGTCCCCTTATTTGAAACACTTGTTGGTGGACGGGAATGATTTCTCAGAGGTCTTAGCTTCGACCTCTTGACTTCAGCTCTATTAAAGTAACTCTTGATAAGGTCAGAATGACTTACCCGTGAAAGATTTTCACGTTGTCGGCGTTGGTTGGCTCAGGAAGATCCACCCCTCTCATGCTGGTGAGTCTGAGGGCGCCTCCGGGAAGTACTTCTCTGACGATCAGCGGCCCGTCCCACAAGGGTTTGAACTTTCCTCTGGGATCTGGAAGGTGCGACGGTAGAATCTTCTTCATGACCATGTCGCCTACCTTGAAACTTCTTTTCCGGACTCTCTTGTTGTAAGCCCGAGCGATCCTTTTCTGATAACATTGTGAATGACTTAGTGCACGCATGCGCTTCTCATCTGCTAGCTGCAACTGATCGAATCTGGCCCGTTGCCATTCTCCTTCTTCAATTCCGCTTTCGAGTAACACTCGTAGTGATGGTATTTCCACCTCGACTGGTAGGACTGCTTCCATTCCGTAAGTAAGCTCGAAAGGAGTAACGCCCGTAGCAGACCGTACAGACGTTCGATAGGCCCAAAGTGCATATGGGAACATATCTGACCAATCTTGATATGTCACGACCATCTTCTCGAGTATCCTGACGATTGTCTTGTTTGCGGCTTCTACCCCACCATTCATTTGGGGACGGTAGGGGCTTGATCGATGACGTTGGATCTTGTACTTGCTGAGGAAGTCATTCATCTTCTTGTTGACGAACGGGGTCCCATTATCTGTGATGATGGCATTAGGGATTCCATATCGGCATATGATGTTGTTCTTCATGAATTTGATCACTTGAGATGCTGCAATCGTGGTGTATGAGGCTGCCTCTACCCACTTGGTGAAGTAGTCGACTGCCACAAGTATGTACTCGTGACCATTTGATGCTTTGGGACTGATCTTGCCGATGATGTCGAGTCCCCACATGGAGAAGGGCCAGGGGGTGGTCAGGTTGTATAACTCTGATGATGGGGCATGGATTTGATTCGCATGCTCTTGACACTTGAAGCATTTTCTGACGTGCTTGCAACAGTCTGTCTCCATGGTGAGCCAGTAGTAGCCGAGTCGTAGAATCTTCTTTGCCATCATGTGCCCATTCATGTGTGGGCCGCAGATTCCTTCGTGTATTTCTTTCATGATCTTTGCAGCTTCTGTTTCATCGACGCATCGGAGGAGGATGTGATTATAGGATCGCTTGTAGAGAACTTCGCCACTGATGGTGAACTAGCCGGCCAAACGTTGGATGGTTCGGCGATCTTTTGCTGTTGCTGATTCTGGATACTCCTGGGTTTCGAGATATTGCTTGATGTCGGCATACCAGGGTTTGTCAGGGACAGCTTCGGCTTCTTCTATTTGCAGGCAAAAAGCAGGTTCTTCTTGAATTTCGACTGTGAGCTCCCATTCTGAAGCTCCTTTTGGGATCTCGAGCATTGATGCGAGCGTGGCGAGAGCATCTGCAAACTGGTTCTTGGCTCTGGGCATGTATGAGAAGGTGATTTCCTTGAATTCTTCGATCAGATTGTCAAGATACACATGATATGGTATCAACTTCTCGTCTTTGGTCTTCCATTCGCCATTGGTCTGATTGATGATAAGCTGTGAGTCTCCAAATACTCGTAGCTTCTTGACGCCCAAGATTATGGCTTCCCTTAAGCCAGCGATGCATGCTTCGTACTCTGCCATGTTGTTGGTGCACTCGAATGCGATGCGCCTCGAGATAGGAATAGGGACATCATCTGGAGAGTAGAGGATTGCTCCAATACCACTCCCTTTAGAATTTGCTGCGCCGTCGAAGAATAACGTCCATTCATCTTTTTTCTTCTTTTCATCCCCTTCAATAAGCAAGAGATCTTCATCAGGGAAGAATGTCTTGAGCGGCTGATAGTCCAGGAGAGAGTGAGCCGCAAGATGATCGGCGAGGGCCTGTCCCTTGATTGCCTTTTGAGTGACATAGGTGATGTCGAACTCAGACAAGAGTAGCTGCCATTTAGCTATCCTTCCAGTGAGTGCCGGTTTCTCGAACAGGTACTTGAGCGGATCCATGTGAGCGAGAAGGAGAATAGGGAATGCAATCATGTATTGACGGAGTCGCTGAGTTGCCCAGACTAGGGCGAGGCAAGTCTTCTCGATCGGGGAATACCTGGTCTCGTAGTCGGTGAACTTTCGACTCAAATAGTATATTGCTTGTTCTTTCTTCCCGGTTTCGTCGTGTTGGCCGAGGACACAGCCAATGGCTTCTGCTGCTACCGAGATGTATAACAATAGTGGTCGTCCGGGAGTGGGAGGCACTAGGACTGGAGGATTCATGAGATATTTCTTGATGCGGTCGAAGGCGACTTGGCAATCATCATTCCATTCTTTTGGGACGTTCTTCCGAAGGAGCTTGAATATGGGCTCACAGATAGGTGTGAGCTGTGCGATGAAGCGACTGATGTATTGAATTCTGCCGAGGAAGCCACGAATTTCTTTCTCTGTTCTAGGAGGGGGCATCTCGATGATTGCTCTGGTTTTGGTCTCGTCGACCCTGATGCCATCTTCGCTCACCATAAAGCCGAGGAGCTTACCTCCCACTGCACCGAAGACACATTTCTGAGGGTTGAGGCGAAGCTTGTACTTTTCTAATCTGTTGAATAACTTCTTCAGATCTTCAAAGTGTCCTTCAATTGTGCGAGATTTGACGATCATGTCGTCCACATATACTTCGAGCTCTTTGTTCATCATGTCGTGGAATAGTGCTGTCATTGCTCGCTGATATGTTGCTCCTGCGTTCTTCAGACCGAACGGCATCACCCTGTAACAGAAGGTTCCCCAGGGAGTGATGAACGATGTCTTCTCGCGATCTTCGACGGCCATCTTGATCTGATTGTAACCTGAGAACCCGTCCATGAATGAGAAGATCTTGTATCCTGCAGTGTTGTCGACTAGAGTGTCGATATGTGGCAAAGGGAAGTCATCTTTTGGACTGGCTTTGTTGAGATCTCGGAAGTCGATGCACATTCGAACCTTGCCGTCCTTCTTTGGTACTGGCACGATGTTGGCAAGCCATTCAGGGTAGTTGGAGACTACCAAGAATCCCGCGTTGTACTGCTTGATGACTTCATCTCGGACTTTCAGAGCCCATTCTGGCTTCATTCTTCGAAGTTTTTGCTTCACTGGCTTCATATCTGCCTTGGTTGGCAGATGGTGTACAACGAGCTCTTCATCGAGCCCCGGCATGTCTTCATATGAGAACGCGAAGTTGGACAATCTTGGAGCTAGGAACTCTATCATTTTCCGTTTCATCTCAGGTGGCAACGATTTTCCAATGCGTACTTCCCTAGGGATCTCAGGCGTCCCCAAGTTTACTATCTCGAAATCATCGGCTACAACATTGGCTTTAGATTCAAACTTTTTGAGGAGATCCTCAAGTTCGGGAGCAGGATCATCATCTTCCTCGTCCCGAGCTTCGTCCAGACCCATGAGCTCAAAGTCTAATTCGATGTCGAAATCATATGATTCGACTTCAAACTCATGCGACTCTTTAGACGAACTTGGCACACTATTGAATGCAGGAAAAGAAATATTTTTTGATTTTTGAGATTTTTCTGAAATTGAGATGCTAGATGTTTTTGGTTTTTGAAAGTTTTTTATTTTTTTGGCTTTTCGAAATTCGCGGGACTTTGAACAAGCGGGCATTGCAGACCATGATTGAGCCCAACTTGTTCCAAAGTTCCGGTCGCTGCTTAAACAGGCGTTTTTTTTTGGAAGCCAGAACCCTCAGGTGGCTCTTTGGCTGATTCAAAAGTTAGGGGAACAGATGACCATTCAGGACCCCACACTTCCTCCCCTGGAGAGGTGGGGGTTGATGTTTTGGGCGAAGAATCATGGTCTGGCCCAATGACCATGACTTCTTGCTGGTCGGGTTCAAGATCTGAGTCGCACTCAGTCCCTCCCGGATCACTTACCTCACATTGCAGTTCGTCTGGTTCCACAGCTAGACACAAGTTTGGAACCTGGACATCAGACCAATCTAGGGCTGGCCACTTCCCTTTCTTGGTCCAATGGATGGGCTGCTTCTGCCCCTGGCTGATGATTGATGATGTTGACTTTGCAGAGATGGGCAAGTCGTGCCCCTTGCTAATTGGTGATGAGATGGGCGAGTCGTGCCCCTTGCTGATTGAAGTGGGCAGGTTGTGCCCCTGGCTGTTTGAAGTGGGCAGGTTGTGCCCCTGGCTGATTGAAGTGGGCAGGTTGTGCCCCTGGTTGGGAGCAGGTGTCAGAGTAACCTGGTCCTGAAGCTTCTGTATTTGTCTTCCTTCTTCATCTTCATCATTTCCTCCTTCTTCTGGAGGCTTAGAGGGTTCGAGAATCTGATCCCATCGAATGGGGGGCCACGTGGCCCAAACTCGGCTCATCGGGAGGCCTTTGTGTAGTGCAGTCGGTTGATTCCCTCCTGGATCTTTGCAAGGTTCTCCTGGCTTGACGAATTGGATGGGTGAGCACCAAAATTTCTTCCTTCTCTTGTCCATGAAGGTTGCCCTGTATCCGAGTCCCCACTTGCGTTGGTTATATACTAGCGATACCTTTCTGGACTTAAAGTGATTCTTCATTCGGTATTTGAGGCTCAGACGCTCTGCCGGTGAAAAGACATGGTCCACCCTTATCGGTTCTGGATTGGCGATAGAGTTCATAGTCTCGAATTCGAAACTGTGAAACGGGATGTCTTCTTCAGAGTGCTGGATATCGATGACCGAGATGTCTGGTTCAGTGGCAGTAGCATTGGAAGGAATGATGAGCTCCTTCTCTGCATGGATAGAGATCACTTGATTTCCACAGATATACTTCACTCGTTGATGCAGGGTTGATGGCACAGCTCCAACCTTGTGCAGCCAAGGTCGTCCGAGCAGCATGTTGAAAGAGGCTGATATATCCAGGATTTGGAATGTGATGGTAGAAACTTCTGGACCTATCTGTACCTCTATGTCGACCTCCCCTTCCACTGATCGGCGGGTGTTGTCGAATGCTCTGACGCATATGGTGCTGGGTCAGAATGAAGAAGGACTGATTCCCAGGCGTTCCGCGGTCTTGAGTGGGCAGACATTTAAGCTTGAGCCATTATCGATAAGGACCAGCGGAACACAGAGGTCTTTGTATCGTAAGGCTATGTTGAGGGATCGCCCATGATCTCGTCCCTCTGGTGGCAACTCATTATCGGTGAAGGTGATGGCGCGCTGAGCCAGTAGCTGTCCAATCATCAATGCAATCATCTCTGGTGCCGTATCGGAGGAGACATGAGCATCATTCAAGGTCTTGGCAAACATTTCTCGGTGTATGCGAGATGTGCAGAGTAGCTCCCATACTGAGATTTGTGCAGGGATTGACTTGAGCTGAGTTGCCACATCGTATGCGGCTTCATTTTTGCTGCCGAGGCCTGAGAGGACGCCTTTGGGATCTCCTCTGTTTTGATTATCTCTTCGGATGCAACGCCCGTTGGGATTCATGTTTCCCACTTCCGCACATTCTGGATAGTGCCATGGAACCTCTTTGTAGTTTTCCTCCCTTTTGCCTTCTAGGACCACTGGTTCTTGCAACGGTGCTGGTGTGGGTACCAGATCTTCCTCGTATAGAGCTTTTGCCTTGAGAACTACATTGTTGCCTGTGCTGAAGGGGTAGTATCGAGGCTTGTCTTCATAGACCACATAAGGTCGTGGTCCTGGCTTGACTGTTCCTGGGGCAGGAGGCTCCCATGGAATGAATACTGGTCCTCTTGATATGGCAGGAGGTTTCTCTGTTCGTCCGAGCTGCCGTAGCGTGATTGATATGCCTCCGGGACTTGCCCCTTGCAATATGACAGGCTTGACTGGAAGAGATCCTTCCAAGACAACGGGCTCTTGCTGCTGATGAGTATAATCCTTCCATTGCGGATTGGATTGTTCTGGAGTTGCCCCTTGCAAGATGACAGGTTCGTATGTGGGCTCAATGTATGATTGTGCTCCTTCCAGGACGACTGGTTCCCAGCTTGAATGGTTGTAAGGTGCCCCTTGAACAACTGGTATATCGTATGGAGGTGTTCCTTCAAGCACTACTGGCTCGGAGATTGAAGGAAGAAAGGGACTTGCCCCTTGCAAGACTGGAGGAGGATTTGTTGGCTCATAGGTGTAGGCATGAATGGACTGAATAGGGGAGAAGAAGCGATCGATATGGTCCCCTTCTCCTATACTATTGACGGCAGGGCCACGAGACGAACTGGGGTCCGTTGGATGCTGAGGCAGAGGATTCTGAAGGATGTTGGTGGAAGCTGCTGGAGAAGTTCCAGGGACCGAGATGACGATCTTGCGGTCATCAATCAGGTCTTGTATGGCATTTTTCAAAGTATAGCATCGATCAGTGGCATGGCCACGTCCTTGATGGTAGGCACAGTACTCATTTTCTCGGTAATTTGGAGGCAGAGGATGAGGCGGAGGCCTAGGTGTCATCAGAGTGAGTAACTGCTTTTGTACCAGCGTAGTCATGATTTGACTAAGTGGTTGACTGAGTGGAGTGAACTTCCTGAACTCCCTGTAATTCTGCCTGTTCTGGTATGAGTATTGGCCATTTCCCCTGAACTGCTGCTGTTGTCGAGGTGGCTGTGGCTGAGGATTCGGTTGTGGCTGATATCGCTGAGGCTGATGCTGAACTTGATTCTGCTGATACTGTTGACGTCCTTGTGGGGGAGCACGTTGATTTCCTTGAGCAGCGGTGTTGATGTTGTTTACCTCTGTTGGGCGGGGAGGAGAACCATTGCGGTTTCCATTCCCGTGCCCGATAGGTCTTCCTTCCACTCTGTTCCTCTTGACTGGAGTGGCTTGATGAGGCCATGGGGAGATCGTCCCGGCCCGGATTCCTGCTTCAACTTGCTCTCCAGCACGGATCAATTGTGAGAAATTCGCATATGGATGCGAGATGAGATACCCAGATATGCCTGGGTATGTTGAATGAACAATCATGGAGATTTGTTCTTCATCGTCGATGGGTGTCCGCATTCTGGCTGCCATAGCTCGCCAACGTCCCACATAAGCTGATAGTGTTTCATCACTCCTTTGCCTGAGTGCTGCAAGGTCGGCTCTTCTGGGTGCCATGTTGAGATTATATGCGAATCTGTCGACGAAAGCCTGGGAGAGCTGTTCCCATGTTCTGATGCGGTGGCAGTCCAATGAAGTGTACCAATCTAGGGCATCGCCCTTCAGAGATTTTTGGAACAATCGAATGAGGGCCCCTTCGTTTCCTGAGATTGCACTCAGCTCTCCACAGAAGGCCTTGAGATGTGCTGTGGGACAACCGCTGCCGTCGTATCTTTTGAACTTTGGAACCTCAAAGTTTTGAGGTACCTGAGCATCTGGGAAAGGACACAAGTCTCTGAACTTGGTCGAAGGTAAGTCGATTCCTTGCTGTCGCTGAAGCTGATTTTGCAAGATCTGGAACTGCTCCCGCAACTCGTCCAGTCCTGAGTGATCTGTTCGAGCGACTGGTGCCTCCTGGAATAAGGCACGTTCTTCTTCGGCATAGTGGTCGATGTCTTCGACCCTATGGGCTTGCTGAAAAGCAACCGCGGGTTGCTGAAATTGATTTGATGACTGAACTGGATTCTGATGAACTTGTGCTTGAAATGATGGTAACTGAACTGGAGACTGTACTGAAGGTTGAACTGAAACTTGCTGGAAATTGACTGGATTTTGCTGAATTGAAGATTGCTAGAAATTAACTGGATTTTGCTGAATTGAAGATTGCTGGAAATTAACTGGGATCCCATCGGCGGGGATGTGCTGGAATTGAAAAGTGCTCCTGTTTGCAGGAGGCTGAGATGCTGGGAAGTGACCCCCTTGTTGGGTATTCGCCACTGTCCGCTGATTGATGTGGGCTTGACACTGACCCCCATTGTGGGCATTCGCCAGTGCTGTCCCTGTTGCTGGAAATTGAATTGAAATCCCATCGGCGGGGATGTGCTGGAATTGAAAAGGTGTCCCATCGGCGGGGACATGCTGAGATCTACTGAGATTGTTGTTTGCAAGATTGACTGGAAGCTGACTGGATGTTCCTGCAACGGAGGTGCTCTGAGATGGCCTTGTCGTCGTAGGAAGATATTGAGAAGGATGCCCCATAGCGAAGGGCTGAGATGGCTGCTGTCGGTAGTCTTGGGCAGACTCCGATGGTTGTGCTTGATTTGAACTGGAGGCCGGGAGGACCCGGCATGGCTGCTGAGCTTGCTGAACTGGGCCAACCTGATTGTTGGCTGCTGCGGTGGTTTGTGCTTGCATGAATTGCAAGAGCATTTCTTGTATTGCTCTCATTCCTTGTGCCAATTCTTGTATGATTGGCGTATTGTCAACGGGCTGTTGCGCTGGAGGTTGCGCTTCGGTCATTTCGAGAGCAGGGAAGTGATGGGTTTCTTCTTCGTGGTCGGACATGGCTTGCTGAGCCCGAGTGCGGATTATGCTGCGGAAGGGAAGTTGTCTCCGCGTACGTTGAGCCCGAGGAGGTGCAATGGTGAGGACTGTACTCTACTCTTTTTGGGTTTTGGGATTTTCTATTTTTTTTTGTTTTTGAATTTTCTATTTTTTTTTTTGTGTTTGGGTTTGGGTAGAATGCTATGCAGATGAGATTGTATGAGGATTAATGACTTTCAAGTACGGGAAGGATTCTTTTTTTTCAAGTCGGATCACGACTAGTGGGACTAGCTTATCCCCAGCAGAGTCGCCATTCTGTGGACCCTCGCCGATTTCTCCGCGCTCCCACACGACGTCGTTCTCCCTTTCCTTTCGGAAGAAGAAGAAGAAGAAGAGGTGCGTGCGTGCGAAATCGCCGTTTGTGCCACTGGCTTGCCTCGTTCTCGAGGGCTTCGTTTGGTTGTCGTATTGAGCTGGATGTGTTTAAGTGAATTTATATAAGACCAGAGTCGCCACTAGCCAGTTACTTCGAATCTACAGTCGGCTAGACCCCGTAGAAACGTTAGAGAAGGGAATCCGAAGATTCCTTCCTCTAAAATGACTCCTGTTGATCTGCGGTCAGAGATTCAAGGTAAGGGATCACGGTTACAGGGTGGGAAGAGGTTAAGCACCCCACACACTGCCCGTACCGAAGTACGGTCTCTACTTCACAGAATCGATCGGATACTTGAAAGTCTAGTTTAATCCTCGTATATTCTCATGTATGATATGATGCATGAATGCGGGTCTGAACAGTAAGAGTTTCTGATGGGCAGGTTCCAACAACGGGCAAGCCCAGAGCGTACGCTCGAACTGACAGGTGCTTAATGTAAGACGTATGCAGTGTGCTTGAATGATCAAGGTGTTTTATGGTGAAGCATGAATGCAGGTCTGAACAGTAAGAGTTTCTGATGGGCAGGTTCCAACAACGGGCAAGCCCAGAGCATACGCTCGAACTGACAGGTGCTTAATATAAAGACATATGCATGTGTGTTTGAGTAATCAAGGTGCTTGTAGTGAAGCAGGGGGGTTGGAAGAAAAGTAAATGTTGCACTTATGCTAGATGCAAATGAGATGATGCTGGAAAAGAGTAGCTGGGTGGACGGAGGTGTCGCAAGGGTTGGCTTCGAGTGGCTGGATCAAGACTTAGATGGCTTGGGAGGCTTGGACCAGTGGTCAGGCTGGGCTGGACCAGGGTTAGACTCTCCTCACTCGGGCTCTCCTTGGTGGAAAAATGGGCTAAAGGGTGGAGAGATGGACTCAGAGCTCTCGGGCTGAAATGGACTCGAATGGCTTCGAATGGATTGTTGAAATGAGAAGGGGAGGGGGGTATTTATAGCAGCAGAGAGTGGCAGAAGTCGTAATTTTGTCCGGGCGGCCTGCCATGGGCCGCCCGTACGGCCGCTCCTCGGTTTCCAGCGAGTACGGCCGTTCCCTCGGGGCTGCTGTTGGACTCGCTGGTCGACTCAGTGAGTTGACTCAGCGGGTCGACTCGGTGGTTTGACTCGACGGGTTGACTCGACGGGTTGACTCGGTGTTTTGACTCGACGGGTTGACTCGACGGGTTGACTCAGCGGGTTAACTCAGCGAGTTGACCCAGTGAGTTTGACTTTTTTTGGGATTTTTTGACTGGCCTTTTTTATGGGGGGTTTTTCAGGGTGGTTTTTAGGACTGGGTTGACTGGGTTCAGGCTTGAACTGGGCTATGGAATGGGGCTTACAAGGGAGAGTTTGGCTGAGTTTGGACTTGGGATTTGGGGGTATGGTCCTCCATTCATCCAGCTATCTCTACCAACAGCGTAGCCGAAGGTGGGGTGTCTACACCAGCTCGTGAATGAATTCACTATCGACGAGTCAGGTGGATTTCCTTGTATGTTATTAACGAGGCAGATAGTGAGGTCTCTTCCACTCGCTTGGTTATGTGCGCGATGGGCGGCAACCAATGTCTGGAGTGTACTAGACCCCGGTGATGTCCCAGTTGTAAACCGTATGATATATGACAGTTGAGGATTGACATGCGCACATTGCATCATTAGCATATGACACTCGGCCATATAGGCCCATTGCATTGCATAGCCTCAAGATGGCTAATGGCATTCATAAACTTGGTAGTGTAGCCTGCCATCATTTCCGCTTACTCTGATATCTGTATACCTGCCATATGCATTGCGCACACACCACGCACTCTCTAAGCTTCATAGTAAGCTTATGCACGTTGTTTACGTGCAGGATATTCTATAGCTCGACAGCAATGAGACAGGGTGCTCATTTGATCTTTCAGTTTCCAGTTATACATTGTATTTCCTTTTTCTGCAACATTATACTCAAAAGATTATCTTAGTGGATATGTGATGTGATGCTTTTGGTTTGGTACACTTGTGTTTATGCTCATCTATAATAAATAAATAAAAAGTTTACCTTGAAAATCCTCATTGTGGGATCCCAGGATCGGAACCTGGCGTATGGAAGCTAGGAGCCGAGAATGGGGTACTACGGAGGCTGTCGGCACCGGATTCGGCCGCCAGGAATTTAGTGAGCCCGGTCCCCGAGTTTGGGGCGTGACACAAGGGCCCGGGCGCATGTCATTTCAGGTCAAGCGCATGTCGTTTTCAGGCCGGGCGCATGTCTTTTCCGGTAGATTTTTCGGGTGATTTCCGGGAAAGTGTTCGGATTGATTTCTTTCGAACATGGAGTGCAGGCGCATGTGGTGGAAGGCCGGGCGCATGTCCCTCTTGTGAGTTTTGCACTTTCCACTGCTTAGCCAAATTTCAAGTTTTTTGCACTTTTCTGATAGAAAAAATTCCAGACTTGGAATATTTTAGGATTTCAAGCTCCGACGGGAGACCTCCATGGGATAGCTACCTTTTCTGGGAATGCGCTCACTGTCACCAAGCCACTTCTAGGCTATGATGGACCTCCTAAATAAACGAGATGGAGTGTGGAAGTCCAGTTGTTGCAAATTTTGGTATTTCCTTCATAATTTGGAGCCTCTGGGTCGGCTCGTCGTATAGGAACATTGTTCCGGGGAGCACGCACATGAAAATACGTCCCGCACGGGCTTCAAACTTGCTATTTAAGGGTTTTGGGGACTTCGGATCATTTAGCGGTGGTGTGGATGTCCGGTTCCACTATGAAATGGTAGCTATAGGCTTACAAACCCTTTTTGGTCAGCTCCGGGCAAGGATGAAACGCATTTCGAGGTGCGCAAGTAAAGATACGGACCGTACAACTTTGAAACTTACAGGTTAAGGGTTTTAGGACGTTCCAGACCATTTGGCGGTGACCCGCACGTCTGGTTCTACTTCAAAATGCTGTTTACGGATTTTGGTCGCTACCGAGTGATTAGGATTGCACTGGCGTTTTTCAAGTTTTTTCGGTCTCGAAATTGATTCAAATCGTTGTCGATGGACCACGGGATGTTGTTTTACAACGGGTGCAAATTTGAGCCCCAACAGTCACGAAGACTTAGTCAAAGACACCACACGAATATCATCTTTATCTAAAGCTTTTGCAGCCCACAAAAAGTTTTTAATGATCAATTACCACGGTTTCCTAAACTATATTGTTCATTTGAGATTTAGATATGCTCTATTTTTTGTATCGTGCCAAACGAGCTTTCAATACCGATAGACGGCATAGATGTAGTCACATACATCACGGTGGCCCCACGGTCAGGGGTTTCACCCACCTGGATCCACCGAAGCCGCGCCCGGTTATATCTTTCCCTATCAGTTTATTTATTTTATTTTAAGGTTTACGACGCTTAGACGAGAAGGATTGATTCGGAAGCATTGTCCGGCGTTATCCTTGAAACGCTGCCGGGTGAATTTGGCGCCTTATGCCTTTTCATGTGCCACGTATGTACGAGTTCTACGGACGTGGATTGCGTTGCATGTATTTTATCCACGCCGTCCATCCTTTTTTTAAATTATTTTATGACATGAGCCAACTAATGAGATATATCCAAATTTCAGGTGATCCATACTGTGATTGAACGCCCCTGAGAAGTTTTTTTAGTGGTAGGCGATGGATGACCAGTATTTCCTATGGTGTGGTACACCTCAGATTTAGATCAGACCCATGTTAGCAAATCATTTTAGGATTATCCTAAAATGATTTGCTAACATGGATCACTGCGTGGATAAAACTCATAGCTACCGACGGTTTAGCAAAGTTACCAAGTTATGTGGGCTCTACCATGATGAATGTGTTGTATCCACACCATCCATCCATTTAAGAGATCATTTTAGGGCATGAGCCAATGAGTGAGGCAGATCCAAAGCTCAAGTGGACCCCACCACATAAAATAGTGGGGATTGAATGACGACTGTTAAAAACTTCTTGAGGCCACGGAACTTTTCCATCAAGCTGATACTTGTGTTTTCTCTTTCTTTCATGTCTGTGTGAGCTCATGAACAGTTTGGATCTCAAATAAACATCATAGTGGGCCTTGGAAAGGTTTCAATGGTAGGTGTGACGGTCCCACTATTTTCTGTGGTGGGGCCCACTTGAGCTTTGGATTCGTGTCATTCTTTGACTCCTTTAAAATAATCTCTTCAAATACGTGGACAGTCTGGATACAATACATACATCATGGTGGGCCCACGTAACGTTGTGAGGTCACTTTAGTAGCCGAGGTTGCAAGAGATAATCCGAGAATGACTTGGGAGAATATACCGGGTAGTTTGGATATGGCCCAAGGGAGCTTAGCTAAGTCCACACGCATGTGCAATAAATTTGATATAAAAGTTATACACGTGCCACCACGACGCCATAGGTCCAAAATACAATCCATTAATCACAAAGGCACCACTGTATTGATACGCAACCTCAAGCGTTAGTTTGTTCCACTTGTCAGGTGGGCTACAGTTTGTAAATGAAGAACGTCCGGGCGTGGTTTGAGTGGATCACTAAATGTGGGGCACTGTGATGTATGTTCCTTACATCCACACTGTCCATCCATTTTTACTGCTCATTTTAGGTTACGATCCAAAAACTGAAGCAGAACCAGATCTTGGGTGGACCATATCACAGGAAACAGTCGTGATTGCATCGCGGCCATTAAAAACTTCATGGCAGCCAGTGGAATGTTTATTTGCCATCCAACCCATTGATGGACGTGGATTTCCTGCAAAAGCCTTTGGCAGGAATTTCCTGTGCTGGGAATCTAGGTGGGGCCCAATGTGATTTTTGTGAGCAATCTACTCTTTTCATCCGGTTTGTCGAGATCGTTTTAGACCACGTGACCAAAATCGAGCTGGATCCAAGACTTAAGTGGGCCACACAAGAGAAAACAATGGGTCACCGTTGAAATATTTGGATGGCCATAAAAGTTTTGTATGAGGTTAATTTTTTGTGCTTTCAGTTCATCCCAATGGAATGACCTTATAAACAGTTTGGATGGCAGCTAAACAGGTGGTGCCTAGGAAGGTTTAAATGGTACACATTTTTTTTTCTAATTTTCCCTCTCGTATGGCCCACTGGAGCCTTGGATCCAAGTCAAATTTGGTGACATGTCTAAAATGATCTCGCAAAACAGATGTATGGAGTAGATTTCTCACAAACATCATGGTGGGCCCCACTTAGATTGCCCACATAAGAACATTCTACAAAGGCTTTTGTAGGAAATATGCGTCCACTATTGTAAGGTCAAGACCTGGATGAAGAGACCACACAAATTTCAGCTTGATCCAAAACCTTCATGGCCCATTAGAAGTTTCTAATGGTCAATTACCATTGTTTCTTGTGTTATGGTCCAGATGAGATTTGGATATACTTCATTTTTAGTATGATACCCCAAAATGAGTTGTCAAAACAGATGGACAATGTCTGTGTAAAGAAAATACACTGTGGTGGCCCCATGGTCAAGGTTCCCACCCCTTTAAAAAACTTGGGGGTAGTTTAGCATCTCTACTAATAAAAATTTATTTGCTTATTCTAAAAAAAAAAAAAAAAAAAAAAAAAAAAAAAAAAAAACCTCTTCCTTTTAAAATATATTATGTGGTAGAGCTCTAATTTTAGAACTTATTCTTTTATAAACTAGTTAAAAAACTCTTGAAAAATAAATGAATGGGAGGTTACTTTTTCTTTTAGAGCTTATTAGACTTAAGTGGGTAGACATTTTTATTAAATTTTAGACAAATTTATCCTTAAAATTTTCAAGTAATTCTCATCTTAGCCTTCTCTCCTCTTTACAATCTCTCTACGGTGGACCCACATGATGAGCAACCCATATTGAAAATCGGATTGTGTACTGAGTTACTTAGTACACTTTTCTGGTACTGAGTAAACTTGATTGGGCCCACCTTGAATGTATGTGGTTTATCACTCTGTCCATCCATTTTTACAAATCATTTTAGGCGTTGAGAAAAAAATTGAACTATATCCAAAGCACAAGTGGACCATACCTCAAGAAAGAGTAGGGTTAATGATTTTGACTAGAGGTGTACACGAGCCGAGCTGAGCTGACCTTTGCAGAGTTTGGCTTGGTTTGGTTAGCGGGCAACCTGGGCTCGAGCTTGGCTTGGCTTGGTCCTCGAGCCCAACTAGCAAGCTTAGCTTGGTTTGGTCGAGCTTTCAAGCCGAATTCAAGCCAATTCGAGCTTCAAGCTTTTGAGCTTAAATTCGAACAGAGCTTTCGAGCCACTATCGAGCTTAGGCATTTTAGTTAAATCGAGTTTGGGCTTTTGAGGTTGGGACGATCGGACAAGGGAGGTCGTCGGCTAAAGGAAGGTCGGCCATCGGACAAGAGCGGTCATTGGCTGGAGGGAGGTCGGACGACTAGCGGAGAGAGAGAGAGAGAGAGAGAGAGAGAGAGAGAGAGAGAGAGTTCAGAGGGTTGTGGTCCTCATGGTGGCCGGATGGCCGGAAGGCAGTCAGGCTGCGATAGACAAGGGTGACTAAGGTTTGAGGAGGTGAGCAAGAGAGAGGGGGCTCTAAGAGAGAGAAGGGGCAGCGTGCTCGAATGAAAAAAATTTAGACTTTTAGACTTTTGTTTTTTTATTTTAAACTTATATATTATATATAATAATATTAATATATAATATATAGTATATTTTAAATACCGAGCCTGTACACGAGCCAAGCCGAACCGAGCCTGGTTCAAGCCGAGCCGAATCGAGCTCAGGCCAGGCTCGAGCTTGGTTTGAATTTTCAATGAGCCTATAAAAATAAGCTCAGCTTGGCTTGTTCAACCCTACAAGCCGAGCCGAACCGAGCTTTTTTTAGCTAAGCCGAGCGAGCTTTTTGAGCTAGCTTGGTTTGTGTACAACTCTAATTTTGACCGCTGAAAGATTTCTAGGGTCCACATTGATCTTTATTTGTCATCCAACCTGTTCATAAGATTTAAAAAAAAAAAAAAGAAATGGATGAAGGGAAAAACAAAATATCATCTTAAACCAAAACTTCCGTGGCCCCAAGAATTTTTCAACGACAAACATTCAATTCACACTAATTCCTGTGGTGTAGTCCACTTGAGATTGTTATATGCTTCATTTTTTGGCTAAATGCTTAAAATTATCTTTTGAGATGTATGGCCGAAGTGGATAAAATATATAAATCACAATGGACCCCACAGAGTTTACTTAGTATGCTTAACGTAGTGAGTTACTCAGTACGCCATCTGCGTCGCCCCTATCGAGGGTGGGGCTCCACATGATGAATGGTCCACATCGAGGTGGGCTCACATAATGCATGGTCACATCAAAGGTGGGCCCCACATAATGGATGGCCACATCAAAGTGTGGCCTCACATGATGGACGACCCACATCAAAGGTGGGACCCACATGATGGATGGTGGACATTGAAGGTGGGACCACATGATAGAAGGTTGACATCAAAGGTGGGCCCACATGATGAACGACCCATATTGAAGGTTGGGCCCCGCATGATGGATGGTGTAACACCCGTACCTTAATTAGCCCTCCGTACACCTCTTTTCCGAACTCGGCATACTTGGAATAGTCCAAACCGATGAGTTTCGATCAGACACCCTATTTTAGTACCGCAACGACCCGAGACTTGTACCCCGGCGACCGTGCGGACGCCACGACTCCAACGCCGCGCGGCACGCTCCGTTTCGATACCTAGTTTGAAAGATGCGTACATGTGTGCAAATCAAGGTGAGCCACGCTACACATGCATGGTGTGGGCCCCACTTACACAAATCCCTAGGTTGTCCCATCAATCAATCAACATCCTATCAATCAATCAAGTGTCTCATCAAGTACATCTCTCTCTCCTCACAAGTCAACTTAAGCCCATACCTAAGCCATCCACTCTCATAATTACCCCATCCCCTTGCTATCATCATTCCCTTTTCTAATGCCATCCATGTCCAAAAGTCCCTACAAGAAGTGCCATACGTAGCCACCCCATTAGAGAGAAGGAGAGAGAAAGAGAAAGAGAGACTAAGAAGAGAGAGAAATAGAGAGAAGTAAGAAAAGAAAGAGATTAGTGGGTGAGATTGTAGGGTTAAGAGAGAGCTTTTGGTGAGCCTAGGTGATTGGAGAAGGAGATCCACCCCATCAAGATCGTCCGATCGACTATCCAATCCGATCCAACCGTCCATTTTCGAGTGAGTGCTAAAAGGGGACATAAACTCCCCTTTCTTCCTCCTTTCCCTTTCATTTTCGGGCCCACAAGTGGGCCATGTTGTGAGACAGCGTGCCCCGCACGTTGCCACGACATGGACCACCTTGTGTGGCCCACCATGATACTTTATTTTCATTTTCCTCATTCTTTGAAACACAAAGATTTAGATGAAGTATAATACAAGGATTATCTTGATCCAAAGATAATTAAGCCCACCATGAGATGGCCCAGCTGATGAATGGAGTGGATCCTGCACGTGTGGACCCCACTGATCAAGGCACAACAAAACAAAACAAAGAAAAAAAAAGAGAAGAAGAGAGAGTTGGCCGCTGGACAGACATCGTCCAGAGAACGCTGCTGCCCAGCAGCGCCTGGACTTAAAGCCCTTTGGGCGTTAAACATGGGTCCCCACTCGTGGGACCCACCTTGATGCATGTATTCGATCCACGCCGTCCGTATGTTTCTCCAGACCATTTCAGGGCTGGACACAAAAAATAAAGCAGATCCAGATCTCAGGTGGACCACACCATAGAAAATAGTGGAGACATTGGAGCCCACTGTCGAAACTTCTTGGGCCCACCATGACGTTTGTAGACCGTTTCACCTGCCCAATATTGGGCTCATTAGGTTCCCAATGAGCTGGGGAAACTGATGAATGAAGTGGATCACACTCATGTGGGCCCCACTTGAAATAAACAAAAGAAAGAAAAATAAATAAATAAAGCCCAACGCTGGACGGTTCCAGCGTCGGAGACGCTGTGAACGTCCAGCGTCAGGACGTTGAAGCTTGGAGGGGGTCCCCACTCGTGGGACCCACCTTGATGTTTGTGTCAAATCCACACCGTCCATCTGTTTCCCTGGGCCGTTTTAGGGCCAAGGCCCAAACATGAACCAGATCCAAATCTCAAGTGGACCGTACCACCTGAAACAGTAGGGATAAAGACTTCTACTGTTGAAATTTTTCTGGCCCATCTTTCGCTTTGTAGACCTTATAAGCTGTCCAATATTGGACTCGTTGGGTCCCCCATGAGCTGGGGAACCTGATAGACGGAGTGGATCAGCCTTATGTGGGCCCCACTAGACCAAAACCAAGAGAATAAAAAAAGAAAAGAAAAGAAAAGAAAAGAAAAGAAAAGAAAGAAAGAAGAAGGAGAGGCGTAACCTCTCTGATGCTGGGAGTACCCAGTGTCCGTGGACGCTGGGCTCCTCAGCCGTCCATCAGTGGCCCACCTTGTGGGACCCACCATGATGTATTTGTTCTATCCTAGCCGTCCATCTGTGTTCCCAGATCATTTCAGGGCCCAAGCTTGAAGAATAAGGAGATCCAGATCTTGGGTGGGCCTCACCACAGGAAGAAATGGAGATGAATGGCCACCGTTGAAAAAAATAAATAATAATAATAAATAAATTTGGGGCCCACTATTACACGTGTAGGGCCCCACCGTGAGGTTTATTTTCCATCTGACCTGTTGCTGAGGTCACACAAACCTGGGTGGATGGAAAACCCATTATCAGCTCGGTCCAAAACCTTTTGGGTCCACGCTGGAGGCAGCGTGCTGGACACGCTGCCCAGCAGTGGCCCACCTTGTGGGACCCACCATGATGTTTATTTGTCATCCAACCTGTTCATAAGATCACATGGATATGGATGAAGGAGAGAACACAAATATCTGCTTGATTCAAAACTTCTTGGAACCCAGCTGGGTACCACGCAACCCAGCAGGTGGCCTACCCTGTGGGTTCCAACGTGATGTATTTGTTTAGTCCCACCATGATCCTTCCTTTGATATACATGTTTTATCCATGCCGTACACTATTTTTGTCAGCCTATTTTGTATGTGCAGGCCCAAGTATGGGGCTGATGTGGTCTCAAGTGGGCTATGCCGCGAAGACCTTTACATTTCCAATGGGGCCCACAGTTCGGGTCCCACTCTCTGTATATATATATATATATATATATTAGGCCATTTAAGGCCAACATTACATGATATGTCTAGTAACATGCTAGTATACTTAGCTTGATAGGTCACACTGATAATATGCTTAGTGTAATGAATATCATGCCCATTCATTTGTACATACGCATCATATGTATGCCTGACCGTGGACGATGTCGATCATAGCATATGCCTTACAGCTTGAGATACTTAGGGGACCCGTATGAGATAGGGTCACCCCACATGATCGCGCGGTATGCACAGGTTTGGTGCATGGCTTTGATGGTATGACTCATGCATCTCGCATTACACATGTCATGATCAGATTCTCACCCCAGCGGCATCGGGGTTGTGACCACCACAGTCACATCGTGGATGGTAGGAATGGACACCGAAAATATGTTCTAGCATTTGAGCGCCAAAGATGTCCTTGGGTGAAAGTCCCTAAACCCTGTGGTACCAGTAGGATGCTCCAATGTCTAGACCGAGTGGATTTATGAGCGCATGAGGGTCAAATACCAGTAGGCCGCGTCTTCTATTGTGTCGGGGTCGGTTGGAAGGGGGTGTGACCTTACCCGCCTGGGCGCAGAGGGCTATATACTAGGTTGAGTTTGACCAGCTCGTGAATGGGTTCGCTATCGACGAGCCGGGTGGATTTTCTTGTATGTCATTGAAGAGGCGGATAGTGAGGTCTCTTCCACTCGCTTGGTTATGCGCGCGATGGGCGGCAACTAATGTCTGGAGTGTACTAGACCCCGGTGATGTCCCAGTTGTAAACCGTATGATATATGGCAGTTGAGGATTGACATGCGCACATTGCATCATTAGCATATGACACTCGGCCATATAGGCCCATTGCATTGCATAGCCTCGAGATGGCTAACGACATTCATAGACTTGGCAGTGTAGCCTGCCATCATTTCCGCTTACTCTGATATCTGCATACCTGTCATATGCATTACGCACACACCACGCACTCTCTAAGCTTCATAGTAAGCTGATGCACGTTGTTTACGTGCAGGACATACTATAGCGCGGCAGCAGTGAAACAGGGGCGCGCATTTGATCTTTCAGCTTTCAGTTATACATTGTATTTCCTTTTTCTGCAGCATTGTACTCAAAAGTTTATCTTAGTGGATATGTGATGTGAAGTTTTTGGTTTGGTACACTTGTGGTTATGCTCATCTATATATATAAAAAAAAAGTTTACCCAGAAAATCCTCCTTGTGGGATCCCAGGATCGAAACCTGGTGTATGGGAGCTAGGGGCCGAAAATGGGGTACTACGGATGCTGTCGGCACTGGATTCGGCAGCTGGGAATTTAGTGAGCCCAGTCCCCGAGTTTGGGGCGCGACAGATGGTCCACAGCAAAGGTGAGACCCACAGGATGGATGGTCCACAACAAAGGTGAGACCCACATGATGGATGGTAGACATGATAGATGGCCCAAATAAAAATGTGGCCCCGCATGATTAACTATCTACATCAAGTGGGCCCCACATGATGGACGGTCCATAGAAAAGGTGGGACCCACATGATGGATGGTGGAGATCTAAGGTGGGCCCATATGATGAACGACCCATGTTGAAGGTTCCCCACACATGATGAATGGTCCACAACAAGGTGGACCCACGTAATGCACGATTCACATCAAGGTGGGCCCCACATGATGGATGAACCACATCAAAGTGTGGCCCAATATGATGGACCATCCACGTTAAGTGGGCCCCACTTGATAGACAGTTCACATCAAAGGTGAGACCAACATAATGGATGGTGGACATTAAAGGTGGGCCCATGTGACGGATGGTTGACATCAAAGGTGGGCCCACATGATGAGCAATCCGTATTGAGGGGGGGGGGCACAAAATGAATGGTCCACATTGAGGTGGCCCACACATGACGGATGGTCCACATCAAAGTGTGGCCCCTCGTGATGGACAATCCACAATGGGCCCCACCAAATGGATGTTTCATATCTAAGGTCTCGCATGATGGACGGCCTATATCCAAAGTGGCCCAACATGATGGATCATCCACATAGAAGGTGTGCCTCACGTGATGGACGTCAGACATCAGTGGTAAAGGCATCAGTAGCTTCGCTTTGACACTGACATCTAGCATTAAGTGTATGGAGCAAATCTCCTTAGGGAAGATTCCCTCCATGTCGAGTTGGGGCTGGGATAAATGGTCCAGCCTGGCTTACAACAGGGTGGTTTTGTCCCTGCTATTCCCGAGGCTAGAGTGATTGTGTGGAAACCGCTGGTGCGTTAGGTTACAGGGCAACCACTTGGAGAACTCGTTGTTCCATCAGTTTGGTCAGTTGGGCCATATCGGTCCAAAGTGTCAACATGTTATCTTCGAGGAAACAGACCTTGACAGTATCGTTGACATAAATTGGAGGTTGCTGCATTCTGGAAGTGGATCCGACGTTAGGACGCTTGGATCCTACCATTGAAAGGATGAAAATGGAGAAGATGTTCGAACAGTGAAAAAAGAAGATAGGTGATAATGATCTAGTCATTACCATAGACGGCGTCAATCTATTAATGTTCGAAAATGGTCAATAGATAATGATTGAGGAATGAGGATCAACAGTGGATCTTCGTCTTTCGGTTGCCGCACAATGATAGATGATGTTGATTGACTAACCTGCGATTACAAAAGAAGATCGTGAGGGCGCCGGTCGTGCCGGCTAAAGACCCTCCGATGCATAAATCAGCATGGGATTTAGTTTAACTTAAGGACTTTAGGTTGCGACTAGGATTGCATACCTTGAGATGATGCAGAGGTATCATTTTATTGACGATGATTCAAGTTGGCGGATTCGTAGATCTCGTATATGGGTGCAATGCCCGGATTATTTGGGATAATCCGTATCACGTCTGGCGGGATAATCCTTATCACATTCGGATCTTGCAGATTTCAGTTGCTAGTTGTTATCTCCGTATGGCGGTGTGGGGTGTGCTCACTTCCGAGGATGTTTGGTGTAGATAGCACTCGGCATTCTCGATTGAGTTATCGGTTGAGTTGTCAGGATGCCTCTGAAGTCTCAGTATCGATGAGGCCTTAGAACTATGTCTGCTATCCGAGGCTGAAGCCAAGGCCTCAGGATTCTGTACCCGACGTGCCTAGTTGAGGCCGATGCCGAGGCCTCAGAACTATATCTATGCTTATCTGAGGTTAATGCCAATGCCTCATAACTATATCCATGACTCCATGTTGAATTCGAGAACTCTCTGCCTTGACAATCTTGAATCCTTCTATGCCACACATGATGAGCTGGCCTTTGCGGGAGACATATCGATGGTTGCGCATCTTCTGGACCACGATTGGATCTTCCCATAACATCATGTTCTCTCACTATGCTCACCATCAAAGCCAAAAATTACGTTGATCCAAATCTTTAGTGGGCCATAATGCAGGGAACGATGTAAAACATGATAAGACCTCTAAATTCGTATGGCATGGCCTACTTGGTTTTGTAATGGCTTGACTTTTGGTGCGTCCGTTTGTCCTAATTGGGCACATCCGATGTCACCTGAGCTCAATGGGGCCCACAAATAAAGGGGAGAGCCATTTACCAAAACCTGCCCATCTTTTAATTTATTTGGGAAACAAGGCCTATTTTTAAATTATTTAAGGTAATCTACTTACCTTTGTATTATATTATCAATTTAATCGCCTGGCGTCGGATGCCCTTGCAATTGTATATGGTTCTAAAATGGTATTTTATAGAAGGCAAAAATACCCTTCAACTAAAACACATAATTTAGTGGATGGAGTGGCCATAACGTTCAAGGATCCCAAGCTAGATGGGGCCACTATGGTATTTGTGAGAAATCCCCATTCACATGTTTTGCCAAATCATTTTATGGCATGAGCTTAAAAATGAGGCGGATCCAAAGCTCAAATGGGCCACACAACAGAAAGCAGTGGAGATTGTACACCACCATTGAATCATTCATGGGGTTGTAGAAGCTTTAGATCAGGTGAATATTTTTATTCTTTCATGGCCCGTTTGGCACCATGGATTTGAGGAGAAGTGGATTCCATGATATGAATTCTCATCAAATCCAATTCTTATCAATTTCAGATTTTCTGTTTGGCACCCAATATTTGAAGAGAAATCAAACATGAGGGAATGGACGGTGTAAATTTTAATCCCACTGTATGCCTGTCGTATTAGCCTCGATTTTTAAATCCATGTTGTTCATCCATTTTTACAGATCATTTTATGTCAGGATCCAAAAAATAAAGCAGTTCCACATTTAAAGTGGACCATAAAACAAGAAAAAGTAGAGAGTGAGACTTTTATGATGCACAAATTTTTTGGATTAAACAAAATTTGTGTGGTCCCTTCATCCAGGTCTTTGTGACCTTATCAACAAATTGGACGAAAAATATACGTCATGTTGGATCCCATAGTTATGTACGCATTAAGGTGCCTCAAATCCCACCTTTTTAGAGTATTTGAAAAAGGGCTGTTGGGGTCCCAAAAGTCAGTACCCTCTAAAACAAATCGACTGGGCACGTGCTTCGAGAAAATTCCACAAAACACTACCCGACGCACCCAAAATACCCAGTTTTGCAAAGGATCCAGTACTTAGCCATTTTCTCCGGTGGACCCCACGGATCACCGTGATCGAAACCGACCAGAATCAAGCGGGGCCATCCTTCATGAATTATGATAAGCAGTGCATGGCGATTCACCGGGAAACGGGCCCCACAGGCCCTCCGTTTTGCAAAACCCAAATTTGCAAAACACGAGTACGTCAAGCGCACCCAATTATTCAGCTTGACGCACCCTTAAATTCATGAAAATTCAACAAGTGTTTTCGGATGTGTTTCACCTCCGACGCATCCGAAAAATGGCTTGACGCACCCTAAAAATACCCTCGACGCGTCCATAAATTCAGGAAATACGTAACAGCAATTTCAGGGTGCATTGTACCTCAACGCACCCTAAAATTGTCCGACGCACCCATAAAATCACGAATGACCAGCATGGCATTTTTTGGATGCATTGTACCTCAACGCACCCGAAAATGGCTCGACGCACCCATAAAATCAGCACATCTCAAAATCTCATTTCGGGGTGCGTCAGAGTCCCAACGCATCCATTTAAGGGTGCGTCAAGGTATTTTTGGGGTGCGTCATACGTGGCAGGTCCTCATTGGTCGTTGTCCGGTATTCTCGGGTATAAATACCCCCCCCACTATTCATTTGTACAGATTACGAGAGACAGAGAGAGAGATTATCCCCTGAGCATCTGAATTTTGCCGCCGGAAACCCTCGCCGGAATCCCTTTCCGACAGCCGGAAAACTTTCTCGGTGACCGGAATTCTTTTCCGATCGCCTGTATCTTCCACCGGAAGGTCACACCGGCCAACACCACCGCAGGTCCGAATCATAAAAATCATAAGTACGATGGCGCACCTAAAAAATAGGTCGACGCATCGTAAAATCAACAAAAAAACGGACATGTATTTTCAGGGTGCATTGTACCTCAACGCACCCGAAAATAGCTCGACGCACCCGAAAAATCAGCAAAATGCGGATTTGTATTTTTAAGGTGCATTGGACCCCAACGCACCTGAAAATTACTCGACGCACCCGTAAAATCAACAAAAAGCGGATATGTATTTTCAGGGTGCGTTGGACTCCCACGCACCCGAAAATTCAGCCAATTCCGGAATATGTTCAGGAGCGCACCGGGCTCAATTTTAAGTGTTTTCAAGTGCCGTTTGAGCCTATCTTGGGTATTTCGAGCGTTCCGGACGCAATGGAATGGTCAAATAGACGTTCCAGGACCTCTAAATGAGTAGAATTGCACATCTTCAAAGTTCGATCTGATTCGCCACGATGAACGAAACATCTTCTCGAAAGGGACGTCGCCAACATCCAGGACTATGCGAACATGTCATCATCTGTATCTACTGTCAAGATGTGACCCGATTTGAGCCGAAAGCTAGATAAACGGGACTATGGTTATCACAGTAAACCATACTAAAGAGTTTCAACTCACTACAAGACAATTGTTATGAACTGCCACAACACAACAGTCGATGCCCTACCCATTAAAAACGGCATCCGTCGGTTGGGCTACGCAGGTATACACAACTGCAGAGTGGACTTCCCGAGGTCACCTGTCCATACATTGACAGGCGCAGGCCCAGAGTCGTCCTTCTCAGTCATAAACCCTGATAGTCTCAGCCCGGATCTCCGGCCAAAACATGGGACATAGACATCTGACTAATACAAAGATGGTTCAGTCCATAACAAAACAAATACAGGTCTCTATGACCACAAACTCTAAGACCATAGTCCCTGCTGACTAGTCTTTTGCCTTTTAATCAAGGGTCATCGATCATTCGATGTAATTAAGGGCTCGTGCCAGATCACGGCCTGGAATGTACAAGATCTCAGGATCTCTGGAATAAAATTCGCCTTGCGATATCTCTCCTTGTGTACTTTTATGAATGCTTTGTGATTGTCTACGAATGTTTCCATTATTCAGAACCCCAGAGCAACAAAACACAACATTTCAAGAAAATGTAATCGTATTCATTTTCTAGTTCTAACAAACTGGCGACTCTGCTGGGGATCGAACCTCAGAATCTCTGGTTATATCTGAATATGGAAACGCTCTAAGATCAATTACTCATAAACATGAATTTACACATAGGAAAGTTACCGCGAGGCATAATGTTTCGGCGCCCTCGGGCGCCAAACTGGCGACTCTCAACGGGAACGTTCTTCCCTTCATCTTTAAGGTAATAGACGGTAAATCAAGGGTTTTCAAAACCACAAACTTCCACAACTACACATGTTTGTCTCCTTCTTGCTTATTTTGTCAGTTTGTGCACTGCGATCGATGGGCTCATACTCCCGACCGCACTTGTGAACTGTTCTAAAGATTTTTATGACACCGCAGAATTAGCAAGATAGTAACGCAGACAGAAGAGATGGTATGCTCGATGACAAGTTCGTGCACCTTCCTTGCCAACGGAGGTTTCAACTTCCCTCGTTTCACCACAACCGCAACTGCTAGTCCAGGCTCAGAATGGCAGTTGGTTGAAACCCGGAGGCAGAAGAAAGAACAGAAGAAAACTGCCATCCTAGCTGCATATAGGAAGGCGAGCGTTGCGAAATCTCGCCCCGTGATCAAGAAACAGTGGCAGCCGAAGCAGGGGCAGAAGATCCCTATCAATGGCCAGATCATATTGACCAAACCCGCAGTACCTGAAATGACAGCCGAGCAATTTCCGCCGTTGTCCAAGGTTGCCCGCACCTCTCGGAAGCCCATCAGGTCTGCACATATGAAGAAAGCCGAGCCCGCGACGACCCTTGAATTGAAGCAGAAGCCACCTCAGGAAATCCCGTTAGTGCAAGTGGTGATGGTCCAAATAGCTGAAGGAGAAGAAGAGGGACCATATGAAGCAGAAGAATTGCCTCCACTCCAAGATCAGATCGATAGACTGGTAGAGGCTAATCGCGAGACAAATGATCGGATGAGAGCTATTCAGGAAGCCTTGGCCACCCTAATAGCACAGAATGCCACCAGAAGTATCGCGCCGCCCACCCGTCAGTCTGCAGAGGAATCCCAAGGGGCAGCAGAAGGCCCAACTGAGCATGAACCGCCTGCCCAATGTCGGATCACGCCGATCGAGCGCGCACCACTTTCCACATCTCACGTGTCGCGAGAAGAGCTATCCCAAACGATAGCCCATATGATGCAGCAAGAAAAAGAGAGAGAAAAGAGGGGCAACTACAAATATCGGGTCCCGTACCCACCAGAAGTGGAAGAGGTACCGTTCCCAGCCAATTTCAGATGCCCCGACTTCGGAAAGTTTGATGGCAGAGGATCGCCAGAAGAGCACATCACCCACTTCTTGACTACGTTAGGAAATTGGTCCGCAGTCCCGCAATATTGCATGCGATTGTTCGGATCTACCCTGACCGGGAAGGCCTTTCAATGGTACATGTCATTACCTGCCGGCTCTATAAGGACATGGGAGCAAATGCAGGATGCTTTCATCTCCAAATTCTTCGCAACCGAGAGGGAGATCTCATTGACGGACCTAGCATTGGTTAGGCAGAGGAATGGCGAACCAGTCGAGAAATTCATTGATCGATGGGGAACTACGGCAGCTCAATGTCGTGAATTACCCAGTGAAGGCGAGCAGATGAAGATGTGCCTGAGGGCTCTCGACCCCATGATCTCGTACGGACTGTCAGGTAACACCTTCAGCTCCTTTCGCGAACTAGCAACGAAAGCCCATCTGGTGGAAGAAGCAGCTTCCCGGGTAAACTTTAGACCTGAGAGACAGAAGAGAGAGACAGGAAGAGTGGTAGAAACCCACCAGGTCGACAAGATCAAGGAACAAAAAGATCGAAAACGTCCCGCCGTCGATCATAGGGCGGAAGTAAAGACAGCAGTCACACAAGACAAGGGTAAAAGACCCTACATACCCAAACGCGTATCGATAGCAGAAAGAGAAAAGGCTAATGGTCCATATACATTCGATATGGCCGATTTAGTCCCGATCATGGAACAATTGGTCGAGGAAGGCTTAATGCGTTTACCGGAGCCCGTTCGTCCCCATGAAGTTGGACGGGTAAACGATCCCAGATACTGCAAATATCACCAATGTGTTAGCCACAAGACAGAAGATTGCTTCTCCTTGAAAGGAAGGATACAAGGGTTAATCAATCAAGGGGTTATCAGCATGAAGGTACCCGAGACAGCAAGGGAGACGGCCGGGACAATTTCAGCAATTTCAATAGAAGAAGGTAGCAGTCACCTAACGACCTCATTCCCCGAGCCGCAGGAGCCGTGGACTCTGGTCAGTAGCAAGAAAAGACTCGAGAACCGGCAAAGGCTCGTTAACCAAAAAAGGAACAGGGGGAGGGGAAAGAGAGGAGTACCACAGAAGCGACCCGTGATGAGCATGGCATATTGCGAAATGGTGTCATTCACCAAACAAGCACCGGCCGAGGAAACCTCACAAACAGTCGAGGGAGAAGCTAATGCGGTCATCTTACGATCAGGAAAGCAAATGCCTGACCGTACCCCTCCGAGCCCAGACGACCCAATGCAAGAAGATGGTGCCCGCGACAGGCCGCAAGGGAGACCTTATGTACAAAAGTTGAAAGAAAAAGTTGGTGAGGCCACGACTAGTCAGCCAAGCCCGAAACCAGTAGCATATGATGTTGTGGCGCACTTACGAAAGGTTCCCGCCCGGCTAAGTATATACGATGCTTTGTGTCTCTCGAAAGTGTATAGAGAAATGTTAATTAATGCCCTACTTGACAGTGAAGTCAGGGAAACTATGATGGTAGAGATAGAAGGAGAAATGAATAATACAGACAAATTTTGGGAGGGGTATACGCCAGTATCACAAGTCATGCGTGTCGATCATCCCTCAACAATCACTTTTTCAGAAGAAGACCGCACGATCGAATTAATAGACCACAACCGTCCATTGATGGTCACAGGTACAATCAGGGACACCGAGATCAAGAGGTGCATGTTGGACGACGGGTCTGCCGTGAATATTATGCCATTGAAGACATTGCAGAAGCTGGGTTATAGGCAATCAGCGCTACGCCCGAGTCTCATGATGATTCAAGGGTTCAACCAAGACAGTCAACGTACACTGGGGTCAATCACAGTGATGTTAGAGATCGAAGAATTGATGACGAAAGTAACGTGTCAAGTGATCGACGCGGTGACAACATACAACCTTCTTTTAGGAAGGCCCTGGCTCCATCAGAATCGGATAATCCCTTCGACGTATCACCAGTGTTTCAAATATAACAGGGATGGTGTCCAATACAGGGTAGCAGCAGATCCGAAGCCATACACGATAGCTGAGTCATTCTTGGCTGATGCGAAATATTATGACCCGGCCGAAAGCAATAAGACCAGCAAAAAGTCCGACATAAAGAAGAAAGGACAAGAGGCAGAATCTCGAGTTGAGAAGTGTGTACAGAAAAGTAAAACCCAGCTCATCACTCAGGGAAGATCCCAATGTCAGCAGAAAAACCAACCTCAGCAGATCACGAAAAAATTTTATGTGGTACCGCAGCATCTGCGTCAGCCGGGGCAGTCCGTGTTAAAATTAATTTCAGATCAACATATGAGTGTGCTCAAATCCAGCTTCAATATACCTATACCCAAGATAGGAAGAATCAAGCCATTTCCAAAAGCGCCAAGCCAATTCATCGTGCCGTCGCGAGATGCCACCCAGAAAGATATCAAGTTCCATTCAGGGCCAAGCCAGCCAGTGCAATCAGAAGGGAAAGAAGAAGGAAGAGGGTCTGCTCAATCTCGACAAATAGAAGAGAAAAGGTATAGCAAAGCCAGCCGGAAGATTATGAGGAACATGGGATTCTTCAGTCAAGGCTCAGACACAAAGAAAAGACTGCTAGCTCCATTTGAAGAATACAAGCAAGTATACAGGAACGGAGAGGGTCTAGGAGCGAAGGCGAGCGTAAACATGGTAACCATTGTCCCGGTAGAAGGAATCCAGTCGCAAGATTCTATCGACATAATCCAGCCAAGTGTCGCACCCGTGCAACTAGAAGACGGTGGACAACCAACGATTGATGAACTCGAAGAGGTGAATTTGGGCACCATCGAAGAACCCAGGAATACATATTTGAGCAAAAATGTCCCAGAAAATGAAAGAGAGAAATACATACAATTATTAAAGGAGAATAAGGACATCTTTGCCTGGACTTACTCAGAAATGCCCGGGCTCAGTCCGACAATCGCCATGCACAAGCTAAGCATCATGAAAGAAAAGAAGCCAGTGAAGCAGCCACAACGACGGTTCCATCCTGATGTTGTACCTAAGATTGAAGAAGAAATCAAAAAACTAATCCAGGCTGGATTTGTTCGAGAGGTGAAATACCCCCGATGGATTTCAAACATTGTGCCAGTCAAGAAGAAGAGCGGACAGATCCGAGTTTGCGTCGACTTCCAGGAATCTTAATGAAGCCTGCCCGAAAGATGATTTTCCTTTGCCAATTCCAGAATTGTTGATTGACAGCACAACGGGATATGCAGTAATGTCCTTCATGGACGGGTACTCGGGATACAATCAGATTCGCATGGCCCCGGAAGATGAAGAAGCTACGGCCTTCCGCACAACCCTCGGCATCTACTGTTATCGCGTAATGCCCTTCGGATTAAAGAACGCAGGGGCAACATACCAGCGCGCAATGCACGTTATATTTCAGGATATGATGCATAAACACGTCGAATGCTATGTAGATGATCTAGTAGTAAGGTCGGCTGATCACGAGCAGCACAGAGAACACCTAAGGCAAGTGTTCCAACGGTTGCGCAAGAAAAGTCTCCGTATGAATCCACTAAAATGTGCGTTCGGAGTCGCGTCTGGCAAATTTCTAGGCTTCGTGGTTAGACACAGGGGCATAGAAATCGATCCCGCAAAGATCAAAGCCATCATAGAAATGCCGCCTCCGAAGAACCTGAAGCAATTGAAGAGTTTTCAAGGCCGCGTAGCATATTTGAGGAGATTCATCTCGAACTTGGCTGGTCGTTGTCAACCATTCTCCCGCCTCAATAAGAAAGATGTTAAGTTTGAATGGAACGACGCTTGTCAGAAGGCCTTCGACTCTCTAAAAGAGATGCTTGGGAATTCGCCAGTCCTTGCTGCCCCAATCAAAGGAAAGCCACTGATTCTGTACATCGCAGTAGGTGATAACTCACTGGGGGCACTCCTGGCACAGAAGAACGAAGAAGAGAAGGAGAATGCACTATATTACTTAAGCCGCACGCTGGTAGGGGCTGAATTCAACTATTCAGCAATTGAAAAGACATGCCTTGCTCTCATTTTTGCTGTAAAGAAACTGAGGCATTACTGCCTCTCACACCAAATAACGTTGATATCCAAGGCGGATCCGATCAAGTTCCTTATGAACCGGCCTATGCTGTCTGGGCGTTTAGCTAAATGGGCCCTTCTCCTCTCCGAATTCGACATCACATACATCCCAGCCCGGGCTATTAAAGGACAAGCGATCGCAGATTTTCTCGCTGCGCATCCAGTCCCGAGCAGCGAAGAAATGGAATGTGACCTCCCAGATGACCAGGTTATGATGATTGAAAGACCACGGTTATGGCAGATGTACTTTGACGGAGCCTCTAGGTCGACAGGGGCAGGAGCGGGGGTTATATTTATCAGCCCACAGGGAGATTTGTTGCCCTACTGGTTTACAATCGTACCAGCCTGCACCAACAACGAAGCTGAATATCAAGCCCTCATTATTGGGCTACAGCTCGCATTATAAATGCGAATCAAGGCAATACAGATCTATGGCGACTCCAGACTAGTCATCGGACAGTTGACGACAGAATATGAGGTCCGCAAACCTGAATTGTCACCTTTCTGCCGCCAAGCGCAGTCACTGTTCGACCAGTTTCGTGACAGCAGCATTTCACATATACCGAGACAGGAGAATGTGCAGGCCGATGCATTGGCTAGTCTAGCCGCTGCTCTGGCTAACCCCGGAGGCAGCCCACTTCAGGTAACGATCGAAGAAAGGAGGATCCTACCGACGACTGTACTACGTGGTGGCGAAGCAAGCGCAAACCCCATCTGTTGCTTCGAGATCACAGAAGATGATGACTGGAAAAGACCATTCGTCGATTACTTGAAATATGGGTTCTTGCCAGAAGAGCCCAAGATGCGTACACAGGTTAGGAGACGCGCTGGGTCGTTTATACTGCAGAATGATGTCCTTTACAAACGCTCGTATGAAGGAGTATTGCTACGCTGCTTGGACCAAGAGGAAGCATACGCCACATTGAAGGAAGCCCACGGAGGAGAATGCGGTGCCCACCAAGGGGGCAGGAACCTACATCACCGTGTCCGACACATGGGATATTATTGGCCCACAATGGCGAAAGATGCAATAGAATTTGTCAAGAGATGTCATCAGTGCCAAATTCATGCAGATATCATACACTCGCCGCCAGAGGAATTACATCAGTCAGTAATGTCCTGGCCTTTCGCAGCCTGGGGCATGGACGTGATCGGGCCAATCAGCCCGCCCTCTTCCCAGGGACACCAATACATCTTAGCTGCGACAGATTACTTTTCCAAGTGGGCCGAGGCAGTCGCGCTTAGGAGCGTGAAGGCAAAACATGTTGAAAGTTTCATCCGCCACGCCATATTATACCGGCATGGTATTCCCGAGAAAATCACAACGGACAATGGAACACCCTTCAAGAACGCTACTATTGATAAGCTATGCGCAAAGTTCAAGATCAAACATTGTTATTCATCACCTTATTACCCCCCTGCGAATGGGTTGGCTGAGGCGTTCAATAAGACTATCGTGAAGATCTTAAAAAAGACAGTGGCGGAAAATAAGAAGGATTGGGACAGACGGCTGCCCGAAGCATTGTGGGCATACCGAACCACACACCGCACAGCTACGCGAGCTACACCCTACTCGTTGGTATACGGTACGGAGGCAGTGGTCCCGATGGAGATACAGGTTGAGTCATTACGAGTCGCCCTTCGTTATTCCCTGACAACCGAACGCAACGCCGAGATCAGAATGACCGAGTTAGACGATCTGGATGAAAAGAGACTAGTCGCCCAACAAAGGCTCGAAATGTATCAGAAACAGATCTCAGCCTCATATGACAAACAAGTCCGCGGTAGATCATTCAAAAGAGGTGACCTGGTACTAATGATGAAACGCCCGGTGCCAGCTCAAGGCCCGAAAAGTAAATTCGACCCGAAATGGGACCCAGTGTGCATCGTTGATGAAGTATACTCCAATGGAGCGTATCGAGTGATCGATTGCAAGGGGCAAGGCATCAGCTCGTTGGTGAATGGACGATTCTTGAAAAGATATTATACTTGACATAGAATACTGCTGTGATTTGTAAACACCCCCGTTAGAGGGAAAATGTAATAGACAAATATCAAGAGAAATGACACCATACAATGATCAATGCTTACAATTACAGATACTAATCCTTTCTTCCGTGTGTTTACACAGGCATCAGTAAAGTTATTGAAACCCGAGACGTATCAGGCATCGTTACCTCGCCCTATCCAAAGTTGTCGAGAATCGGAATGGAGATATGGACCTTAAAGTCAAGGCTCAGGCACGCCCATCCCGCATCAATATAGGTTTGAGTCCTAACAGGGGGACATTCCTTCTAAAATAACCTACGTTACATTCGAATCTAAACGCAAATGAAAGAAATATCAAGTGAATAGAACATATAGCACGATCATGTGAATAGTATACGTATCATTACAACATTAGTGTCACAACATATCTCCGCAAAATTACAAGATAAAACAATCATAGAGCCTAACTGTTCAGATTTCTTAAACATTGTTCTAGCAAATGAACTGCAGACTCCTGGGTCGCCCTCTGTGTTGCCTCCGCCGCAGCTAAAACTTGTGCAGGATCAGGGGCGCTTTGAAGGGACTCTCTCAGTTCTTCAACCTGAGTTCGTATAGCGTTGCATTCGGCCTCGCGCTTTTCGATAGATGATTGCAGACGAGCCTTTTGATTGCCAAATTTCGAAAGATTGAGATGAACAACGGAGCGTTCAGCTTGCAGCCGTGCTATCTCATCATCTATCTCCGCCAGCCGATCTGTGGCTCCCTGATGCCCAACGGCGGCATCTTGCCAATTGCACCTCAACGCGGTTACATCTGCCTCGCACAGCTCAAGCTTTGGCAGGAGAGATTGCAAATGACCGCGCCTCTCCTCAACAGAAGGATCGACTCTAAAGTGTCTCGCCTCATCGAGTTGTGCCATGCTCTCCCTGAACAGGACTACATGGTTGATCATCAAAGAGACGTCAATCCCGAGCCATGCAGCGTTGCATTCAAGTGCCTGCAGCCCTTCATCCAAGATGGACCACTCATCCATATTCTTCAGAGAGGCGGTGATATTCGTCAGAAGACTCTTCAAAAGGTCCGCCTTCACCTTTGATAACCCTCGGAGAGAGGAACTGAATGCCTCGGGCAAGGCAACAGGGGCCAAAGCATGAACAGGAGCGGCCACTGATCAAAGAAATGGTAAAGTTAGTATAAAGAGGCCTCAATAAGAGAGAAAGATAGCCGAAATAATAAAGACAAGTGATATACTAGTAGCTTCAAGAACATCAACGGCAGGTGCATTATCCGAGACAGCATGCGTAGGCAATGCTGGGGCAGGTTCAGTGATCCCCTCGGACAACGGCTCAGGCAGCTCTGGAGAGGATAGCACTACGACCTCAGGAACGCTGGTATCAGATGCTGGCATGGTGATAGGAAGGGGTTCCGCAACGGGTTCAGCTGATGACGGTACAACAGTAGGAGGAGGCTGCGCGGCACATTCCGATACACTTGTTCCTAAACTCGAAACCTCAACCCTACGGGAAACTTCCCCGATAGGTTCAGCTAATGACGGCCCGACAAGGGAAACAGCTTCCACGGTAGGCACAGTGGATGGAGGCTCAACAGTCGGAGACGCTTCCAAGGTAGGCTCAGGTACACTCGATTCAGTGACAGAAATCGGAGCGCCCCGAGAAGCTAAATCAACAGCCCCGACCCCAATATCTTCCACACGGGAAAGGGTCGGTGCAACTTCCACAACGGCAGTGGTCGTTGTTTCACGAACAGGACCCTGGTCATCTGCAGCTTCAGCCATGGGGGTATCGGAGATAAGAACAGCATCAGTGGGCACCTCGTCGTCCAAGTCCATGAAAATCGCTCCGACATCCGCCTCAGGGATAGGCTGGTCATATATCGGTTCATCGCCATCACCTCCTCCAGCAGAGCGATCGCCGTTCAAATTCTCCTGAAGACTCAACTCACCCTCTTCCCTGGCTACACCCGCGTCACCAAGCGGAGCACTACCAACGGCCTCAGAAAGTTGTTTCTGTAATCTCTCTTCATCGTACTTCTTGCGCATCTCGGCAATGTTCTTCCCTCCATCGACTACCGCAATACGATGAGCAGTCTTCACCCGAGGACCAGTCCGCTCAAGTGGCGTCTCATCATCGCCACCGTCATCGCCGTCGTCATCGCCACCGTCATCGCCGTCGTCATCACCACCACCAGCACCGCCATCACCACCACCCTCAATGTCATTATCATCATCACCATCCCCATCATTTTGGTCATCATCATCCCTGGGAATATCACCTTCTTGATGTACCTCATCGATAGGCCCGAGAGACGGGAACTCGGGGCCCGCCTGCACGATATTCCTTTCCCCAAAAGCAACCCAACCTTCCAAGGTGTGCTCGGGCTTCTCGTGATCAATTACCACATTCAGCGAAGTCATCAGCCGCAGAGTACCCGGTACAGCAGGTTGGTGAAGATGCTCCGCCACGTACCCCAATCCATCGGCAGGAGCTGGGCTAACAATCGGAGGCGTAACAAACACAGGATCAGTAACGAGATGAACGTTCCGGATCAACGTGTACTGATGAGCCCACCATCTCATCCACCCGAAAGAGGCGCCAGTGATACTCCCAGTCCCAGGAATAGCAAAAGAGCAACCAGTCCCAGTCAGCAGAAGTTGCCGCCACATCCATTTCCAGTGGATAGGCCCGATGCCATATGCTCGCTGCTCCTGAGTCACCGGCTCCAGTGTGGCAGGTACTCCTTGATCATATCCGAATTGACGAGCAAAACGGTTGGGGTAGTACGGCTCTCTCCAGAATTCTAGTCCCTCACGGAGAGGAAGTGAGGACGGGCGGATGGCTATGAGGAACGAGCGTTCGTTATGGTCTAGGCTTTCATCATCCGTGCACAATACAGAGTCTTTGCTCCGAGTGCCTGAGAAGTGGAAGAAGTGTACATCGTCGTATTTAGCAATCCGCTCCCGGACGGTGTTCAGATTTTGCCCTACCATCCTCCGTTTTTGAAAGAAGTATAATGGGACCACCCCTCGCTGGATATAATCACCAGACTCGATGCCATACACCCAAGGAAAATACACTCCAAGCCATCCAGATAAGAAGTGCCACCCACAGTAAGCCGAGTTCATGCCGAAGGCCGCCCGATCTTTATTGCTGATAACGTAACCGAATGCCCGGTAAAGAGAACATAATACAGCGGGAGCTATTGCGTAACGGTGGCCATTCGCCAAAGCCCCTGCGACCGCGAAACAGGACACCCTCACACTGTCAGCCTGCTTCGAGCTCGGCAGGACCACGCAGCTCAACCAGTAGGCCAGGAAGCCGGCGAGTTCACAGGTCGGAGATAGTTTGTTCGGGCGGGGGAAGTTCTCTCTCATTCGATCCTCCAAAAAGGTCTTGTCGTCGCGGTCTTCACTATAAGCCGCATAATCCAGACTGAAATGAAGGAGATAAAGTATTAATGGTAGAGAAAAAGACGCAACAATGACATACGACTCACAGTCAGAATGCTTACTCTAAGCCATGGCTGAAATAGACCAGCCAGTCTTCGAAAGGGAGTTTATCTTTGAAAGCCCAAAATTGCGGGAGCTCCGCGAATAATTCATAGCAAGCCGGGGAGAAGAAGCCTTCGCTCACCCCCTTCTTCTTCCGAGACAGTTCCTCGTCACTAGGAACCCATTCATCATATATCCTCCCGCAGATCGGGAGACCAGTGATGCGGTTCAGGTCCCACAGCGAGATGCTCATTTCTCCATATGGCAGATGAAATGTGTTGGTGATAGAGCACCAGTGGTTCAAGAACCCTTTGTAAACCCATGGCTCGCGGCAGAAGTAGCTCGAGGTGGCCGCAATAGCCTTGAAAAGGCCCACCGCTTTTAAGGTCTCTTTATGGAGCTCCAATATCCGATTCGCCCATGCCTCATACCCGGGATGAGCAATCAAGTGACCGCGGGTCCGGAAGGCGCCTGACAGCCAAATCTCTGTGTCGCCCAGATGATGAAATCTTTGCCGGAGAGTCTCAAAATAATGTGTTGGGAAAGGCCGATGCGGGTTCTGATTCGGCTCTAGAAATATCATGAGCTTCGGGTCCAAAATAGCTTGACGCCTGCCATTCTCAGACAGGGAACAGTTGAGAAAAGGCCCCGGAATAGATGTCCACGTCCCCACACTGAAAAATGAGTTTGCACGGCACACGTCTGCGGGCTCGATACTGGGGAGAGAGCGATGACGTTGGAAGCTTCTGGTGGATCTAATATACCCTCGTGTATAAGGATTCCGGATGGCGAGGGGAGAAGTGACTAACTTTACGGTCGACCAAATGATCTTCATCTTGTCAGATTTGGACCTGGCCTGTTTCTCCAAATATACTTGTTTCGCGCCCTTGCCAGCCCTCTTCGGGCGACCGCGCCTGGCAGATTGGGCGGGGGCCAACGGGCTCGCCTCCCCTTCTTCGGAACCTGTCGTCCCATCGCTTCGAAAGCCCCGCAACGGAGCAAACCAGGAGTCCCATTGCTCCTGTGTACCCCTGTCTGGGGGAGGTGGTACAATCCGGTCACACAGAATTTTCTTCTGCATGTCTTTAGGTAACGTCAATATACGTTCATAAAAATTGAAAGTCTCCGGGGGGAGAAACCATTGGGGATTCTGGTCAGACGGGCGAACGACGTCCCTTGAAACCGCTCGCTTGCGCTTTGAAGAGGTTAATGGAGGACCTGAAGGACCAGCCTTAGAAGGGTCGCTAGCCATCACAGTCTGCAAACAGCATACGGAAAACTTAGATATAACTCAAAGCAAGAAGAAATGCCCAAAAGGAATCAACATTCTCAAAGTTCGAGAGGATGCAAAGTAGTGTGCAAAGACGGCATGAGCACCGATAAGCGAATCAAGGTCATAGTAAAATGTATTGAAACTAGCAAAGAAGGAAATAGCATGACAGCATTCATAGCCACGACATCGTCATCACATACAAACAAGGACGGATAAGAGAAAGAAAAACAACACAAGCATCATCCATTAACTGAAATAAGCCCAAAATGTTCGGACTGTCATGTCAATTGTTCAAATGTTAAAGTTAAAGTTTGTTGTAAGACAACACAAAATTGCGAGATCCCCTTCTCGCGGACAGAAAAAGGTCTCAATCTTGCAGCAGAGGGAGAAGCCGAGCCTTCAATTCGTCCACCTTCGCTTGGACCCGCGCTTCCTTAGAAGTTAGGTCCATCAGATGGGAGATGCACTGCTGTACGAGGTCGAAGTGCACGTATTCATCATTGGCCCAGTTCCGCATTATGGAGACATCAATCGCCAGATCGTCATATTCATTCAAGACTGCTCTGATCCTTCTCCAGATGCTGGCGCGACGATCAGGAAATTCGGCCTCCGCCAGAGGGACAAGCCAGGCCAAGTATCGTTTCTTCGCCCTTTTCTCCTTCTTCAGAGAGTTAAGCTGGCTCCATAAGGCCAAGAAAGAATCGGCCAAGGGAGGCTCCGCCGCCTCAAGAAGTGTCAGCTCTTCCGGGAACGAAGAGTCACCAATGAAACCAAGGATGGCTTCCCTATGTTCATCAAGAGTGGAAGCCATAAGCGAAATATTCCGGATGGCCTGAAGTACGGAACGAGAATCCGCACCGAGCCTGGATAAAGCCTCGGACACCTCATCATATCGAGAATGGAGGGATGACCAAGGGAGTCAAAAAGCCGTCGCAAGCAGTAGCGAGCTGCGCGTTGGGAGGCACGAGTCGCAACCATTGTCTGCTGGAAGAAACAAGACTAACAACCCGATTTGAGAACCCCGGCAATTCGATAAAAAAAAGAGTAAAGAGAAGAAGCATATGAAGATTATTTACATCAGAACCAAAGTCATGGGAGGCGTGCGCAGGTACCCCTAAACCCTACCTAAATTAATCATGATAATTGCCAGAAAGTGTCATTTTTTTGGTTAGGCATAGTCCAGGATTTAAAGTATATGAGACTCGACGCAGCTTTCGGATCACAATAAAGGCACATGAAAATTTATGACGGAAGTGCGGGGCCCCATATCCTTTAAAGAAATAATCCCTGTCACCACAGGAACAGCTTTGCCCACCCAAAATATGAATATAATACGCAGTATTGGGCCAAATTTACACGCAAAAGAGCCCTCAAGAGCAAAAAGTCCAAAGTCGGGAAATTGGGTGCGTTGGATCCAACCCACCCCTAAAAATAGTCAAGTTTTTCAAAAAATTCCAAGTATTGAAAACTGGGTGCGTCAGGCCCAACGCACCCCGAAATGCACAAAATGTCTGTGTGAATATATGGGTGCGTCGGACCCAACGCACCCTAAAAATGCTATGATCCCTCTAAGTTCAATACTTAGGTGCGTCACGTCCAACGCACCTCGGAATTTCATCATTTTCACCAAGTCACAAATATTTGGGTGCGTCAGACCCAACGCACCCCTAAAAGATTCATGGGTTTCACCAACTTGTGACGAGGGGTGCGTCAGACCCAACGCACCCTTAAAAGTCTCAAAATTCAGCCATGTTCGAATACTCGGGTGCGCTGAGTGCAACGCACCCTTAAATCGAGATTTTCGCCAAGTGTGAATACTTGGGTGCGTCAGACCCAACGCACCTTTAAAATGATATTTTAACCAAGTCCTTAGCAGGGTGCGTCACGCTCGACGCACCCAAAAATCGAAGTAGTTGGAATAAAGGGGTGCGCTAGACCTTTTTTGGGTGCGCTGGGGGTATTAAATGGGTGCGTTGGCGAATATTTGGGTGCGTCGACGGCAGAGCAAACGAACAGTGAAAAGCGCAGAATGAGGTGAAATGACGCTATCTTACCTATTTATAGTGTGGACCCGGAAATCCGATGCGTCGCGATGAACGGCTGTAAGTCCATCGCAACGCACCGGAGGGGCATCTGTTGGGGTCCCAAAAGTCAGTACCCTCTAAAACAAATCGACTGGGCACGTGCTTCGAGAAAATTCCACAAAACACTACCCGACGCACCCAAAATACCCAGTTTTGCAAAGGATCCAGTACTTAGCCATTTTCTCTGGTGGACCCCACGGATCACCGTGATCGAAACCGACCAGAATCAAGCGGGGCCATCCTTCATGAATTATGATAAGCAGTGCATGGCGATTCACCGGGAAACGGGCCCCACAGGCCCTCCGTTTTGCAAAACCCAAATTTGCAAAACACGAGTACGTCAAGCGCACCCAATTATTCAGCTTGACGCACCCTTAAATTCATGAAAATTCAACAAGTGTTTTCGGATGTGTTTCACCTCCGACGCATCCGAAAAATGGCTTGACGCACCCTAAAAATACCCTCGACGCGTCCGTAAATTCAGGAAATACGTAACAGCAATTTCAGGGTGCATTGTACCTCAACGCACCCTAAAATTGTCCGACGCACCCATAAAATCACGAATGACCAGCATGGCATTTTTTGGATGCATTGTACCTCAACGCACCCGAAAATGGCTCGACGCACCCATAAAATCAGCACATCTCAAAATCTCATTTCGGGGTGCGTCAGAGTCCCAACGCATCCATTTAAGGGTGCGTCAAGGTATTTTTTGGGGTGCGTCATACGTGGCAGGTCCTCATTGGTCGTTGTCCGGTATTCTCGGGTATAAATACCCCCCCACTATTCATTTGTACAGATTACGAGAGACAGAGAGAGAGATTATCCCCTGAGCATCTGAATTTTGCCGCCGGAAACCCTCGCCGGAATCCCTTTCCGACAGCCGGAAAACTTTCTCGGTGACCGGAATTCTTTTCCGATCGCCTGTATCTTCCACCGGAAGGTCACACCGGCCAACACCACCGCAGGTCCGAATCATAAAAATCATAAGTACGATGGCGCACCTAAAAAATAGGTCGACGCATCGTAAAATCAACAAAAAAAACGGACATGTATTTTCAGGGTGCATTGTACCTCAACGCACCCGAAAATAGCTCAACGCACCCGAAAAATCAGCAAAATGCGGATTTGTATTTTTAAGGTGCATTGGACCCCAACGCACCTGAAAATTACTCGACGCACCCGTAAAATCAACAAAAACCGGATATGTATTTTCAGGGTGCGTTGGACTCCCACGCACCCGAAAATTCAGCCAATTCCGGAATATGTTCAGGAGCGCACCGGGCTCAATTTTAAGTGTTTTCAAGTGCCGTTTGAGCCTATCTTGGGTATTTCGAGCGTTCCGGACGCAATGGAATGGTCAAATAGACGTTCCAGGACCTCTAAATGAGTAGAATTGCACATCTTCAAAGTTCGATCTGATTCGCCACGATGAACGAAACATCTTCTCGAAAGGGACGTCGCCAACATCCAGGACTATGCGAACATGTCATCATCTGTATCTACTGTCAAGATGTGACCCGATTTGAGCCGAAAGCTAGATAAACGGGACTATGGTTATCACAGTAAACCATACTAAAGAGTTTCAACTCACCACAAGACAATTGTTATGAACTGCCACAACACAACAGTCGATGCCCTACCCATTAAAAACGGCATCCGTCGGTTGGGCTACGCAGGTATACACAACTGTAGAGTGGACTTCCCGAGGTCACCTGTCCATACATTGACAGGCGCAGGCCCAGAGTCGTCCTTCTCAGTCATAAACCCTGATAGTCTCAGCCCGGATCTCCGGCCAAAACCTGGGACATAGACATCTGGCTAATACAAAGATGGTTCAGTCCATAACAAAACAGATACAGGTCTCTATGACCACAAACTCTAAGACCATAGTCCCTGCTGACTAGTCTTTTGCCTTTTAATCAAGGGTCATCGATCATTCGATGTAATTAAGGGCTCCTGCCAGATCACGGCCTGGAATGTACAAGATCTCAGGATCTCTGGAATAAAATTCGCCTTGCGATATCTCTCCTTGTGTACTTTTATGAATATTTTGTGATTGTCTACGAATGTTTCCATTATTCAGAACCCCAGAGCAACAAAACACAACATTTCAAGAAAATGTAAATCGTATTCATTTTCTAGTTCTAACAAGGGCTAAAATGTTTTTTTAAATTCTCTGGATTCCTCTCAAATCCACTTCTCATCCAATCTACAGTGCCAAACATAATAAAGCAATGTTTCTCCTCACTTCTCCTCAAATCCATGGTGCCAAACGGGCCATCAATTCATCCCAATGGTAATGACCTCATGAACAGTTGGGTTACTCTATGAATGGTTTGGATTGCATATAAACATCATGTAGGTGCCCAACGATGGTCAAACTACTATTAATTGTTCCCATTCGTGTAATCCACTTGAGTTTTAGATATGCCTAATTTTTATTCTGGCATATTAACATGGTATGCCAAATGGATGGACGGAGTAGATTTCTCTCAAACACTATGGTGGGCCCTACGCACATGGGTCAAATACGTCATTCAAACATCACATCACTGTTTGATCATTTCAGTAAAGTCGCTTCTTGCGCACTTGGTACACGCTGTAGAACCAGATCATGCGAAAAATTTAAAAAGGGAGAACGAAACTCTTGAAAAGAACGGTACATGAACATCTCCTTCACACGCGCGCCCACACACATACACGCAACAGAAGGAGGAGGAAGAAGAAGAAGAAGAATCTGACATGGATTCTACCGCTGCCCAACGTCGCTTGAAAGCCATTAACGACCACCTCCTTGCCAACGCCGGCTATACTGAGTCGCAGGAGCAGCTCCTCCAAAAAAACCAGACTGCAGGCGAGTTTGTTCAGGGTACGATCTTCTACCTCTCTCTCATCTTCTCGATGAATCCAGATTTTCTAAATATGGAATTGATAACTACAAACACTCCTTAGATTTCCATGCATCGCTCTACCATCATGGCCTGTGTACCATTTCAATTCCAATAATCGAAAATGGAAGTTTGTAAAAAAAAAAGGAAAAAAGGAAAAAAAAAACAGGGACTTTTAATTCTTAGGGGCGGGGCTTATTCTCGAAAATGGATGTCTGCAAAAAAAGGAAAAAAGAAGAAGCTGAGGTGTGGTTCATCCATTTCAAAAGCGATTGTTGACAAATCAAACATGTTCTATTTGTATTTATTATTATTATTATTATTTGTTGCTGGTAAGAATCCTTTTCAGTCCAAATTGAATTCCGTTGATCGCTTTTCTTCAAGTGTATGTGGGGTCCATCCATTTTCAAAGGAGAATTCTTGGATTGGAAGCATGTACGAACTATCAGCCCATTTCAACTGGGTTTTTTACCTTGAAGTTTCGGCTTCGTTCTATTTTTAATCGAATGGGATTGTGCTTCGAGGAATTTCACTTCGATTTTGTGGGTCCCAAAGTCACGACTGCCACAATTCTTTACAAGATATGCTTTTGTGAGGATTTTTTCTTCTTTTCTAAATAAAAAGCTTAGGGCCTGTTTGTTAGATGCCAAAAAATGAATTTTATGTCATTTTAGTTAATCGTAATTATGTCTTAGCTATCGTATTTCTTTTTGGTAAGGATGAAAAATAATCTGATTACCAAGACCATGATTTCTAATTCATAATTTTGATTAGCTAAAATAAGATGAACTCATTTTTTAGGCATCTACCAAACAGGCCCTTGCTCTTTCTACTGTTTTAGATTTTTTATTTTTTTTCTAATTCATCTAATTATAAACCCATGTAATAGACCTTTAGATAGCGCTTGATTGTAATCATACTCTGTAGTAATCTGTTACATTGTGCCAATAAGAGCTTAATGCTCTCGTTGCAGGTCCCCAACCTGGATAATTTGCAGCCAGCATATACTTAAACCATAACTTCCAACATGAATCCGAACAATATGACATTCCAAACTCATGCTAGGGTGTCAAGTTATGGCCCTTGATAGAGTGGAATGCTGGAAAAGGATCATGTAGCTGATCCCAATTAGCTGGGATAAGGCTTGGATGATGACGACGGCAACCTTTGATGATAAACCGAGTGAATAAACTAACATGGAGAAAATTAGCAACATCGATGGAATTATGGAAAAAACAAATCTTTTAAATAGGATGAGGTTTCGAAGTTTGAGGCTTAGGAGAACAAACTTTGTTCTGTGCTAAGGGTGTGTTTGGATGGACTATTGAATTGAATTGCAATTAACCTAATAGCGGAAATGATCAAATTATAATTCGATTTGGACCTAGTTATATGAATCCATCCGACTCTTCAGGGTTGCAAATTATCTAAGGTAAATTGAGCAAACTATCTCCAGTTGTCCAAATCCATACATGTTTTCTTGACAGCCAAGGGAAAGCTAAATTTAATTTTTGACCATGGAAAAACCAGATGAAAACAATAGTAAGTATGATGAATGGATTTAGGAAAATGCTTAGATTATGACATGGTTGTGGAACGGTATGGAAACTTTTGTGACTAAGAATGTGGTATTTTTGAATATGACAAAATAAGTTTGGGATACTTTATAGGAGATGTATTCGTCAGAAAAAAATATCTCACACACCTATCAGTTGTTCAAAGAAATATTCACTTTCCAACAAGGTGATAAATCCCAAGGTAAATATTTCTCGAAACTCAAAGGGATTTGGTGAGATTTGATTGTTTATTAGTCTCTTAGCAGTGATATAGAGAAGCAATGATAGCAACGTGAAGAGTTTCGTGTGGCCAGGTTCGTGTCTGGTTTGAAACCGGAATATGAGCTAGTGCGTGTATAAATCTTAGGTGGTAAAGATGTTCCATCATTAAATGAAGTCTTTGCCCGTCTTCAGTAGGTATCCTTTGGTTCTTATATCAAGTCTAGTGGAACCAATAATGGATTTGCATCAATGTCAATTATTGGATGAGGAGGAGGAGGCTGTGGTGGACAAAGTAATCAAGGTGGTAGAGGTGGTTGTATAGATTCTGGCTGAGGTTGTGGTAAAAGGTCATGGGCTTCGGAAGTGTACTCATTGTGGGCTAACTAAATTACATAGTGGAGAGGTGCTAGGATATCCATGGGAAACTATCTTGGGCTAATCAACCCTCTTATTTTGAAGACAATAGTTAATCTCGTTAGACTAGTTTCATGACCACATATCAGTCATCCACTGCCTTGAGAAATGTGGTCATGCTCTCTAAGTATGTGTATGCCAAGTTATTGAAGACTCAACCTGCCTCTGGTGCCTCTTCTTCCTCTACAGCTACATTTGTAAACTCAGCTATAACTTGTTTAGCTTCTTAATCTCCGACTCCATGGGTCATTGATTCCAAAGCGTATGATCATATAACAGGTGCTTCTAGTGTCTTTTCCTTAGCTACTTTACCTAACTAGTGCAATTCTTTTTCTTCGCTGCAACATGACTAGATCATCTACATCTTACTTTCCCTCATCTTATTACCCATTGATGCTAGTCCTAAATTCCCTTTAATGCATTCATTTCTAATTTTGTCCTTTGCCGTCTTGCCACTCATCCATACTAATATGTTCTTCTCAGCTACACTCATCCTATAAACATGTTATTCCTTAATTTGCTTGACATTTTGACCCATAAAGCATGGCTGCTCTTATAGCTATCTTATAAAATTTCGCTTTCAGTTTGAGTGGTACATGATAATCACATAAAACTCTAGAGGCAACACAGGCCTCCTCTTCAATTATATGGGAAACATCCTCTTCAATTTCTCCACTTTCATGAATTTTTGACCCAAGACATCGAAATCGGTCATTTGGGAAACATCTTAGTCAATAATCTTAACTAATTCCTCATTTCCACTCTTGGTATTACTAAAATTGCACTCTCTATACTTTCTTTTAGTCTCGACCAATTTCAAATCTTTTAGATTCTAGAGCAACCCTTCATAAATCTAGCTTTGTGTTTACGCCTTCTCTTGTCTTGTCAATCAAAACCATGCCATTTGCAAACAAATACCATGGGATCTCTTCCTACAAATGCCTCGTTAACTCATCATTGGAAGACCACTGCTACTCTACGTCTCAGCATCAACTAACGCAATCTGGTGCATCCTCGGTCAACACAACAACAACGAAAGGATCAAAGGAAGGAATAAGCAATCCACTACTTGAATCGGAGGTTCATTGATTACGAGTCAAGATACTCGATGATAGAAAAGACTTGCTTAGCCCTTATATGGGCCACACAACACCTCCGTCAGTACGTGATTGCCTATCTGATCTTCTTACTTGCTTGTATGGTTTCGCTAAAGTACTTGTTCGTGAAGCCGACGATGATGGCCTGGATCACAAAATGACAGTTATTGCTCTCCAAGTTTGGCATCGCCTGTTGGCTTTGTCCCTCAGAAAGCAATCAAGGGGCAAGCACTGGCCGATCACCTCATAGCTCACTTACTACCCAACTATGAGCCACTGAAGACTAGTGTTTCGAATAACGTTTGTTGTGTTAGCAAATAACATAAATTCCCTGTAACGTGTGCTATAGGGGTTGTAGCGTATGCTACATTTTTTATAAATGATAATTGTATTTTGTACTTAATACTCCTAACTTGTGGGATTTTAATTTCTTTTCATACTTGCCACTTGTGGTTTCAGTTAGACATTATTAATTAAAGTGTTTTACTTGGAAAGTTGTTGATGTGAATTATGTGAATGATGATTTGATTTGGTTTACATTTGTAGATTGACTTTTGATAAATGATAGTTAATAACTTGTTTGAATACGCTTATACTTGAAAATATGAATATCTTTTAGGCATGTTTATATATATATTTTTCTTTTTTTCATTACTATTTATCATTTTTTCCTATTTTTAAATTAAAAAATAGGAGTATTTTGTAGCTTACGTTACACGCTATGCTACTTACGCTATATGTTTTAGAGGACCGAATGCTATGCAACACGCTACCGCTATTTAAAACACAGCTGAAGGCATACTTCCCTGATGAAGATATGCTATTCATTGAGGAAGAAGAAGAAAGGAAGGTTGGCGAGTGGACCTTGTACTTTGATGGTGTGGCTAACTCAAAAGGAAGTCATGTAGGGCAATCCTCTACTCTCCTAAAGATGTTCCGATTTCGATTTCAAGGTGGCTAGCATTTGGGTGCACAAATAATGTGGTAGAGTATGAGGCATGCATGGCCGGTCTAAAAGAAGCCATCATCCTGGGCATAAAGAAATTGTGAGTTTTCGACGACTCGCAACTCATCATCAATTAGACAAACAATGAATGGAAGAGCAAAGATAAAAAGCTAATCCTATATCATGTCTACCGGGAGAATCTAATTGAAGAATTTAGCAAGATTGCCTTTGCATACATGCTGCGCTTGAATAACTAATTTGCGGACACTCTTGTGCGTCTATGTTAGAGATTCCTAGGGGAGCTTCTGAATGGGATCTTGCGGTGTAGCTTTAGGAAGAGCCCGCCTTTTGCTTGTAGATCAAAGGAGTTGAAGCACCTCCTGATGATTGTATGTGGTATGTTGACATCAAGCAATACTTGGAGGATTAGTCTATCCCGAAGATGCAATGCCCACCGATCACCGCATGATCAATGTTTAGCAACACAATTCACGATAATTGGTGTCGTCCTCTACAAGGAGTCTTTCAATAAGATCCTGTTATGATATGTGGAAGAGTCAAAAATAGCTAAGATTATGTCAGAAGTCCATGAAGGCGTCTGTGGACCACACTTGAACGGTCACATGATGGCAAAGAATCTTGCTTTCTGGGTATTATTGGCTCACCATGGAGATTGATAGCTGCCAACATGTTAGAAAATGCTTTAAGTGTTAAGAACTTGCCAATCAGATTCATTTGCTGGCCTTCGAACTATACAATCTGATAACACCTTGGCCATTCTCAATGTGGGCATCAACATCATTGCTAAATTTAACTCGAAGGCATCCAATGGCCACAAATACATCCTCATGGTATTCGACTACTTCAAATGGCATAGTTAATAACTATCAAATGAACTTTTTAGGGACCCTGTCATAAGCTTTCTTCAAGTTAATAAAGATCATGTGGAGATCCTTCTTTTCCTTATTTCTCCATCAATTGTCTAAGTAGGAAAATAGCTTCGGTGGTGGTAGATCTCCTTGGAATGAAATCCAAGCTGATTATTTGATTCATTTGTCTCATGCCTTAGTCTTTGCTGAATCACTTTTTTCAAAAGTTTCATAGAACAACTCATACGTTTAATCTCACGATAGTTAGTGTAGCTCTGTATGTCTCTTTTATTCTTATAAATAGGTACCATGATACTTTTCCTCCATTCATCTAGCATTTTCTTTAATCTTACATTCTTGTTGAACAACTTTGTCAATAAAAAAAAACCCAATATCTCTCGTACACTTCCAAGCCTTTATTGGTACCATTTGGTCTGACGGCCTTTCGTGTTTTCGTCTTTTCGAAAGTTTATTTTACTTCAGATACCTTAGTCCTACGAAAGTATCTATGGACTTTGACATCGATTGAGTTTTTGGTTCTTTCTATCCCCATGTTCTTAGAGTGATTATTATTTAACAAGTTCTAAAAATAGCTTATCCACCTTTCATTGATCTCATTGTCCTTGACCAGTACCATTTGTTCATTGATCTTAAGGCTTCTAACATGATCTAGGTCCCTACTCTCTCTCTCTCTCTCTCTCTCTCTCTCTCTCTCTCTCTCACGCGCGCGCACATTTTTTGCAAGTTTGAAGACACCCAAGAACAAACTCCTCCAAAATTCAGCCAAAGAAGTTTTTTGTTAATTGCTTATTTTTTTCTTCTGATTTTCAGGCCGTTACGCTTTAGTTGATACTTGTGAAATATTGCTAGTATTAATTGATACAATGGACTTTTATAACATATGGCTGACTGATATAACACGATAAATTGAACTCTACGATACATTGGCGTGTATATCGTCGACGTGTGGTGATTTCATATCATGGACCCAATGTTGCCAATATATCGGTTGACACAATTGATACTTGGAATACCAGGTGAAATGTGGTTGTTTCCCAATCAGTCCCAATCACTAAATTGCTTTAAAACATTGCCTTGCAAGTTTCGCTTTAACTCGACAAGAGACTTTTCTAAGCCTTGAGTGGCAATGTTAAGGAGATCTTTAGCCATTTTGTAGACATAGTAGTATAGCACGTCTCCGTTGCGATGTGCCAAGTGGTCCTCAGCTTGACTAGAGGGTTGATTGTGGGTAGACAACTGGTTATTTAACTTCTGCCAAGCAATCTTGAGAATTCGTTTCTTAAAATTGGCAAAATAGGATTTGTAAAACCAAGCTTGAATAGTTGGGACAAGGCTATGGCAGTGTTGTTGTTGTAGAAACAATGATTAATTGGGTTAAGGTGAACAAGATTTCGTGGAGTTCACCAAAGGCATGTTGAGACAACACTGGTAGGTGGTGATTTCAAGTGGAAGTAGGAATTCTATCATTATATAAAAATGGGAAACTTCCCTAGTTGCGGTGGGAAGTCACATGTTGATGAAGTTCCTTAGGTAACCCTTGACTAGTTAGGGTGGGTGGGATTTTCTAGGATTATGGAGGGTTTTCCTTAAAGCATTCTCTGGCTTTGTAGGGACTTGCAATGCTAATCAATCTTGGCCGATTCGGTAAGTCAACTTGGGACTCAGCCAAGTTGGATCTGGTTTGAATGCCTTGTCGAGTAAAAAATGGTGTTAGCAATGTAGGTGTGAAAATTGGACATAGCTTGGATGAGTTGTCCCAAGTTTTTGAGCGATGTGGTGACTTGTTCGAATGGCAAAACCCGAGTGAGTTGTCATGCCGCACATGTTAGGTTTAAAAACAAGAAGAGACCTAGTCTTAACGGGTTAGTGAGATGACTTGTGCGAGTTAAAACATTATGGTGTGGTGACTCGCAAATTTTAGGGTTTTTTCAATCATTTCTAAGGCTCCTAACGTGAGTCTTTAGAAAAATTGTTTATACTTTGACTGTGCATGATGGATGATACCAGTGTATGCATTGTCGACGAAATATCGACAATATCGCCGATATTATCGGTGTCGCCGGAGTTGCGACAACGAAACCCCAGTTATTCGTTTCTCTTCCAAATATCGCCGATAATTATGCGATATTGTCGATATCTGCCGAAAATTTGACACCGTAAGGAATGTCGCTGTAGCCACCTACCGTCCACGGGACTTCTGTAGCCAAGTTGGGGGCAAACACTGTAGCCAACAACCCCCTATTGTCGATAAAAGGGCCGATAATGGGGGGATTGTGAAAATACCTAAAAAAATCGACAGAAAAGGGGAGAAAATTAGGGATTTCCATACCTTGAAGGAGGATCGCTCATCGAACATTGCAATGGGCCAATCCAAGCTTCCGTGCGCTGTAAGTGCTCGATAATCACCACTTTTTTCTTCCTTTTTCGCAATTGATCCGTCCACCGTACGTAATCAGCGAAGGAACAGGGAATTTCCGACGAAATTGGGGGGATTTAGGAGGAATTTTAGGGATTTCACGAATCTCCCCCTCTTTCGCGGAGCCCTTTCGTCTGCAGTGAAGAGAAGGGGCGGTCGAACCCTTTCGCTGAAATAGCGTCCCGTGCGGTGTTACTCCGCACGCTCTTATCGTGCGGAGTAAACTCTGTTGGGCCCACCTAGAATGTATGTGCTTTATCTATTCCGTCCATACGTTCTTCCATCTCATTTTAGTGGTTGAGCCCAAAATTTAAGCATCTCAAATCTCAAGTGGACCATTCCACAGGAAACAGTGGGAATAATGATTTCCACCGTTAAAACCTTCCCAGGCCCCACAGTGATGTTTATTTGTCATCCAACCTGTTCAAAAGATCACATGGACATGGATGAATGGAAAACTCAAATATCAGCTTGATCCAAAACTGCTGTGTCCACCGCGAATTTTTCAATGGTAGACATTCAGTTCACACTTTTCCAGTGGTGTGGTCCACTTTATATTTTTATATGCTTAATTTTTTTGCACCATATTTAAAATTATCTGTTAAGGTGGATGGACGGAGTGGATAAAATAAGTAAATCACGGTGGGCCCCACAGAGTTTACTCCGCACGCTACTCGTGCGGACGACCCCTGGAACAGCTTAGTGGGTGTTACCCTAACCGTGTGGGGCCCATATTGAATCATTGATGTATTTTTTATAGATCTACGCCGTCTATCTATTTTTTCATATCATTTTAGGATGTAATCCAAAACCCTTAGAAGATCCAAATCTCAGGTGGACCATACCACTAGAAATAGTGATGAATAACCATTTAAAATGTTTTGTGGGCCACAAAAGTTTTGGATCAATCTGATCTTTATATTTTCCGTTCATCAAGACCTTATTGACATTATCAAGAGCTTCGATTGAAAATAAACATTACCAAAACCTTACAATGGGCTCATTGGATTTTTTAATGGTGGGGCACTCAATCACACTGTTTCTAGTGGTATGGTCCACTTGAGATTTGGATCTTCATGATATTTGGTTTAATGCCATAAAATTATATGTATAAACAGTTGGACGGTGTGGATACATAATATATACATCAATGTGGGCCCCACGGTGAACGTACGTAAGGGCCGCACCGTCTTGCGTGAATCCGGGTCGCACCTAATCCGCTCACCCACCCCTACGTTTCCGTAGGGACGTGGCGGACGCAGAGTGAGTGCGCAGTCCTCGAGCACCGTGTTTGTACGAACGGTTCAAAGAAGTTTAAGGCTCTGTGGGCCCCACAATGATGTATTTAGTACATCCAAACCGTCCATCCATTTAGAGAGATCATTTTAGTGCATGATACCTAAAATGTGTCATATCCAAAACTCAAGTGGACCACACCAATAAATACAGTGGGGACAATGATTCTCACCGTTAAAACATACCCAGGTCCACCATGATGTTTATTTGTCATCCAAACTGTTCATAAGGTCACGCGGACCTGGATGAAGGGTAAAAATAAATATCAGACTGATCCAAAACTTCTGGGACCTCCAAAAATGTTTCAATGGTATACGTTAAATCTCCTACTGCTTTCTGCAGTGTGGTCCACTGAATCATTGGATATGTCTGATTTTTTGGGTCAAGACTTAGAATGATCCCATAACATGGAAGGACGGTTTGGATATAACAAGTACCTCATGGTGGGACCCACGAAACTTGATGACGTCATTGCTAGCTGGTGGGTGCACCAGCCGATCCGCTTCCAGTGTTACCCCGGGAACAGCTTAGTGGGTGTTACCCCTACGGTATGGCCCACATGGATGATATTTTGTATATCCACTCCGTCCATCCTTTTCTACAGCCCATTTTAGGAAGTGGCTTCAAAAATTATACAAATCTAAATTTCAAGTGGATCATACCACTAGAAACAGTTTGATTAAGTGCCATACCATTAAAACTTCCAAAGAGCCCTTCTTAAGGTTTTGGTAATGTTTATTTTCAATCCAAACTCTTGACAATGTGAATAATGTCTTGATGAAGGGAAAATATAAATATCAGATGGATCCAAAACTTTTGTGGCCCACAAAACGTTTTTAATGGTTATTAATCACTGTTTCTAGTGGTATGGTCCACCTGAGATTTGGATCTTCTTAAGGTTTTGGATCATATCCTAAAATGATATGAGAAAATAGATAGACGGCATAGATATATAAAAAATGCATCATGATGGGCCGAAAACGTGAGGATTGAACGTCCACAGTTGAAATATTTGTGGAGGTACAGGAGTTTCGAATCAGGATAATACTTGTGTTTCCGGTTCATCCCAGTAATAGTGACGTTGTGAACGGTATTGATGTCATATAAGCATTACTGTGGACCCCAGGGAGGTTTCAATGGTAGTAATTTACCTACCCACATTTTCCTTTAGTGAGGCCCACGGTAAACCCACGATAAGGGCCACTATGATGTTTGTGAGAAATTCAGGCTGTCCATCCGAATTTACATCTCATTTTTAGGACGTGCGACAAAAAATACTCAAGTGGACCGCACTAAAGGAAAAGGTGGGTACGTAAATTACTACCATTGAAACCTCCCTAGGTCCACAGTGATGTTTATATGTCATCCATACCATGCGTAATGTCATCCAAGTGGGTGGGCTGAAAGCACAAGTATTAGTTTGATTCAAATGTCATCCCACTTGAGTATTTGATCCGGCACATTTTTTGTCGCATATGTTTTTTAACATAAAAGCTTGAAGTGTACATTTTTGTTCCCATATGGCCATTGATTCCAATGCTAGTGCAAGTATTTTTTCATTTTTGTATGTTACTAGGGATCAAAATGTCGTCTGGATCCGGAAAAGGAGGAGCAAGGGATATTGGGTGGAAACATGGACGACCATTGGAGGGGAATAAATATGGGGCCATATGCAACTACTGCGGCCAAGTTATACGGAGTGGGGGGGGGGGGGGGGGGGGGTGTCTAGGCTGAAGGAGCATTTGGCAGGGGGGTTCAGAAATGTGAAAGACTGCCCAAGTGTAACAAAGCCAGTGAGAGAGGAGATGAGAAGAGTTTTGGCTGAGGCGAAGTCACACAAGCTGCAACAGAAGGATTGGGAGAAGGATTTCAGGAAACAGCTGCGGGGTCCTGGACAGGGCCTACGTACTGTTGAGGAGCAAGAGGACGACGACGACAACGACGACGACGAGGGGATTGCATATCCCGATGACTGTGTTACGACGCGGGAGAAGAGGGAGTTCAGAGATGCAATCCATGAGTCTCGGGCATCAGGGTGGGAGGGGGAGCAGAGGAGAAGGCTTAACGAGACTAGGCCGTCATTTGGGGGCTCCCGTTATGAGGCCGGTGGGAGCAGCAGAAGGTTTGGGGGAGGCAGTATTGGTAGCGGTGGTTCTGGCGAGCATGGATTGCAGCGCACACAGAGCGCCCGCGTTACAGATGCACCCATTGCGGGTGTTAATCAGAAGAGGCTAAAAAATATATGGAACAAGGGGATCAGAGAGAGAGTGGTTAGCGCCATATCTAGATGGTTCATTTCGAGCCACATACCAGCCAATGCAGCTGCCAGTCCTCACTTCACAAATATGATTGAGGAGGTGCAGCGACATGGGCCCGGTGTGAAGCCCCCGACGCCAAAAGAGATTCTTGGTGTCTACCTTGATCAGGAATACGAGGAGATGCGTGCTTGGGTATGCGCACTCACTCCGAACTGGAGGCAGTATGGGGTGACGATCATGTGCGATGGGTGGACAGGACCCACGAAAATGTCCATTATCAATTTTATGGTGTACAGTAAAGGGCAGTCCGTTTTCCTCAAATCTATTGATGCATCTGCCAAAATAAAAGATCATGATTACATATATGATCTCTTGAAAAAAGTCATCATAACTGTTGGGCCTGAAAATGTCATCCAAGTTGTGACAGACAACGGTAGTGCATTCGTTAAGGCAGGAAAGAAATTAATGACAAGGTACCATCTCTATTGGACCCCTTGCGCGGCACACTGCATTGATTTGATGCTCGAGAAGATAGGTCAAAGGGACTCGATCAGGAAAACCATCGAGGATGCGAGGAGAGTGACGAACTTCATATATAATCACTCTTGGTTGTTGGCTGCAATGCGCGAGTGTTGTAGAGGGGACATCGTTAGACCAGGTGCAACACGGTTCGCCACGAACTTTATTGCACTCGACAGCTTGTATAGGCACCGTGTGGGTCTTAGGAATTTGTTTAGATCTGAGAAGTACTTGGAGTGGAATCAGAGAAAGACCGATGGTGCAAAGAATACATCGAAAATAGTGCTTTCTGATTTCTTCTGGGATAGAGTTCATGATGTTGTTTCCCTTCTAAAACCGATCTACAGTGTCCTACGCGCTGTAGATAGTGAGATGTGTCCTTCAACGGGGTCAATGTACGAGCTTATGAGAATTATGAAAGAAGGGATACGGACTGCTCTCCCCAATGCACATAAGTGGGTGATTGATATCATCGATGAACGATGGACCAGGACCCTTGATCATGACCTCCACAAGGCTGGTAAGTTTGTTACGTTCACCTGTATTTTTTACCACTTGCACTTGCACTTTAAGCATCACTTATGTTTACGAGTTAATGCAACTGAGTAAATAATATTTGAGTTTCAGCATACTATCTGAATCCTAGATTCCATTACAAACGCCGACTTCATGAAAATAGTGATTTGACGATGGTCGTCCACGAGGTGTTCGAACGGTTGTTCCCTGAATCGCCAGCACGATCAGAATTTGGTAACCAGGTAATGCAATTTGAGTAGATCTCCCTGATGGTAATCAATAGAATATATTTTCTTCCTCATAGTCTTTAGATATATGGGTAGTTAAAATGGTGACATGTGAATCCATATGTTACAGTTGTTGCGGTTTAAAGATGCTAGGGGTACGTTCTCATCCGCACTAGCCAAAGCGTCTAGAGAAACGATGATGCCGTGTGAGTATAATGTTTTATTGGGTAATATGGTATATTATTAGGTAACTGCATTATAAGTCCGTATTTCAAACTAACACAAGATGCTCATGGATATATAGGTGAGTGGTGGGCGATGTACGGAGTCGACACACCTGCACTACAAGTACTTGCAGTCCGTATTCTCGCACAGACTGTATCCTCCTCCCCGTGTGAGAGGAATTGGAGCACGTGGTCACTCATACACACGAGCAAGAGGAACAAGTTAGCATACGAAAAGTTACAGAAGCTCGTTTACTGCCATTACAATATGAAGTTAAGGGAGAGGCAGTTACGGGTAGACCAAGACATGATGGAAAATCCGGACCCGCTGGACCTGTTGTCGATAGGTACCATGGCACAAATAGGTGACGATGCTGAGGACCCACTTTATGAGTGGGTCAAGTCAGCTGATTTAGACGATGCAGATGGAGGCCCTGCACCTCAAGTGGCCGAGGGAGCAGCGTCTCTTGGTATCGATGTCGATGAGGTAGTAAGCCAACAGAGGGCAGATACAGACTCCTTTGATCCTTTGATGAGGAGTTCGACACGTCATGATGATGGCGAGGAGGCATCTTCACGGCCGCCTCGTTATCAACAAGTTGTAGTGAGTGATGATGATGAGACTCAACCCCCACTTGACACTGGTCGTGGGGACGACGACGACGATGACGATGACAGTGGTGAGGGAGGTGATAGAGGCACCGACACTGATGTAGGTGGTACTAGTGGGGGTGGAGGTGGCAGTGGTGGGGGGTACATGACAGGTCAGAGCCAGCGATCCGTTGGTCAGTTCACTGAGGAGCAGTACTTTGACCATGCAACTCAAGACGAGGACCATGGATCTCGTCCACCCTCGCGTATGAGAGCATCAGAGCCCACACATATGTTTGAGCGCCGTTCAAAGAAAAAAGCCGGACGTGCCGCGGCGGATGCTCTCGCACGTAGCTTGTCATCTATGGACATCAGTTCAGAGCGGGGGAGCTCCACTTCCGTCCCACCTTATACACATGGGGGATATCACGAGTATGGGCATGGCAGCTCTGACATTCAGTCGCATTCATCTACTCGTGGATACGAGCAGCCATCAGATAGCTCTTCGAGTTATGGTCATTTGACAGGAGGATATTCGGGGTACCCGTATGACTAGCAACAATACTATCAGGGAGTCGGGGTTGGACTTGATGTATTCCCTCAGGACCCTACTCAACCAATGCCGTCGATGTATGTCACGCAGTACCCACGTTTGGGCTAGCTCGTACAGTTTGGGGAGGACGACTATCAAAGATACATAAGAGAGTACCTCCATTGGTTTGAGCAGAGGATGACATGGGAACAGTACTGTCAATATATTGGTGAACAACACTACAACCAACGGGAACGGGATCCGGATGATGACTATGAGCCACCTCGTCACTCCATGTGGGGATGAAATATGGCAGAAAAGTATTATTTTCGAATTCATTTAATTTAATGTCTTAATTATTATATGGTGGATGCATTTGTATTATATAAACTCATTTTCGTTGCTATTGGAGTAATTTCCGATGAACGCATGCCTTTTTGGGCCCCATTGAATGAAAACTTATTATTTAATGCATTCTTTTTGCAGTTTTTTTATTCCTGAATATGCAAATATGTGTATTTAGGCATTTCCTGAAGTTTCACTGAAAAATTCCACAATTTTCATCATGTTTCCCCCTTTTTCCTCACATTTCCGGTTATCGACGATAATATCGACGATAACGATATTATATCTTTATCTCTGGCCAGCGAAACTTGTAGCGATATCGACAATGCGAACACTGGATGATACACATGCACATATAAAGGACTTAAAAACTATATACAAAATGAGTTGAAAACTACATGCAAAAATGTGCATGATGGACGACACACATGCACATCTGAAGGACTTAAAAACTATATACAAAATGAGTTGAAAGAGTCCAAATTATGGGTGTCAAGTTAGACAAGCAAATTATGGGTGTACCTTGCACCAAAACTCATTCTTATTTGATTTTCTACCTATTAGATCAGTGGAATTTTTTTAGATTGTTAAACTAAAAATATTTAATGGTCCTTGTTAAACTATAGGGACTACACCGTGGAAGCTGTAGCTTGTGTTTATCTCTCTCTTCTTCTTCTTTTTTTTTTTGCTCATTGAGAATAAGTGAAATATATAGACATGGGAGATCTGTACAGATCTTATATAGACACACATCGTAATAAATAAGGAAATATCTTAATCTAAGTAAGATTGCCCTGATCTATTCTAAAATCCCTCCTCAAAATCAATGTGCTTTTAAAGGAGTAATTTGAGTTTGAAAGGTACGGTGGACATCTATTCAGAAGCAAAAGAAAAAAAATTAAATGGTAATGTGGTGATAATGTAATGACGAGACGATGAATAACATGAGGCGACAAAACGACGAGTAGTATGAGACAAGCAAGCACTTTTGGCGAATTCTAGGGTGTAAACCATTGACACTTGTAACGACCAGTGAATGATTTAACCATACTTCTGATGGTTTGAATTTCACTCATTGCTCTACCGATGGATATACAAACTTCGGGTGGTTGGGAGTTCAACCTTGCTCTTTCGGTGGCTCTAAATAGTTCAACAATAAAGAACAAACTGGTCCGACTACAAGGCTAACCAAAGTAATGAGTCTGGTCCATAAGCCTAGAATAAACAATTCTGGTCCAAATGCCTAGCACAAAAAAAGTCCGGTCCAAACGCCCGGCACGAAAATAAGACCGATTCAAATCTCAGACACAAACGAAGAACACATCTTGTTAAAAGGGGAAGATACATCATTGAAGAAGATGCACGGAGAAGATGTATGGAGAAGGCGACAACAACAAACTCTGAGGATTCGGATTTGGCTCACTTGACACATTAAAGATACAAACTCTAAAGGTGCAACTAATTTTGCGCACTTGCGGAGCAACAAAGACAACTAACACAAAAGGAAGGTAAAGAAAAGGGGACTGCAACTGCGTATGGGAGAATCCATTGGCAGGGGCCACCGAGTCAATTAGATCGGCAAGTTGGAGCACCGATTTGATCGAACCATTGGGTGTATTATGGAAAGGATGTGGCAACAAGGCTGTTGGAAGGTGATGATGGTAACAATTTGGGAGAAGAAAGAGGATTTCGGGTTTTGGGCTGCATTGTTGATGGACTGAGTGATGTTTGGAATGGAGTGGATGATGGTTGTAGATTTAACATAGATGATGAAGACGTGGCGGCTGCAACCACCTTCGATGGATGATGAAGATGGGCTCTGACGGCAAGTGGCTAGTGGGATCTAATGGGATGGAGCTGTCAGAGAGAGCGGGGCTAGGGATTTGTGCCGGAGAGTGGTCTAGGTGGTGGTTGGTTTAGAGATTGTAGCGGTGGAGCCAGGGGAGTCGTCGGAAATGATTGTAACAGTGTTAATTTTGATGATGAAGAGGATTCCTGTGAATGCGAGCAACGGGATGATTAGGCTTGAGGTCCAACAATGGTTTTGGTGATTCCAAGGTTTTCAGAGGGGTTTTCTGTAGTAGTAATGGGCTCGCGACTGATGGAGACTAGGTTGTTCGAATCAATGGTAGATTTGAGTTTTGTGAGGTGGAGAAGAGCGATGGGCCTATCATGCACTGAAATCCGGTATCAGGTAGTCTGCAGCTCCTGATTTTTCTGGGGTGACGATATTTTGTGGAAGCATAGTTTAGAGGTATAAATCATATGGAATCAGCACATTAGCATAGATGTAACCAATCAGTGCCATTAATTTAAAGATTTAAAAGGTGGATACAAGTCAATTATAGGAATGCATACCAAGGGCATCCATCATCATTAAAACATAGGGTTATCAGGGGCTCAATATACATAATAACAAAGTGGTCTAAGATTTCTACAATGAGCCCTACGACTCCAATGGCAAAACATGAAGTCGGCGAAGGCCGAAGCGCAACAATACTGGAAGCGGCTAAGAAACTCGAAAGCCCGCCCAGTCTTGAAACATCCTTGCTTACACCTGCATCAGATATATAAACTGGGTGGTGTTTTAAAACACCGTCCCAGGTGGGAGTGAGTAGCTTACTCAGTGTTACCAATTACCTAATTTATGCCATGTTAACACAATCAATTTCAAAATAATGAATCAAACATCGCAAACACTTTCCTAGGCTAGTTAATTAATTCATTTCTATCATGAAAAGAATGCATGTCCTGGGATAGGGTGGAGGGGTCTGACTATACACATGGCTCGTCACTAAGGTTGCCTCTAACACCACTTGTCGACATTAGCAAGGCTCGTCATTGCCTACGTCCGTAGAACTATAAGGGGTCATAGAATTAAATCTCTGGAGTTCCAAGGGGAACATCTAGGCTCTATGATGACACCCATGTAATGAATGCATGATTGTTAAGCCTTTATTAAGTTGGTTCTCAAATAACAATATTGAGAAAACCGTAAAACCTTAATTAGATCGCGAGTCTAGTAAGTAGGAATCATTTGGCTCATCACCAGTGCTCCCAATCTCGCTAGTGTTCGTCACCCCTACATCAAATATTGTCAAATCGTGAATCGTAATAGGGTCTAAATCGTATCGTATCGTAAATTGTAAGATTTTTTTTCTTCGGATTTTCATAAACATATCATAACAAAATACAAAAAAATTGTAAATAAATCAGAAAAATTAAAAAACATATTACTCATCCATTTTTTCATGAATATGTTAAAAAAAAATTTAACCATAACATGATTCTCGTCATTAATTGTATGTCTGTATCCGTGAATAAATGTATCATTGTGTTGTATCATGTTTTAATTAAGTTAAAAGAAAACCCTTTTCATAGATCCCATCCCATGCACATGTAAGTTTTCTGTATGGTTTCAAAAAATAGCCTTTTCCCATCCCCATTTACATGTATAATATTCACTTCATCAATTGTTTGTATAAATAAAAAAGAAAACAAAAAGTCTAAACAAATCTAGTATTCGTTGACCACGGCGCCATCATCATCATTATCCTCATCATCAATGGCATCAACATCAGCAACATTATCTTCGTCTTCAGAATTTGACGTTGAAATAAACTCTGCTTCCTTCTCTTCTACCACTTTCGCTTTCTCCTTTGCTTTACTTCTTATTGCAAGTTTGCTAGGACCTACAAAATAGTTTATGAATAGTGCATTATGCATATTGCTTATAACTTTAGCAATTAGCAATTTAGCATAACTAAATGAAAGTAAACTATTAGTTTAACAATCTAACCACGTCGCCTATTTGGTCGTGGGGTAGACTCGCCTACACCTGGCACATCCTCCAATCCCTCAACAAAGTATTCACCCATGTCCATCCAGGTGTTATCTGTAGGAAGGGTAGGATCTTCCTTTTCAGTGATCCACTCATCATTGGATTCCATATCCGTTAAGCGGATAGGATCAAGCCCTTGGTCTTTCTCTCTCTTTGCATGTCGGACTTCAAGCTGGAGATTGTACTTCACAAAAACCAGAGCGTTCAATCTCTGCTGCTCAAGTCTGTTTCTTTTTTTCGAATGTATCTGCAATGAATGTGGAATTTCATAAGAACCAAAGGTACTAGTACTACATGTTAATTCATAAGATAAGTAATGAATTCAATAATTTCTCACCTGCTCAAAAGTGCTCCAGTTGCGCTCACAACCAGTAGCACTACATGTCAAACTCAAAATACGGACTGCAAACTTTTGCAATTCAGGACACTTATCTCTGTAGTCTCCCACCACAAACCTACGAATCAATCATAGATAAATATATTAATAAACTAAATAATTACTTAGTTTAGAAACTTTAGTAACTTTAGTAAGTTTACTTAAAGACAAGCAAAAGAATTGAAAAATTACCTGGTTGTTTCGTCGTTCTTTTTAATTTTGCAGTCTCTCGTCCAAACAATCCATAGGCCTTTTTGAACTTGTCCATCTGTTCATCAATGATCACTCGTTGCCTTGAATCCGGGATCATTCTTTCAATACAATTATATAGTCCTGTTTTGATTTCTAAATCCGGATGGAAACTATCATCATATTGGAATCTAGGATTTAGAAAGTAAGCCGCCGCATGTAAGGGCCTATGTAGCTGAAGATTCCACCGTTGGTCTATGATGTCCCATATAGTCGAATACCTCTTTTTCACCTCTCCCAAGTTCTTTGTTATCGATTCTTTTGCCCGATCCATTGCTTCATAAATATACCCCATGGCTGGCTTCTCATCTAAATCAACTAGTTGTAAAACTTGAACCAATGGGAGAGTGGTTTTCAAGCAAAACTTGATAGATGGCCAAAAGTCAACATCGGCCAATACAATGTCTTGAACATGCTTCCCTTTTGCGTTCTTCGAGAAGCTGCTACCTTCCCAATCTTTTGAGGTAAACATCGACCTCAAGCCAATCCTATTTTCATGGATACTTTTTAAAGTTAAGTAACACGTTGCAAATCGTGTTACCGTTGGTCTTGTCAACTCTCCATTTGTATGCTTCCTCATTAGGCTCAAGACCCAACAATGCTTGTAGATGTAGACCGTTATAGCCCTTGCCTTTGCCACGGTTTCAGAATGAACTTGTAGCTTTCCAATGTCTGCAAGCATAAGATCTATGCAGTGGGCCGCACACGGAGACCAAAACAATGCCTTCCTCTTTTCCATCAACATTTGACCTGCTTTGACATAAGCAGATGCACTATCTGTAACAACTTGAACCACGTTCTCTTCACCTACCTTATCTATAATAGATTCAACTAAATGCAACAAATTGTCTGCATTTTTTGAAATATTGGATGTATCTACTGATCTTAAAAAAACCGTACCATTTGGACTATTTACCAAAAAATTGGTAATAGACCGGTTCACGCCATCAGTCCACCAATTTGACATCACGGTGCATCCAGTCTTTGCCCATTCCTTCTTATAAACCTCGATGGATTTTTCTATAGAGTCAACTTCCATTTTCAAAAATTTATTTCTCACTTTATAATATGATGGCAGCTTCAACCCCGTCCCAAATGAAGCAACAACTTCCATCATAGGTGCAAAAAATGGACTCTTTATAAGATTAAATGGTAAAGTATTTGCATATAAGAATCTAGAAATCGAAAGATATACATTATCTCGATCTCCCTTCTTCCAAATTTTGTTAAGAGTGGCCTGTTGCTTTTCTTTCGGCCCACCTTTTCTTCCTATAAAATCATCCATAGTCTTTTTTCATTTTCCTCCAATTTCTTCCACGTCTTCAATAATGAGAACTCTCTCAACATCGTATGCCTGCTCTTCTTGTTGCTTCTTCTCATTGATATTACCCTCCAACAACCTCTTGAATTTTTCAGCGACGTCATGACCCACTTGACTACACAATGCAACATTCTTCTTGGTTTGGGCAAGGTGATGTTTCATTTGAAACACACCCTCCCCAATAACTCTTCACATAAAAATTACATTTAAGATGAAGATTATTGTTCTCATCCACCTTCGAACAATACTCCCATGTAGGGTCATTATCCTTCGACTTCGACTTCTTTCCCATTTCCAACACTCCAAGTTGAATCAACACCCAAACCTACCTATAACTATAAGAAACAAGTCCAACATGAAAATGTTAAAAAATTTGAAAAAAAGAAAAAAGAAAAAACAAATGGATAAGACATGAACCAAAGGATGTTTTATTTAGAAAATTAAAGAGAGGAAAAAGAAAAGATTAAACAAGTAAATGATGAGATATTCTAATGTAGGTGGTGTGTGATTGTGTCTTGTATTATGTTTCCTTAGACCTCTAAGTACACCCTCGACAAAAGGGGAGGGGGGGTGTGGGGGGTCTCCCCCCACTATTCGGAGCCGGGGGGGGGGGGGGATCCAGGGGAGGCGGCGTCGAATAATGAAAGATTAAAGAGCTAATTTCTATGTTTTCATACCTATTTTAATGTAGAAAACCAACGAAACAAGCGGTGTTTGATTCCATTGAACGATGAAAAAGATATGAGAACTTCTTTCCCCAAGATTTCTTGGCCCCACAATCTCCGAATCTCTCTAATCTCTTTCAAAAGATGCAAAAGAGTGTATATTCTAATGAAGGTGGACCCTAAATAGCTTTTAGAAAGTAAAGCCTTAAAAAAAATTGGGGAAAAAATGAAAAAAACAACAAAAAAATTGATTTATTTCCGGTTTTTAGTACGATTCACGATTTGAATCGTACGATTCACTTAAAATTGCAATTCGGCCATACGATTTGAATTGTATGGCCCTGCGATACGATTTGAATCGTACGATTCAAATCGTGAATCGTACGATTTTAACAACACTCATAGCCATGATGTATCAATCGGTATAGGTCTACAGCCCAAGGATAACTCAACATGGTACATGGGTTGTCGCCCAAATTCAAATCAGGATGGCAAGCTCATCACCTCCATCAATGCTCGCGGTCACTATGGGGAGTTCAGTAACCCTTGGCTCGTTGCCTCCAAATACTTGTAAGGTAAAGGCTTTTTCACCCAACATAGGCCAACAGCTTGAGCATAGTGTCCTATACCACTATTCTCGGCTCACGAGACTTTTCTTGAGACATATTCATGCTAACGATTATAGATAGTGACCGCGTGAGGTTGGAAATCGTGGTATTCTGGATTCCGTAAGAGATGTGGCAACAATCAAATATAATGAGCATTCCTGTCTTAGACTGATTCGGCGGACCTAGGAAACAGCGACAGATACGGCTTAGCTAGGGCCGAACCACCTTGTTCCACTCAACTCTACCAAATGAGTTTTTGACGGCCCAACTAAAGTAGGCAGTCCATACATATGGTTTCCAACGGATAGCTTACAAAAAAATGGAGATACGGCATAATGGGCATGTTGGAAGCTTAAAACAACTAGGGTTCGTTTGGCATCTCTACTCTAATTCAATAAGAGCTTTTTTAATAAAAGCTACTCCAATAAGCTCTTTTTATTATAGCTCTTATTTTAAATAAGCTCGTTTGGTAAAATCTCTAAAAAAAAGCTCTTATTTAAAATAAGCATATTTGGTAAAACTCTCAAATAAGAGCTTTATCAGGGGTAGTTGCGTCATTTTTAAAAATTACAACAAATTTAATATAAGAGCAATCCAAATGTGGTCATCCATCACGTGGGGCCTGCCATCAATGCTAATTGTCCTTTATGGTGTCCATAATGTGGACCCTACCTTTGAAGTGGATTGTCCATCATGTGGGGCCCACTTTTCATATTCACAATTCATCATGTGGGGTGCACCTTCTATGTGGATCATCCATTATGCGGCTCACTTTGGATATGGGTCATCCATCATGAGAGAACTTGGATGTGGACTGTCCATTAGGTGGGGCCCACTTGATGTGAACTGTCCATTATGAGGGGCCACACTTTTATGTAGGCCATCCATCATTTGAAGCCCACTCCGTCCATTATGTGGGTCCGCCTTGATGTGGACCATTCATTGTGTGGTGCCCCACCTTCATTATGGGTCGTTCATCATGTGGGCCCATCTTTGATATCAACCGACCATCATTGGGGCCCACCTTCAATGACCGTCATCTATCATGTGGGTTCCACCTCTGACGTGGACTACCCATCAAATGGGACCTACTCAATGTGCATGTTTCGTCATGTTGGGCCACACTTTGATGGGGGCCATCTATCATGTGAGGCCCACCTTTGATGTGAACCTTTCATTACATGGGCCCACCTTGATGTGGGGCCCCACTTCAATATAAGTCGTTCATCACGAGGGCCCCATCTTTGATGTCCACCATCCATACCATCTATCATGTGGGGCACACTTGATGTAGATAGTCCATCATGTGAGACCCACCTTTGATGTCCACCATCCATCATGTAGGTCCCACCTTGGTTGTGGACCATCCATCATGTGGGGCCCAACCTTCAATATGGGTCATTCATCATGTAGGCCCACCTTTAATGTCAACCTTCCATCATGTGGTCCCACATTCAATATCCACCATCCATCACGTGGGTCCTACCTCTATCATGTGGGGCCCACTTGATGTGGATAGTCCATCATGTGGGACCCACCTTTGATGTCCACCATCCATCACGTAAGTCCCAACTTTGCTTTGGGTCGTCCATCATGTGGGGCCCAACCTTCAATATGGGTCATTCATTATGCGGACCCATCTTTAATGTCAACCTTCCATCATGTGGTCCTACACTCAATGTCCACCATCCATCATGTGGGTCCCACCTTTGATGTGGACCATCCATCAGGTAGGGCCTGCTTGATGTGGATCGTTCATCATGCGGGGCCACACTTTGAAGTAGGCCATCCATCATGTGAGGCTCACCTTTGATGTGACCGTGCATTATATAGGCCCACCTTTGATATGGGTCATTCATCATGTGGGGCCCACCTTCACTATGGGTCATTCATCATGTGCACCTACCTTGAAGAAATTGTAAAGAGAAAAGGTAAGATGGGAATTATTTGAAAAGTTTAAGCACAAATTTGCCCAAAAATTAGTCCAAAAAGTGTACCCCGCTTAAGACAAATAAGCTCCGTTTAAAAAAGTAACCCCTCCCCAACTTATTAAATTGGAGCTTATTTACTACTTTCTAAACAAATAAGCACCTGATTAGACTTTTACCAAACAGTCTAAAAGCTTTTTTTTTTTTTTTTTTTAATAAATAAGCCAATAAGCTCTTATTTGTAGAGATGCCAAATGCCCCCTTAGCATGATATTCAATTCAACAATAGGTATAAAACCAAACACTTAGCATACGACTGTAGCACAGACTCCTTTCATTAAGTCATATAATCAAACACATGGCATATGACAACCAAACATGTCCATTAATTGTTCCATAAGCATAAAACCAAACACATAGCCTATGTCTACCGTAGGAGTTCACTCAAGACTCACTCCAGACAACCAAATGCGAACCGGAGTTCACTCAAGCATTTCATCAAACACTTGGAGTGCGAAACTTAGGAAATTCACATTCCCACACAACCGAAGCAACTTTGGAATCTAAATCCAACCCAAACAATGACATGTTATCCAAATAGCCTAATACACAACCATAAAGCAATGAAAACACTCCAAACATGCATCAATTATCACATAAATGGGATATTTATTATCTAGAAATAGGCTAGGCTAGCATAGGTTAAATTAGGATAAATAGTCCCCACCTTAGGCTTCGATTACACGCACTAACATCGTCTAGGGCTAAGGATTTGAAAGGAAACTCTAAAATCCTACATGAAATTCGAATGGAAGGGGTTAAGGCAAGGAAGGCTCAGTTAGAATCTCAAATTCGACACTTAGGATGGAGTATTATCGGCGATGGACGCCGGTATCGATTGCTTAAAGAAACGGCAACCGATCCATGATTTCGGGAGAAATCCCCAATTTCGTAGCCTCCCAAAAACCTAAATTTCAGCTTCAAATGAAATCCCCAAATGGGGTTTACTATTTATGTCTCAGATGTTAAAGTGGAGGTGAGTCACACAACTCACACTCCCGGGTCTTGATCTAAGTTGCGTGATTCAGGGTATGATGTCGAATATCTAAATTAGGGGAAATGCTAAGTCCACTAAGTCGATCAATTCCGTTTAGTTTTGTGATCAACGACCTACTAACGAACGGTCTATAGCTCTTTTAGGTATTTTGGCCACTATTAAGGCTCTTTTGGGAATAAATCAGAGTGGTGCAGTATGATAGGATTGTAGCAGGCATTGTTAGGCACATGATGTGATTGATGAGGTGCATTTATTTGCAATGTAAGGGGGTTAATTGCAATCATACAGTTCTTTATGTCAAAAGGGCTATTTGGTCAAATCGACTCCTATACTTGAGATAATCAAGATCTAATCCATTTGTTAGATAGATTCTTTGGTGGATTGTCGTTATGATTCAATGACTTGGATAGATCAATGGTGGTTTCATCAAATCGTGGCTCAAGGTGTATAAATCAAAGGGTTTGACACAAGATTAAGGTGATCAGTGAAGTCCATAGGCCTCATAGGTTGTTGATTCAAGTTTGTACGGTTGGATTAGCATATTCGAGTATTTTACTAAGTTTGGATCAGTTCGGGCTTCTAGGATCGAGGTTACGTATATAAATAGTTGAAGTTTTAGAACTTTAAGTCAGGCGCGTGCATCTATGATTTGCCAGGTAAGCCAAAAGAGTTTTAATAATGCCCGAGTACATCTAATGCTCGAGTTCCAGGAAAATTCGGGATATTACAATCTACCCCTCTTTAAATAATTTCATCCTCGAAATTCCTAATGCTTTTATTGGTTATTGCAACAGTCTACCCCTCTCGAGGATAAAGTAATACCGTACAAGGGATGATCTTCGATGAGTAAATAGAAACTACGGATATGTTTGCAAGGAGATAGGGAGTAAAGGTCCCAAGGGTAGTTGATGTGTTGCTAAGGTTTCTCAACAATACGCTAAGTCTTCTCTCATGGGGAAACTCAGTCGTTAGATCTCTTCTGCGTGTTGCCTTGCTACTATTGTAGGAGTGGTTATGGATTTTCTTGAACATGTTAAGGGAAAAAGAAGAACCAGGGTCTAGATGCATACTCGGAGGTTTCCCCACCTTAGGGGTGGCTTAGGTTATTAAGTTGACATTTAGGTATGACTTTTGGGCTTGCTCTGTTGATCTAAACACTTCTAAAGGATTGCAAATGTTTCAGCGGGGTGTTCCTTAATCAAGGGATGGTGCATTCCATTTTTCATAATTGGGCTAACACAGAGAAAACGATGATGGTAGATCTGAATTCTATGCGTCGATCATCTGCTTGATCAGGGCAGAAAGCTCGTCGTACCACTTCCTAGTCCTGGTGGATTCTGGTCTTCTACTCGATCCAAGCAGTGAGTTTATTGGTAATCGTCCAAGATTGGGAATTGAGTCAAACCGCGAACACTTCGCAAGTGTATAGTTCCGTAATTCCGTGATCTGATCATTCTTAATACTTGGGAAACAAAAAATAGGTTTCACGTTTTTAAAAATTTCTTTTTGGTCAAGTCCAAAGAGTGATCATGTCAAGTCTATGCCCAACTCGATGGGAAAAGGATTTCTTAATGTAACTAAGTTCAGATAACTACTTTAGTAGGATTTTCGAGGGTAGGAGATTAGTCTATATTTAGGGCGTCTAACCTGATGGTGAGGGGATGTTACGCCCTGTGTCATTCGGGCTTGTGTCATCTGGGTCCTTTGGATCGGTCGGGCGCAGTTGGTCTGGCCAGGTGCTTTAGTCCCACATCAGTTGGGCGGTTGCCTGCGATCTGGGCTATAATCCGGTTTCATCCTTCAATGGTGTGACGCGCTTTGTGGGCGAACCCCGGAAACAAATCCGTGCGCTTCGGCAAAGTGGACAATATTGCATTATTGGGGAATTTGGATGATGCACAAATTCAGCCATTGGTAGCCTTTAAGATCGAGATGAATGCAGATAGAGAGGTGGTGAGGGAGAGGGTTTGGATGTGGTGGCGGCCAAACGAGGAGACTATTAGTCACTTGCAATGATGATGGGGTAGTGATGTTGTGGGGGATTTGGTTAGCAATGAGAGGAGTCAAGTCTAACGAGTCCAGAAAAGGGTTGCGGAAGTGGGAATAGTGCCGAATTTGGGCTCACGATTTGGTGGGTTCACATTAAGAAGACGTGCAACGATAGTGGACGACAATGTTGCTATTAGTGACGAGAAGGAAGGGAGAAGGTGAAGGAAGGAAGAAGGAAGACAGAGTTTGCTAAGGTTTTGAATAGCCTAACTCTAACGCCATGTTAAACTATAGGGACTGCATTGTGGAATTTGTAACTTGTGTTTATCTCATTGAAAATAACTGAATATATAGAGATGAGAGATCTATAGAGATCTTAATAGATACATGTCTTAACAAATAAGAAAATTTCCTAATTTAAGTAATATTACCCTTGTAAAATAGTGGATAGAGAGATGGAATAAAGAAGAAAAAAGAGAGGAGGAGAATGTTTGGAGAAGAGAATGAGTTGAAGTTCGGGATCACACCCCCCTCATTCTTTTATATCATGAAAGTTTCATAATGACAAAAATGTTATTAATAACAAAAACAAATATTTTCACTGTCCTAAATCAAAATAACCCATTTAAGTGGGCCTATGTAGGTCCATATCACATTCATTAACACTCTCCCTTGAGTTGGAGCATAGATATTATCTATAATAAGATTGAAATATATATATGTAGCCTGAGTAGAACGAAGAGTCTTGGTTAACACACTAGTAGGTTTGTGTAATGCCCCGAATTTTAGAGCTCGAGTATGACCTCGATTTCCAAATTTTCGAGTGTCACTTTCGAAGCAGAAGAGTGATTAATAGTTTGATTAATGGCACTAAAGCTAAAGCACAGAATAAAACTAAGCAGTGTATATATATATATATATATATATATATATATATATATATATATATATATATATATATATATATATATATATATATATATATATATATATAGAGGAATGCTCACCTATGAACCATCTCTCACGAGAACTCGTGAGAGATTTTTTAGGGCTCATTACACGTGATGTGTCCCTAAAATCTGAGTCGTCCATGTGATGTAGCACCCCGAAAAATCCCTGGGGCCTGACTTTCAACCTGGTTCACTAATCTGGTGGGCCATGGCAAATGGAAACAGTTTCCTCCCTTGATTTGCCTCCTTTTCTCTTGTATGGCCCATCAGAATTCTGGATCAGGTTGAAATTTGGGCCTTAAGAGTTTTCGGAGTGCAACATCACGTGGACGGCTTAGATTTTAGAGACGCATCACGTGTGATGAGCCCTAAAAAATCTCTCACGAGTTCTCGTGAGATTTGGTTCGTAGGTGAGCATTCCTCTCTCTTTATATATATAACTGGATGTAAGAGGTGAGGTACTGTATCATCATGTCTAAAATACACAAACGCCGAAAATATTAGCCACGTAACTGGGGCTCAGATACAAATCCAAACAAATATGGTACATGCTGAAGTCTCTAGACAACAATTGTCCCCAGAACTGACTAAGGTACCAGCGCCTAGTCTTGACCCTCAGTCAACTGAAAGTATGGGAACTCCTTGACCTGGTCTTCCTATGCCTCCTCCATGGCAGATATCTCTCGGGTACTTGTGTTAATAGGGCCTGGTTGGTGTTTTAAAACACTGTCCCAGGTGGGAATGAGTAGCTAATTCAGTGTTACCATTTCTCTAAGTTAGCATGTTATCAACATAAGCAAGTTCAAGTAATGACATAAACACCACGCAAACAATTTATATATAAAGTAATAAAAAAATGTATAGGTCTAATCAATGTGTAATTTGTATGGTTTGGCCCAAACCTTCCTTAATTAGTGATTTTTAAGCAATAGTATTTGTGAAACCAGAATACCGCCATCGTACCAAGAGTCCTATGGTAGGCGCAATTGGCTCGTCACCAATGCCCTATATCCACTGGCTATCATGTCTCCTGACACGAAAAGTCATAGCGAACTGTAGACATTTTTGGAACATAGCCAGGGCTGTGCACTCATAATAACATTTTAGAGTGTATCCAGGGTTGTGCACCCATAATACAATTTTAGGATCGCCAGGGCTGCGCACCCGATAAACATTTTAGAAACATCCAGGGCTGTGCACCCAAAAGCGACATTTTAGGATGGTCAGGGCTGTGTACCCAAACATGCTCAACGGAACACTTTTGGGGGGGGGCCCTCATCACAAGCGTAGGCCGACAACACATACGGTATCCCATACCACCATGCCTGGCTCATTGAGACTTCGTGGATGGTGTTTCCGCTAACGGTTATAAGTAGACTGCATAGTATCGGAGATTGTGGTATTCCAGGTTCCATTCTTAGGTGTGTAGCATCCATTTCACACAATAGGAATCGACTCCGACTTGGGCTAATCCGACGGATCGAGCGAACCTCGGCGTGACTGGCCTTGGGTAAAGTCACCCTGGTAGCCCTAACTGTGTTGGTCAGTCCGGTTCTGCCTCGGTCGACGGGATGAGTCAATGAATACTAACCCAAAGTAGGTTGTTTCATACGTGCGGTTTTCGGTCGTCAATCTGAGCTAAATGTTCGCAATTCATGTTATTGAGGTATGGTGTAAATGTAACATATCGCCTTTACAATACTACGAAAGCAATTCCACTTTACAATTCGGTATTCCAAATATCATTTAACATGATCTTGCCTTTCAGGCATTTCACCAAACACTTGATGTACATTTTGGGCATACAACTCATTTCACTAGATTTCCATATGAATACCGAATTTAATATACATGAAATTTCTATAGCAGTTTTATTAAAGTAAAGCAATAAATATATGCTTATCAATTAAATAAAAAAAAACATACATTTATAATTACCTAATTCATTAATTGAAACTAATTTAGGCTGATAAATCCTAACTTGGAAGAAATAGTCCCCACCTTTGAGTGAGGTTCTATGTATCGAACTCGCCTATGATACGTATTTCGAAATTGCATGAAACCCTGAACTTGTATCACAAACAGATGTGATTTAGGACGGAGAGAACGCGTGGAAAATCGGTTTTCATCTAAACAGTAGGTAGTCTTACCTCCAGGCTATTGTATGTAGTGATCGGAACTGAATTCCGACAGCGGTTTGTCGATCTACGAAGAAAACGGCTTAAAAACCCTAGAGAAAACTCAAAACTAGGGTTCTAAAAATCTGATTTCTAAATTTTAAAAGAATTTCTATTTATAGACTTTTTGGATCAAAACTGAGGCGGAGCTCGCAAACACATGCTCTTAGCCTCGAGGATAAGTTGTGCATTTCGGAGCGTTGCTCTGACAATCTGATTTGCATACTTTGACAAGTCCACTACATCGATTGTAAGGCTATAACTTCCTGATCATTGGTCCCCTAACGAACGGTCTAAAGTCATTTTAAGAGTTTTAGCCGTGAATGGTCCGATTTCGGGTAATCAGTTCCGTACATCGGATTATCTAGTTGGTAGCGTACGTTATTGTGTCTTATTTGGATTTGATCAAGCGTATTTATTTGTCTACTAACCGCGGTTAATTAATCAAGTTTAGTTAATTAGCTCTAAACTCAAGTACTTATTCGGGTTCCGTATGATTCAAAAATACGGGTTGTTACAGTTGGTCATGAGATTAACCATATGGGGTAAAGATTTCGCCACTGGAAACTTTTTCACCTATGAAGTGACAACCAACTTCAATGTTATTGGTTCTTCCGTGATTGGCTGGATTGTTTGCTATGTGTTAAGTAGCCTGATTGTCACAAAATAACTGCATAAGTATGTTATTGTAAATCCCATTTATTACAACAATTTCTTGATCCACATCAACTCACAAAAGGTATGAGCCATTGCTCAGTACACTACTTCAGCATTCAATTGGGCTAGCACACTCTACTTCTTGTTTTTCCTTGTGACTTGATTTCCTCCCATAAATGTACAATATTCAGTAGTGGATTGTCTATCTGATAAGGAACCTTCTCAGTCTACATCTGAATATCTTGTACCCAAAGATGACCATTCTGTTTATACAAATTCCTTGACCTGGTGCTCATCTAAGGTAATGCAAAATTCAAATAACTGCTTTCATGTGAGGTGCTCTTGGAGATGGGTCTTTTTAGGACTAAGCTAGTTGACACTCCAATGAATCCTAATCACAAAAGGTACTCTTGGAGAACTCATGAAATTGGTTTACTACGCCAATTGCATAGAACATGTCTAGTTGAGTAATAGTTAAGTAAATAAGTTTACCGAGCAATCTTTTGCACCGTCCTGGTTCTTCCATTGGATCTCTCTTTCCACTCTTTTACATGGTAATAGAGCTGAGTTGTCATTGGCTCCAATTCTCACCCAAAATTTGTGCACGAACCGGTTCCTACTCATGTTTTAATTCAAATAGGAACTTGGCCACTCGAAACTCTCCATGTTGCTGATGTTGTTTTTTCAAATACGTAGTGGAAGGTTGGTACACATTTAGTTCCTCCTACATTTCTTAAAAGTTCTGAATAATATTTACCCAAGGATTTATCTTCTTGTTGTAGTCTAAATATCTCTTCAAACAATTAGTACGTACGACAGATACTTTTATCAGATGAATACATCTCTTGTTATGCATCCCACACTCCTTCGTAGTATCCAAAAACATTATGTTGGCATTGATGGATGATTCCATAATATTCCATAGCCATGTCATAATTTAAGCATTTTGCTGGATCCATTATTCATATATACTAGAACTCTCATCGGGTTTTTCCACGGTCAAGTACTTCAATGTTTCCTTTGTCGTTAAAAATACTTGAGTGGACTTAGACCACCGGAGATAGTTTGTTCCATTTAATCTAATAGAGGTTATCTGAATGTGTAAAAAATCTGATGGATTTATGAATCCAATTCTCGAATAACTTCTCATTTTCATTTAGGACAGGGGATTAGAATTTATAACTCAAGCTTATACGAATACGGTTTGACCTTTCGTGACCAACAAATACTCAACTTGTATGCTTCGTTCGTCATGTCACTACACTTGAAGAGAATAACCAACCCACATGTCCACACGTTTTAACCAATTACCAGGGTTGATGATCACGAACATGGCATGGCATCTGAAGAAGGCAATCAACCCACTTGTTCATATATCCCACAAGAGGCGATGATTAGGGACACTTCATCCCCTTCACACCCAAGGACCATTTTAAAGGCCTGACACAACAAAAAGAAAAGAAACCCTAGTTGAAATCCTAAAAATAAAAGAAGGAAACAAGAATAGGGTAGATGGGAGAAAGATGGATTAGATTATAAACAAGATAGCTTTGATACCATGTATAATAGTAGAAAGAGAGATGGAATAGAGAAGAGAATGCAACCCTCCCCTCCATTCTTTTATATTATGAAAGTTTCATAATTACAGAAATGCCATTAATAACAAGAACAAAATTTTTCTCTATCCTAGATCAAAATAACCCATCTAAGTGGGCCTATGTAGGCCCATATCACATTCATTAACAACCTTGATCAACTCTTAACAGTCTTAATTCAACGAATTAGTCTCCATGAATCAGAGATTAAGATTGTCCAAAAAATCTAATTTATGGTGGGCACTTTGGGACAATCAGTGTTCGAAGTATCGGTATCGCTACAAGTTTCGCTGGTGGGGGATATGGAAACAATATTGATATCGCCAATTTTTGGAGTGTTAGGTCCCTTGATATACATTGATACTCCATCATCTAACAGCTCGAGTTTTTAGATCAAGTGGTGATTTGACATGGTATTAGAGTGGATGGTCAAGTGTTTGAATCTTGGGAGTAGCAAATATGCCTCCATTGATATATTCTCCCGGGGGGGGGGGGTGTCCCTCCACCCTTTGCATGTTCCCATGCGGAGTTCCACCCCGCACGTGAGGGAAGGTGTTGGAGTGTGAAGTTCCTTGATATATATTGATACACCATCATCTAACAGCTCGAGCTTTTAGATCAAGTGGTGATTTGACACCGATAATCGGAAATGTGGGGAAACATGAGGAAAACGGTGGAATTTTTCATTGAAACTCTGTGAGATGCTAAAATACACATATTTGCATATTTAGGAATAAAAAATTTACAAAAAGAATGTACATAATAAGTTTCCATTTAATGGGGGCTGAAAAGCATGCGCTGTCGTAAGAAATCAGTCCAACCATCCCATCTATCCATCCAACAATCCAACCTTGCATCCAAACATCCATCGATATTTTGACATATTGACAACAAAAGATATTTTGCCAAGAAATCGTTGACAACTGGAAAGGAAATGAAAGGTTGTGATATCGATATCTCTCAGTTGCGATAATGATAATATCGCGATATTATCGATATTATTGTTGACAAATTGAACAATGCATACAACCATGCGGCCATAAAAATTTTTGAAATGGAATTTTTTTTAATAAACATATTTTTGGCAAAATTGATACATTGGCGATGTTATTGAAATATCATCGGTACACTGCACACCCCTAAACAATGAATCAAGCACACACGCACACACATGGCTTCCCTCGTACAGGTACTAAACACAACACCCAAGTTGGCCCCGAGTCACACACATACACCACCATCAGCCAAACAGTGGAAAGGACATGCTCGAAATTTTGGCTGCAAGCATAGTAGGGAGCTAGTGAAACATGTTTGCCCAATACTGCTCCCATGCCAACATGATCGTGCCCAACACTGCACTTTAGACTCACTATTGCAGGTTACCCAACAGAAGGAGTTTGTGAGCAGTTAAGGTCTAGAGCATGCAATGCCAAACAAGCTCTCTAAGCATGATATAAGGAAATGGTTGAGAGTGGGATGCCCACTGCAGGTTCACATGTGGGTCCCACAGAGATGTGGTTTAGGATCCAACCCGTCCATTGTGTGTGTCTCACCTGGATGAGGGGTTGCACCAAATTTCAGGCCATTCAAAAACTTAGGTAGGCCCCATGAAGTGAGTTTAGATTTAAGCACGATTTAACACTGTTCCAGATGGCAAGGCCCACTTGACATCCGGATATGGCTGATTTTGGGACATCCAATGTTTAGAAGGGGAACCACTAGATGCACGGTTTAGATGCCAGATACACATCAAGGTGGGGTCTGCAGAGGTTGACCTTACCATAACTTATGGTAAGGTTGACCCTGTAGGCATGCTTTCCATAAAATAAAAGTAATAATGGAGAGGCGTCCAACATCCAAAACATATTGACGTGAACCCTATATTTGATATTTGTGGAATCCATTGGATGGACTGAGCAGTCCACTTGATCATGGCCCACTTTTGGGCTGCATCAGCTGCTCACTACTGTAATTTCCATTTTGTCCTACCAGATATCTCTTCTGCATGGATAAGTTGTTTTCAAAAAGTCGATGGCACTATTCTGCTTCCATGAGACTTACTCATAGAAGAGTGGCTTTGAAGGAAATACAATTGGTCATGGAGTTTCCTTTCATACTTTTACTTTTACACATATGGATAACAAATTGCTGAATATTATACAAATTTGTACAGGGAATGGCTACAGTGTAGTTCTTCCAGAAAAACTGCAAACAGGAAAGTGGAATGTATACAGGTAAACTGGTTCCTTTGTATCTCGGATTGGTTTTCCATTGATCTATTGATGCTGACTAGGACATTTTTATTTTGACAGATCTGCACGCTCTCCTCTGAAGCTTGTCAGTAGATTCCCGGATCATCCCAATATTGAAACCTTGCATGATAACTTTGAGTGAGCTGCCCTCTTCATTTCTAAGTTGTTTGGAGAACATTTCAGTTTCATTATATCTCATTTTGGTTCCATCATAACTCTATTTCTGATGGGAAAGTCTAACTTGGCAGTGCAGTGATTTCCTTATCCGGTTGCTGCAGTCAAATGAGATGTGGGAACTGTCTATGATCTGCATGGTTCATTAGGTGGCCTACCGTGGATAGAACATTGAGTCCAAATTTTACAGATTAGATGATCCTACCCATCCAATTGGTGGACCTTTTTCTTCTTTAATGCTGATTGTTGCCAATATTCTCTTCTTTGCCCTTTTGTAGACGACTTATTGAACAGCTATGAATACTCATTCAGCCAGATTTTCTATTGTGATTGATCGGTAGTGTGACCCACCGGTGAAAGATCCTACCCATCCAATTGGTGAACCTTTTTCTTTAATGCTGTTTATTGCCGATATTCTTTTTTCCACCCATTTGTTGATGACTGATTGGACACTTACGATTGTTCATTCAGCTAGATTTTTTTTTCTAGTGTGATTGATAAGTGGTGGGACCCACCCGATGAATGGTCTGGATCATTTACTAATGTGCTGTGAGTCCAATTTGAGTGCAGCACACCAAAGGAAATTGGCATGCATGTCATGGGTTGCATTCCCAGTTTTTCTTAGATCTTTTTCATGGATACAATTTGAACGACTTACTTTATTTCATCTAAAGGTGGTATTGGCTTATCAGGCACTGGGATTCTATTATTCACCAGCATGTGTTAATGCTTTGATTCTGATTGTCTATTTAGGCATGCGGTCAACACTTTCCAAGATTTCAAGTATTTAGGTACACGTATTCGGGTAGATGGAACAGTTGGAGAGTAAGTTGTTTTTATCAAACAGAGCTTGCAAGTTATCATGAAATTTCTTTCAATGATATTTACTCTATGCAATTAAAAGGTACAAATGGATGACATATGGAGAAGCAGGTACTGCCCGTTCAGCAATAGGTTCTGGCCTAGTATATCATGGGATACCTAAGGTGAGTTGTTTAGTTACCAGAGCTTTTCTAAGCTTAAAAGCACCTTTTATCACCCATCAGGCCTGTGCAGGACGTCTGAGCCGTGCAATGGGTAGGCCCCACTGTAAAGATAACAACTCAAAAATCAATCGGTCAACTCAGGAGCGGGCCACACATGTATTAAAGTGCTACTGTCCAAAAAATTTCTGAGGTTCCTTATTCAACGCTCATTTGTTTGCTTGATGAATCGGACCAACCTAAGTTTTGGGCCAAATCATCTACAACTCATTAAGGTCCATCTAATGTACAGCTCGGTTGTCTTACACAAGTGTTAAGTTGGCACTTGGCACATATTGTTGAGTGTAGATGTAAGTGCATATGGGCTTTAGTGAAGCTCTTATTAAATGCTATTTTCAGTTATCCTCAGCTATCTCACTCTTGTTCGGGGCTTCCGGTGCATGAATATCTGTAAGATAAGAGGGATCATACAATGCTTGACCTGTGGATATCTGCTTTTTGGTCATGTTTTCAGTTCCAACCAGGGTGCCCATGGTTCAGTTAACAGAACCATTGAAATAATGAGCCACATAGGGGATGTCCTACACATTAAAATCTGTGGCTGGAGAGATCATAGCCATAGAATTTCTGGCCCACTTGAAGCTGAATGTGAAATTTTGCTGTATTTTCTTTCTTAACCGTCATGCTGGCCACCAATTTAATGGTTTGGATTTCCTCATTTTGGAGATATCTAGTGAATGCTACATCAACAATGGGGCCATCGTGTAAATGTTTTGGATCATTGAACCATGGGCCCTGCTTGCACAAACAGAAAACACAAGAATACTGTAGATATTCTTGGGACAAACAGTATATGATACCTCATTTTTGGAACAGGGCTACTTGTATTTCAGAAAGTTTTAAACGTCTTTATCTCAATGTAAGATGCAGCTGGCCATCTTTTCTGACGTATGAAACTACATTTTCTTTCAAACAGGGAGCTCGTATTGGACTATATTTTATCAACAGGCCAGAGTGGAGCATCATCGATCATGCTTGCTCAGCATATTCTTACATTTCTGTTCCTTTATATGACACTCTCGGTATGTTTGTGGCTGTCTGGAAGATCCTTTAACGTCTATTTTCTTGATGAGACTGTGCAAACTTTACGATCTCTCTCTGCAGGACCAGATGCTGGTAAGTATGTTGTAAATCATGCTGGTGTAGAGGCTATGTTTTGTGTACCAGAAACGTTAATGACGGTGAGTTCCAAACCCTTATCCTTTAAGGTTGTTATGTCCCTATACTGAAAAATCATGTCTAAGCACTTGGGACAACACACTCTAAAGGTAACCTTTAAATGGCTCCAAACAGCCCTAGCCACCTCACAATGAAGGAAGAGATGACTTTTCTCTTCCACCTTCCTGCACATGATACACATGTCTGGAATACATGCAAGATGGGGGATGAATGGGCTCAGTTGAAGAATCGGAAGCAGATTTGAGACTGGAAACAATCGCAACAAAGCTCAGTCAAATGTGATTGAGCTCTCGACATTGTTTATTGAGAGCTTTCTGGAGGAATGGTTGGAAGCTTCATTTCAAAGGATATTGGAAGCTGTGGGGAAGTGAAGGACATAGTCATCCCCTGCAAAAAGGGTTCGGCTGAAATCAGGGGTTTTGCATTTGTAAGGGTGGGAATGAGAGAGGAAATGATCAGAGCTGTGCAGTGGATGAATGGGAAGTTGTATTTAGGAAGGTAACTTGCAGTGCAGAAAGCAAATTACGGCCCAGAGGTGGTAAACAATATTCTGGAGAAACGCAATGCTAAGTCGTTGACCAATGTAGGGATAGCCAACGATAGCACCAAGCAGTCTGGGCTAGCAGGTGACAAGGAGTTAGGAGGAAGAACCTTCAGCGAGGTGGTGAGTGGGACAACTAGCCATTGACAGAATTCCAAGGACACTTCTTTAGTGCCATTGGAGCCTTGGTTTGAGGAGATGGCCGAAGGGCGATCAGTGAAAGTGCACTAAAGGTTGCCCAATGTGTTGCAGGTGCTAGATAATTGTCTAGTTGCTTCGGCTCCTGTGGGTGTGTTGGCTAAGTAGTTCTGTGAATGGTTGAATAGGGCTTGTGGAATGGGAACCGAGCAGTTTGTTGTCAAGAATCTTAGTAGTACTGCACTGTGGCCCTCATTTTGACTGGACTTCGATCTCAACAGGATTACCAAATCAGGAAGATGTCCAGTGAGGGCCTATCTTTCTCCATTTGTCAGTGGTTTCCATTGAGAGAAGGGAGGAATGGTTTCACATCTAGGGGCTACTGTTGGAGGTCTGGATTCTAGAGGTAATGAAGGTGATTGGCTCCTGCTTTGGCGAGGTTACGAAAATTAATCCCAGCTTGGCTAATTGCGATGAGATTTGCTTTGCCAGAATAATGGTGAATCATGGCAACTGTGAATCAGTCTCGTCTAATATCGAGGTTGCTGTGGGGAAGGCGAATGTTAAGGTGTGGATTATCAGTGAGAACAGTCGTTGGGAGGAGACCCTTGCTTCTTCTCCAAAGATTGTGCATCAAACAGTTGGGGATGATAGGAACTTCGTTAGAGATGGAGCAAGTTTTGGCTGCTCCTGAAATTCACCAGATTCAACCCAAGACACACGGGTATCAGTAGGTGCTGATGTGGCCCTTAGAGAAATGTGCATTACAACTGGTGAGAAGGTTCTTCATTCCAGCCCATGCAGGTTTGACAAGGCTCTTGTGAATTCTCTTAACAAGGAGGCTCATGTGGTGGTTAACTTAAGTGATGGCACGTGCAAAATTGGTTTGGCTGTAGTAGAAGCACATATTACTGATGCCTGTTCGAGCCCTTTTCTAAGGATATTTTCTTTGTAGAAGAGGTATTGAGGAGCAAAGGCAAGAAGGTCAAGGGGTGTTGGAGCATCTAACCACTGCTATTGAGTATGGAGGGGAGAGCACAGTGAGTATTGACGGCGTTTTCTGCTCTGACGACCCATTCAGTTTACAATTGTGGATTGAGAAAAGCTTTGGTGAAGTGGAAAGAGAGAGTCAAAACACTGTAGTAGTGGACCTAGGTTCTAATGTCACGCCCCAAAATTCGGCACCAAGTACGGAGACTACGATCCCAAGTTCCCAGGTGTGAACTTAGTAAAATGCATGCCTAGGAATGACGCACGTGGGAAATGCTCCCACGTGTGTCCTATATCAGATTTACATTCATTTCATACACAAATAATTAGAGTAACGCATTTCAACTTAGCTGATTAAAAGCAAAGTGAGGATAGCTAAACCCATAAATACAGGGCCAAAACCCAAGAGGTACAATTCCAAAAGCAATGTCCACCTATATGAGAATTATACAAATCACAATAAATTCAACATGTACGGAATATACAACTACAAAAGGGAAGAAGCTAGAGATCTACTGGGATGCCCCGAGCGCACTACCATTATGTTCTATTCCTAAGCCATTTGCATATGTCAAATGGAGGCGTCAAACGCCAACATAGTGAAGAAATATCCTCAAGATTATACTCGGGATATTTTAGTAATAAGCAGGTTCACGACAAATACATATACCACTCTTAAGCCTGTTGTCTCTAACACACAGATACGAAGCAAGTTACACATGTGATCAATACAACCAAATATAGGTAATGAAACATAACAGTTCAAAATAGGTTATGAAGCATAACATCACAGACAGTTTCCTAGGGTTGTTTATTAATGCATGTATGTTATGATGCGCACCCATATGATAATGATGAGGGATTACGTACCGCGACAAAATGATGAATGAGGAGGATACCACACTAAGGAATTGTGTACCTAAAAAAATGATGATGATACCACGCCTTGTGAATTATGTACATTGACAAAATGATGTGATATATGAGGATCTATACATGCATGATTGCCAAGCTTTTATTAGTCCATTTACATAAAATAGTATCAGCGAAGCTAGGATACTGCAATTATATCACGAGTTATTATCCGGATCATATAGCTCGTTATTGCCGTAGCGGCTCCTCACTAGTGTCCCTCGATCCAATTTAGGGCTTGTCACCCAATATACATCATAAATAAAAAATTCCAAAGGTACGACATGATGCCCAATAGTATGTAAATCAACATGGTAAGGGTTATCACCCAAATACCAAATATGAATAATCAATTCAGAGGTGCGGGTTTATCACTCAAAATTAAATCAATATAAAAAGGGCCCATCAACCAATTCCATTTATGCCTGGGTTGTTTGAATGGTACTTTGGCACGTAACCATTAGTCAGGTATATGACGGGGGTCATTCGAACAACAATCTGTCACCTCCATTAATGGTCATTGGTCGCTATGGAGGCTCGTCACCACAACATAGGTCGACAACTCAAATACGATGTCCCATACCACCATGCTCGGCTCATGAGTCTTTGTAGGATTGTAACGCACTAATGTTATGAATAGACTAAATTAATGGAAATAGTGGTATCCTAGATTTTACAGAGTGTTGTACACATCCAAACGCACAAATGCTCAGTTTGGCATTAGACTGATTTGGTCGATCACAGGGAACTCCGGTGAAACCGGCATTGGGTGTAGAACAACCCATGTAGTTCCAAACTACTCTCGGTTGTTTGTGTTCTACCTCGGTCGACCTAACCAGGCTATAATAGCCAACCCAAGGCAGTACACTTTTTCGATGAGTTTTAAGAATTTAATCCATAGCAATGCAAATACATAATAAATTGAACATGATTATCAACACCAAATGTTGATATGATTTCAAAATCATCATTTAGTAATACAACCAAACACCTGGTATGCAAAACCAATAATTTCATGTATTCGTAACAATTTAGACGAATATCACCACGTGTAGCCTTTTTAAACACAAAACAATCCAATACAACATCATGATGAGACAATTGGGTGTAGTGCAAGCACTTGAACAATCAACCCGAACAAATTTACATACCCACAAAACATCCACGAGTGTAGACGAATTCCAATATTGTAAATCTATACCATTCGGACATTTCATCGAGCATGTTATCCACCCATCAACAATTAGTAACGGAATTATAATAATAAAGTAATTCTAGCATTTATAACATAAGCAAATTCAACAAATTCTAGCAATCACTAACTACAATTTGCCGAGAAGAAGCTTGAGGGTAGATCTTCACCTTAAGAGTCGAATATCTCAATTCGAATGCGGCCCTAGTGTCGGAAGTTTTGGGAGAACTCTAATATCCTCCAATCGCGAGTAGAGGTGGATTCGGCGGAGGAAACAGTGGTTTGGTTGGAGCACTTGCACCCGCAACAACAATGAACACCAAACTAAGCACCCACTACACTCTCACTCTTCCTCCTCTTCTCCTTCCCTTTCTCTCCATTTCTCCTTCTCTCTCTCAAACCTTAGAAATTCGGATTTGGGGGAGAAATACCCAAATGAGCCATATTTATAGTGCCAGATGTGGCACATTTAGCCTTAAAAGCTTGGTTATTGGTATTATAACCCCATGGGAGGTTATTTCTAGCCATTGGGGGTCCACTAGGAGATGTACGGGTCGATCTAAGCAGTAGGATAGTTATCCCCAATGGCGATCTATGCAAGGCTTTGATTGCACCACCATTCGGATGCGACGATCAACGATTATGACGAAGAGTTTTTCTAACAGTCACTGATCATCGATTGAGGCTGCGACTTTAGGGATGTTTGTGGAGTAATAATCAAAACTAGTGTCCTAAGTTTCACCAAAATCTAACGGCTCGAAAGCTACAACTTCGTTAAGTTTAAATGGTAGAATTCACTTAAGTTATAGATAATTTCTGGGCAAATTCACACATCAGATGTGCTACCTTATTATCTCCAAGTTGAGCGATTCAACTCGTAGTCTCAGTTCAACATTTCACGAGGGACGTCAAGCGCCGCCAAGATGGACGATTTTCCTTAGTCTCGGGGTTGATGGCCCACTAACGAGTGGTCCGGTCCAAAGCTTATTTGATGATTTCAGCTATTTCTGGAATGAAGTAGAATGTGAGATTTCGTATGTATTATGTGTAGGGTCGGATCGACTTATGTTTAGGGTTTGGTTGTTAGAAAGTTAGCGAAAATGGTGTTTTGGCCTAATACATCCTTAACCATTGATTTTTAGGTTACACTATCATTTGGTAATTCGAGTCATAACATAATCCAAACCGTCAGTTGTGTTGGTCTTAGGTAGATCTTTGTTAAGTTATGGTTATCTTGATTAATCAGCGGCAGATTGTCTAGATCTGGGCCTGAGATGAATAGATCACAAGGTTAGGCCCAAGATTTTTCGTGATCGGGCGGATTCGTTAGCTTCCTACGGTTAATTAATTGAATTTGTGCAGTTGTTTACTAGTAACACCCGTGTATAGGCTAGGATCGAGTATTAAAGATCACTTAGTGATTAAAAAAACAACTTCAGCGAAAAATTTCCCAAAGATTTTTGAAATTTAATTTGACGAAAATCCTAATGATAATGTGGCTGTTACCAACTTACCAAAGTTGCTGGTACTCCAAGCTTCAAGGCATCCCTTGAGCAGATCACTATTCAGTGTTCAAAGTCATGACAATTAGAGGAAAGTGCCTCAACTTCGGGAGTGGTGTCACAAGCTAATGCAAAAGATTCATCGTTGATCCTTCCCCTTCACATAGTAGATATCAATACTCTAAACGGTTTGGCTATGTCATCTTTACTTCCTGTTCAAGGTCACTGGTGTGGCTAGAGAGAGATCTGGGTTCAAATATGGGGCATATTGTAGAGAAAGGAGCAGGCGGATGTATTAGTATGTGTGACACCTCGGATGTTAAGGGTCGAGGGTATCCTCGGCCCCCGATATCCCGGGCCCCACATGATGCAAATCATGCAATGAGACAGTTAGGATACTAGAATCAGATCAATACCCTACTAGAAGCAAACAAATGAAATATCTATAGCTAAAAGAAGAAGTGAGCATATGTATATATAAGTGCCAAAAGAATGGATTAACATGATCAACTCACTCAACGGGACCCGCCAGGGCCCCTGATCTCCTGTGTCAAAAAACTAACATAAAAGCCTATACAATGCGTCATCCCGGCGCTAGCCCACATGACAAAAGATCCCCATCACTCTCTATTCTGATCATCTGCATACTGAATGTATGAGTCCTCGCCAGAGGCTAACTCGTACTCTGCCGCTTCGCTCTCCTCCTGTATACCTGGGTCACACATGGCGTTTGAGTGGTGTTTTAGAACGCCGCCCCAAAAGAGGGAGTGAGTGGCCAACTCAGTGGTAACATTTCATATAAGTTACTAATGCACAAATGAAAGCATACATAAATAATGAATTTATTGCACATCATTCCTAACTAAGATATCCATATCAACAAAACATAGTTATATAAATGCATGAGTGCATGAAATGCATATGCATGCCGCTTTGTCACATCGGACGGTGAGTGGCACCACCATATCACTCATACAGACTGAGCCGTCGTGACAGGGGCACCACCCCAATCACCCGCTTGTAATGAATGTTATGCCGAACCATGAATGATTATCCAAGCCCTTAGTTATGCCAAACTATGAATGATTATCCAAGCCCTTAGTTATGCCATTTTAACATCCAGCCGGTTGGCGAAGCCATCGTGCCATCATTGTATTACTCAGCCGATCTGGGACCATCTGGCTCCCTGCGGGCGAGTACATATCATCGCCAATAACCCCACGGATCCCAGCTCGAGCGGGTAGCCCGAGTGCCTAATTCAGCCATGACTCGTTATCCATGTCTGACTCAGGGTGGATGGCTTGGTCATGCCATTTCCTCATAGTCAAACAAGTGGATGGCTCATCGCTTCCATAAGTGCTCGATGGACACTACGGTGGGGCACCACCTCGGCGTGGGCCGACGGCACGGGCATAGGTCCCATACCACCATGCCCGGCCCACGAGTCTTTGAGGATCGATCGCCATATAGTTATTAATAGGCCTGTCCAATGGTCGTGTTGGCACGTGGATTCGAGTCTAAGTGTTTGATACACACATTATGCCTGAACCGGGTTTGCTAGGCCAGCGGTCCTTAAGCAAGGGGATAACGGGAAGTTTACCTTGGGAAACTATGTCCCGCATGGTTCACGAACCACAGACAGCTCCCGAATTCCACCTCGCCTGAGGACTCCGACTTTAGGGATGCGGCCAACCTATGTGGCGGCCCCAATTTTGTGAATTTTCCGATTCGGCAATATAGAACAACCATAGGACTATGCTAAGAATAAAATCTTAACTTACTCTACTACATATATTGTACATGTAAGTAGTAATATTCCAGAATTTCAAACAATTCACAAGAAATCACTAGATTTCCCAAGGATACAACAGTAACATACTCATGCACCTCAGGAAACAACAACATTACACAACTAATTAGACAATCCTTTCCATTTTATAGCATGTACATGAAAGCTGAGAAATAAAAATGTAGTAACAAGCATGTATGATAGTCAACAATGTATATAATTATATATGTGAATTTCTATCCTTAGAGACATTTAGGGAAATGATTCCTAAGAATTTCTACCTCTACTTAGCATATCTACCTAGAAATTGGGACATTATCTAAGTGTATTTGCATTTGATGCAAGGCAACCTATAGGGAATGATACACACCTCATCTTCTTGAGATTTCTTGAAATTCCTATAAGAGAGGGGTTGCATGTTAGGGGATGTGCATGAATTCAGCTAGAATTCTGAAAATTCTAGGTGTGAGATCTATTTCAGCTACCTGGAAGATGGATCGAGCTGAATTCGGGCACACTCCCTTCCTACGTAGCGAAGATGCTGAAGGAATTGCTCCGTAATGACATGCACAAGCCCCTTTGGGCTGATCTTCTTCTTCCCCAATTTCTCTCCCTCAATTTGTCTCTCTTCTTCCTCTCTTTTCTCAGCTAGGTGTAAGAAGAAATGAGAATGGCTGAGAAAAGGGGACTTTTACATATTTGGGCAATTAGGATATATAGCCCTCTAATATTTAAGTTGCTACAAGTAGCCCTTTGGGCCTGCTATTGGCTGTGTGGGGCCCAGCGGGCTCATTTAACCCGATCTGGACCAAGGGATAGTTCTCTTGGCTTGAGATCTGGCTATGTGCGCGATCTCATGAGAATCTGATGCGGCATTTGCCGAATACGGCAACGGATCTGTTTGACGGTCACCGACTGTCGATCGGGGCCGCAAGTTTGGGTTCATGTACAATGTTATATTTAGGTTCTGGGTTCCTTATTACAAGGCCATGCAAGAGTGAAGGAGGGCCACACAAGAAAAGTATTTCTTGTAATGATTGGTTCACTTAATTTTGGTGAGAGTATACTCGCGCCTAAGGGTGTATTTGCAGTGCTTTGTGGTATTATGGTTTCGGGTACCAATTTCAGCGTGCGGACCTAACAAAGGCACTAGGCCTGACATGGAGGTCGACTTATTCGAGTCTTAGGTTCACCTGACTCGGATTGGGTAGCACAACAACTCGACGGGTGCGCGCGTGGAGCCTGATTTGTGATGCCTTGGTTTAAATAGGCTACTATTGGCCAAATAAATGGTCCTGGAATTACGTAAGCATGACATGGTCCGAGGGCATGTTTGGGTTCAAGGGTAGGTGGTTTTACGTGGTGTTACAGTATGGCCCAAGGAATGCAATGGATCATGTGGGCTAAATGGTGGGGTCACATTTGGAGATCGGGAGGAAGATGTTCTAGCTTTGTTCTAACTAATAGAGGGGCCGTCAGTTACTTCAGTTCGAGCAGGTGATTCCTTTGTTTAAGTCTCCAAAAGGCATAAGGGAGATGGTAGGGCTGGTCTCTTTGGTTAATTACGTCAAAGGCAATAACGGAAAAGAGGACGAGAGGAAAGGGTTCCAAATCGTTTCTTTTATGCAAGATTGAGTGGTTCTCGCATTAATAGGTACATGAAGGACTTCTCAAAATGGATTGATAGGAATGAAATGGTGGATCTTCCCATGGGAGACATCAAGTCACCTGGTTGAATGGTTAGGATAGGTTGGTGATGCCTAAACTTGTAGTGTTTGTTGATTGGTTAGAATCTTTTTCCCTAGTGTTTCATGGAGGCCTTCCTAAGCCTTTTTTTTTCTTTAATCATTGTCCTATTGCTTTGATGGTGGTGGAAGAAAATTAGGGTCCAAGATAATTCCATTTTGAGCCATATTGGCTTGAGGTCGAGTGGTTCACTCAACATGTGGAGGAATGGTGGAGATTGCTTCAAGTGGAGGGATGGGCATGTCATAAATTGATGAGTAAGCTAGGATTGCTTAAAGCTAAGCTTAGACAATGGAGTAAAGAAGTCTTCGGCAAGGAGGAAAAGGAGAAGCATCTCATGCTTCACAATACTCAATTTCTAGATATTAAGTAGGAGAGGGAACCACTATGGAGGAGGAAAAGGATTTGTGTGTTGGCATCATCTTAGAGTATAAGAAACTCTTAAAGGAGGAGGAAATTAAGTGGAGACAATGGTCCAGGGCAGTGTGGTTAAAGGAAGGAGACAAACACGAAATTCTTCCATAGTATTTCGAGTGACAGGGTGAGGCCCAACAAAATTCATAGTCTAAAGGTGAATGGGGTCAAAATTGAGGAAAGGTCCAACTTTGTGATGCCATTGTCAAATTCTACTCGAATCTCCTTTTGAAGGATGTTGGGCTTTGTTCGAGGCTTGATAATTTATTGTTCTTTCAGATATCCAATGAGGAGGCTGAAAATCTCAAGAAGAGGCTGAAAATACTGATAGAAGAGATGGAATTGAAGAGGTGGTGGATTCTTTGGGGAGAGATAAGGTGCCAGGCCCAGATGGTTTTCCTCTGGCTTTTTTCTAAGTGTTCTAGGAGGAAGGTAAAGGGGACTTAATTGTTTTTTTGCATGAGTTTGCTTAGCGAGGTTGGTTGTTAGCGGATATGGGTGCATCCTTCATTACTCTTATTCCTAAAAAGGAAGGGGTTGAGTTCTTGAAGGACTTCAAACCTATTAGCTTGATTGGGGGTCCATATAAAATTCTAGCTAAAGTTCTAGCATCTAGATTTTAGAGGGCCTTGGGTTTGGTTATTTCCAAGGCTCAAGGTGCTTTCGTTTTTGGAAGGTAAATTTTGGATGGGGCATTAATTGCTCAGGAATGCATTGACTTAATGTAACAGCCCAGCCCCAACAGTACCGATGTTGTCCGCTCTGGCTGAAGCCTCACGGTTTTGGTCCCGGGATTACCCCCAAAATGCGTCGTTACTGTTAAAGGCTGAACCCCACATATAGCCAGGACTTCGGGTGCTCATCCATTCGATGTGGGACTAAAGCCACTGGCCCGACCGACTGCCCCAACCGACAAGCCCGACCGATCCCACATCAAGGCCCCGGATGACGAGCCCGGATGACACAGGGCGTTACATCCCCCCACCCTTAGGGCAAAGCCGCCCTCGGCTCTAATACCACCTATAACAGCCCAACCCCAACAGTACCGATATTGTCTGCTCTGGTCGAAGCCTCACGGTTTTGGTCCTGGGATTGCCTCCAAAATGTGTCGTTATTGTTAAAGGTTGAACCCCACATATAGTCAGGACTTTGGGCGTGCATCCATCCAATGTGGGAGTAAAGTCACTGGCCCAACCGACAAGCTCGACCGATCCCTCATCAAGGACCCGGATGACAAGCCCGGATGAACAACCTAGATGACACAGGGCGTTACATCCCCCCATCGTCAGGGCAGAGCCGCCCTCGGTTCTGATACCACCTGTAACAGCCCAGCCCCAATAGTACCGATATTGTTCGTTCTAGTCAAAGCCTCACGGTTTTGGTCCTGGGATTGCCCCCAAAACGCGTCGTTACCGTTAAAGGCTGAACCCCACATATAGCCAGGACTTTGGGCGCTTATCCATCCGATGTGGGACTAAAGCCACTGGCTTGACCGACTGCCCCGACTGACAAGCCCGACCGATCCCACATTAAGGACCCGAATGATAAGCTCGGATGAACAGCTCGGATGACACAGGGCGTTACATCAGAGTGGACAATATCGGTATTGTTGGGGCTGAGCTGTTACAGGTGGTATCAGAGCCGACGGTGACTCTGCCCTGAGGGAGGGGGGATGTAACGCCTTGTGTCATTTGGGTTGTTCATCCGGGCTTGTCATCTGGGTCCTTGATGTGGGATTGGTCAGGCTTATTGGTTGGGCCAGTGGCTTTAGTCCCACATTGGATGGATGAGCACCCAAAGTCCTAACTATATGTGGGGTTCAACCTTTAACGGTAACGATGCGTTTTGGGGCAATCCCGGGACCAAAACCGTGAGGCTTTCGCTAGAGCGGACAATATCGATACTGTTGGGGTTGGGCTGTTACAGGTGGTATCAGAGCCAAGGGCGGCTCTGCCCTGAGGGTGGGGGGATGTAACGCCTTGTGTCATCCGGGCTGTTCATCCGGGCTTGTCATCTGGGTCCTTGATGTGGGATTGGTCGGGCTTGTCGGTCGGGGCAATGGCTTTAGTCCCACGTCGGATGGATGAGCGCCCAAAGTCCTGGCTATATGTGGGGTTCAACCTTTAACGGTAACAACGCATTTTGAGGGCAATCTCGGGACCAAAAACCTGAGGCTTCGGCCAGAGCGAACAATATCGGTACTGTTGGGGCTGGGTTGTTACATGTGGTTTCAGAGCTGAGGGCGGCTTTGCCCTGAGGGTGAGGGGATGTAACGCCTTGTGTCATCCGGGTCCTTGATGTGGGATCGGTCGGGGTAGTGGCTTTAGTCCCACATCGGATGGATGAGCACCCAAAGTCCTGGCTATATGTGGGGTTCAGCCTTTAACGGTAACGACGTGTTTTGGGAGCAATCCCGGAACCAAAAGTATGAGGCTTCGGCTAGAGCGGACAATATCGGTACTATTGGGGCTGGGCTGTTACACTTAATGTATAGAGATAAGAAAAAAGGGATTATGTGTAAACTTGATTTGGAGGAGGCCTATGATTATGTTGACCAAAACTTTCTTCATTACCTGCTCCCCAGGATAGGTTGTGGGGAAAAATGGATCAAGGAGTGCATTAATTCAGTCAAATTTTTAGTTTTGGTTAATGGGTCGCCTGAAGAATTTTTTAAAACATCGAGGGGCTTAAGACAGGGGATCTACTATTCTCATTATTGTTTGTGGTGGTGATGGGAGCTATGAGTTGAATGCTGGAAAGAGGTGTCGAGGTGGGTCTCATTAATGCTTTCAAGGTGAGGAATATGGCAAATCAGATATCCCATTTTTAGTTCATATAGGGTACTTTATTGTTCAATAACGAATATGGCATCGAGGTGGGTCTCATTAATGGGTTTGAAGTGAGGAATATGGCGAATCAGATATCCCGTTTTCAGTTCATAGACGACACTTTTTTTTTTGTTTTTTTGTTTTTTCCATTCACAAAAGGAACTGTATAGACAAGGAAAAAACAACGACCAGATCGCCCAAAAAAATGACTCGGGTTGCCAATGAAACCCTATAGCCAAATACACCAAACGACGCTATGGAGGCGCGGACCTAACTGTACCTAAACCCACCCGATCTAAGAAATATAGACACCGGATGAGGCGAGAAAGTGCAGACTCCCCCTCAAAAACCCTCTGCACCTGAGGCAGGTTTTCTAGCTTAGCCAACGCATCTGCTACTTGGTTAACTTCCCTGGGGCCATAAGATATGACGACCTCCACGTTCATTTTAAAAGAGTTAATGCGGGCCCTCCAATACCACAAGTTCCAATTGGGAACTCCCGCCAACCTGAGTGAGTCTATTTGGACTTTCGAGTCACTTTCAACTTGGATTTGATTAAAACCCCTGTCCACAGCCAATGTTAGCCCCTCCAAGATCGCCCGAGCTTTTGCTTGAATATTGGATCCCTGACCATAGCCGTTAGAGAAGGCGAAAAGGAGATCACCTTTGGGACCCCTACAGACTCCTCCACCGCCAGATTCTCCCGAGTTTCCCTGTGAAGAGCCATCCACATTCACTTTAACCCAACCTGCTTTTGGCCTTTCCCACTTCAGGAGGGAAATTGGTTTGGTGCGATGAAGATTTGCAGTCAAGCCCAACTCCAGGGCGCCTAACCAAGTGTCTTTAAGAGGCGGAAGGGTCGGACATAGGAAATGGGGCCACCTTTGGATTGCAATAATCATCCTCCCCACATTTACAGATAAACCTTCATAACGAGCTCCATTCCTTTCTTTCCAAACCTCATAGACGATACTTTACTGATAGTGGGCAGGTGGATAATTTGAGGAAGATTATTCGTTACTTAGAGGTGGTTTTAGGGCTGAGGATCAATATCTCGAAAAGTGAAATGTTGGGTATTAGAATGTCAGATGAGGAAATTTCTAGGCGGGCATGTTTGGTTGTAGAGTTGGGAGCTTTCCATCCTTATATTTGGGCTTGCCGTTATGCATCAACAAACTAGCTAAACACTTGTGTGATAAGGGTATATAGAGAGAATCGAAAGCAAACTCTCAAGATGGAAAAATCGGCATTTATCTCTAGGGGACACAATCAATTAATCAAGTTATCTCTATCGAACCTGCCAACATATTATATGTTAATGTCACTACTCCAATGCCTACTGGCGGTGTTAAACAGGTTGGAAAGAACTAGATGTTATTTCCTATGGAGAGGGGTAGTAGACTTATATATTGTACTAGCTCAATTGGAAGGAGGTATGGAGGGGTAGGGATAAGGGAGCTTAGAGCCGTGAATGGAGCGCTCTTAGGAAAATGGTTGTGGAGGTTTGGGACTGAAGATAATAGCCTGTAAAAATAGGTGGTAGCTAGTAAATATGGCATAAAAGTTGGAGGGTGGTACACCGAAGAAACTTCTGCTTGTAGGGCATCGTCGATATGGAAGGCGTTCACGAGAGTAACAAGAAGCTTTAAGGAAGGCGTGTTTTGTGTGTTGGGAGATGGTTCTCCCATTAGATTTTGGGAGGATGTTTGGTGTGGGTGAGAGACTGTTAAACATGGTTTTCCTTGGATTAGGCGACAATAACTCTCTGTGACACTTTAGGACAAAAGATTACAGTTTGGACCCACCATGTAGAAGAAATTTGTCGAGGGAAGAAATGGAAGAAATGATTTGTTTGTTGTCGATGCTTTAGTGTGGAAGTATATCTCCCCATGACTAGGGTGGGTGGGAACGGAAATGGGAAAAATCGAGAAAATTCTTAGTATGCTCCTTTACAGGGCGATTTGCGGCATGGAGGAAAGGAATGCTGAAGTGTCTACCAAGTTCATATGGTCCTACCGCGGTCCCTCGAAGGTTGCGGCTTTTGCTGGGCTCATGTAAAATCAATATTCGCATAATCGTACTTTTAGAATAGACAGATAATGATTCCAACATTTATGTAATGGCACGTGGAGGATGCCGAATCAGTTAAACATCTTTTCGTCCGTTGTGCTTTTGCTAAGGACCTATGGAGCTTGCTTTTCGGTCTTATCCAGATGCACTAGGTGATGCCAGAATCATTGGCGAGTTGTTTCTTGCCCGGCATGGTGTATATGGGGTCAAAGAGGGCAGGAAAAAAATGGAGGCTATCCCTTCTAGCTGGTCTTTGGGTAGGCAGAGAGGAATGATAGATGCTTCCAAAATCATGGCAAGTAGCCAGAGGCGATCTTTTGCAAAGCTTACTTGGATGTTATGGTTTAGGTAGATTGTATTTAAATCTCTTGTTGGGTGCGTGGGGTTTGTTAGCTGTTTTGACATTTTTTTTTCCTCCTGGTGTGGACTTCTCGTCTATGCCTCTTTAATAAAATCTTCGCCTTCAAAAAAAAGAAAAGTAAAAAAGTTTTCCATTCCTCTCTCATGCACATTTGCTCTCTCACTTTGTGACTCCAAAGTGAACTAATGGTGATCTAGATCATTGCGATCCGGATCGTGGAGCGTAGTTGAGTAGAGGATTCAGGTAAATGAACTAGAACATGTCTAATTATAAAAGCAATACAGTAATAGGCAATTTATCGTGAATAAAGCATGAGCTACGTCAAGGTTTTGGCCTTAATTTTTTTTAATTGTCTGTTGTCGAGGTGTAAATAATCTTCTGATATGTTGGTTGAGTGGTTTTGATTTGGCATTAAGTTGTTGGGTGCTTCAATGTGTAGTTCACATTAGTTTGTGATGGAAAACAATGTAATTATGGGTGAACTATATCAAGCTTGGAACATAAGGTATGCAAGATGACATTCTCATGTTTGCTGAATCAAAAGTAACCAATTTTTATGACCCGGAGTTAATACACTGTTTTGTGGTGCATCTTGGCCATCTTTGATGCTATCATGGCTCCACAAGTCTACACGTGTAATGTAGGGGCATTTTCACACTGGGCTCAAGTGGGGCAGCCTATGTGAGGTGGGTGGCCCGTGTGAGGCCAGTGGCTCGTGTGAGATGAAGGGATTGATTCACCACGCTCTATCAGTTTTAGCTTTTAGGGCTAGTGGTTAGTTGTCACGCGTCAAAAGTGGTATCAGAGTGGGAGGTCTTGTGTACGAGACTCCTCATGGGGGGTGATTAATGCAGGGGCATTTTCACACTAGGCTCGAGTGGGGCAGCCTGTGTGAGGCGGGGGTGCACCCGGGGTGGGCAGCCCCTGTGAGGCGGGTGGCTACGTGTGAGGTGGAACCCATATGAAGTGGGGCCCACGAGGGGGGTTCGGCTGAGGGCCTGACTTGGGCTATGAGATAGAGGGATTGATTCACCACGCTCTATTAGTTCGAGCTTTTAGAGCAAGTGGTTAGTTGTCCTGCGTTAATGTGCTTTTTTTTTTCTTCTTCCATTAAACATAAAAAATCAAGAAAAATGGGGAAACAAAAAACCAAAAAAACAAATAGAAGCTAAAATGTAAGGGTTATTTAGATGCCTTTAGCAATGGTCTAAAACGGGCTTTTTTCCCCCTCCCCCTTCATAAAGGCTAGCTTGCAAATTTCCAGGAAATAGATTCTTAGCGGAGGAGGATAGATTCTTTCTACGAATAGAATATAGAATGTTGGAATTGGAGCATAGATCAGTGGGTCCAATAGTCCAATTAGTATCCCAATATAGTTGTCCAGTTGGAATTTTGGACCCCGCAATCATATGGACCTACTTTGGTACGCACATGTTAGATGTGGAGTTGATGCATTGTTATGTTTGTTATCCATAGTATTATTTTGTTTGTTCAATTTTGAATATTCATATCTAGTTTGTGGTTTGAAATTGAATTTCTACAGTGTTCTTATACTTCTGTAATTTGCAGTTGTTAAGCTTCTTGTCTGAGATTCCATCTGTACGTCTAATGGTGGTAAGAAAGCACCTAGCATTTTTGTGATTCTGTTCCTTGAATGACTGAAAGGAAATTTGATGTCATGTCGAGATTAACTTGTACTATCTCCACTTGTTATATAGGTAGTTGGAGGGATTGACGAACATATTCCATCACTTCCATCAGCAACTGGAGTAGAGATTATATCCTACTCAAAGCTACTCCATCAGGTACTTGCTTATTCTTCTTCTTCTTGTTCGTTCATCTTCTTCTTCTTGTTCGTTTTTATTTTTACTTTTAATGTAAGTTCTTATGGATGTATTGCAAATCTCTTAAGTTGGCATTAGACTATTTGATGTTAGGCATTTATTCATCGTTGTTATTATTATAGGTATATGTGTTGGATGCTTATGCATTTCTTATTCTTTTTTAGATAATAAATTAATTCACAAAAGTTTGGTTCGTGGGTTCTACATTAGTGATAATATCATCCAAAAGATGGCTGATTATATAGGAATTTAGCAGAGATCCCTTCCTTGAATGAATTGGGTTTTCTAAAGGCATACAATTTGTGTGAATATGATCCTGGCCAAATTGGTGAGTTTTGAGCCGCTTTTAGAGGCGTTGAGAAGTTTTTGCATTTCAATATGGATTACCTTAATCAAGGTAAAACACTGAGCTTTTATTTCTTGAAATTGTATACAATCCAAAATCAGGGACCTAATAAGTCTCTCACTGGGAGTTGAAATTGAAAAAAAAATAATAGGGAATTTTACAAAGAACTACCTAATTAATATGGAATTTACATTCCGGTACCTTTTCCGAAAAGGTTTTCAAACAACTACCTCATTACTGTCATTCCACTACCTTCTATTATAGTTTTTTAATGGCCATTTGGGTGAGCATGTAAACAGATGGAACAACTGCTTGGGTGGGCCCCACCATGATATTTATATCAATTATATCTTGACCACTAGGCACGTCACCTCATGTTAGGCCAAGGGCCCAAAAATCTCCCCCATCTGTGACTTAGGTGGACCACATATTGGAAACATTTTATAGGGCAATGTCACCCTCCATACTATTTCCCTTGGTATGGCCCACCTGAATCACGAATGGGCTTTGACTTTTAGGACCCAAGCTTAAATTTTTGTGTGGCATCTTATGGTTGGAGTGGATTTCATATAGTCATCATAGTGGGCCCTATAAAAGTTAAGGGTGGACGTCTCTCTCCCAATTGTTTCTTTGGTGTGGCTCACCTAAATCACAAGTCATGCTGAATTTTTTTTTGGCTCTAAGCCTAAACTAGGATTATGCATCTAATGGTCAGACTAGATCTTACATAAAAATCATGATGGGCCCCACAAAAAAAAAAAAAAAACAAGTCAGGCGTCCCTTCTTCAACTGTGCAGAGTATTTTGAAAAAGAAGGGGACTCGTATGGGACAACGTTCTTGATTTTGTCAGGGTCCACCGTGATGTTTATGTAAGATCCACTCTAACCATTAGATATTTAGTAACATATTAGGCACAAAGGCAAAAATTCAGGTTGATCTCTGATTTTGGTGGGCCACACCAAATGAAATAGTTGATAGAGGGTTGCTACCCTTGATTTTTATAGGGCATACCATGATAATTATATGAAATCCACTCCAATCATTAGATTCCACACAAACATTTAGGCTTGCATGCCAAGAATCATACCCATACATGATTCACACTGGAAACAGTTTGGAGGGTGAGCATTGCCTTGTATACTGTTTCCAATCATGTGTTCCACCTGAATCACACATGGAGCTGATTTTTGGTCTCTTGGCCGAACACAACCTGATGCACTTGGTGGCCAGGAGGATTTTACAAAAACAACATGGTGGGGCCCACCCGAGCCACCCACCCATTTGTTCTCAGGGTGGCCTGATGGAAGGTAGTGTAATGATAATTATATCAATTAATGAGGTAGCTTTTTGAAAACCTTTTTGAAAAGGCACGAGAATGTAAATTTGCCTATTAATTAGGTATTTTTTTTTCTTTTTTTTTTTTGTAAAATTCCCAAAATAATAATAAAGAATCCATTTTGAAATTTGATTTATCAAAAAAAAGTTTGGATCTTTCTATGGATCTTTGTTATGGGCAAGTCTCATACCATACGTGTAGTAAGGAGAGCCAAAATTGAGCCTACTTGATTGAACGTGTCTGCCAGCCTTAACATGTCAATTATATGGACTGTGGGCCCCACAGTCCATTTGTGTTAGAATATGTCTTTATATATCCTGCATGTGATTACTCAATGACTGTATGCCAACCTTATAGTAATAGTAGGCCTTATGTTTGTATATACGATTAACGTGCATGATGTGTGTTAGAGACTTAAGAGTTATGGTCCAAAAGGTTGTGGGTTGATGACCTATGTCTAACTGAAGTTATGGCCCTTGATAGAGTGGGACAAAACGATTTATGCAGCCAACCTGTCACGTCCCAAACTCGAGGACTGGGCTTACAAAATTCCCGGTCGCTGAATCAGGTGCTGATAACCTTCGTAGAACCCCAATCTCGGCTCCTAGCTCCCATACGCTAGGTTTCGATCCTGGGATCCCACAAGGAGGATTTTCAGGGTGATTTTTTATTTATTTATTTATTTTGTATAGGAGCATAACCACAAGTGTACCAAAACAAAAAAAATTATCACACATCACTATATAATTTGCTTGAGTACAGTGCTGGAAAGGGAAATACGAAATGAAGCAAAAGTCCAAAATGTTAGGCACATGATCCGGGCTCAACGTTGCTGATACGCATTAGTACCTGCAGCGTAAACAAACGTGCATAAGCCTCATACGAAGCTTAGTAGAGTGCGTGTGTGCGTGCGCAATGCATATGATAAGTATACAGATATTAGAGTAAGCTGCCGAGTCCATGAATGCTATCAGCCATACCAAGGCTACGCAATGCAAGGGCCTAAATGGCCAAGTGTCATATGCTAGAGATGCAATGCAAGCATGTCGATCTTCAACTAATCCACATATCATAACGGTTTACAGTTGGGACATCATCGAGGTCTAGTACACTCCCGACATTGGCTGTTGCCCATCGCGCACATGATGGGCGGCAACGTGTGTGTGTGTGTGTGTGTGTGTGTGTGTGTGTGTGTGTGTGTGTGTGTGTGTGTGTGTATATATATATATATATATATATATAAAAGAAAGGTAGTTTGTTTCGTTGTGAGTTAAATCTGTTTATTTCAAAATGTTGGTGGCCCATTCTTTTCACACGTGACAATCTGTAGAGCTATCTAGACCATCCTTCACACATCGTGGCAACGTGTAGATGATTAATATATATTTACTAAACCTTTTTAGACAATCGTAACCAATTAGAAATGTGCCTCCAAATGTATGGCTGAGAGTTTATGCCATGTCATAAATGGTATAGAATTCACGTTAAAAGAAAATCTCTTTACTTTAAAGGGGTTTCGAAAAGGGCTTCTTTCGAAAGCCCTAAGTCTTCTATCTTCGGCGCTGCTTCTGTCCCGGCCCCAAAGGGAGGTTTTCGATTCTCTTGATTCAGAGAACTGTTGAAGACAAGATTCATGTCGTTGAATCGACCTTGCAAGAAGACCAAACAACAATATTTTCAAGAGCATTGAAGCCCAAATGAAGGAAAAATTAAGTTTCTCCCTTTTTCACATACGTATTGATGTGAAGCTCAAAAAATCAGTTTTCCATTTGATTGAATCTGTAATCAGGTTTGTTCTTAACCTTTAATCTCTCTTAATGTGTTCTTTTTCTTTTTGGATGAAGATTTGTGGGTTTTGTTTTTCAAATTTTTTTCTAAGAGGTTGATTCCTATGGATTTGATTTTTTTTTTTTTTTTCTACATGGGTATCTGTGGGGCCTGCTATGGTGTGTATATGGCATGCATGCAGCCCATCCAACCATCATGTGGGCCACCATGCCGTGTTTGGTTGGTTGTGCATTGTGTTCTATGCCATGGCCCACATGCATGGGGTCCATTGTGGTGTACGTACGGCATGGAATCCAACAATTCAATCCATCATGTGGGCCACCACTCTATAGTGTGTACTGTGTGTAGTGTCCAACTGTCAACTGTGTAGTGTAGTGTAATGTGTACTATTTTTTTTATAGGTTGTCTTGTATTGTGTACTTTAAAAATGAAGGATTCGTAGGCATATTTCATTTTTATTTTTTGCATTTTTTAATATTTATTCTTACTATTTATCATTTTTTTTCTAGTTTTTAATAAAAAAATAGAAGTTTCATGTAACTTACGCTACACGCTCTTGGGGGCTAAATGCTACACAATACGCTACGCGCTATTTAAAACATTGGTGTGTAGTTGGTCTAAATGGGCCAAATCTTCATGTTGGGAAGACATTTTTGAAACCTTATCACATACATCTTTGGTAGCCTTAAGGAAGAACATTCCTCTACTAATGTTGGGTTATATTGAATTTAAGAGGTAGGGCATATTGAGCTAGTTTTCACTTTCCCAATCATAATAGTTAGGGTCATCGGTTTTGGGTTGTTTATTGCTGTTGGTAATATATCTAACTTCTTCCAAGCACCAATATACATTCATGCGGCTTGTGACCATTCTAAGTGATTTTTTCCGTTGAGCTTGGTGGAGGTGATGGTCAGCCTATGTTTATCACTTTTGTCTCATCAAAATTTGCAACTTCTAATCATTCCCCAAAAGATCTCCTATTGTAACAAAAGAAGAAGAAGAAGAAGAAGCAATGTTTTAAATAGCGAATAGCGTGTAGCATAGCATTCACCCCTTTGTAACGTGTAGCTTACGCTACACGCCACTACTAGTTTTTTAATCAAGATGCTTGGTTGCACCAATGTCATGCTATTCTGTACCAAATTAGACTGATTCATAATGAAAGTTAACAAAATTTCATTGTTTTTGGTGCAACAAAATGGAACCTAAAGTAATAGGAAAAAGGCAATGATCTAGTATAAAGGTAAAGAAAGAGCAATGAAACTGATTTAATATTGTTTTTTATATCAATTTACTAAAATCATTAAAAAAGTTAACTAATTTTTATTGGAAATGAAAAAAATGTAACAAATCATTGAAAGCTTCACGTGAGCTACATAGCGTGTAGCGTAGTTACTTAGTGTGTAGCGTATGCAATTTATAATGTAGCGTAGGCTACATGCAACTTAAGCTATTTTCATGAGCTACGTAGCATTAAGGCCATGCTATGCTACGTAGCATTAAGGCCATGCTACGCTATGTAGCGTAAGCTACACGTTACATAGCGTAGCTATTTAAAACACTGAGAAGAAGAAGAAGAAGAAGAAGAAGAAGAAGAAAAAGTAACTGCTAGATTTGATAATACCAAACCTGGAAAACCTAAAGAAGTGGTCTAATAGTTGTAGGAGGAGCATGCAAGGAGTCCAATTATGATAGAAATCACCGATGATGGCTTTGGTGGGGCCAGAGGGATCAAATATGGTTTTTGGCTCCGCTGGGAATGTCACTAGTGTTTCCGAGAGGATTGAGGCCACCAAAAGTGGCTTGTGGAGCTGTTGGGAGTGTAAGACGACACTTCTGGTGATGTCAGGCCTATTGGAAATGGCTTCCTACATTGTTGGGGACGTTTAACAATGCTTTTGTTGGTGTCAAGGTCATTGGAAATGGCTCCTGTTGTTGCTAGGAGCATTGAACGACCTTCTAGTGGTGTTGGAGTGGCCAGGAATGCATCTGTTTTTTGTTGAGGGCGTCAAATGATGCTTTAGAAACACCTCCTTGGAATCTGCCTTGTTTGGTGGGTTTGGCAATGGTTTTCACCACTTTCAAGGACAGAGAAGTAGTTGCTGGTGGAAGGATTCACTTCCTGATGAGAAGAATAAGGCCATTAAAGGCTCTTATGATCACCATTCTTGAAAACTTCCTGCAGAAGTTGTCACAAAGGACATAATTAAATACAAAAGATACACCATAATCTCTCTAAGATACATACTAATCTCATTAAGGTAGGGTACTCTGATGTACCACACAACTATATGCACATCACTCTAAAATCATGCTCTTTCCTGGCACTAAGAGCAATGCACTCTAACATGAACCTTAATCCTAAGCCCCAATTTTAGTCCAGCCCCCTTCTTGATTATTCCTAATGCAGTTCACTTAATTCCTCCAAGCTGACAACTGATATAACTTAACACCGTGGCCTATAAACAGTCCTCAAACTCCAATTTCTAGCTCATACATGCTGTCCACTTTCAGATGCTAATCTACAGACAAACTAGAGATACAACTTCATTGCTGTCAGACCTTATGTCATGCTCCGAATCTGGAGCTCGGCACGCACACGACCTCGACATCGAGTCTGAAAGTGCGACTTGGTAGAAAGTTTTTTTTTTTTGGTTTAGTACTAGGTACACAACTACTCATTCAATCATTACAAAATTCAACTAATAGTAACCAGCATCAATCTCATTTTATAACCATTCGAGCTTGTAAAATAATACTTGTTCCCAAAATATTACAATAAATGCTTCGAAAAATAAACTAAGTAAAATATCCTCAGGTCCATGCCAAGCTATCGCTCTAGGTTAAATTTTCCTAAAGATTAGAAACAACTTGGATGAGCTAAACAAGCCTAGTGACTACATATCTATGCACGTGAGATAATTACACACATCTTACTACAGTTAATCATAATTAACATGTTGATTTGGGAAATGTGTATAAAACTATGCATGTAAGATAATTATGAATGTGATGATTATGAATGAAATAGCCAACACATCTCAGTACAATTAACTTCATTGGATAACTGGGCTATTTCACACCAGTTGGCCAAACCTTTCTCAACCACTATCCGACCTTGGAAGTGGGAACCTATTGCACACCCAACCCTGCCTGACGATAGGGAACCCCTTTTATCGTAACACATGTTGTAGGCTCGTTACACCCCTTTTCCATTTGATCTCAGTAGGGACCTCTTGTAACATGTGCTCACCACACTCGGCGCGACAATGGATTTCCCAATTTGTACCAAGTGGGGTTTAGGGACTCTCACCCAAGGGACCCCTTGATGTTCCATTCTATTTACCTTTAGGGATTTTTAACCCAGGGGGCTCAATTGTCGCTCCCAAAATTTTCGCTATTTCCAAAACAATCTTGTGGCACATGCATGGGTACATGAGTTCACCATTCCGAACCATCTCAAGGTTTTAACCATTCACATGAGCTGACAAATCAGAACCACCTCAAGGTTTTGAACCATTCACATGAGCTCACAAATCCGAACCACCTCAAGGTTCTAACAATTCACATGAGCTTACAAATCCGAACCATCTCAAGGTTCTAACTATTCACATGAGCTTACAAATCTGAATCATCTCAAGGTTTTAACTGTAAGACCCGAGGCCCCGAAATCTGGTTCGTACACTGGATAGCCGTTGACTGTAGGTCCATTGGCCTCGAGAATATTTTGACTTGATTATAATGTTGTTCTGTTATCGAGCCGCAAGCCGCATTTCAACCCAATGTCCGAATTTTAATATACGGACTTAAAATTAAACAATTTGAGAAATGACAGCTATGTCCTTATTTTATCTGGAGGTGGGCCATTATCGAGTTTTCAAAATCCGTTAGGTCCGAGAGCCTAACCGTTGCGACCGTAGTCGAGTTACGGAATTACTGGCGAAAACGGCATTTCAATATGACACCCGGATTGTAAGTTATGAACAGATATGCACATGTATATTTTAATAAAATAACTCAAATGACCTCGATTTTTTTTTAAATCCTTGGAATGCTTTATTTCAAATCACCTAAATAACATTTTTCTATTGCTACCATAAGCTTAAACTTCTCAAAAACACCACAAAACACCCCCCAACCCTTCTTTTTAGACAAAAGCCAATTTTAAAACCATTTTCAAGTCCATAAACATAAAAACCCTCTTTCAACAACCCATTTCCAGCACTCTTTTCCTTGTGTCATGGGAAGCCTAAGGTGAGTGTAGAGACTAAAAAGAGTAGCTTAAGTTTGAAGTTGAGGAAAGAAGAAGAAGAAGAAAAGGAAGTAGAAGCCGAGTTTGAAATCCAATCCTCTGATTGTTACAGGTGAGTGCATAGATTAGGAGCATGCATATATGTGCGTAAAATTACTTGAAAACCCTATAAAAGAATAGATTTTCTAGTCCATGGTTGTTGAGAGAGAGCTTTGAATTGTCCCACTAATGGCTATGATGCTGGATTTTCTGATTTAGTTGGTTAGGCTATTGATGGAAGATTGGATGATAGAGATAAACTTGAGAAAAGGGCCATGGGAGAAACTATGCAAGATCAACCCATCGTGGCCCATCTCCATTATTAATTAAACCATCCATGTGGTCTACACCCAAGGGATTCATATGTTTTAGTTTTATTTGAATTCATAAGTATTTCCATCGGTTTCCATCTTTCCATCGGTTTCCATCTGTCCCTTACAAAGTCTGTCACTACCCTTTTGACAAAACGTCTGAAAGAGTTGTCCTTCCTCCTTTTTGGTGTAGTTAACTCTTGAGAAAAAGCATGCTTGTGGCATGAATTCTTATAGCGGAAGCCGGGTTGGATTTAGATTGGCTAAGTCATGTGCATATCATATACATGGTTCATAGTTTGTTGTATCATTGTATGATTGAGAGTGAATGATTCATATCATGGTATGGTGATCATAGTGGGTTGTGTTGCAACACACGATGTGTATATGATTAGTATGTGAACCGTCTAGATACAGGATGCATTACATGAGACCCCTATGAGGAACTTAAATTCATGAGGAGACCACATAAGGAAGGTCGTCCTATGCTTGCCTTGAAAAACATGACATAGTGTGATTGTGTGGACTTATGCATATGGTGATTGTAAATGCGATGAAACATACCTTGATGTGACTTGAGTTGGACACCACACCGGAAATGTGTAATTCGACAGGACATGATTAGAGGGTCCCTGGGTGAAAGTCCCTAAACCCCGATTGGTACCATTGGGAGCGACCAATGCCTAGACTGGGTGGAAGAATAGAGCGCTGGAATGCTGAAATACCAAAGTAAGCAGCGACTCCCACCGACGCGTGTCGATTGGTTGAGAGGTTTGACCTGACCTGCTTATGGGCAAGCAAAGATAGGCTGTGTGTGACAAGCTCGTCAATTGTCTGCTATCGTTTTGCCAGGCGACTTATGACTTCTCGCTGTTAGGCAGATAGTGAGGTTCAACACAAGTGGGTTAGACTAGTTCGGCCCGTGAACTATGTAGTCCCACCTCTGTAGTTGACCACGATGGAAAAAGCCTGTGCAAGTGGGTAGCAATCATATGCGAGTCCTACCTTTGTTTCAGACCTTGGTGATCCAATTGGGAAATGTGGAAAGATGTGGAAACGTTGAAAGAGTATGTATGTTACAAGTGGGTAGAAGTCCCACCTCTATAACGGAAAATTGATATAAATAAAAATGATATGGAACATAAAAAGGGGCATAATGCATTGTATCTTTATTTTATTGTTATCGGCCCAGTAGGCCTGTGCATTATATGAGCATGACATGAAACATGCATTTTCACTGCACACACGCACTCACTGGGCTTAGTAGCTTAAGGTTTCCTTTCTATTTTTTTTTACAGGTGAGAGTAGGGAGCTGCAGGAGTAGAGGTTACAGACTCCAGTTGTCTTTTTTGTTTTGTACATATCAGTGTATATATTTTTTTGTAGTACCCTGTATGTACATCAGGTATAGTAAATATGACATGGTTTATGTTTTAGTTTTTCCTTGATGTGTTCAGTTGTACACAGTAACACATGTTGAATATGATGAAATTTTGAGAAATGATAAATGTTTGTCGTCTTTACTTTTAGAAATCCTCATTGTGGAGCCCTGCTTATGGGACTTAGTATGCGATAGTTGGAAGTCCCAAAATCGGAGTTCTACGGAGGCTGTCAACCTAAATTTGGTGTACATTATTCACAGATTACCGACACTAGATTTAGGGCCGTGACATTAACTATCCACGTGAGTTCCCAATTTCCAACAATTCCATGGTGCGCATGCATGAGTTCTTATGCATGATTTGAGAGGAAATTCTTTCATGTTAATAAGTTATCAAATGGTTGGTTTACACATGATTTGCTACTTAAGTAAAGGGCTAGTCTACACAGGATCCCCCATTCAATAAGAGGTCTAATTTGCACACACTTGTGTGTGCACCATTGTCTGGTTTGTTGCACATGTACACTTGAGCAAGAGTCAACTTGTACATACATGTAGTGTGCACCTCATCGGTCTAACTTGCCACACTAATACACTTGAACATTTGTCTATCTTGCACACATCACATTCGAATAGTGGACTGTTTTAGTCGCCACCACACAAAGGTTGAGTGGGCTGGTTTCTGCAATACTAACCAATGGTCAAGTGGACCAACATGGGCACTATACATCCATGCCCAAGTGAACCAAGTTAAGCATCATTTACACATGTTCAAGTGAACTAAGTCGAGCATCAGTCACACATGTTTAAGTGGATTGATTTAAGCATAATAAACACATGTTCTAGTAGACTGAATTAAGCATCGTAAACACATGTCCAAGTGGACTGATTTAAGTATCATCAACACGTTCTAGTGGGTTGATCTTAGCATCATAACCACACATCCAAGTGGACTGTTTTGGGCATCATGAACACTTGTTCTAGTGGATTGATTTAAGCATCATAGACACATATCCAAGTGGACTGAGTTGAGCATCGTAAAAACATATGTTAAGCAGACTGATTTAAGCATCGTAAACACATGTCTAAGTAGATTGATGTAAGCATCATCAACACGTCCTAGTGGGTTGATCATAGCATCATTACCACACATTCTAGTGGACTGATTTAAGCTTCATAAACACATGTTCGATTGGACTGATTTAACCATCACGAATACATGTCAAGTGGTATTGATTTAAGCATCACAAACACATATTCTAGCAGTTGATCTTAGCATCATGATCACACAGGGTATTCCGTAATGGTACCGGTGGCCATGACGACCACCACCATTACCTTTACAATACGGGTCGTAACGGGTATTACAGCCCCCATAACGGCCGTTATGGTCGTTAGTTGTTACAATCTCAATTTTTAAAGTCTATTGAATGAAAAAACCTGTATCTGCCCCATAAAGTTGAAAAACAAATCTGAAAAACCTGTATTTGCCCTGTAACAGACCATTACGGGGCTGTTACAGCCTTTATAAGGGGCGTAACGGGCCGTTAATGGCAGTTACAGGTCATTTTTTCCATAACCAGCTGTTACGACAATTAAGACCCTGTAACGTGTAACAGTTGCCACCGTTACCTTTATGTAACAGCCTTTACGACCTTGTAATGGCCTTTATGGCACTCCATGTTACCACACATCTAAGTAGACTGATTTAAGCACCATAAACACGTCCAAGTGGACTGGTTTAAGCATCGCAAGCACATGTTCTAGTGGACTAAATTAAGCATTGTTAACACATGTCCAAGTGAAATGATTTAAGCATCATCAACACATGTTCTAGTGGGCTGATCTTTGAAACATTACCACACATCCAAGTGGATTGATTTAAACATCATAAACACATGTTCTAGTGGACTAATCTCAACATCATTACCACACATCAGAGTGGATTGATTTAAACATCGTAAACACATGTTCTAGTGGGCTAATCTCAACATCATTACCACACATTTGAGTAGACTGATTTAAGCATCATAAACACATGTTTTAGTGGATTGATTCAAGCATCATAAACAGGTCCAAGTGGACTGATTTAAGCATCATAAACATTTGTTCTAGTGAGTTGATCTTAGTATCATCACCACACATCCAAGTGGACTATTTTGGGCCCACTAGGCTGTCTTGGGTGGCTTTAGAGCTGTACACGAATTGAGTTGGCTCGAAAAGTTCGCTTGGCTAAAAAAAGCTTGGTTTGGCTCGATTCGAAAGGTGGATCAAACCAAACCGAGCAAAATTTTTGGGCTCGTTGAAAATTTGAGCCAAGTTCGAGCTGACCCATGCTCAATTCAACTCAGTTCGAAACCAGGCTCGGTTTGATTTAGAATTATATATATATATATATATATATATATATAAAATATTTCGAGCGCCCCCCAACCCTAATTTCATTTGAGCGCCCTCCCCCTTTTTGAGTTTTGCCCGTAGTTTGCCCACGTCTAGCACCCTGTCAGTAGTCGCCCGACCATCGATTGTCTGGCAGACCCTCGCCAAATCTCTCTCTCTCTCTCTCTCTCTCTCTCTCTCTCTCTCTCTCTCTCATCTCCCCCCAACGCCCAGCTTGCCTAGCCCTTGCTGCTCTCCCAGACGGCCATATGATCCTCTCTCTCAGTCTCTCTCTAGTCTCTCCGTCTTTGGCTCGAATTGGCTCGGAAGCTCGACCAAACCAAGTCGAGCTGGCTAGCCTAGCTCGAGGACCAAACCGAGCCGAGCTCGAGCCCAGGTAGTTTGCTGGTCGAACCGAGCCGAGCTGGGCCTAGCTCGATTTGGTTCGGCTCGTGTACAACTCTAGGTGGGTTGCCACCTCTTGCCTTGGATCATGCAAGGAGGAGATGAAAATACTGGGAAGAGTGAGTGAGATGTACTCATTTATTTTCTCTCGTGCATGGTCCCTTTGTTGAATGGTTTGGTTAGCTTGTCGTGTTGCTCCTCCTCATCCCCCCCCCCCCCCCCCCCCCCCCTCTGCTTTCTCTCTCTCTCTCTCTCTCTCTCTCTCTCTCTCTCAAGCTTGGGTGTGTGAAGGGCTAGCAATGGGGGAGTGGGCCTTGCTTATATGGGAGAGAGGGATTGGAGGTAAGATGCGATGAGGTAAGAGAGAGGGGAGGGATGGGAGGTAAGGTGTGTTGAGGTAATAGAGAGGGGAGGGATGGAGAGAGGGATGGGAGGTAAGGTGTGATGAGGTAAGAGAGAGGGGAGGGATGGGAGGTAAAGTGTGATGAGGTAAGAGAGAGGGGAGGGATGGAGAGAGCATGGGAAAGGATGAGAGTGGAGAGGATATAGCATGGAAGAGGAGGGAGGGCATGGGGATAGGTAGGAGTGGTTGGGGTTGTGAGAGGTCTTGGCCTTGCTTAATTAAGGTCAAGTTTAAGGGGTGAGGTGTAAAGGGGGGTGATGTGGAGGTATATGCGGCATGTGGGTCCCATCGTCAAATTCAACAATTAACGGTCAATGGAGGTGTGTGTAGGGTTAGAATGTGAGTAGTATTGTGTAATGGGTGTGCGATTATCCTTGTTAGCTGTTCTTTGGAATATTTGGATCGAAATGCCCAATGCTTCTGCAACAAAGGGGATCGTTGGGAAGAATCATTATGAAAAATCATGAGGGATATTATAGAATGGGCTGTTAATTCTTGTAATGTGGACATCTCTATAGCGCATTCTATCTTTGGGTTGTAATTTCTGCAGTTTGTATTCTTTGCTTGTCTTTCAAGCTTTTTTAATAAAATCCACCTATTATCCTTAAAAAAAAATGGGTGTGTGTGAGTATGTGTATGTGTGTGGCACATGGGTAAGAGTAGGTGTGCGTGGGTGGATGCATACGTGTGTGGGCATGTGTGGATGAATGCACATGTGTGAAAGTATGTAATTATGTATGCATAGTAAAATTCAAGGTTATTACACCTTAAACTCTAAATCAATCATATTTTGGCTACAACCCTTATATGTATTTGATGTACGGACCAAAATTTTATTAAAAGAAATGCAAAAAAGACAAGAACATGAACAAGCTAAACTACATCACCCCTAACCAAACACCAACATACAAGAACCAATTACACTGATAGTCAAAATAAAACAACATTCATCTTCTATCTTCCACATGAAGAATGGAGCTAATAGCACCTCTCTGGGCGAGCCTGCCTGCCTCATCGTTTGCTTCTCCAGGGGCATTGGAAAATGATACAGGATGCTGATCACATAGGTCGAAAGCTTCTTACAACAGATTCATTCCCTCCAAGAGTACCCTTTAGACTGTCCACATGATAGTGTTGGGGGAGTCCCCTCCGATGATCTTTGGGAAGAGGTTGAATTCTAGTACCCCACTTTAACAGCTTGTAGAAGGACAGTGGCCTTCTCAGCATAGGAGTCTTTGATTATGATTAGACCAGAAAAACCACCAAGACTGCCCAATTGCTGTATATCTCTACTTAATGTGCATGGCTTCAAACTGGATAATAGTTGAATTTATAGAATCTAGTGAAATTTGAGCTTTGGCAATGTTATCTCAGGGTTTTCACTGCTGGGTGATTTCATTTCAGGGAAGCAGTAATCTTCAGCAGTTCTGTGCTCCAAAACCTGAAGATATTGCAACCATCTGCTATACAAGTGGTACGACTGGGACCCCAAAGGTATTGTGGAAATGGTCTTGTAAAATCATATCTTTGGTCTAGTTGTAGCAATTTCCAATGTTGATTTGGTTTCACTTGTTAGGGTGCTGTATTGACTCATGGAAACTTGATTGCAAGTGTTGCTGGTTCTAGTCATTGTACGAAATTCTTCCCTTCAGATATGTAAGTTCTTGTTAAATTTGGTTTTACTCATTGACGTATGGTGCTTATTTTCTCTTCTTTAGTAACTGCTATCATATTCCAATGCCAGCTGCTGGTTATTTGATGTCATTCGTTGCATTGGGCAGTTATATTTCCTATCTTCCTTTGGCACACATTTACGAACGTGGAAACCAAATTTTGTTGGTGTACTGCGGCAGTGCAGTTGGTTTCTACCAAGGGGTATGTAACTTTTCTAAATACCACCACTTCAATAACTATAACTGTGTTTATTAATGTTTGTCTAAGACACTGCTATGATTATTTGACTTGTCCTGGTAAGTGTTTGGTTACTGTTGGAACTTCTTGCAAAATTGTCTTGCTACGGTAAAGAATCATTCTAAATTTTGGTGGGATGAATTATTTGGAGCCTTTGACTGATTGTTGTGGGGAAGTATGGACGTCCAAGGTGAGAAAGCGGGTATAGAATTTTTATCAATGCATTACAAGTTGTTTTGTTTCTTGCTAGAAACTTGGCACATCTTTCCAAATAAGTCATTCCTTAGTAGCTCGTTGCTACAATGTCGTAAGGGCTTGTTACAAGCTTCCTCACTTCAATCACTCTTGTTCAAAAGCGGTTCTTGCGCGTCACATTTTGAAGCTGGCTTCTGTTCTGCCAAACAACTTTCCTTTGCTTCCTTAACTTATCCAGCCAGCCGTCCGCATAGGCCTAAAGGTGGCAGCGAGGATAAACATAAACCCACTCCATACCATTCAAAGTATTAAATAACGTGAATAAGGGCTAAAAGAGACACTAATTGAGAAGAGTATCTAACGAAAAAACATAAGCACAAGCACCCTATAACGTCTGAGCTTGATGATTAGTCTGATATATTGGCCTCACTTCATTGATAAAGATGGGTGAGGATTGAGAGGTGAGGGAGGAGCCATTTCTCGCTCAACCCCGTAAATAAGAAGAGGGTTACTTTACAAATAGGGGGCAATTGCTTCTGTAACGCCTCGAGATTTCGACTCTCGTGGACAACACTAAAAGCCGAATTCCATGGTAATAATTTGAGTATGTTAGAGTATAAGTACTCCACATATTCTTTACAATCATATAAATTTACATTTTTATGGCAATCATGGCATAAATGACGAGAAAATTAAATTCCATTCCATTAATTTGCTACTCTAAGTTCCATTCTCCATGTTACATCAAGCATTGAAATATAATACATATTCTGTCCTCTCATGGGGACTTATTACAAATTCAAATTCAAATAACTAATCCTAAGAAAACAAAATAAGCAAAAGAAACAAAATCTCTTCTAAGCCATCTTGGCTTCATCATCCGCCATCTGTCAGCATGAACCATTCTAGTTCTCACCTTGAAGCTCTAGCTCATTCTTTGGATCGTCACCTGCACAGTCTGTGACTGTTTTTCCACACAAGGAATGAATTGCGTAGGCTCAACTCATTGTGGGTATCCCCCCAAGATTATCACAATAATAGCATAAGCAATTCATATATAATAACAAAACAAGACATCAATAAGAAAATCTTGATTATTGGGATGCATGATATGCATGCTTTGATGAAGGAACCCCAACTGAATGAAATGGTGATCCCACCACTCTCATTAGCCACTAGTCATTAGAGTTTCCCAGCCACCTGTGAGATGATGATCCCACCTCTCTCACATGCTCTAAAAGAAACTCAACTAATGAAACGGTGAGCCCACTACTTTCACTAGATAGTGTACAACTACAGAAATGGTGAACCCACCACTTTCTATATTGTAACACCCAGAGGGGTTGATCCAACTCCTTAATCCTAGCGAATGCATGAAATTAAGTCAATCCTTTAATTAATCCGATTTACATCCAACCAATTTAGCAATGCACACACTCTCCAAGTTACCACCACCTCTACCTCATTCCACAATTTCATGGTCTCACAAAATAACATCATTGTCCGCACATGGACCCACAAGGTAACACAACTTGTCCACACATGGACCTATAACCAACAATAATCTGATCCACATGGGATCACCATAGTCAACATACTTCCATTGGTCGTGGAAGGGTGGTTCCTTGAGGTGTGGCACTACAAAAATACCATCATACGTGTACATCATATCCATCATCATGTGTTTCCCATCATGAAACACCTATATGCACAACATAGGTTCATCTTCCACATGAAACCATTCTCAAATCCAAAATCAAACATCAATATACATATAATTCTCATATTATTCAAAAAGTCCAGCGATATAATATTGCAAAAACATCATGTTAAACCACATCAAACAATCCATCAAGGCTAACCCAAACTCAACATATAGGGTTCATATGGGCTAGTCTAGTGGGCGCACCTAGTAGACTCAGCGGTTTAACTCGTCATAAAGGGTTAACTCGCAATCTACATGTTCTCACATCATTAACCACCATTGCACATCATCCACAACACAATGGCATCACACGTGCACAAATTAGGTAGTTTTCAACGTCCCATGTTCATGAAACATGAACCCATCTAGGTATTGTGTGGCACCCCGGATATCAATGGCCACAGAAATCCTCGGTCCCCAATATCCTAGGTTCACAATGATACGTCACATGCAGTTAGGCAGTTCAATAATATGTACTTAAGTTAACGTCCCAGCTAGAAGCAACAGTTGGAATAAGTATACCCAAAATAAGGAGCGAGATCATATATATATATATATATATATATATATATATATATATATATATATATATATATATATATATATATATATATATATATATATATATATATATATATATATGGCGCAAAAGTAAACATGATAAATATATGGCGCAAAAGTAAACATGATAATGTTCAACTCACTAGGCGGGACTCGCTAAGGGCCCCGATACTCTCGTCACCAAGTGCTGCAAGAAACTATACAAGAGCGCCGCCTCGACTCTATCTCCCCAAAACTAACAAAAGCCCCATTGCTCTCTCTACGGCTGGTCGCCCGAGAGCTTAGTAATATGGGTCCTCCGGATCTCACTCCTCCACATAGCTTATTGCCGCAACCGCCTCCTGTACACTTGCGTCAACTGGGTCGTCTGGTTGGTGTTTTAAAACACCGTCCCAGAAAGGGAGTGAGTGGCCAACTCAGTGGTAATATTTCCTATAAGTTACTCGTGCACAAATTTAACATTCATATATAATGGTATATATATAATGGTATATAGATATATTAGTCAACAAACAATACATCATATCATCGAACACGGTTATTTAATGTATGCGTACATGTAGTGCAGATGCATGTCCAATCTTCAATATGCCACAACAGACACTGAGTGGCACCTCCACATCACCCGCACAGACTGAGCCGCTAGTGAATGAGGCACCACCTCATCACCCACCTATCATGAAATGTTATGCCGAGCCATGCATGATTAGTCCATCCTTTAGTTAACATGTTTTGTCATCCGGCCGGTTGCCAAAGCCACCGTACCTTCACTTTAATACTTGGCCAAACTGGGACCATCTGACTTCCTTGGGCGAGTACATATCATCACCAGTAACCCCATTGATCCCAGCTTGGGCTGATAGCTCAAGCGCCCAATTCGGCCGTGACTCGTCAGTCGCACCCGACTCGGGCGGGGGAAGGTTTGGTCACACCATTTCCCATAGTAAAGTGGTAGGCTTGTTGCCTCCACAGGTGCTCAAGGGACACTACGGGAAGGCACCACCCTAGCGTAGGCCGACAGCGCAATCATAGGTCCCATACCACCATGCTCGGCCCATGAGTCTTGGGGATCATTCGCCATACAATTCTTAGTGGGCCTACACAACAGTAGTGCTAGTGCGGGGATTTAAATAATGAGTAAATCACACAAACGTGCCAATTTCGGGTTTGTAAACCAGGAACCATTAGTTAGGGGGATGACGGGAGGTCGGCCTTAGGCACTAAGTTCCCGCGTGGTGCTTAAACCACAGTCGGACCCTCAAAATCCACCCCGTCTGACGACTTCTGGCTTCAAGGGGGCAGCTGACCTGTGCGGCTGCCCTTATTTGGTAGAATTCCCAGTTTCGGTTGCGTATGGGACATTCATGAGACAATACTATTGGTTTTTGCATAATATTATGACTTATCTTGCATGCATTGCGTATATTCCAGGATTGCACCCAATTTCAAACAACATACAGAATTTTCTAGACATGTAACAGAAATATAATTCATGCATCTTCGGAAGATAGCAAACATCCTACACGTAACAACCAATTTTCCTAATTTATATCACAAGCAAGGATACTGTGTATACAGGTAGATAAATATGCATGCATTGCAACATAATCAGTATACATGAAAAAATTCTACACTACACACAAGCAGAAGATAATTTCTAAGAATTTCTACTCCTACCTAACATATCTGCCTAATATTTGGGGCATTATCTATGTCTCCTTTCATTTGATGCAAGGCAACCTATAGGGAAATAGTACACACGTCATGTCTTGAGAAATCCTGGGATCCTTACAAGAAAGGAGGTAGCATGTTAAGGGAGAGGACAAATCTAGCAAGAATTTTGGGAAATCTCTGGAATTCGGGACCATCTCTTACTTTTGGAAGTGGTTCAATTTGAATTGGGTGGCTTCTCCTCTTCCTAGACAATAGTGGAGATGTGAGAGAGGGCAAGGGGTGACATGCAAGAGCCCTTTCTTGCTTAATCTTCTTCTTCTTCTTCTTCTTCTTCTTCTTCTTCTCTCTCTCTCTCCCTCTCTCAACCCTTTTGTGTTGAGAAATAAGAAGTGGCTGGGAGAGAAAGCCCTTTTTATAATTTGGGCAATTAGAGGATATAGCCCTCAAGAATTTAAGTTGCCCACAAGTGGCCCTTTGGGCCTACTTTTGGTAATGTGGGGCCCAGCGGGCCTGATCTGGACCTTGGGATAGCTCTCCCGGGCCAAGATCTTGCCACAGGCGCGATTTAATAAATTCTGGCTGCGGCCTATGTTGGATCAGAAGGCGTAGTAGTTTAACAATCTCCGATCGCCGATCGGGACTGCGGGTTTGGGGGCAAGTCCATGTGCATATTGTCGTCTCGGGTGCGCGGCCCCACGGCCATGCAAGGGTCCGAACGGTCCATCTAGGAAAAGGTACTCCAAGCAATGATTGTCTAGATTTGGTTTAAGGAGAAAAGTCTTTGCACTCTCAACTGCTCTTCTTATTTCTCAAGTCTTCACTGATTTGGGTGGTGATGACAACTTGGCGCACGTCTAGGATTGTCAGGCCTGAGTTGCGGATTGTATTGCCTAAATCTCGTGTTCGTCGGCCACGAGACAGGCGGCAAGTAGGCCCCTCTCAAGCGCCTCGAGTGCACCAGGGCCCCAAGTTACCATACTACTAGGATTTTCCCAAGGTCAAGAGGGTGTATAAGTCATGTTAAAGGCATCTATGCCTAACGGACCCAAGTACATGCTCAGTTCCTAGGGGGTTGGTTTAATGGGGTGTTACATGTAGTTTAGGTTTAGGCCTAACCTTGTTCATATTCCATCTCAAACCATAATATTCATGAAATAATTCATCTATCATGTAATTTACAGCATGTAATCATCATAAATCAGAAATTAATCATAGAGATTATAGACCTAATCAAACAATTCAACAAAATAGTAAATCACACATATTTTCAAATAAAAACATGTTATTATTGAGAATAAGCATGAAGGGATTCCTCACCTTAGCTATTGGATGATCTAGATGAAATCGGAAGAGGAAGATGATGATGAAGATCACTTCAAGGGTCTACACGTCCAAGGGAGGAGAAGAACCACAAGAATGGACGGTTGGATGGGTAGAGATTGGCATCTCTCTCTCTCTCTCTCTCTCTCTCTCTCTCTCTCTCTAGGGATGGACGTGCAAGGGGCTAGGGACGGCTGCTCCTTTTAGGTTTTAGGAAGTATGCGTCAAGGGAGAGGAGATTCTTCGTATATCAACTCATGAGGTGCGCGGGTTTGGACGTGCATATCTTATGGGCTATGGAGTGGCTCCAAAAAGGTGGTCCTATCATGATGTTTTGGTGGATCCTTACCACTTATCTGATTTGGCATCTCAAGGTGACCCTCAATATGTATTTTTCTAGGTGATCAACAACTCACAACAAGAGATACAAGGTGGGGCTTGATCGACGATCATGGTACCATGATTGGGTCCACTCTCTTCCCCAAAACTCGTAGTCTCATTAGATAGATCATCACTCAAGTTTTTGCCTTTGATGGATGGTGGGAACATAGTTGACTTAGGGCCCACTCCATTGAAATCAAGTTTAATATTAGGAAACTCTCTCTTTAGCTTGATTAGGAAACTAGTTTCCTCTTTTGCGCATGATATAGCTTCTGATGAGATCTCTCGATTGGTCTATAATCTTTGAGATCTAAGACACTCAATAGATAGGGAATAATTGACTATGGATAGTGGTTGAGTTTTCCTTCAGATGGCCACCAAAATCAAAGGTTTAGAGTATGATTTGATAGATGGTCAAAATGGACTTGATCTTGATTAACGGTCCACTCATGATGATTGGGGTACAAAATTGGAGGAAATGCGTAGTTATGGTAGGCAAACGATTGGGCAAAATTTGGTAGTTGTTCAATGGTGGGAAATGTCTAGATCTGAGATTCCATCTGTTGCATCAAAAGGTAGAGACTGACTTTAGGGTGATCCTCATTCGATGATGTATGATCATAGATCGGGGTCCAAATTTTGTATAATCTCGTAGTCACATGAGGCCAATGTGTGGTCAAAATTTGAGTTGAGGTTGACAGTGGGAAGTGGGTCAATTGGATGGTCTACCTAATGGAGTTTGGGGAGATTTGGGAAACTTGGTTATTTTCTAAAAGGCGGTAACTTTGAGCTTAAGAAAGAGGGTTATCAAGGTGGGGCATTTATATCTCACTATTGGTCTATGATATGGATAATCCAAGTCACTCACATGAAATGAAATATTCTAGGACTACCCATTAACTTTCCTCACTCGATGAACATTAAAATCAAGGTTTAAGGAGCTGATTTGGAAATTAGGCCACTTAAACTATGATCCAAGGGTTGAAAATTGACATGTACGGTTTATTTATGATAGATAAGCATGGGACAATCACAGGTCGAATGGATCATGGGAACCATGAGATCTAGAATCAAGGGTCTAGGTTAATGATGTTTTTGTAATTATTGCTGATGTAAGAGTTTTGGAAAATCTAATGATTCTACATGATCTTAAGCATGTTTCTAAGAAGATCTTATGAAAGAAGTCTCGTCTAATTCATTATGGATAAAGAGTTCTTCACAAAACAAGTTAAAATTCACATCAACTAAGGGAAAATAGGGAAAATACACAGAACAAGCAACATGCTAAACTTAAGCTAAAACGGTAACATCCGGGATGTTATAACTTTGCAAGTGATTGTGATAGCCCACTATGTTACCCCAACCCAACTAACAACGATGTTATTCGATCTCCAAGCCATAAGCTAAGGAAGGCATCGGTAGAACCAATGGATCAAGCAGACCCAACATCGTCGGTTCAATCGTACGAATGCCCCTCTTTTTTCTTCTCTAAAATCTTTGGATTTTGAAGTTGGTAAAGACCCATCCCTTGTTTCAGTTAGAATGAGTTCTGGTACCCGGGGACATTTGAGCCATATTCTGTAGCTGCAAAACCATACCCAGACAGAAAACATGAGTGCCTTCCGTGATACGACTTTTTGGCCAGGCCTGTGGTATCTAATAACCTTACTTTTGCTCACTGCTGGCGCACCCCTCCTAATGCTTGCTTAAGAAGTTCACCAACAGTCGACTTGGATTATATAAAAAAAGGTCCTCTCTCGACCATTCCACACGCTTCCTAACAGAGGTGTGGTTATCTTATGTGGATTCTCTCTTTTGTAGTGGATGTTGAACATGTTGCTCAGTGGGTGGGTGCGCAACTCATGTTGCATTTGATGGTCTTGGGTCACTAACAGATGACTAGATTATGCCTCGTTTGAGTCCTAAAGAGAATCTTCATGGGCTGGCTTCCACCAGTTTAAGTTTCTCACATTTCAGATGATGGTAAAGTGAGGCCACATAAAGAGCTCTTGTTCATTCAGTCCCACTCTTTTTTGTCTTTTTCCGTCTCTAATCAGAGAGGAAGAGGTCCACTTGTTTTAGTTTCAAAACCCATATGTGCCCGACAGATGCGGCTCTGCATGCTTGTGCTTTATAACACATTCTTCTTTGTGAAGCATCTCTTTGAGTGGGGGTATAGTGGATTTTTTTTTGGTGTGTGTGTGTGTGTGTGTGTGTGTGTGTGTGTGTGAGAGAGAGAGAGAGAGAGAGAGAGAGAGAGAGAGAGAGAGAGAGAGAGAGAGAGCTATTCTTGATATTGAATCTCCTCGGTCCTCTGAACCCCAACCACCGCTTTCGTTATTCCAACGCTTAGCAAGTACAGGAAAATACCTAATTATCCAAAGCTCCTCTTTTACAACCCTTAAGGCCCAAAATAGACTTTCGTAAAAGCTGTTGCTTGCGAGGCTGACTTATTGTTGAAGGTCTTATAGTTATGATCAACTACTCTATATTGTGCTTATCTTCGTCCAAATCATATTTCTTAGTCTGGTGACTCTCAACCCTTAATGCATTTAATTCTATCTTTCATTCATGTAGTAGACATCAAAATTGATTATCAATTTGTTTGCAGAAGTTTTTGTGGGAATGCAGATGATTTTTATCACCTTCCACTAATTTGGTGATATCTTCCATAGATATCTCAAGTTCAAGTTCATTGTCTCAAGTACAAGTTCATTGTCTCATCACCAAAGATGCTCACCTTGAGGGGAGTATTGTAGAGATAAATTATGCTAGTAGTGGCATTCTTGTAAATATACAGTAGTGACATTTTTGTATGTAGTCGCACAAATCTCTAAAATCATCATAGATCTTCTAAAATCTTCCCATGTATGGCCTTGTAGGCTTATAAATGCCACGCATGTTCATTGTTTTCGTAAAAAAGTATTAGTCTCTTTATTATTTTACCTCTTAGACCTATGAAAATAGGAAATACAATAAGGAAGACATGGATGGAGGTAGTAAGAAGAGACTTGATAAACTATGGTCTAATTGAAGGTCTGTCCTTAGATAGAGGCGAATGGCTGAACATGATTCATGTTACTGACCCCAATTAATTGGGATAAGGCTTAGATTATTATGATGATGATGAATGCAAAAGGTGAGATATTCTTATCTGTCCTTAAGCTGACCGGTGAAGGAGAGTCAACAAGAGCAGCTTCTCAAGGCCTAAGTGCTTTCCCCAAACACAGACCACGTGGCATTTGACTCATAGTCATGTCGTGAATGAATTAGTCTATATCTCAATTGTAAAACTAAGTGTTATGCACCAAAACCACTAGGATGCAAGAGAGACACAAGATAATGGAAGAATGCTTTGTATTACTTACGAGCTCTAAAAGATTATACTTTTTGAGTATGGATACAATAAGGATCCCTCATTGAATAGACCTAAGAACCCTTTAGAAACTTTACATGGATGGTTAGGATGGTGTTGTGTATCGATCATCCAACGACCAGAAACATTTTAGAATACTCTATATTCTCTCTTTACAAGATTCTATTGGAGAATATGGAATATTCTAGAGATTTCTACACCGCACAATTCTAGCCCTTTCTAGAATTCTCTACACTCTATGTACACAACCTTTATCATTCATGATGAGTAGAGAATGAACATGTCCCTTAGAAAGCTCCTTGGAGATGGTCGCTTTATGAAACTCTTCGCCACATATTGCATTGACACCCTTGTCAACCCCTCGTTAATGATCCTCCATTTCAGTCCCTCCAATTGTCATGCTATCTTTCCATTCTTGTCTCCCTCGATTTGTTGTAACATTGAGATTGTTTCTACCCTGGCCTCCCCTTTTTGCACCATTGGTACTACAAATGGATGCCTTTCTTATGTGATTTAGATCATCCCAAGGCAGGACATTATAATTGCCTTTGCCTTGCCTACGAAATCCATGCCCAAGATGACCTTGAACCTGTCCAGCGGAATGGCAAAGAAACTCGTCTTGTCGATCCACCCACTATGTACCTCCATGTCCTTGGTCACGCCTTGTATAGGTTCGTCTTCTAAGTGGACCATCTTTATCTTGCTCATGTCCAAGGTGTTCCATAATGGTAACGGTGGCCGTAATGGCCGCCGTTGTTACCGTTACGATATGGGCTGTAACGGCCATTACGGATCTTTTTTTTTTTTTTTTGGAAAAAATTGTTACAGGACCGTTATGGCCGGTTTTTTTTTGTAACGGCCGTTATGGCTATTTCGACCCCGTAACGCATAACGGTTATGACTATTACCTTTACGTAACAGCCGTTACGTATACCTTGTTCATGTTCTTCACTGATGTTAAATCCAACCGCTTCGTCTCCTCTCTTGAGATGAAGTTGTGGGTTGCCCTCATGCATACGATAGTGTGTTTGGATATCTTGTTGATGTGTATGTCTACACACATAAATTCCTGTCCAAGTGGCTTGGCCTCCTTCGCACCTGAACTTGGAATGCCTTTAAGAAATGATTCTTACCCCTTGTCCTCCCTTGCCTCAGACCTATCAACTCGAACTTCCTGAAACTTGTTCTTGTTCTTCATACCATTTAGGAATTGCATTGACCCAATGTCCATCTCCTCTTCGACATCATCTTTGTTCTCCTCCAGCTTCACTATGAGGGCATTGAGCGCTTCTCTTTGAGCACTCCCTTGCCAAGTGAGGCTAATCGTAAATGAAGCACTTCAGCTCCCTTAGCTTGTACACGCACAATTTTCCCTTAGCATCCTTCATGTCTCTATTACTGTTGCCACATTGGTGGCTGTTAGATCCCTCGTAGTCGGTGGAGTCCTCCCATCCATCCCCACCTTTGTTATGACCATCCCTTTTGGGTGGGTCTGGAAGAGTCACCTTTTGTGAACTCAATCAAAATCTCTGCCATCGAAATTGTCGAAAGTTACATCCTGCATGCCCCATCATTGGAGTTCTCACTGTGCCTGATGTTGCAACCTGTCCATGAGGTTGAAGTGGAGTTCCTTTTATAGCTTGTCAGGGATCTCTTGCATGGGCATTGAAAATGCCTTGACATGCTTGTGGGTGGAACCTGTATGCTTCAACTGCTACAAGGTTTGTTGCACCAAACAGAACATTTTTAGGATAAAATTGTTTCTTGATCTACATTCTTGTGATAAACTGTTTCTTGATATCCCTCTTGAAGTCATCCCAATTGTCAATCATTCATTTACCTCAATCCACCTTTGCATGACGCTTGTGCTACCATAGTGTTGCTTTGTCGGTGGGGTACATTTCACAATCCTTAACTTATTTCTCTCATCCTCCAGTGAGATAGCCTCGAAGTATTGCTCCAACTGTCACAAGAAACGGTTTCACTCCCTAAGGTTTGGCATCACCTTCGTTGCACCGCCCATGGCCATGACCCTTTTTCCACAAGGCCCAATTACCTCTTACAACCCCCCCACATGTTGAGTGTTGACCAGCATGTTTAGAGCACTCGGCATTTTCCCCATAAGTTGCTCAAGCCCATCATTAAGGTCCTTAATGTTGTTGTTATTGCTTCAAAATGTACTTGCTCGTCTCCTACAGCAAGCACCACTTGTCCAGGCCGTGCCTCCAACGATGCCGCCACGCCACAAGACATCTCCCTCCTTAGCTTGTTAGGACCAACTCCCTCTCCCTCGCCACATGCTTGCTTATTGTTAATCACTTCTGATGCCATTGTGTCTCTCTTATCCCACAAGCATAAGGACCCCATCGTAATCTTGCTCTCTCATCATGGTAGACTGTGTTGAAGATTTCGAACGGTAGAAAGAGAAGGAGATTTGAGAGAGAGAGAGAGAGAGAGGGAGAGAGAAGAAGAGTGATTAGGTCTGAACCCTAATCTTCCGAGTTTTATTTAATATGGCTTATTTGCCTTTTTACAACTAATTACCTTAGAATAGAAAACATAACATAAAGACCCCCAATAGAACCCTTACACAAAGGCCCTTATGTTTCAACACTCCCCCTCAAGTTGGTGCATGAATATCTATCATGCCCAACTTGCTAGAAATCTCACAAAGAGCAGTGGAATTTAGAGCCTTTGTAAATGTAGCTGCCAACTGATCTGAAGAGCGAACGAAGGGTGTGGAAAGTTCTCTTGAAGCAATCTTCTCTTAAACGAAATGGATATCAACCTCAATATATTTAGTCCTCTCATGACAGACTGAGTCTGAAGCGATATGAATGACTGCTTGGTTGTCACAATAGAGAGGAATGGTTGAGTCAGAGAATAAACCCAACTCTATCATAATGGACTTTAACTATAGCAGCTCGCATGCCCCATGAGCAATAGCTCTGTACTCTGCCTCTGCACTTGACCTAGAGACCACAGATTTTTTTTGCTTCTCCAAGTCACTAGATTTCCTCCCACAAAAGTACAATACCCAGATGTAGATTTTCTATTTGTAGAGCAACCTGCCCAATCCGCATCTGAGAAGCCACATATTTTTACATGCCTATAATTCTTGTACAAAATTTCTCGACCTAGACATGTTTTTAGGTATCTTAGGATATGATGAACCGCCTCCAAGTGAGGTTTCCTGGGAAAATGCATGTATTGACTCACAATGCTCATTGCTTGAGTAATATCTGGCCTTGTGATTGTCAAATAAATCAATTTTCCAACTAGTCTCTGATACATGCCAGTGTCATCAGGCTTGTCACCTATGTCTGCATGTAGTGAGTGTTTATGCTCCATGGGGGAAGGCGCTGGTCGTGAACCCAACTTTCCTGTCTCCTTGAGAAAATCAAAGGTGTATTTTCTCTGAGAGATGAAGATGCCCTTTGATGAGCGGGCCACCTCAATTCCCAGAAAATATCACAGACAGCCCAAGTCCTTCATTTTAAACTCCTTGCTTAGTTGATGTTTGGTTTGTTGGATGAATTGCATTTCATCACCAGTAAGGACAATGTCGTCCAAATATACAAGTAGAATAGTTCTTTCCTCTGGGCGTGAATGAATAAACACCGTATGATCTATTTGGCAGCGCTTAAATCCAAATGAGAGAACTGCAGAGCTAAATTTTGCAAACCAAGCTCTGGGAGACTCTTTTAAGCCATACAAAGCCTTTTTCAGCTTACACACCTTTCCTGACTCCCCCTTAAATTGAAAACCAGGGGGAATGTTCATGTATACCTCCTCAGTCAGATCACCATTCAGAAAAGCATTCTTGACATCCAATTGGAACAGAGGCCAATCCAGGTTAGCCACCAGAGAAAGGATAAGACGAACAAATTGAGTTTCGCCACAGGAGAAAAAGTCTCAATATAATCAACTCCGAAAAGTTGAGTGTAGCCCTTAGCCACCAGTCGAGCCTTGTATCTTTCTACAGTACCATCTGCACGATATTTGATGGAGAAGACCCATTTACAATTGTCTTCTTACCAGGAAGTAGAGAGATAACATCCCATGTACCACTTTTATGTAGAGTGTCCATCTCGGCTTCCATAGCTTGTTTCCAGGCAAGTACTTCCAAAGCATCATGAACAGATCTGGGAATACTATGAGAAGATATAGCTGCTAAGGAACAATAGGATGGTGACAGGTATTCATAACGCTGAAAATTTGATATAGGATGCAAAATGGGATGATGACTACGAGTGCGAGTTGCAACAGGAGAGGAAGGAGTACTTGAGGTCAGAGTCGAATCCATTGCCACGGATTGAACTTGAGTTGGTCTTAACCGCCGACGAACATAAGCAATGAGTTTCTTAGGTTCACTAGTAGCCGACGGAGTGACCAATGCAGGTAATGGAAGAGAGGAAGAACCAGGTTCGACATCAGTACTGTAGAAAGCACGATTCTCAAGAAAGGTGACATCCATGGAAACATAAAGCTTCTTACATGAGGGATCATAGCACCTATACCCCTCATGTTGCATAAATTATCCAATGAATATACATTTAATTGCTCTGCAATCAAGTTTGTCCCTAGAAGGACTAGAGTTATGGACAAAACAAACACACCTAAACACACGAGGGATAATATGGAATAATGGGGAGGACGGAACAAGGATATGCATTGGGATTTTTCTTTTAAGAGCACGGGTAGGGAACCGATTAATCAAGAAACAGGCCGTCAGAACTGCGGTAGACCAATATGACTTGGGAACATCCATCCCTAGTAATAAAGAACATGTAACTTCTAATAAATGACGATTCTTTCACTCGGAAACCCCATTTTGTTGAGGAGTATACACGTAAGAAAGGTGATGAATAATGCCATTATCTTGGAGATAGTTTGTAAAGGACTTGGATGAATATTCCCCTCCATTGTTAGACCACAATGTCTGAATGGAACAACCATATTGATTTGTCACCAACTTGTGAAATGTTTGAAACAATGAGAATAATTCATCTCGTCGACGCATAAGATATACCCATGTTACTCGTGAGAAATTATCAATGAAAGTAACAAAGTATTTGAACCCATCAAACGAGGCTATGGGACTGGGTCCCCATATGTTTGAATGGACAAGTTCAAATGCTTTGGTACTTCTATGTTCAGCCACAGGGAATGAATTACAAATATGTTTGCTCAATTGACACACTTCACAACTAGTAATATCATCACTTTTATTTAAATTTGAAATAATCAAGTTCAAGACACGACTTGGAACATGACTCAATCGAGCATGCTACAAGCTTACAGACTCATTATTTGAAGCAGTAATCAGAGCAGTAGTATCAACAGAAAGACAAGAGCCACTATTACTATTAGTGAATGCTGCCAATAACTCCCCTTGTTGTAGAAAGTAAAGACCATCTCGTTCAAATCCCGTACCAATAATCCTCCTCGTACTCAAGTCCTGAAACATGCAAGATTTGGGAGAAAAGGTTATACTGCAGTTCAGAGCACGGGTGAGACTATTGATAGAAATTAAATGCGCATGAAATTTAGAAATATACAGGACATTTCGAAGAGTGAAAGAGAAGGATACACGAACAAAACCAATAAATTGTACAGGAGTCGTGCTACCATTAGCAAGACGAACAAACCGAGAGCAGGATGTAACGGTAGAAGGTGTAAGGAAGCGACGCATACCAATCATATGGTTAGAAGCCCTAGAATCGATGATCCAAGTAGATGGGGCTGAGGAAGCATGTAAGGCAGTACCTGTGGTTGCACCGAAGGAAGTAGATGAGGGCTATAGACCAGAGGAAGGCGTAGTGGATGTAGAAGGCTGCAGCGATCTCAGGAGTTCCATAACTTCTGCTCTGGTCATCAATGTAGACTCAGAAGGAGAATTATCAAGGATTTTGACATTATCTATAGGTTGTTTTTCAACATCTATCGTGGCAGCATGTGCTGAGGGATAGCCATGTATTTTGAAGCATCGTTCCACTGAATGCCCTGAGCGGTTGCAGTGAGTACAGAAGTAACGCGAACCTCCATGTCCACATCCTCGACCACGAACTGAGGAACCGCCACGTGAATCAAAATGGCCACCCCTTTCATTAGATGAAGCAGTGGAAGATGTAAAAGCCGCTCTCTCTTGTGCAGGAGATGATAAAGTAATAGGTATGGTCATCACTTGACGACGAGCCTTCTCGATATTAACAATGGAGTAAACTGTCTCAAGTGATGGAAACGAGATTGTAGCAACCAGCTGGCTACGAAGGGACTCGTAGTTTGCATTTAGTCCAGCAAGAAACTTGTAAGTTTTGGCGTTGTCTTCACGTTTGTGCACTATTTCAGCACTGCTACTATCCGGTAGTTCACTTAATGCTGCAAGTAACTCAACTCTTCCCATCTGCTCTGTAAGGCCCCAAAGTACTTAGTGATGGACATATTATTTTGAGTTAGTGAGCAACGTTCTGTTGTTAACTGAAAAATGCAAGATTCATTTGCGGTAGTTCCATATGATTTTTGGAGTGCAGTCCATAAAGCTGCGGTACTTTCATAAAAGAAATAAGCAGATGCAATATGTTGTTCCATATGGGATCTGTTGGCACCTGTGAGATAACAATGGCGTTTGCAGACTCCCATGCATCAACTTTTATGGGATCTGTAGGTTTCTTGTTGGCACCTGTGAGATATCCGAATTTCTTTTCTAACAACATACATTCGGACTGCTCGGGACCACAACAGAAATTTTTTTCCGTTGAATTTGGTAGAAGTAATGGAGAGTGGGCCCTTAGAAGATTTTGAGTCGCTACAATCTCTCGGGAAAGGGAAGAAAAACTCAATACCAGGTGGCCGAAGAGGCTTTAGTCATCCCGAATGGCTTCAATGCACACAGACACGCATCTAGAGATCTTAACTCCGACAACCGTGGGGGCATCAGATCTTGCTTCCGGCGACCCTGGCGTGGAGTCCGACGGACCTGGGGGGGTCGGATCTGGTTTTCGGCGACCCTGCCGGCGTCAGGCGTGGAGTCCGACAGCCCTTTTGGGGGGGGGGGGGGGGGTTGGATCTGGAGTCTGACAGCCCTGGTGGCGTCGGATCTAGATTTCGACGGCCTTGACGGCGTCGGATTTGGGTTCCGGCGCCCCTACCGGCGTCAGATCTTGGGTTCGACGAGCCTGACGACGCCCTCATGAGATGTTGTGGCCTCCTATAGGTGCAGCTGTGAGACAGAAAGTTCCGGCGGGGGGTTCCTAGGTGGTGCTGTTGGGAGAAGAGGCACCTCCGGTGGGGTCCACATGATCTAGGGAAGCAGGGATCTCCTTGGCTTTGATACCATGTCAAACAACCACTTTCTCTAAAAGCTCGAACTCTTAGAGGATGGTGTATCAATGTATATCAAGGGACTCTAACACTCCCCCACATGTGTGGGGTGGAACTTTGCGCAGGAACATACTTGAGCAAAGGTGGAGGGACACTCACAACTCACACCATAAATGGCCCCTCGTGGGAGAATATATTACTGGTGGCATATTTGCTACTTCCGGGATTTGAACACAGGACCTTCCACTCTGGTACCATGAAGATCTCGAACAGTAGAAAGAGAAGGAGATTTGAGAGAGAGGGAAGAAGAGTAATTAGGTCTGAACCCTAATCCTCCAAGTTTTATTTAATAAGGCTTATTTGCCTTTTTACAACTAACTACCTTAGAGTAGAAGACATAACATAAAGACCCCCAATAGAACCCTTACACAAAGGCCCTTATCTTTCAACATGTGTGGCACTCAGTTCACTGTCCTGTTGTGAATGAGTTTACCTAGAGAAGAATGCACTATGATTTTTAAGGGAGTACCATCACCTAGAAAACTTTTTTCCTGTCAAAAATAAAAATTTTGTTGCCTCTTTTTTTTTTTTCTTCTTATAATTAATCTACTTGCTTGAGTTACCTCTCAGAAGGAAAAAAAGACGAAGAGAGGAGTAATACGAACTTGATTTGGTTAAGCACTGGTACCAACCATCTTCTCTTAAGATAAGGTCATTACTTTTATTTTCACATAACTCCAACAAGCAGAAGGTTGTCTTCAGCCATGGAGGTTGCTTCATCATGTGAAGACAAACTTGCATTCTACTTTTATCTAATGTGTTAATTGCAGTTTTTATGCATGGTCGACTCTCAACTGCTCTGCAGATGTCACTATTTCAGTTGATGAGTCATTGATGTTTTTCTTGGTACATGATTTACATTTGAATGTTGGCTTTTACATGCAGGACACTTTGAAATTAATGGATGATTTGGCAGCTCTAAGACCAACAATATTTTGCAGTGTTCCTAGATTATACAACAGAATCTATGCTGGGTAATATAATGGTCTCTAAGTCCTTGTAACTGCAATTTTTTAGGTCATTCACATGTGACTGATTGAAGCCACAATTATCACAGCATTACCAATGCTGTAAAGACATCTGGGGCCTTAAGGGAGAGGCTATTTACTACTGCCTACAATGCCAAGAAGACAGCAATTATGAATGGTAGGATAAATCAGCAGCTAGTTCCTTTTATATTGAAGCATGAAATGTCCTTTTGTTTCCCTCCTCTTTTGACTTTTAGTAGACAATATGTAATTACATTCTAAAAGACAACATTTCAAATTCAATCACCAATACAAGGACTAGTGCCCCAGGGAATAAACAAAATCTAAAGTAAAGTTTCCTATATATATATATATATATATATATATATATATATATATATATATATATATATATATATATATATTTTACTTCTTTCCACTGATTAAGGAATTTGTTTATGACAGAATGCATTTGAAACACACGTTTTGGTTCCCAATCAAAAGGCCCATATTCTACAGTGGAATGACATTTTGAGCTTTATCTTTGGCATCAACCATCAAGTCTATGGTGCCTTGCTACTCCTTTTGTTGTTTATCAGTTTGTTCATTACCTGTGATTGTTTCAGGTAAGAATCCATCACCAATGTGGGATCGGCTGGTATTCAATAAAATAAAGGCAAGACTGGGAGGACGGGTCCGATTTATGGGTTCGGGTGCTTCACCTTTGTCTCCTGATGTCATGGAATTTTTGATGGTGTAAGTTGATTTCCTTTCTCAGGATGATGTGTATTTCTTGTTGAAAACTGCGCAGCACAATTTTCTTTTGAAATGTAATGTGTTTCATACAAAGATACTTCACAGATGCTTTGGTGGTCGGATATCAGAAGGTTATGGAATGACTGAATCTTCCTGTATTATAAGCTTAATGGACGAGGGTGATACATTAAGTGGACATGTTGGGTCTCCTAATCCTGCTTGTGGTGAGCTTTTTACTTTCTGCCTCGTAAAGATTATGAAAACATCTGATCCAACTGATTTCAAGGTCTGATCTAATCTTGTCAACAGCATTATGAATTGGTTAACATATATTATAAAAATTCAGTCCATTTGATTTAGTTGATATAGATTGATTAAGCTGTATACAATATATAACTGCAAGTTCCTCATTGAATACTGAAGCAAGTTCAAAAGCCAAACTCCTGATAAGTACAACAGCAGATTGGCTTTTCAAGGAGTTCTCAGTAGTTTCACTTTCCCAAGTAGTGTTCTTGTCTAATCTGACCTGTTTCTTTGACACTAACATGGGGATACATTCACCCTTGCATTTATATCAAATGTTCCAACCCTTTAAACCTATGTAGTCAGTGGGATCAACGTACATCCTGAAATGTCATGGCTAATTTTCTTCACAAATGTGATATTTTTCCAAAGTAAAAGTAGATTTCTCTGGTCTGGTTCCTTGGAAATGTGTTCTTTCTTTTCTAATCATTGGAAGTACTATTTTATTTCAGAAATAAAGCTTATGGATGTTCCGGAAATGAATTACACCTCTGATGATGAGCCCTATCCTCGTGGCGAAATCTGTGTCCGGGGCCCTAGTATATTCCAAGGCTATTATAAAGATGAACTGCAGACGTACTCACCTTATACCTTCTGCAACTTCTTGTTGTTACTCAGGAATTATAGGGTATTGATTCATTAGGAGATGGATAGTATCCTGATGTGTCCATTCAATAGAATTGGGCCATGATCTAGCAATCTGGACTGCTGCTCGGATGGATCAAACCATGGATGGGGATACCTCATCTCCCAGATAGGAAGATCCTAAAACGTGGATCTGTGGCCTACAAATAGATGATTATGAAAAAAGAAAAGAAAAGAGCAATGGCCCATCAAAGGGCCAAAGAGGGGATGGCTGGGGTCCTTCACTCTGGAATATTATTGATGCTTCTCTGCCATTGTTGGGGCCCATCAGATCCTGAACCATGGCTCCACTTAAAAGGGCCACAACAGGACACTGTACGTGTGCTGATATATCAAAATCCTAGAATTGCTCATTGGTATCTTGGAATTTGTTGAAACTGATCTGACATGAAGGAAGCTCAATCAAATCCGCAGGAGAGAAGTAATTGATGAGGAAGGTTGGCTGCATACAGGAGATATAGGGCTGTGGTTCACTGAAGGGCGCCTAAAGATTATTGATAGGTATATCTACATGCAATAATTTCATCATAGATCTTTAAGGCACTTCCTTTCTTTTCTTTTGGATGAGTAAATGTTTAAAGATGTCTCAAGTCTAACTAGTTGGATCACTAGTTATGGTCCACGCAGTGGATAACTTCCAACATATCAAGTGCATGTGACATCCAACCCATCTAATAGGGTGACCCCACCATGAGGATCAACTTTTGCAAAAATCAGCCATATCCACTCATCGAGTGGGCCACACTTGTCTTTTGCTATTTATCAGTGGATAGACATTGTTTTCTATGGTGCACCCCACTTCATGAATAGATAGGACTGATTTTTTAAATAGGCGAGCCTTGTCGTGGGCCAACCTATTGTAAGGTATGGATGCCAGATGTACTTGACAGGTTGGAAGTTGTTCAATGGGTAGACCGTAACATGTGGTCCAACTGGTTGGACTTGAGAGTTTCTCATGTTTAAAAAACTGCTTTTACTTCAAAATTGCATGCTTAGAGGGTGACGCAATGTCCAACCCTAGAATAACTGTTGTGTCTGCTTCTGGTCAGGAAACATTGATCTATCTCTGTTTTTACCTTTTCTTGATCCTCCCTTTTCAACTTTTTCGTGTTTGCCTGTGGGGGCTTGAAGTTCCAAAGAACATATGGCTTCTCTACTTTCCGTAAATAACAATAATATCTGTACTTAAATTTTTTTCATTTTGAAAGGCCTTCACTGTGAAATTACATCAGGAAAAAGAACATTTTCAAGTTGGCACAAGGCGAGTATATTGCACCTGAGAAGATTGAGAATGTATATGCAAAGTGCAAATTTATTGTCCAGTCTTTTATATATGGTGAGGTTTGGACTTCTAGAATGCATTTTAACTCCCCATTGAGGTTCTCTTTTGCCAAACTGGTTGACGGTTTCCTGGTTATAGGTGATAGTTTCAACTCCTGTTTAGTAGCAGTTGTCTCAGTTGAGGCAGATAATTTGAAGGCTTGGGCTGCGTCAGAAGGCATCAAGGTGGCTCTCCTGCTCCTACTTCTCCATTTCATTTGTGTACTCTTGTGTGTAAAATAGTCATGCATAGAGGAAGGAACGCTTGCTAGTTCCACATGTTGGTCTCTACATGCCTACCTATGCATTGCTACATGTGCCAATATGGCACATGTGTACTTCGTCCAGGGTTATCGTTGGGCTGGGCCTGGGCCTGAGCTGAGCAAAAGATAAATTTTTGGAAGGCCAGGCCCAAAGGCCCGACTTGGCAACAACTTCAGTTCTATAATTGAGCTCAAGACCTTTTTAGCCCTGGTTCCACCCCTAGGCTCATCCAGTCCATACATTAAGTGAGCCCCACTGTAGTGGGTAACTCAAAAGTAGGACGGTCCAGTCATCAGGTAGGCTGCACATGTATAAAAAGAATAGACGGCTGAAAAACAACTCTCAACTATTCACAATCATCACAGATGTGTGCCCACTTGATGCTTGGACAGACCTTCTGGGCCAGGTCTTCTGACAGTGGGACCCACTGTATATATGGCTTGGTTGTGGTATGTTTGCCAGATTGGCATGTTTAGTCCTGTGTAGGTGTGTATGGAATTAGCAAACCTTAGAAGTTTCCACAATGATTCTGGCTCTGGACTCTGGAGAGTTCTAATTCAAGCTCATCCATTGGGTCTTCTTGATTGACGGGCATCAAAGGATATGAACGCTGCAGACAGGAAGATCCTATCCATCTAATCCTTTGTCTTTTTTCTATTGAATATGAGTCATCTCTCTCTCTCTCTCTCTCTCTCTCTCTCTCTCTCTCTCTCTCTCTCACACACACACACACACACACACACACACACACACACACACACACACACATGTATATATATGTGTACACGCACACACATTATATATCTGTGGGAAAAGGGTACTACGAGGTCAACCTCATGGGAGCTTCCCATGAGTTCAAGCTCTGTAGGCCCAACCATGATATATATCGGACATCCATATTGGGAATTTGGTGGGTCCCTTCTAGGTTATAGGATGTCCCAAAAATCAGCTATATCCAGAACTCAAGTGGGCCGCACCATCTGGAATTGTGTGAATTGTGCCTAAAACATCTACAAGCACTTGGTGGGGCCCACCTGAGTTTTGGAATAGCCTGAAATTTGATGTGATCCCTTGAGACATACAATGGATGGGTTGGATGTCTAAACCACATATCAATGGGCCCTATAAAAATCAGGAAAGTTTCCATGTTTGGGCATCCACTCTCAACTTTTGTCTATGGTATAGCCCACTTAAGTCCTGGATTTAGCCTGGTTTTTCGGCCCATGGCCCACCATGGAAGGGTGCTTCTAATTGATGGTGTGGATGTTTGACACAATTATGGTGGGGTCCATAAAGCTCAACCTCATGGGAAGCTCTCATGAGGTCAACCTCATAGTACCTTTTCCTCTGTGTGTGTGTGTGTGTGTGTGTGTGTGTGTGTGTGAGGAATGCTCACTTGTGCACCAGTTCTCACGAGAACTCATGAGCACTTTTTAAGAACTCATCTCACATGATATGAGCCCAAAATCTGAACCGTCCATGTGATGCGGCACCCCAAGAAAACCCGAAGGCCCAACTTTTACCCGGATCAGGATAAAAGTTGGGCCCTGGGGGTTTCTTGGGGTGCTGCATCACGTGGACGGTTCAAATTTTGGGCTTATATCACGTGAGATGAGTTCTCGTGAGAACTGGTGCACAGGTGAGCATTCCTCTCTCTCTCTCTCCCCCCCCCCCCCCCAACACACACACACACACACAGAGTAATGCTCCCCTACAAACCGTAGCGTAGGGGAGCTATATGTGCACGACAGGAAAAGGGATTTGGTACCCAATTGGTGCCCCACTCGAGTCAGATGAGGATTTCTTGCCAAATGCTTTCATGGGCAGAAGCTTAGTGGGTCCCACCATGATGTTTGTGAGAAATCCACTTTTTCGAGCTGATTTTAGGATGTGACCAAAGATGAGGAGGATCTAAAACTCAAATGGGCCATATGTGAGGAAAGAGCGGGGAAAGAAATGCCACCGTTGAAACCTTCCTGGTCTCCACCTTGTTGTTTTTATGCCATCCAAATTGTTTATAAAAACTTAGATTGGTACAAAACTTTTGTGGCCATATGTATGTTTCAATAGTGGTCATTCAACCCCCTATTGTTTCCTCTCGTGTGGCCCAGTTGAGTTTTGGATCCACCTCATTTTTGGTCGCATGTCCTAGAACGAGTTCACAAAACAGGTGGACGGAGTAGATTTATCACAAATATCATGCTGGGCCCCACGTAGCTTCCTTGCGCAAGAAAGCCTTTCGCAGGAAATCCCCATCCAGATGGAAGCGGATTGCCTGGGGCACGGTTGGGTACTACCCCCACCACCACTAACTGGAGAGGGATGGTCCTGTCAGGGGCTGTGGGGCCCACCATGATATAAGTGTTTTATCCAATTCGTCCATCCATTTTGAAAGACTATTTTAGGGCATGAGCCCAAAAAAGAGGTAGATGTAAGGTTCAAGTGGACCACACCATAAGAAGCAGTGGTGACAATGACCCCCATCGTTGAAACCTTCCTAGGGCCCTTCGTGATGCTTATTCATATCCAACCTATTCATAAGGTCACATGGACCTGAATGAAAGGAAATCATAAATATCAGCTTGATCTAAAACTTTTGTGGCCTCCAAGAGGTTTTCATTGGTAGACATTCAATCCCATTGTTCCTGTGGTATGGTCCACTGGATCATTCAATTTACTTCATTTTTTTAATCTCATATCATAAAATAATTTTTCAAAATGAATGGACGGTGTGGATAAAACAAATACATCGTGGTGGGCCCCACAAAGCCCCTTGAAAGGACTGTCTGTTTCTAGCTAGGTCCCAATGGGGGTAGTACCAATCCACGCCCGATTGCTAGCTGTGCCACACCACTGCGGACTTTGGTGGTGTGTTGATGTCATCAAGTTCTGTGGGCCCACCATGATGTGTGTTTTATCCAAACCCTTCATCCATTCAAGTTCTGCGAGACCATTTTAGGGCATGAGCCCAAAAAATTGGCAGATCTAGAGCTCAAGTGGACCATACCACGTAAAGTAGGGGAATAATAATGACCACCGTTGAAACCTTCCTAAGGCCAACCATGATGTTTATTTGTAATCCAAACTTTTCAAAAGGTCGCACAGACCTTGATTAAGGAAAACAATAAAAACAAAAACAAATAAATGTAATCCAAAACTTCCATGGCCCTAAGAAGGTATCAATGGTAGGCTTCAATCCACACTGCCTTCTGTGGTGTGTTCCGCTTGAGCTGTGGATTAGCCTCATTGTTTTGCTGAAGCCCTAAAATGATCTCTCCAAATGGATGGGCGGTTTGAATATAACACATACGTCATGGTGGGGCCCATGTAACTTGGTGACGCCAACACACCAAAGGACCATAGTGTGTGCGCATATAGCTCCCCTACGCTACGGTGTGCGTGTGCATATATATATATATATATATATATATATATATATATATATATATATATATATATATATATATATATATATGGCACAATTGAATGTAGATATCATGAACACGAGGTGCAGGATACCAGGCCGAGAAGCCCGGGCAATCACTCCCCTATGTTCTGATCGCTAGCACATCCAGGGCCCCAGCGCCCAGCTCTGCTGGAGAGGCCAAGCCTGATCTGAGAAGTGCGAAGCCATCTTTTCCCTAATTGGGAGATTTTTTGGGCAAGGTCCATCATAGTGGGCCCTGTCATATCAAGGGTCTAAATCACTGAACTACATATCCTCAGAACGAGGATCATATAATTCCTCTTAAGGTTACATAATCCTTGATCTTCCTGGTCAGGAAGAATTCAACTTTAAGAAGTGGAACCATATGTGAGCACAAGAAGTGTCTTGGTCTTAGCAACTGTTCACTTGCCAATAGATACTTGATCATGATATGGTGGATCTGCACAAGCATGCATATGTAAGTGGGGATACGTCTTTGCCAACTGCATCATCTTCATAATCGCCCTCGACTTGTCCAAGCTATTTGGGGTTAGTTGTCATATCCTGTTTCGCCAATCATTTTCATCTAAGGCCCTATCCTCCATAAGTAAACAAGCCTTTGTATTCCATCTAACAAGCTTGATCCAATTCCTTTTAGGATATCCCTCCATTCGGACCCTTAGCCCCAATCGAAGTTCCCTTCCATACTGGGGCATCTCCATTTTCCTTTCGTGCACACTTGTCCTAAGGTTCTCAAACGAGCTGAAAACAGGCAGATAGAGTGAAGCATGTTCTAGCATCACTGTGGCACTCCTTTGAAATTGATACGCATCAAAGTCATCTTGTGCACAGTTTGAAATTGATATGCATCATAGTCATCCTTTTACGCAGTACATTGTTTTTGGTGCATTTTATGGATGCACATGCACTTGGAGCTCCACATATTCATCAATAAGGTTGTGTACATTTTTGCAGTATGAAGATTTAAGACAACTGTGCAGTGATCATCGAGCAAGGGCAGCTGTCCTGGCAGAAATGGATGCCGTTGGAAGGGAAGCGCAGGTAACCTTCCCAACAATGTTTTCTACCCATGGAGATTAGGGCTGTCAATAAGCTGGGCTTGGGCTGTGAGTCTTCCGCAGTGCCGTTTGGTTATCCGTCAAGCTTGAAATTTAGTCCCAGGCGCAGCCCATGGGCCTGGCCTACAACAACCATAAACATACCTGGATTCTATCTTGGCCCAAGTTTGAGTATAAATTGCTGTAAAATCTTGGCCATTCTTGGGCTGCTTATCTGTTGATCCTAAATATCAGGCTGCAGTGCTGGCATAAAAATGCGACAAAGCCTAGGTGTAGTGGGTCAAGCCCAGAATGCCAATGTTCTAGCTTGGCCCATTGACAACCTTACTTAGATGGTATTGTATCTGATCTTCTCTAATTTTGCATTTATTATGATTTTTTTTTCACACAGTTGCAAGGTTTCGAATTTGCAAAGGCTGTAACTTTGGTTTCCGAACCATTCTCGGAGGAGAACGGCCTTCTTACTCCAACATTCAAGGTAAGTGTTTTGTTTCAACCTCATGAAGAAACAAAAATAATAGCAAGAGAAAAAAGCAAGGTGTTACCAATGTTGTCAAATTGTATCGTGAATCGTAATTGGTTTTGAATCGTATCGTAAATTGTAAATTGTAAGATTTTTTCAGATTTTCATAAATATATCATAACAAAATACAAAAAAATTGTAAATAAATCAGAAAAAAATAAAAAACATATTACTCATCCATTTTCTCATGAATATGCTAAAAAAAAATAAAAAATTAACCATAACATGATTCTCGTCATTAATTGTATATCTGTATCCTTGTATAAATGTATCATTGTGTTGTATCATATCATAATCAAGTTAAAAGACAACCAAATGATATTTTATTTAAAAAATTAAAGAAAAGAAAAGGAAAAGATTAAACAAGGAAAAGATGAGATATTCTAATGTAGGTGGTATTGATTGTGTCTTATATTATGTTTCTTTAGATCTTTAAGTGCACCCCGACAAAGGGGGGGTGTGGGGGGTCTCCCCCTACTATTTGGGGGGGGGGGGGGGGGGGGGGGGGGGGGGTGTAATTGCATAGATTTCTAACACATGAACAAGATATAAACTTATGCATATTTTACCCAGAAAATGGAAGAAAAGAAAAAGGAAAGATTAAAGAACTAATTTATATGTTTTCATATCTACTTTAATGTGGAAAACCAACAAAACAAACTGTGTTTGATTTCGTTGAACAATGAAAAAGACATGAGAACTTCTTTCTCCAAGATTTCTTAGCCCCACAAGCTCCAAAAGTCCCTAAAAGGTGGGCCTTTTAAAAGAGAAATCCCTAAAAAAAATTGCAAAAAAGAAAAAAAGAAAAAAGAAAAAATAATAAAAATAATAATAATAAATAAAAAACAAGATTTTTTAATTGGAAGCTTCTAGTTTTCACTTGAAAAACTCGAATCATACAATTCTATAGTAATCGTACGATTCAGGATAATATATATCGAATCGTACGATTCAACTGTACGATTTGAATCGTACGAGTGTATGATACGATTCGAATAGTAAATCGTACAATTTTAACAACATTGGGTGTTACCATGTTTTATTTAATTTTTTCCCTCTTTCCAGATAAAGAGGCCTCAAGCAAAGTTGTATTTCGCGAAAGCAATATCAGACATGTATGCTGAATTGGCTACTTCTGATCCAGCACCCCAGAAAGCATTGTAATATCAAAAGGCAGGTAGCAGGTTTTCATGATGGACGTATGTATGATTTTTTCACAGCCATGTAAAGAGCATGTAGGAGATAGGAGTAAATTCCTGCTCTTCTACACATGCAGTTTAAGGCCCTCTTCCTAATGAAATTACAAAAGAAAAGTAATATGGAAAGTCTGTGATCCTCCGATCTTAATAATAATCATCATTATTATACCAGTTAAATTAGTCATCGCATTATCATCTGAGATGTTCACATACAACATTATAGGGGAACTTTAATATACATTATTTTTATTTTATACTATGTGTCACTTGGAAAATCCTAGCAGTGGAAATGGTCCATGCCATGAAGGTCATCTGTAGGAAAGATAGGAAAAATCCACTCGTGGATAAGCTGTCCCACTGATTTCAATGGTGTTGTTCAGCTGATGAATGTACCATCCTTGTTTCCGCCTTTGGAGATCTTTATGATCTGTGTCACCATTTCACTTGCTTAGATGTTATAGGAAAGAAAGACTTGCATTTTAAAGCTTCTGTTCAATGTTTTATGTGAACAATTCTCTTTCCATAAATAGTTGGGTCTAGCATTTTTGCGTTCTCGCGGTTATTACTTTTTTTTTTGTTTATACGCACACCCACACCCACACCCACACACCACATGGGCCATTCGAACCAATGATCTCTGTGTTGAAACGCATATTGTCTACCACTGAGCCATGAGCAAGGACCCTCATGTGGTTATTACTTTAGATATAATAATTTTAATTATTATTACATAGTAGTTTGATGCCTGAGTATGGTCCATGTGAAAAGAGGACATGGTGTAGGAGGCCTAGGTCAGTAGCCTTTGGAATCCATTTAACTGGTGCCCCATCGTATCCACCAAATGGATGGTGTTACCAGTGTTTTAAGTATTGACGATATTGGCCGATATATCCCACGATATATCTTGTATCCCACTTGTGCGGTATGAAACGCACAAGTAGTGCGATATATCTCACATGTTTAATCCAATGAACATTTTTAATTTTCGATCTTTTTTTTTCTTCTCGTAAATCATGTTAAATCGGTGTCAAATTGTTACATATCAATAATTTTTTATATTTTACATGAAAAATCATGAATCAAAAGCATTAATTTCGAGATTTGGAGGAGATGGGCAAGTTGTAGAAAATTGAAAAAAAAAAAAAAAAAATCAAAATTTTTCCATTTCTCACAAATCGGTTGCAATCTTTGTGTCCAAACATAAAATCAAACACGTATTTAACCTGATCTAGTGATTCTTCTTTTCCTTTTGAATATATTGTTTACGTTTCCACATGTCTTCTTACATTTTTAAATTATATGAATTGACTTTGAATATACTTGAATTAATTCAGTTACACAGACGCATAGATTAAGACCACATACAAAGAAAACCAATTATGTGCACTTTTTTTTTTAGTTTTTTTATTTACAAGTGTGTATTGCTGTCTTTTTTACCAATCACTGAAGTTTCATTCAAAAAATCAACCAATTTCCTAATGTTTCCTCATGTTTCCAACAACAACAATGCATTATGCGATACAACTGATACAACTGATATATCCCATGCGATAACTGATACGTATCTGTATCCTAAGGTTGCGATACCGATATTTCGAACACTGGGTGTCACAATATATGAATCAGGATGACGGCCCGCAACATAAAGTTGTGGCGCTAAGATTATCTACCGTTCAATCAGCAGCGTACTATGATTGATTTGATGGATGGAAAAGACTACTGGTTGGGTGATGTAAACGACGTTCATCCTTGCCGGAAATTTTCCTGTTGTGCTGGTTGTCTATTTCTAGGGAATTATGTAAATTTTAATTTGAGAAATGTTGCACATAAAACATCATATCAGAACTGTACGTAGTTTTATTTTTTGCTAATGTGTCACTTCTGTGGAGCATTCAAGTCGTGTGGTGCCAGAAAGATCACCTCGAGCAGAAGTTATTAGGTGGGCTCCATGCATAATTGAGTCAAACCCATGGTTAACAAAACTGTGTTTAAAAATGAAAAGAAAAGAACAGCTCATATAATTGACTAAATATTTAGACCTTTGTATATTCTAGAAGATTGGAAAAACAACTCTTTTTTGGGGCGAACTGAATTAAATAAATTTTTTTTTTTCAAAAAACATGTTTTATTAAAAAAAATTTGGGGATGATTTAAATGATGGAGATTGGTGTTCGTCACCTTTTTTTTTTTTTTTTGAAAGATAAACGATGATTTATTAAAGAGAGCCAATACTATCTAAATGCAAGGGGGGATTACAAGAAGCTAAGGATTCAATCCATGAACCCCACCCAACACTTCCGACCGACAATTTCGGATTGTGGAAATATCGATTATTTCTTTCATGCCACAAAGCCCAAATACTTGCAAGGAGAGCAGGCCTCCTAAGCAACTTCCCTTCTTTACCTACAACCTCCATACAGTTGAGTAAATGTTGGAAGATTTTATTAATGATTGACCACTTTATGTGGGAAATAATTGAAAAGGATCAAGATAGAATTAAAGTGGGGTTCACATACAATTGACCAATTTTTTATTAGAAAGTTTTAAGTATTTTAATTGAAGTTTACTATTTTAACCATTTGGAGAAATAGTATATAAACACATAAGTGCATGCGTGGCTGTTTCTTCTTCCCTTCTTTCATCCTATCTTGATCTCCAAACTCTAATCATTGTATGTTGAAGTTCTCATCCCATGTTGTATGTGAACATATCTCTGTCGCACCCTATTTCCAGCCTATTAAAGAACAACGAATCAGAAGGCAACACATGGAGTTTCAGGAATATTATATGGAAAAATAAACGAGATTATAGGATAATTCGTAGTGTCACAAGTGGCACGAGTTAAGTACAACATGACAGCAGGAATACATAAAGTAGGAAGAGTGATCGTGGCCGAGTCAACATCGAGTCAACAAAACAGTTACGAGGTCAAGTGGCAAAATAGAAAATTTTGGAACATCGAACATGCTAGGTAAAGCGTCAGATATCCTCCGACGTGTGGTTGATCAAAGTTATAAAAGCAGAAGGATCTTAGTAGTGCAAGGGGTCTAGTACCAAACCAAATCAAATCAAAACTATCTCTCAATTAGCATGCTCTTTAGCATCTTGCTATTTACATTCCTTGGTGTAATCAATATACTCAGCTTTATTTCCATCTTCATTAGCATAGTTATGCTCTTCGCATTTCGTAGCATTAGTTGTGAATTTACTGTTAGTAACAGTAGATCCATAACCGTTATCCAGTAGTTGATAGTTCTAGTTGTACCAAAAGCTTATGCTTGTACGCTGGACTCATTTTAAATGAAGTATCCTACACGGAGATGACATCTATAGCATGTTTCGCACAGCCGACTGTAAGTGTTCATTTTCGTTTTATTTAAATTAGTTTCGTATTGAAAGTTCTTTCATACGGAAGGCAAAGGAGAAACTCATAATTGGAGGACGAACCTTACTCTCCAAATATCACCTAATCTTTTGTAAACAATATTGTGAGTAGCTGAATAGGTGACCGATCTTCGTAGATTTCAATTATATACGACGGATTACAGTGTATCTACCTATCTTGGCGCTTGGGGTCATTGTTGTCTGGTTTGAATCGAGCCATGCAATCGATTCTGGCACGCCCGCAATTACTTTACATGCGTGACCGAAAAATCAAGAACAACAATCTCATGTTAATTTCACATGTAAAAGAATGTTTGAATACCCTTACAAACTCTTTTCTTTAAGTTATTTATTGAAAATCTTTCAAAACAAACTACATACTAAAGGAACTGTAAAGGTAATTTCATCCTATTAATGAATGAGAAATATGGGTTGTACAGCTGTATGACCCACATGTATGGCCCACCTAATGGATGTGGATGTGGGTAGCACAATTGTATGGCCCACCTAATGGACATGGATGTGGGTTGTATAGCTATATGGCCCACCTATAGGGCTGTCAAAGGGCAAGGCCGGGCATTGGGTAGGTCTCAACCTGGATTTTGAACCAGTTCAGGGTTGGTCAACCCTATTCAAAATTTTGATTTTTCAGGCTCAAGCCCGGCCCATTGACACCCCTACCCACCTACCTTCTCTTATCCATTCTTTAGTTTAATTGGATTAGGACGTACGAGAATTTTGGCTTTTATTACTTTAAGGTTTTTCTATTTTTGTCACTTGCTTATTATTAATATAAATAGGAGGAAATGAGATGTCTAGCCCTACAAACCTCTTTTCCTTTCTTTTCACAACTCTCTCCTCTTTTTGCTTATTTTTTCTTCTTCCTTCTTCTAGTTTACAAATCTATATGGTATTAGAGCAATCTTGTTTCTGATCTAATCCATCTTTCTTCTATTTATCCTATCATTATTTCCTTCTTTTATTGTTGGGCCCTCCCATCCTTTCTGTGATGATATTCTTTTAAGAAACTTAGGTTTTCTTTTCTTTTTTGTTGTGCTGGGCCTTTGTAATGATCCATGCATGACAAGGTGATGAAGTGTTCGTGATCATTACCTCTCATGGGATGTGTGAACGTGTGGGCCGATTGCCTTCATCAATTGTCGTGTTTGTAATCATCAACCCTTATGATTGGTTGGAACGTGTGGATGTGTGGGCTACTTATTCTCTTCTAGTGTGGTGTCACACTGTGAACCGTATGGGTTGAGTGTTCATTGGTCATGAAAGGTTAGCCGGTGTTCATGTAAGGTTGCGGTATATATCCCAATCCTTTTCCAAATAAGAAGTGGGAAGTGATTCGAGAACCGGATTCATAAATCCATCAGGTTTTTTAGGGGTCCAAATAACCTCTATTAAATTAAATGAAACAAACTATCTCTAGTGGTCTAATTCTATCCAAGTATTTTTAACGACAAAGGGAAAAATTTAAGTACTTGACCCTGGAAAAACTTGATGAGAGTTCTAGTACATATGAACAATGGATCTAGGAGAATACTGAAATTATGTTATAACAATGGAATAATATGAAACATCCATCAATGCTAACTTAATGTTTTTAGACACTGCAAAGGAAGTTTGGGATGCATTATGATAGATGTAGGGCTATAAATGGTCGGGTTCGGGGTGGGTTTAGCCAAAACCAGACCCGCCCATTTACTAAACGAGTCTGGGTCCAAATTTTAGACCCAGACCCTTTTACTAAATGGGCGGGTCCGGGTCGGGTCCGGGTCAACCCATCAGAACCATTTATAAATGGGTTGGGTCTAATGGGTCCGGGTCTAAATAAAGTATGCAAGCATTTTACAAGGCTTAAAATCGGGTCTAGGCTGGATGGGTCCCTTGAAACATAGACCAAACCCGCCACTTACTAAATGGGTTCGGGTCGGGTCGGGTCGGGCCTAATATAAAGGAAACCAGACCCAGACCCGTTTAGCAACTGGGTCTGTTCTTGGACCCAGACGCATACCATTTAACAAATGGGCCGGGTCTGGGTTGGGTCCAAATGGGTTGGGTCCGGGTACCCCATCGAGTCTGCTGAGCCATTTACAGCCCTAGATAGATGCATTTATCTAACAAAAACATCTCTCGTGGGTACCAATTGTTTAAAAGAGATATTTAGATTTTAACAAGGAGATAAATCCATAGGTGAATATTATTCAAAACTTAAAGGAATATGGGAAGAATTGAATGTCTACTAACCTTTCACTATGGATTTGGAAAAACAACACTAGTAATGCGAGAAGTTTTGGGTGGCTTAATTTTTTTGGGTTTAAAGCCCAAGTATGAGCCGGTTTGTGCATAGATTTTTAGTGGTAAGGTTGTGTTATCTTTGAACGAGGTATATGCACTCCTACAATGTGTATCCCTTGGGCTTACAAGCAAAGTTAATGATAACTCTACTCTTGCATCATTTACTGGACGATACAAAGGCGGTGGTTGTAGCAATTGAAGTAATCAAGATAGCTATAGTGAAGTGAGAGGAGATCGTGGTCCTAGAAAGTGCACCCATTGTGGGCTTATGAATAATTTAATTGAAAATTATTGGGATCATCATGGAAAGTTAATATAAGCTAATCAGGCATTTCACATTGTAGATAGTAGTGGGTCTCATCCAGCTAGTTTTACTTGTGCAACATAATAGCCACGTAGGCCTAGAGAGATGATTACTCTTACTGAAGAGGAGTGTTCCAAGTTGTTGAAAATTTTGTAGAATCAGCATGCTCTTGTTACTTTTGTTTCTCTTTCTTCTCCTACGACTATAGTAGCATCCCCAAGCATTGTTTATTTAAGATCCAAGTCCCTTGCTCCATGGGTCATTGGCTTTGGAGCATTTGACCATACGACAGGTAAGTCCAGTGAATTTTTCTCCATTAATGTAGTATTAATAGGACCATTTGTTACTTTAGTAGATGATACCCAGTCCAAAGTATGTGGTATGAGTATTGTCCATCTATGTTCTTCCCTTTTATTGTCTTTTATTCTTTATTTTTTCTAAATTTCTTATAAGTTTTCTACTCATCAGCAAACTCATCAAATCTCTTAATTGCTCTATGACTTTCTACCATTCATATTTTGTTTTTAGGATATGAAGATGAAGAAGAAGATAGGTGGAGTACATGAACATGATGGTTTATACTATTTTGACCATAAAGTTATTGTTGCAGCAGGACATGAAAAAAAAAAAAAGCATCTCTCCTTATTAGTGGTATTGTTGTCTTGGTTATCCATCATTAAAAACTTTCAAAGGCAACCCTTATTGACTGTATCAGTTCTATAGTGTGAAGTGTATGAATTGATTAAATATTATCGTGTCACTTTTCCATTATGAATGAAAAAGCATAATTTAGTTCCATTTTCTTTAGTCCATTTAGATGCTTGGGGATCAATCAAAATTTCCAATAGGTCAGGGTATAAGTATTTTATTACATTTATTGATGATTTTTCATGAATGACTTATATTTACTTAATGAAACATGGATCATATAACTGTATGACCTGGTTAATAGGATGTGGGCCGTACAACCCACCCAGCACCTTCTCTTGTCTATTCTTTAGTTAAATTGGTTAAAACTGAAAGGGAATTTTGCTTTTGTTACTATAGATACCCTACCCTATGTCGACAAGCTGATAAATTGGATGGTTTAAATGGATGATCCAAACCTAGCCTAAACCCTATCCAAACCTTAATCCAAACCTTGAACTTGATTCAAACCCAGCCTAAACCATAATTTAAACCATAGTCTTAAAACTCTAAAACCTTAAAAAGCCTTGTGTTAACTTGATGAGCCAACTCACCAATTCAACTTGTTGAGTTAACTCACTTGATCAGCCTACCTGATCTAAAACCTAGTCAACTCACCTTGTCAAGCCCAAAAATACAAAACAAGCCCAAACATAAGCCTAAAATCGAGCCCAAGCGAAGCTTAAGGTGAGGCAGCCACTTGGCAAACTAGGAGGCAGGGCCTCCACACGTTTAGAGGAGGCCTCCTGCCAAAGCAGGAGGTACTACGGAGGGATGGCAGTACCCCTGGGTACTGCCACCCACGTGGTAGCCCTCCTGTTTTGGCAAGGCGAGCTCCACACATGCTATTTCTCCTTTTGCAAACCTCAAATGTGTGGAAATACGCAAAGTCACAGGTGCCCCTCTCTTGAGCCAAAATTACTCTTTTACCACCTAATCCAACCCATGAGATGTTGTCATGTGGCAATCTCAAATCCAACCCCTTCAAGCCCTTTTCAACCCTGAACTTTCCATGAAAACCAGGCCGGGGGGGCTATAAATACCCCCCTCCTCTCTCATTTCCTTCAATCCACAAAAACCCATAAGCCTTTCTCTCCCCTTAGTCTTTTAGCCATTTTAGTCATTTCATCCCTCCACTAAGGAGAGTGAGAGTAAGGAAGAAATTTTAGCCCTAGTCCAACCCTGGTCCTAGCCTCTTGAACCAACCAAGTTCAAATCCAAGCCGCTCAATCTAATCCTTGCAACGATACCGTCCATCCAGTCGTCCAACTTTCAACCAGCTTTGATAATCCCAGCATTTAGCATAATGCAACACCTACTCCATTCTCAACTCCCTTGCTCATTTCATCCATAGCATTCCATGCACAGCATTTTTCACCCAATCAACTCGAGTATATGCTCCGAGTCTTGCCGAGTTCCTCGGATCATGTTCATCAAAAACTTGGTTCGACTTGTCATTCTGCTCGACAAGTGAGACAGGGTAGATTCGTCTAGCTCGAGACACTGCTTGGCAGCGATGGTGCATTAAATATGATATCTCACACACACTTCATATCATCGATGTGTAAGAACTGAAACTAGTCCTCGGTAATTTGTTTAATCCTGTGAAGTAGAGACCGTGTAGGTGCCTAACCCCTTCCCATTCTATAATCGTGGTCCTTACCTTGAATCTTCAAACATAGATTAAGGAGTCATCTTAGGATTAAGAATCTTTGAATTCCTACTCTTAAGCATTTCTACGAGGTCTAGCCGACTATAGATTCGAGGTAACTGGCCAGTGGTGACTCCACTCATATACAACACCCTTTTCAAACACTTAGCAGACATAAGAAGCGCTCGAAAGAGGCAAACCCATGGAAGCTTACGAGTCGATTCCACCACCTCGAAACTTTCCAACATCCACAGAATGACGACTTTATTGGGGATGATCTAGTCACACTAGTCAGACCTAACTTGAAAAATAGGATTTCATTGATTCCAAGGATTAACAACTCTTGCGCATATTAGCATCAGCATTCAGAATTCATCTCATACTTAAAAATCCAAAACCATTGTGCCTTTTTCAGGTCTGACGCCCTCAAAGAAAGCCCTCCATTCACATTATAATCCGCACCCAATCCCGAATAGCTATGGCTAACCAAGAAGATATGCTAGTTGCCTGCATTCAGGAACTCGCACAAGGAATCAAAGCAATGTAAGAGATGTTCCTCCAATTCATGTAAGCTCAAGCCACAACAGCCAATAGCCAAGGTGGCCTCGTTCAGTAGCAACAACAACCAGCTCTTCTTCCAGCCTCAAGTGCAGTTCAACCATAGCCGTCAGGATCCATGCTGGACTTTCGATAACCCCCCAATTGAGGCCTTCAGCCAGAACAACCCTCCACATCGGGACATTCCTTCCAGTACCCTCCTAGAACGAGAGTCAGTTCCATCATCCCACAACTAGAACTCCCAATCAATTCCAAAATCTTATCCCCAATGGGAATTCTAGTCAGTATCAACATCCTCCAACCAATGTCTCTTTATAGTCTCCTTTTTCAGTCCCAATCTAATAAACTCCCTATAACGGGAGCAATCACCGAGTCCAACATTCTCCAAGTAGGAGTCATGGGTATCAATGAGGCCAATTATTATGAGATGGGGACAATTTAGGCTAAGGGGAAAAATCTCTCTCATCCAATCCCTCCGAAATCAAACAAATCTGAGAGCAAGTGCAAGAGATGAAGATGAAGTTGCAGAAGGTTCCTAATGCAAAGGTTCATGTCCATTTCAGGGATCTCTGTCCATTTCCTAATGCAAAGGTTCCTCAAGACTTTGAGGTATTAAAATTTAAAAGATATGATGGTACATGGTGTCCTGTAGACCACCTAAGAGCATTTTGTGTAGAGCTCGATGCTATGGAAGGGAATAACAGAGCGTTGATCCGTTTGTTTTAGAAGTCTCTGAAAGGTGACGGGTTAGATTGGTAAACATCACTAGACTACCATCAAATTAAGACTTGGGAACAACTTTCTCAAGCATTTATCGATCGTTTCATGTACAATCTTAACTCAATGCTTAGAATGACAGATCTTGTTGGTTTAAGGCAGGGGAACGATGAATCATTTTTAGCTTATGTTAGATGGTGCCGGGTCATGGCCACCATAATGAAGACACCCATCAACGATGAGGAGAAAATCTCCATGATCATCCATTCGGAAAACCCGAGTATCTCTATATACCTTGTGTTGTATCCATATGCCAATTTTACCCAACTCATCAGCGTCGGGGAACAAGTCAAAACCGGAATAAGGATTGGGACGATCTCCCCTTTATGGCCTCATCAGGCCTCCCCGGTACAGCCGATTGTGGAAGGCATACCGAATACGAAAATAGTAATGAAAGTATTCTTGTCCCCCTTCCAACAGAAGAAGACAATCTTGTCACCTCTACCGAAGGCGCACCATTCGCCTCTCAATAGGATTAACCGCAACAACAACAGCAATAGCTAGAATGGAATGCACAATGCTCCAATCCCTTACCACAATATCGAGCAAGCCTCAGCACATTGGGCACTCGTACCACTGGTATTATCTAGGAAGAATCTCCTTCCCAGTTTATCCATACCGTCGACCCTCATTCAGAGTTTAAGCCCCTCATCTTGCAAGAGACATCTTTATCCAATCCAATCCCAGAGTCTCTCATCCTGCAAGGGGCACCCCAGTCGGTCCAGCCTCAGAGCCCCTCATCCTGCAAGGGACACCCCCGTCAATCCAATCTCAAAGCCTCTCATCCTGCAAGGGGCATCTTCAGTTAGTCTAATCTCTATACAAGGGGCATCTTCAGTCAGTTCGTTCTTCGCACCCTCCATCTTGTAAGGGGCACCACCTGCCTATCCATCCCCTAATTTAGCTATCAGCCTCTAAGAAGAAAAACCTTCCTTGGACAACATGTCGCATGCCCTAGTAGAGTCTGGGCATAGCCTCAATCATGTGGCTACTATCTAAAGAGTAAGCTCTACTTCTAGTTCTACTCAGCCTTTAGTCCTCTAAATAAAGAATCCAATCAGTCACTTTGATCCCTCTGCCCCTATTCTTAGTGATACTAAGCTCCAGTGTCTCAACCCCCACTAGTTCCCATGGTACAAATAGTTCCCGCTTTTGACAACTCCAGAAGACAAGTTGAGGGAGAGATGGATGTTAAGATTTAGATTAGTCCAAAAACATCAACCATCACTTTTCAGGTCTTGGACATCTCATCTTTATTCCATCTCCTTCTCGATCGGTCTTGGCCATAGAATTGGTGTCATCTCTTCGACCCTTCACCAAAGGGTCAAGTACATCTTCAGAGACAAGATGCTTATAATTCTAGCTTACCTTGAACAATCTTCATGGCAGAAGCATCAAACCCTCAAGAGCCTGCCATCCCATCCATAGACATACAACACTTCGATGAGGACATCCCATCCTAGACTCTCAAGTTTGAAATTCCAAATTACACCCCTCTTACATGTCCCATTGGATCGAACTATGTCTTTTATCCTATCGAGCGTCAAATCTTCTACTATCGGCTTGTACCAGAAGAGGATGAGACTGCCAAGAGGAGGGCAACCATTCCATCTGCACACCAATCCGACTCATCAAATGAGTGGTGATAGGTCGAATTTCACCTAGAGGATCAAATGAGTGGACTAAGCCTGAGTGAGTCACCCGAAGAAGACTCGAGTAAGGGGCATGAAACAACCATGATTGACTAGACCACAGTCCTAGTCCCACCTGAAGTGTTGATGATTACATGGAAGAATTTCACTACTTAGTTGTAAGGAATGATGTGAGAGAAGATGAAGAGTGGCTAGTTACGGGCTATTTTCATGGTTTAAATTCAGCTATCCAAGAGGCTTTGGTTGTCCATCCATTGTGGACAGTTACAGAGACTTACCAACACGCATTAGCCATCAAAAAATTCCAAAAGAGGACTTTTGGAAAGGTTAAGTCATCGAGTTGTCGGACGGATAAGGGGTTGGTTCGCGAGGGTAGTGGTATTAAAGGTGTGGGGCAACGCACTAGGGTTGAACAAACTCAACACAGGATCAATCACATGACTCTAGGAGGACGACATGGCACCAAGATTGATGATAGAGGGAAAAATAAGGTTGTTATCCACTTTTTTAAATGTAGAGACATGGGGATGGGGTATATTTCATCTAGAGGTGCACATTGCAAGAATTTCTCACTCGAATGACTAATATGGCAACAAATTACGACGACTTGGATTATCCTCTTTATGATGAGGAGGTGAAAGTTAAAAATGCAGATGGCATTCTTATGCCAGTTTAGGTTAGTCACTTGTAGTCCAAAAGAATCCATTAGCACTTAAGGCTTTGAAGGATGAGGACTAGTTACACACAAGTATGATCTATACTCAATGCACAGTTAATGGACGTTGTTATCACATGATCATTGATGGAGGTAACTGTGAGAATGTCATGGCCCAGGAGGTGATAAAAAAGCTTCAAATTCTTACAGATAAGTATCGTACACCATACCATATTTCTTGGTTTCAAAAATATAATGAGGTAATAGTTTCAAACCGTACACATTTCATTTTCGATTAGAGGAAAGTACCATGACAATATATAGTGCGACATCGCCCTGATGAACGTATGCCACATTTTTTTGGTAGACCATATATGATCGCAGTGTTGTACATCATGGCTGGAAGAATACTTGCACTTTTTTGGAAGGATAATGTGAAAGTTCTATTAGCTCACACTAAAGAGAAGGAATCCGTAAAACCAAACTTATTGGGAAACATAAATTTTCTCTCCATGACACAGTATAAATAGAGACAGAAGAGAGTGAGATAGTTTTTGTTGTGGTTGGAAAAGATACAATGAGTGGTATAGAAGTGTCGGATGTAATGAAGCCTATAATGAGGGAATTTGCAAATGTTTTTACTGATGACTTGCCAGTTGAATTGTCACCTATGAGACATACAACACCATATTGATCTCATACTAGGGGCTAGTTTGCCCAATAGACCTGTTGATCCCAAATGAACATCAAGAGCACAAAGGTTAGGGAGTTATTGGATCATGGTTATATAAGAGAGAGCATGAGTCCATGTACCATTTCAGCCCTCTTAACACCTAAGAAGGACGAATCATGGAGAATGTGTGTGGATAGTAAGGTCATCAATAAGATCACAATAAAATACAAATTTCCGATTCCATAATTAGACGACATACTTGATATGTTGATTGACGCATGGGTGTTCTCTAGGATAGAGTTGAGAAGTGGTTACCACCAGATTAGAACATGTTCGAGAGATGAATGGAAAAACATTGTTTAAGACGTGCAAAGGGCTTTATGAATGGCTTGCCATGCCATTTGGTTTATCAAACGTAGCAAGCACTTTCATGCTGGTGATGAACCAAATGCTTAGACCATTCATTGGTAAATTTGTTGTGGTTAATTTTGATGCTATATTGGTGTACAACTCAGACGAGCATATTCATATGCAACACCTTGGGGAAGTGTGCAAGGTTCTAAGGGATGAGAAAATGTATACCAATACCAAGAAGTGTAGTTTTGTGGCCGATTTGGTGATATTCTTGAAATTATATAGTGTTAGCGGCTGGAAATACAATTGATAATAAGAAGGTGATGGTTGTCCGAGAATAGCCCACCCCTTGTAGTGTGAACGAAGTGCAGAGTTTCCATGGGTTGGTATCTTTTTATCACAAATTTATAACAAATTTCAGCACTATCATGGCACCAATACGAATTGTATTAAGTAGGGTTCATTCGTTTGGACAAAGGAACCGGCTCATAGTTTCGTGTGATTAAGGAAAATTTATATGAAGCTCCAGTTTTGGCACTATTGTTTTTCGAAAAAAGTATTTCAAGTAGAAATAGATGCATCACATGTCGGCATAGGTGAGGTGTTAAGCCAAGATGGAAGGCCTATTACATATTTCAGCACGAAGCTCAATAGAGATAGGACTTAGTATTCCACTTATGATATCAAGTTTTATGTCATCATTCACACGTTACGGCATTTGCGACATTATTTGATTCAACGAAAGTTCATTTTGTACTCCAATCATGATGCATTAAAATATATAAATAAGCAACATAAAATGAACCATGAGCATTCCAAGTGGATTCTTATTTGTAGGAATTCATGTTTTATTTGAAGCACAAGTCCGGTACAAATAATAAGGTCGTCAATGCATTAAGTCAAAAGGTGATATTATTGGCTATTTTATGGGTCCGTGTAGTTGGATTTGATATATTACCCAAAATGTATCAAGAAGATCCATACTTTGGATAGACTTGTTCAGATGTGCAACATAGATAATTGGGAGAATATCTTATGCAGGATGGGTTTCTATTTAGGGGTGAACAGTTATGCGTACCAAATTGCTCCCTTCGTGAGCGAATCATTATGGAGCTGCATGCAAATGCTTAATCAGGCCACTTTAGTCGCAACAAGACAGAGGCTTTGGTGGAACAAGATTATTTTTTGCCTAGATTGTGTCGGGATATGAGTCGCTAGTCGCTTGTGGAACATTGTCATATTTGTTAGATGGCCAAAGGTCATAAGGTCATACTAGAATACTGGCCTTTTATATTCCACTCCATGTTCCTAAGGCATCATGGGAGGATGTCAGGATGGATTTCATGTTGGGTCCTCCGCGAACCCAACGAGGTATGGACATTGTTTTTGTGATTATTGATAAGTTCTCTAAGATGGCACACTTTATTCATTGTAAGAAGACTTCAGATGCTTCATATGTGGCCAACCTTTATTTCTAAGAGATGGTTCAATTGCATGGTCTACTAAAGACCATTACTTCCGATAGTGACATTAGATTCGTGGGCTACTTTTGGCGTACGTTGTGGAGGAAATTGGGAACAGGCCTGCGCTTTAGTACTACCTATCACCCACGTACAAATGGACGGATTGAAGTTGTCAACAGAAGCTTGGGCAACTTGCTTCGTAGCTTGGTGGGCCATTGTCCAAGACAATGGAACCTCATGTTGCCTCATGGAGAATTCACTTACAATAGCTCACACAATAGGTCCATGCATATGAGCCCTTCTGAGATTGTGTATGGGACCAACTGAACAGATGTTTTGGACCTTATACCAATCCAAAAGCCCAAAAAGGTGAACAAAAATGCCAAGGAGATGGCTCAGAGCATCTGATCGACACATGATGAAGTGCGAACACAATTGCAAGTTAACAATACCAAGGAAATCGCAAATCGTAGCTATAGGTTGCTGATTTTATAGGGAGACATGGTGTGGGTCTTTCTTTGATGAGAGAGGTTCTCTATTGGTGCTTATAACAAGCTCAAAGCAAAGAAGATTGGGCCTTGTCACATTCTAACGAAGATCAATGATAATGCCTACAATGTGAAGTTGTTTGATCATGTGAAGACTTCCATTGTTTTCAACATAAAAGATCTCATGTCCTACAAGGAAAAACAATTGACTGTTGAAGTGCTAGAGGAGGAAAATGAAGCAAACTCGAGGTCAAGTTCTTCTCAAGAAGAGGAGACTAATGACAAAACAGATCAAGTTATGACATTAGTAGAAAGTTTCTTGGATCATTTTGAAAACGGTAAAGAAAGAGTCTAATATGAGATTAGATGGCTGGATTAGTGGATGATCTATGTGGGGACTCACAAACATACCCATGATTAGATCATGATTCAAGAAAAATATTTTCCAAAATTGTATTAAATATTTTATTATGAAATTAATGTTTAAAATAAAGTTTCTAGATTTATTATCTCTATATTGTGTTTAGGTTAGTTGTTTAGAGTAAAGTGTTTAGATTCATGGTTTAAAGTAAAATATCTAGGTTCGTCACACTTAAATCGTTTAGGTTCATTGTTTAGAGGGTCCAAATTCATGTTTTTTCGTCTATAAGTATTGTAAGGGTTGTTTGGTTGCAGAATCTAGGTTCTAAAGAAAATCTAAATTCCAGTGTTGGAATCCAAAATTGTAGAAATTGAATTGGAAACCCAGATTCCATCTGGAACTTGCTATTTGGTTGAAAATTGTGTAATCCACTGTTGCTTGTGGCATGCCCACTTTGGCTTTGTATTCGCCCAAGAACTTGACCCCTGGCCTATAGTAGTCTTGCAAGACAGATGGCCGGGTTGGTGGCAAATAAACATTACAGTGGGCCTTAGGAAGTTTTTAATGGTGTACGTTCAATCAACATTGTTTTCCTGTGGTGTGGTCCACTTGAAATTTACATCTGCCTCATTTTTTGTCTAATGCCCTTAATTGAGCTCTCAAAATGGATGGATTGCGTGTATATAAAATGCATACCTTGAGGTGGGCACCACCCTAGGGGTTGTATTGTCAATATTGAATAACGCTCACTTCTGCCTCTTTTCCCTTCTGTAGAAATGGTCCCCCACTGTAACAGCCCGAAATTTCAAGGGTCAAGTATAAACTCGATCCCCGGTATCCTGAGAGTCACTCATGCATATGCAGGTGCGTGTTATGCAAGCGATTGTTCCATGTGGCATCAAATCATAATGATAGGTCAATCTGAACAATGAAATAAAGACATAATTGAATTTAAGCAAGCTAAATCTAAAATATACAATACCACATCTCATAAGAAAAGTCAACCCAAATAGTCTAACTAGGTTTCATCTAGTGCGTTTGCTCATGGGATACCTGCATCAATGAAATTGCCTAGTTGGTGTTTTAAAACAGCGTCCCAGAGTAGGAGTGAGTGATCAACTCAATGGTTCCATTTCCCTAAGTTACTCATAACACAAATGCAGTCAAACATAGGTAATGAGTCAAGCATACACACATAGCATCTATGGGCATAGGCACAGAACAATATCTTATAATCTTAATGCATGATTGCATGAAGTGCAAATGCATGCCCGATCTCCGTTTTGGTCACAGCCGACAGTGAATGACACCACAACGTCACTTGCATAGACTTGAGCTACTAGTGAATGATGCATCACCCCATCACCCGTACACAATGCATGCTATGCCGAACCATGCATGATTTGTGAAGTTGTTAATTATCTCATTTAAGCATTCAGCTGGTTGGCAAAGCCACCGTACCAAAACCTTCTCAATAAGCCAATCTGGGACCATCTAGCTACCTGCATTGTGAACGCCTATCATCAGCAATAACCCCTCGATCCGTACTCGGGTTATTCACTCGAAAGTCCGGTTTGGCCGTGACTCGTTAGCTACTCCCAACTCAAACGAAAAAAAGGCTCGTCACTTCTTCCCATAGTCAGGTGATAGGCTCGTCACCTCCACAGGTTCTCAACGGACACTATGGGGAGAATCGTCACCCTAACGTAGGCCGGCAGCTCGGACATAGGTCCTATACCACCATGCCCGACTCATGAGACTTGGGGATCGCCTCGCATAGAACAATAAGTGGGTCATTCCCATATTAATGTTGGTACTTTGGATTCAATAAGTATGACAACGGTAAACTCACCAAACACATCCAACATGGCATTGGACCAGTACATTTGATAGGGAAGAAAGGTCGAGGAGGCCGACCTTGGGCACAAACAACCTGTGTAGTCCTCAAACTACAGCCAATCACCCGAATTCAACCCATATCGACCGCACTCGCCTATCGAGCGGCCAACCTCAAGCGGCAACCCCAATTTATGTCTAGTGCCAAGCCAAATCACTATACAAGTCCAATTACAACAGGAACATAGTGAATAAAGGCGTTCAATTAACTAAAAAGAATGTTGCATAACCATACAATCGTATAACAACATAACAAGATAGCAAGGCATAATCTAACTAAATTTTAGCAATCATGGACAAGATTAAGAAACATTCCAGCGTGGCAATAACATTGGCATAACATTGGTTCATCCTACTAGCACAAATCAAGTAAGGAGTATCTAAATCCTAGCATGCAACTAAGATTTAAGATTAAAACAACATGCATCTAACATCAATAAAGCAAAGCATAAATTCAACAACATGCAACTAGTTCTAAGCATTCTTAGCCACACAAAGAAGGCATTAACTACTTCTAACTGCATTTGGTGCTAGGCAACCTAGAGGTAAATGATTTGCACCTTAGTTCCTTGGAGAATTTTTTTGAGGGGGGAACCTACATAAATTAAGTCCTGCATGTCAGGAATTTGGGATAATCTCATAAATTGGAGTGTTGAGCTACATTTCCTTACCTATGGGCTGGATACAACAATTCAGGGTGAAATTACGTCGTCCAAATCATCGTACGTGCAAATGGTGAGAGGTTGAGTGGTAAGCACAACCCCCACACACTCTTCCTCCTTCCTCTCACACTCTCTAGCTCACTCTGTCCCTCTCTTAGCAATTTTATGAGAAAATGAAATAGGGAGAGTGTTGGAATGAGTATTTTTATATTGCATGTGTTGGTAAAAATGACCCTGATTGTTGAAGTTGTATGAAAGTGGCCCTATGAGGGGTTATTTTAGTTGTGTGGGGTCCACCAGGCCCTCCTGGAATAATCCAACCCATGGGATACGTTCCTCAAGGTGCGATCTTAGTACGATTGTAATATCATGGCATTCGGATGCAACGTTTATAGGGTACGAAGGAAGGTTCATTCAACAGTCACCGATCATCGATCGTGGCAGTAGTTTTATGGGTAAGTTTGATGTTATATTTAGACCCTAAGTTCTCAATTTCATAGACATGTAAGGGTTCTAATGGCCCACCTAAGAAAATGTGTAATTAGTAATGATTGCTTAGGTTAGTTCTTGTGCAAGGGGATTTGCACCTATAAGTGCTTTCATTGGTTGTTACAACTACGCAATTTCAGGCGCTGACTTCATCCATCCAAGGTCTTCAAGCCCGACGAGAGTGTCATTCCTCCAAAGTTTCGGATTCATCGGTCCATGGATGGGTGGTATAAGGACCTATTATGAGTACGTCTAAGTTTATCTTAATGATATTAATGTTTTTCAAGGTTAGAGGAGGTTAATTATTCAGCCTAATGTGACGTGTGCATGACATGGCCCGAGCGTGTGTTCGGGTTTAAAAGGGGCAATTTAACGAGGCGTTACACCCACACCATTTCCACTAATCCCAATTCCAGACAATTTACGTTTCTAGATGGAATTCTGTTTGGCTAGACTTTGCTGCCAAACACACCAGTTAAAATTGGATTTCACTGGAATCCAGATTTTAAGTCGGAAACAGGTTTCCAAATGCCAACCGAATAGGCCCTAACTCTAGCTAGAAAAGAAGAATGGATCTTTGCAATTCTTGCATATTAGTAAAAAGTTCTTAACTTGGTATTCTTGGTGTATACCTTATTGGTAGAGGTTGTTAGGACGTGAAATCAACACCGGTAAGGTGGTATTTTACATATCTTACTTGTGTCAACTCTTTATTTCTTGTTACATTTCAAATGTGGGAGATGTGACTGCATTAAGTTTGCTAAAATTTGGGATATGTCAGCACTATAACCATTGGATCTCAGGTCATATTCAATGATCCACGAAATACAATGTTGAAACATGGCCATCTCAAAAATCCCTTCATTTTTTATTTTCCATATAAGGTCTGGTCTCTATTTTTTTTTTTTTTTTTGGGCAGTCATGCAACCCACCCAGACCCCTTGTTGAAACTTCACAGAGTCTACCAACGAGGCAAGGCCCCGGATACATCCTGACATATTGCAATAAGATATAGCGGGCTCTAGATCTTGGCTTTTTGGATGGAAGCTGATTGCCTACTGAGTAAACTCTTTGGGGTCCACCGTGATTTATACATTTCATCCACTCTATCATCCATTCTAGCAGATAATTTTATGGATTGAGACAAAAAATGAAGCATATAAAAATCTTAAGTGGACTACACTACAGGAAATAATGTCAATTGAACCTGTACCATTGAGAAATTCTTGGGGGCGCAGAAGTTTAGGATAAGCTAATATTTGTTTTTTTCCCTTTCAATGTCTATGTGGTCTTGTGAACATGTTGGATGACAAATAAACATCACTGTGGGCCCTAGAAAGGTTTCAACGGTGGAAATCATTATACCCACTGTTTCCTGTGGTATGGTCCACCTAAGTTTTGGATATGCTTCAATTTTGGTTTTAACCCCCAATTTTGGTTTTAACCCCTTAAATGATCTAGAAAAGAGTATGGATGGTGTAAATAAACTACATACATTTACAGTGGGCCCAACTGAGTTTACTCGGTAGGATAAGAGTGTTTACTCAGTGGGCCCAACTGGATGGTGTAAATACTCTCAGGAGGCAATCCGATTTCTTTTTCAATAACCTAAACTATTTATGGTCTGGAGGCCTGGCCTATTAGGGTAGGCTCCACCGTGATGTTCATGTGAAATTCATACCAACCACCAAGTGCATCATCCCATGGTAGGCCCAAGGGCCAAATATCAGCCCTATTCGTATGGGCCATACTGAGGGAAATAGTTTGAAGGGTGAATGTTGTGTTTTCAATTGTGTGCTCCATATGAATCACGAGTGGGACTGATTTTTCATCCGTATATTTAAAATTGATCAAAGGATTGAAACATTCCGTCAAATATAAATGGTTTAGATCATTGGAAGATTACCCAGATTCAAAGGCTAAGGTCTGGATGTATTGATTGCAGTGCATCCGGATGTTTTGGAGCAAAGCTCCTTCCCCCCCCCCCCCCCCCCCCCCCCCCCCTCTCTCTCTCTCACAGACGACCCTTCGTTATCCATTCCACATGGATTATTAGTCACGATTTCGTTGATTCTTCCTCAGTTGATGTTGTCATTTAGCATTGTAGACTATGATCGAATGGCCCACCAAAAAAAATCGAAACCCATGCCACAAAAGTCAGGACAGACAAATGCAACAATCAGACAAACTCAACGAGTGGTCCAATCATGAAATTAATAGGTCCATGGGGATGTCACACATTTTTAATCATAGTATGATAATCGAGCCGCCCACATGATGTTAACAGGATTCTTACTGTTCATCTGGTGGGCCCCAATTGATCTGGCCATGTACGGAGATGGGTCTGGTCAAGGGTGGCTCAAGACCTGATTACGATTAATTGGGTCCAGATTCCAGCCCAGACCTTAGGTTTGGGTTGCATCAAGTCCAAACAAATTGGGTCTGGGTCATGTCTAAGTAACATCTAGATTAAGGGATCATTTGGCACCTTGGATTTGGAGGTAAATGAGTGTATTTTAAATCTAAGTAGCTATTTTTGCGTTTGTGAGCATTAGATTAGGAGGCAAATGGAATCGGAGATATTTCAAATACGCCCTTTGGAGGTGTTTTGAAATCTCAAGAAAATATTGTGATTAGAGTGTAATTCAAATGAAATGCTTTTTTTTAGCTTGTTTTTAAAAGTGGAAGAGTTGTAAGTGTAACAAAAGTGTCGCTAAGCTACTAATCCACTGTACATGTGGCACGCTGACGATGGCCCAAAACAATTCAATTATCAATTGCAACACTAAAATCATGTTAACAAAATGATCCAAACCATCCAAACATTGGACATCTAAATGGACAATTAAAAAACGTCAGTGAGTCACTCATTTATAATCCTTACATTTGTGGCCCACCCAAGGTTGGAATTTCCTGATTTTTGCCAAGGTACATATTTCAATAGGCTCATTATAATCATTCTAATTTGGAATATGAAAGCTAATTTAGTTAATCAAATCTAGGTCCTCGTAAATATACCGAAGAATTCCAATATATTTAAAATACAAGCTCCCAAATGGAAAACTTGGATTCCAATGCATTTCAACCAAACACAACTGAGGATTTGAAATGACTTTGATTCTAATAAAATTATTATTTGGATTTTAATGCATTCCAAATCCAAGCTCCCAAACGGGCGTAAAGGAATCTAAGTTCAACCCATTTTATCTATGGATCAGGTAGGTTGAATTGGTATAATCTTTAATTTTCTATTTAATATATTTTTGTTAAGAATCCAACTACATGTTTGGTTCAGATGAGTTTTATGTTTCAATTAATTAGTTTAATTGAAGGGATTAAAAGTCTATTCTAGATTGAGTTTAGTTTAATTGAAGGGATTAAAAGTCTATTATAGATTGAGTTTAAGCCGAGTCGATTTTTGGGTTGTCTAAATCCTTCTAACTTTAAAGGTTGGTCCAATGGTCCGGTTAACTTCGAGGGCTTTTGTTTTTGGGGAAAACCCGGAAAAGGGAAATGTTTAAATTTTGTTTTTAAGGCATCTATTTACAAAACATGTGTAAGAAATCTAAGCCATTCATCAAGTGAGCCATACCATGCATGAAGCAGCCTAAATTTTGGGCCACACAATTGTAATTGCCAATAAATAGATAAAAAAAATGGTCGTTATTGATTGATTGTATTGAAAAATGTTTGATAATAGATCTAGGATCATTGACTGTCCATATTGCATCTCACTTTTGATTACCCATCTCTCTACAGAGCACTTTGGTTAGATGATTCTAAAGAAAGATGGATGGTTCATATTGATTATATTTGAGAAGGTGAAATCATTAATCTAGACCATCAATCATGTGGGCCACCTTTGATTGCATATGGTTTTTAAAAGTGACTTTGATTAAATAATCATAACCAATTTATCAGTGGTTATGAAAATAAATGGACCTATGCCAAAGGCTTCATAATGAATTTGAATTGTCCATCATGTGTGAGCATTGATTGTCCATCCCTTCCAAAAATTCACTTGGATTGCATCATCCTAACTATCTAAATCTACGATTAGGGAATGGATTATCCATTCTGATACTATAAAAGGCATCGTTATCGCATTTCATATGGACACCGCCTTTGATTACCTATTCCTTACGAAAACCAATCTCTTTTGATGATGCTACATGTTTGATCAATAGATGGGAAGTGGAAGGCCCCATCTCTGTTATATTAGAAAAGGTCTAATCATTAATCTAGGCCATCAGTCATACGGGCCTGCTTTGATTGCCCATCCCTTTTGAAAGTTCACTTTGTCACATCATCCTATCAATCCAATTTAACTATCAGGAAATGAACGGTCCATATTATCATACTAAGAAAGCCCTAACCATTGTGTACCATGTGTTGCCCACCTTTGATTCCCCAAAAATCACTATCATATATTGATGATAAACGTTTGACTGATGGATGGGAAATGAAAGGTCCATCTTTCTTATATTAGAAAACGTCTAATCAATGATCTTGATCACCTATCATGTGGGGCCCACATTTGATTTTCCATGCCTCCTGAAAAATCACTTTGTTGCTATTGGAAACGGATGCCCCAAATCTTCATTGTACATAGGTCACCAACTAGTCAGCCGATCGGTTGGTCACAATGAAGCCAAAACAACAAACTCGTTGGATAGTTTTTGGGCATTTGGCCGACCAGTCGGTCGGCAGTCTCCTTATTGGAATTGGATTGTTGTACGGTTTTGCGCAAAGAGTTTATAATTCTGATTTTTCTCCTATTTAAAGAGTGTATTACGGGATTAGAGATATTCTAAATTGGAAAGGTAATTGAGAGAAGTTCTAGGTAAGAGAAAGAGCTTGAGAACAGGGTTTTCTTCTCGGAAAAGCTTGAGTTTCTCTTGTGGGCTTGTGATCTTGGGTTTTGGGTTCCATCTCTTGTAACTTCTGATATTATAATGGGTTGGTGTCACTTCGTACCGTGGTTTTTTACCCGTGATGGGTTTTTCCACGTTAAATTCAGATTGTCTATGTGTGGTTGGTTGCATACATTGTAATTGCATTGTGTTGTTTGTTTGATTCAATTTGCTACTTGTGTTCGGCTTTGCTTCCGTTACCGGCCCTCCTATCTCAACAATTGCATCATCTTAACCATATCTGATTAACTATTAGGAAACAAAAGATCCATGTTATGCTAAGAAAGGTCAAATCATTGTGCATCATGTGGTGCTCACTCTTTGATTCCCAAAAATCTATCTCATATGATGATAATAAATGTTTGATCAATGGATGAGAAATGGAAGGTCCATATTTCTTATCTTAAAAAAGGTCTAATCATTGAATCAGGACATCCATCATGGGGCTCTCCTTTGATTGCCAATGCTTCTTAAAAAGACACTTTATTGCATCATGTTAACCATTGATTAACAATCAAGAAACAAATATGCAAATTACACTAAAAAAAAGGCCTAATCATTTTGCACCATGCAGTGCCCACCTCTGATTCCCCCAAAACTAATTTCATTCATTGATGATAAATGTTTGATCAATATATGGGAAATGAAAGGTCCAACTTTCTTATATTAGAAAAGATTTAATTATGGATCTAGGTCATTGATCATGTGGGCTCACCTTTTATTGCTCAAGCATTTTGAAAAGTCATTTTGCTGCATCATCCTAACCATCTGATTATTTAAGTATTTGGCAAAAAAAAAAATGATCCACTAAAAAGGCCTAATCATTGTACATCATGTGGGACAAACCTTTGATTCCCCATCCCTCCAAAAAATCAACTTAATCTGGTGATTTAGTAAGTAAATCAATAGATGAGTGATGAATGGCTCATATTTATTATATTAGAAAAGGTATAATATGTCCTTTAGATCACCTATCATTCGGAGCCCTCCTTTATGATTGGAAAGAGTAGAGGAGACAACTTTGCTAGAGTAGTGTGAGAAAGGTGTAGAGAGGAGGATATGGTCTAGCTTTTCCTTAAGAAATTATTTTCCCCGCTTTTAATGGGGAAAATAATTTACTAAAAAAATCCGAAAATTTTTATTTTCTAAAATAAAAAGTTAGAAACTAAATAAATGCTCTCATCCACATGATGGGGTAGGAGTGCACGCAATCAATAACTAACCCATGACGAACGATTAGCATGCGTGGCATTGTTTGATAGGTCATGACTTATTTCAAGCCCAAACGATTATTTCCACATTAGCAAACAAGAAAAGTAGCTGTTGAGATTTTATATTAATATCAAATTACAAGTATACAACAAATAGGAAAAATAGGAAACCAAGAAATATAGAAATAATGACAGGCTAAAGCACGTGTTATATACATTGTCCTTAAAGCGTTATTTGCCCTTACTCGATGGTTAAGTTTGCTAACAGGTTACAAGCAAATCACTGCAAGGATATGACGAGCCTTATGTGGTTCTGCTTTCAGCAAAAGTGAAAAAACCACTATGGAACTCTTCTTCTAACACTATCTAGCAAATAAAAAAAATCCCAAGTTCAATAAAGGAAGAGAGAAAATTTATGTGTTGGGCTTAGACCACTGCACTAGTTAAGAGAATATGAACCGTTTGGTTCTGAAGATCACTGGTTCGTATGAATCCATTGGCTTGGAGAAGAGAACTTGAGGTGACCGGTTTGCTTGAACTCGTTTTGGGAGTTGGTGTGTTGGAATGAACCAGCCCAGCTCTGTTTATATAGGCAAGGATGGCTAGGAGTTACAATCCAAGGCCATTTTATATTTGACCATTTCTAATTGTTGGAGAAACTAGCTATTATTTGGCTGTTTCTGATTGTTGGTGCATGTGTGAGACTAGCTGCATGCTAGTCGTTTAGAGACAAAAGCTAGCTGTTTCTGACTGTTGGGGTAGCCACATGTAGCAGTTTCTACTAGGTCCCTTTTAATAACTCTACATCTTTGTCAATCCTCTTCCTCACAGCATACTACAACTTTGAACCCAACTACTAGCGCCTCTAAGACCACACTACCTCACATGCCCATGCCCTTGTACAGAGCCCGTGTGCATGCGGCCTGAGTAGTCCTCTCTCCTACCATGAGAACTTTAAGGTACTCAACCCCTCTCTTTTAAACAAGATTTTTTCTTCTCTCCTATTCGATATGGGACTATTCCCAAAGTAAAAAAAAAAAAAAAAAAAACACTTTTCAAACTCATTTATTTTATAATATATATATATTTAAAATATTTTTTTAATCAAAACCTTTTTTCAATAATAGCTACGAAGATTTCTCTCCAACTACTGCCTTAAAATTCTATAATAGGAGGAAGATCAAAGAACTCCCAGCCCTTGCCAACCCAACACACATTAAATCAAATTTATAATGTAATGTGTTATGGATAAATCCGAGCAAACCCCAAAACCCAGAAGAAAGCCCACAGGCCCAACTACCGATCTACAAACTTAAGATAACCGGTCACAAGGCCAATGACCCATAATGACTGAACAAACTCATCAGCTCAAAAATAGGTTTTCCTAGCTAGTTGCCTTAGGTTCCCAACCAATGAGAGAACAGCTAAGGATAAGATGAATATAACAACCCGACTGTGGCCGAGTAAGGTTCACCAAGCAAGGCGACAAACAGGATACCGACTGAGTTCTATTGAGTAGATGCCGATTAAGTTCCCAACAAAGTCCTTGTCACCACTGAGCGCTCGCCCCAAAACTAAGGGCCTATTTGTTTTCATTCCCCCCGTTGTAAATGCACGCAGGTAGGTAATTATTAATATTTCCTGTGTTTGATAAAAATCGATAATTCCTCCGTGTAAAAAGGGTATGAAAAGGACCCACATACATTCGTGGGCCCCATTATGATGTTAGTAAAATATCCATGCCGTCCATCCATTTTATCATAACATTTTAGGGCGTAAGCCCAAAAATGAGGCAGATCCTAAGCTCAAGTGGCCCATACCATAGCTAGTCGTGGTCATAAAAGGCTTTTAATGGTAGGAGTTCAATCCACTATTCTATGTGGTGTGGTCCACTTGAACTTTGGATTTGCTTCAATTTTGGGTGCATACCCTAAAATTAACTCACAAAATGGATGGACGGAGTGGATAAGCGATTTGTATCATAGTGGGCCCCACACAAAAAAAATCACTCTCCTCGTTCTTCGTGCACAAAAAGCCAACGTCAATTGTCATTGTTGGAAAATATGTAGGTAAATACATTGTAAATAATGATTACTCATTTACAATGTATTTACCTCAGTGAACTAAAAACAAACGGGCCCTAAGCGCTCTTAGCTGAGTGCTCTTAGCCGAGTACCCTCCGCAAGCTGAATGTTCCGTACCACCTCTAGCGCTATACGAAAATAGTAACTGACAAATCCTGACATGATAAGAGGTATCCCTGAATATCCGTCGGATCTTGGTATAATAAGGATTATCCCAAAGTATTTGTGTATTGTACTTGGATACAAGATCTACAAAATCTATCCTCCAGCTCTCCAACAATCCTATAAATAGAGATATTCTCCAACCACCAAAGGTATGCAACACAACCTAAGAGGCTACCATACTTGGCCATTCATAAACTTTCCTCCTATCAACCATTGACTTAAGCATCGGAGGGCCCTAAGTCGGTATCCCCAGCAGTCGTCCTAATCATTTTTAGTGGTTGCAAATCCTCTGATCCAATCCATTCATCTTGGACCATAGATCTGGTGGCTGAGAGCGAGTTGGTCCCTGATCAACATCCATTGACGATCTTTAGCATCAACACCATGCAACTTATTGGAAAGCTAAGTCAATGGTGTTTCCCAACCCAACCTAATGGGTCCAATCTCACTCGAAACTGACTACAAGGTTAGGAACCACCCCAAATTGGATCATTTCTCTCTCTCTCACGCATCCATGGCATACCACTTGTCTTCATTTGTCTTTCTCATTTATGTATTTTTGGCTAGATACAGCTTGTCCAAGATGTCCCCTCAATATGTTTTCTCTCTCTTAACAGTAAAACCAGTAGATTGCTGGATTGATAGGACTTGTCCAAGGGGTCTTTCTGCCGTACAAGACATGAAATGGATTGTTTTGTTCGTGTGACTTGTCCAGGATGTCTCTTCATTGTCCCAAACATAATCTAAACATTTATCTTGAGAGCCACCTTTCTTCCCCAATCAATCCTGTCATTTAGCATTAACAGACAAGAGTCCGGTGGCCCACCTGAACAATGTGTTGGACACCTTCTTGGCTAAAATAGGTAATTACTGTCCTCTAAGTAACTTCGTAAATATAGATAGCTCATTCTCGGATGACGCCGGCCGCACAAGTACTTCCTGCAACAGTAAGCTAGGTTGATCCACAGTGATATTTGTGAGAAATCCACCCCATCCATCCGTTTAGCCATGGGCTCAAAAATGAGGCAGATTCAAAACTCAAGTGGGCGACACAACAGGAAACAGTTTTGGATCTGCCTCATTTTTGGGCCCATATGGTAACATCATCCAGCAAACTGGATGGACCGAGTGAATTTCTCACAAACATGATGGTGGCCCACCTAGCGTAGCTTCCTATCCCAGGAAGTTTCTCCGCATCCCTCGTTCTTTTTTTTTTTTCTGGTTAAAATAAAATGGCCCACCTGAATTATCAGACCCCTGCTAAGGGCGCATAAATACAGCCTTCATTGCCATGACGACAACCAGAATCAAAACTAGGTAGAGTGACCCTAGAGCATATGAAGCTCCTTTCATCGTCCCCTCCAACCGATGTGGGACTAACCCAATAACTCTCCCTCCGAGGGCGTGGGCGCCACCATGGCATGGGCCTAGACAGATAACTTGCTTTGATACCAATGTTGTGTTACACCCAAAAGGTTAACCCGCTAGGTGGAGTGACCCCAGAGTATATGAAGCTCTTTTCATTGTCCCCTCTATCCGATGTGGGACTAACCCAACAATTTACCCACTGTTGTATGTTTCCAAACTGACAGTGTGATTTCTCAGCACAACCGACACTCCACGTGGGCCCACCTGAAAATCTCTTGCCAAAATTCACATGGGTGGGTCAGGCATGGGATTTTAATGGATGTTAAGCTTTGAATAGCATCATTCATTCTCCTCCAAAGAAGATAAGGAAAAACACAAACAGGAATGATGAGAAATGCTCCCAAAAAAGAAAGAAAGAAAAAAACAGATTATGAACAACGTGTTGAAGAAGGCAAATAACAGGGTAAATTTTCTCCCCTTGCATTGCAAATCTACACAAAAAAGAAAAAGAAAAAAGAAAAACAAATATCTCCACGTCGAGCCGCCAGCGCCACTGCCCTACAAAATGAGAATCACATCAAAACAATGGCACCCAAATCCTTCTTTCCTTCTCATATGCACGCATATGCTTGTGCTGTGACCCTAGGGCTCGGCCCCACGAACGCCATCTTTCCGTCTTTCAGCCTTCTTCGGCGGCATAAGGCAGCCCACCCAGCCCTCAATCAATTCCAAGGGCTTGGTTACAACAATGGCAATGGAAGATTGGATTTTGATGAAGACGGACTGCCGCACGGGTCATTTGATGGCTTCTTGGATGACTAGCTTCCCACTGAGGAAGAGCTGGCGGGCCACGTCCCATTTCTGGAGCCGGGAGACGGCATCCTGCTGTGTGAGACTCAATGACTCTGTCAAGGCCAGCAAAGGCTGGAGGAATGGATTTTTCAAACGGGTCCCACGGTTTTTTTCCTTGTCCTTTTTCATTGCTTCCAAAACTGCATTACTTGTATCAATTCCTGATCGATTCAACTACTCATGTTAGCAACTAAACACAATGGTAGGACTGCAGGTTTATCTCAAATTGAAAGATGGGGGCCAGAGATGCACATTTCATTCAAGAGATCCAGTTTGATCGAATGCCAGGACACGCCTAGTTTCAGTTGGGACCCACACAATCATGTGTGCCATCCTTATAGTTGGCACGTCGATCAATCCAACCAATAAGAGCTGGGGCCCGATGGTCACGTGGACGGATCATATAAGAGGGGGGAAACCATAAGCAACATTGGCCCACTTGTGTAAACAGATTATCCCATCCACTGCACCTTGGAGCAACTGACACTAATCCGATAAACTCGCTACTCAAAAGAGAACAAATGGATCAATCCAGACCAACCATTTGATGGGCCATTCCCTGGATTGCCCAGCGCTACAACGTTGCAGCAATCAGCCAATGGGTCTGAGTAGATATGAACTTCCATTTGGTGCAGTTTATGTTACAATGCAAAAAAACATGACAAAAAAGGGGATTGACTTTTCTGCCATCTCATTGTCCTTTTTTTAAATCCTGGCATGATTTCTAATTGCTTTTGGGCCCATTTGGAGACTCCCTCAAAAGTAGCTTTTGAGGCATAAACGCCGTCATTTCGAGCCAATCCCATTTTCGTATTGTGCATTTGGATGCACTTTTGCACCCTATTGATCCCCCAACTCATCCAAATAGGCACTAAAAGGCCTACTTGCTGAAAACAAATCGTATCGGTTTTTGGGAAATCGACCAACAAAGCCGATATGAATTTGCTTTTGCAGGAAACTCTTTTGTGGAAATTGCATCCAAATGGGCCCTTGTCTTCCAAGGAAGGACAACAATTCCCTCTTGGGCAGGTAATGGAGGGGAGACCATCTGTGGTGCCTTCGCAGGATAGTCAGCTGGCCCACTTTTGGAAAGGAGAAGCTGTGTAGGCTTCTTCTCTTCTTTTGGAGTTTCTTGTCTCCCCACAATTATCGGGCCCTTTTCGGACGAAGAGCAGGCCGGAGTTTACATTGACCGGATTATCTCAGCCGTACAATTAGTCGTCATTAGACAGTAAAAAAGAAAATGGTTGACTAGCTGTATTCAACAGAAGAATCACATGATTCCATTCATGTGCCTGCCTGTCAGGCTGGTCTCAGCCCAATTGTGAAAATGGGGCTAGACCCAAAATTTGGACAGCCTGGATCCGATGTAAAGGTTATGGTGAATGATCCCGACATGCAACTGTCTTACCAGAGCCCCACATGCGTCAACGTGACACATGTGCGCGATCTGGGCTGTTCATCAGATGGCCACTCTGTTAGTGTGCTCTGCCCTGAAAATCAGGGCGGTTTGAGTTGACTTGATAAACAACCCAGATCCCAAACTCGTGCACAAGCACAACCTTTTCACTTGTGGGCCGTTTGGGGTTGACCAATGATGCATGTTTTCAAGTGGAATCCCTTTTCAGGGAAAATACTCATAAAGAAGCGAATGTGACTCCCCGTTGCAAGGGTACAGATGCCAGTGTTTGATCAAGGCCGCCTGGGCCAAATTTCAGAATGGTCCACTCATCTGGTGGGGCACTCAAGAAAAATAAGTGTGGACCATTGCGCCAATTTATTTTCATGTGTAGCTCGCCTGATGAGTTGGACCATCCAATTTTCCGGCCAACTGATCTCTCGGTAATTTCTTGTTAGTAGCTCGGATCTTTTCACAGGTGTGAAAAGCCCTGCCCAAAATACTCGCGAAGTCATAGCTGGTTGTAACTTGCTGACCTGAGAGGTAACCGCCGTGGACGTAACCGTTGAATCTCTCGTTGGTGTATTCTCCCGTGAAAAAGATGGGTCCCACAGGAGCCTGAAAAGAATCAAAGGAATCAGTGAGAAAGACCAAATTACCCTACTCTAAAATTGTTATTTCTCAGAGGTCCAACCAGGGGGGGTTTAATAACAGAAATCTTATGAACCTCGAGCAGAGGTCGTGTGTCCTTGAGCCTTGAATTGGAGGAAGCGGGCCCCATGGATTGGTGATCGAAACAGCTGATCTGATAGGACCGCAAAGTAGGTAGATCATGTTCTGGAAGCTCACAGCTACCTATTGTTTGGCTTTTCTTTTTCTTTTTTTTTGTGCCGGAAGCGACTTAACTGCGACCCCATGACCGAAGATGTGAGTGGGACACTGACCGTGAGGCCTACCTTGATGTATGCATTGTATATCTCTATGCCTTCTATCCATTTTGGACGGCTGTTTTATAGCATGGCCCCAAAATAAAGCAGAACCAAATCTCAGGTAGACCAACACTACAAGAAACAGTGATGAATGACTAATAAAAACTTTTTATGGACCACAAAAGTTTTGGATTAAGCTGATATTTGTGTTTTTCCTTCGTCCAGGTTTGTGCGACTTTATCAACAGATTAGATGGCAAATAAACACTGGACCTAGGAAGTTTTAATAGTGGACGGTCAATAACAAGTGTTTCCGGTGGAGTGGTCCACCTGAGATTAAGATCTGTTTCACTTTTAGGACTTTATCAACAGATTAGATGGCAAATAAACACTGGACACTAGGAAGTTTTAATAGTGGACGGTCAATAACAAGTGTTTCCGGTGGAGTGGTCCACCTGAGATTAAGATCTGTTTCACTTTTAGGACTTTATCAACAGATTAGATGGCAAATAAACACTGGACACTAGGAAGTTTTAATAGTGGACGGTCAATAACAAGTGTTTCCGGTGGAGTGGTCCACCTGAGATTAAGATCTGTTTCACTTTTAGGCCCATTCTATAAAATGATCTTGCAAAAGGGAAGGACGGCCTAGAAATGAAATGCATACATTGAGATGAGTTCCACTCACATTGATGGTTCCCTGTTCCTTTTTCCCGTGGAACGCAGTGTAATTCTCTTCGACCAATCCCAAATGGGGCGCGACTTGGGTGAGACCCGGGAACCAGATGTGAGTGGGACCCTGAACCTAGGGCCCACCTGGATGTATTCGTTGTAGATCCATGCCGACCATATGTTTCTTCATATTATTTTAGAATGCAGTCCCAAAAATGAAGTGGATGCAAATTTTAGGTGGACCACACCACAGGAAAGAGTGCTCATTGAATGCCTACCATTAAAAACTTCCTGGAGTCCACCATAATGTTTATTGACCATCTAATCTGTTGATAAGGTTTTTACTGGTCATTAATCAGTGTTTCTTATGGTGTGGTCCATCCGAGATTTCCATCTTCTCGTTTTTGGTACCCTAGCATAAAATAATATGCAGAAACAGATGGACGGCATAGATCTAAAACGAATACATCCAGGTGGGCCACAGGTTCAAGGTCCCACCCACGTCGCTGGTTCTGGGGCCTCACCCAAGTCGCGCCCCTTTGGGGATTGGTCAAAGAGAATTACAATGCGTTCCAAATGGATTGGTCAAGTCGCGCCCCAAATGAATTACACAGGGAAAACTAGCTGGAGCATTACCCCCAAATGGATTGGTCAAGCCGCGCCCCAAATGGGTCTCACCGACATTGGAAATGGGTCTCACCGACATTGGCGGAGAATTACCCCAAATCGGACGCGGACTGGGTGCTACCCCCTACAGTACCTAGCTGGAGACGGACGGTCTTGTAAGGGGCTATGTGGGGCCCACCAAGATATATTTGCTTTATCCAGTCGTCCATCTATTTTACTGATCATTTCAGTGCTTAGCCCAAAAAGAGCCAGATCAAGGCTCAAGTGGGCCACACCCCAGTAAGTCGTGGGGTTTGAATTCCCACCATTGAAAACTTCCTAGAGCCCACCGCAATGTTTATTTGCCATCCAACCTGTTCATAAGGTCTTGATGGACTCAGCCTGAAAGTAGATGCCCGGTTCAAGATCCATAAAAGGTGGGCCCACCCACCAGAACAACAGCATAGAGAAGAAAAAAATAATTAAAAAAGTAAAGTGAAAAGAGAGGGGTTGGAGACCTTGACGTCTCTGAAGTCGTGTTGGGTGGCGAAGATGGGGTAGTTGCTATAGCTGCCCCGCTGGAAGCGGTTGTTCCACCACTTGGGGATGAGGATCTGGATGGCATCAGGGACGTGGGGCCCAAACATGTCCCTCACCACTCCCAGCGCCTCTTTCAAAGTCTCCTCTTCCCCCTGCGACTCCACTCGCTTCGATTCCTCATTCGTCAAAGTCACCACCAGAATATTTGACCCTGGGTATGCGTTCTCCATGTGCTGTACGTGCATCACACGTCATTAGTCCACCCCCATCCAAACATTCCAGACCATCACTTCTCTACCATGCGTGTGTCTTTCATGTGAAATAAAGAGACAGACTTTTGATACTCTGGTACACTCGGTAATTAGAAATTATTCAAAATTTGCTTACGTGGCATACACATAATTCAAACTAAACCATCCAAATTATGGGCACCAGTTTAGACGTATCTTAAACCAAAAAAAAAATATTATAATTTGGTTACCTAATATTAGATTGCTAGACATTTATTGGACAGCTAGAAATGAAAAAAATATTCATTGGTTTTATTTCAAAAAACAAGCTTATTTCAAAAAACAAGCGTCCACAAATCAGAGGTTGGGATTGTCCAACCAACCTTATTTTTATAGTGTAACTTAATGATATTGTATTCCACAATATAGTCTGTCCAACTTAGGTTAATATCTGCCAAGTGTACTATTTCTAGGTGTCTGCCTATCGAGCTAATCACGCAGCCGGAGTACCTAATAACTCTCCAAAATAGATCTATAGTACCAATGGCATATGTATGCCGACCATCTAACCTGTCCATTTGGTGGGCCCCCACTGTAAATGACTTGACCCTTAAAAAAATTCAGGCCCATCCACTAATAATGCCAACACGGCCAAAGCAGTTACTTTCGTAGCTACCAATTTTTTTCGTTAGTCTTGGCCCACCGGACACAGTTTGGCTGGTGACCCCAACAACTTATAAGCTAGTGTCAGCCTGTGGGCCCCACCATGATGTATGTGTTTCATCCACCCCATCCATTGATTTTGCCAGCTCATTTTAGGGCATGAGCCCAAAAATGAGGCAGATCCAAAGCTCAAGTGGAACACACCATAAGGGCGAATAGACAAGGCGGTGGACCCCAGGAAGTTTTCAATGGCAAGCGTTCCCATTGTTTCCTATGTGGTCAACTTGAGCTTTCGACCTGCTTTATCTTAGGCTCATTCCATAAAATGAGCTGGCAAAATGGATGGATGGCGTGGATAAAATACATACATCATGGTGGGGCCCACAGATCTTTGGCACCACAGCTCGCTGGTTGAGGTTGGATCAATGGCCAGACCGCGTCCAGTTGAACCATGTCCAGCTTTAATCATTCGTTTAAATAACATATCTCATCTGCTGCCTGAGTGTATAATACAATCGTACCTAAAAGTAAAAGATGATAGCGGGGACGGAAGTTAGGTTTTGATTTTTTTAAGGAAAAAAAAATAAAAAGAAAAAGGTGGAGGTTAGAGATACTGTGTCTTTATCCCACGTGCGTGTGTGATTAGCTCATGCACGCACCAAAGCACAAAAGACAGACAAGCGAGAACCCGAGCTTGCATGGGTCCCACCCCAAAAGAAACTCATCGCAAAGAACATAAAAATAAATAAATAAATAAAGGAGAATTGTAGCGGGAGTGGATTAGGTGTTAAACGGGTAACACCCTTAGTGGGTGTTCCCCTTACCGTGTGGGGCCCACCTTGATGAAGGTGTTGTATATCCACTACGTCCATCCTCTTTGCCAGCCCATTTTAGGACGTGGTCCCAAAATTGAAGATCTAAATCTCAGACAGACCACACTACTAGAAAAAGTGGTAAGTGAGCATTAAAAACTTTTTGTGGACCATAGAAGTTTTAGAGCAAGCTGATCTTTGTATTTTCCCGCCACCCATGTCTGGTTTACCTTGAATTAAACATTCAAGTGGGCTCTAGGAAGTTTTTAATGGCAGGCGGACATCACTGTTTCCTGTGGTGTGGTCCACCAGAGATTTGGATCTGCTTTATTTTTGGGGCCACGTAATAAAATGGGCTGGAAAAACGGGGCGCGACTTGGGTGAGACCCCGGAACCAGCGATGTGGGCGGAACCCTCAACCTAGGGCCCACCTCGATGTATTCGTTGTATATCCATGTAGTCCATCTGTTTCTTCATATTATTTTAGACCTAAGTCCTAAAAATGAAGCACATGCAAATTTTAGGTGAACCACACCACAGGACACAGTGCTCATTGAACTGCTACCATTAAAAACTTCCTAGAGTCCTCCGTAATGTTTATTGACCATCCAATCTGTTGATTAGATCACGTAGGCAAGGATGAAAGGAAAAACTAAATATCAGGTTGATAGAAAACTTTTGTGGCCCACAAAAGGTTTTTAATTGTTATTAACCAGTTTTTCTCATGGTGCTCCACCTGAAATTTTCATCTGCTTTATTTTTTGTATCATGGCATAAAATAAGCCGAAAAAGAATATAAATAGCATGGATATACAATTCATATATAGAGGTAGACTCCTACGGTCAGGGTCCCACCCACATCGCTGGTTCCGGGGTCTCACCCAAGTCCCGCCCGAAAAACGGATGGAAGGCATGGATATACTAAAAATAATCAAGGTGGACCCCACGGTAAGGGTACTGATGACACCAACATGGCATCTCACACACATGCAACCAATCATTGGACAGCTGGCATGCATGTGGAGCTCAACCCTGACCTTCCAAATCATGGGCCCAATCAATACTATATTTGCTGCTGCATGTTCAACCGCTGAATGCATTTCTTCCTAACCGTAGGCTGAATGGTCCACCAAACAGACGGTCGGCGTGAATTTTCACGTAAGTCCTCACCCACAGCTGGGCACACAATTTGGACAGTCCAGATTGATGCACGTGCATGCCATGGTTAGACCGTGGATGCATCCTGTCCTCCAGAAACGTGGTAGAGGAAGCGATGCCTATACCTCGAAAGCTACATGCCTCCATCTTAGCAGACGTACCATGATCTAGACCATTCGTTCTGGTGGGGCACCAAAACAAGGGTGGGCCACCAGAAGAAATATTGTAAAGATCCACGTGCATGTCGCGTGTGTACACCGTAGATGGACACGTGTACGGCTGATCGCCGGCAAATCAGTCACATAGTTCCACTGTGCGAAAATGACCGAAAGGAAAGAAGGAAGCATCACGACAAACCTGCCAAAAGGTGTAGTATCCTCGCTTCTCGTGGGCGTAAAGGAAGAACTCCGTGCCGGGCCCACAAGGCCAGAACTTGTAGGGGAACTTTAGAAAGATCTTCGTGTAAACGATAATATCTAGCTTCGATATAGCTTCCGTTTTCCATTTCTGACATTTTTTGTTGTCTTATTCGTCAGTAATCAGAGATAAAATTTAAAAAAAATAAAAATAAAAAATAAAAAAAAGGTAATGCACTCGTACTCTGAAAGAGTGCGATGGTTCATACGCATGCACTAAGCTCAAATTTTTTATTTTTCTATTTACACCAAAAAAAAAAAAAAACTAATTTGGAATTTGAGGAACAATCAGATACGGTGACTGTAGCTGCATCGTAGGTTGTAATGCAGGCATTGTTTCCCCCAACACGTCACATGTGTGGAATATCCAATCCATCAAAAGGTAGGCCACACCATTATGATTGCATGATATGAAAATCAAGCCGACTCACTCATTGAGGTGGGGGCACGTCATCAAAATCAATAGTCAGTCAATGATGTTACCCCGTGTATAGGTCTGGCCCACCCAATGTGTGGATGGGCTGGTGATAATAATGATGTGGCCTATGTTTTACATCGGCTGGTGATAACCACATGTTGCTGAGAAAAAAGTAAATGTATCATAACCTATGATAAAACAGCTGTATCTTTTTCATTTCAGTCATTTTGAATGGTTGGTTCCAATTACATTGATGCAAGGCGTACAATATCTGAATGCATGCATGTGATCCATTCAATCTGTGCGAGAGTATCAACAATCAAATAACTCCCGCTCTACACCCACCAAATACCTTCCTCAAATGGACACAGCTCACGTGTCAACGTCACTTCATTCAGCACGTACCATAGACCCTAGCTACGAGTCTATGACATGCATAATCATTGGATACTCTGGCAGAGACGGATTGTTGATAGGCGTGCACTCGGATATTGTATACGTGGCACAAATTAAACTCTTATTAAACCGTCCAGATTGCAGGAACCAGTACAGACAGATCAACATTGAAATTTTGGACTGATTTGAGTTATCACACGATCTGATTGATGGGCACTCATTCGTTGAATGTCAGCCAATCAGGAATTTTTAGGAGATCAGATCAGCAAGATTTCCACTTTGGTTACCATCTATAAATTGGGACCCATGATTTAGACGGTTTGATTTAAGAAACCTAGTGCCACGTGTGCAATTTCTTATTGCCTGCCTATTAACCATCACGATCTGCCAGAGTATAAAAGGTTTTTTCTTCCCCTTATTCAAGGACTGTATAACGGGGCTAGACTCCTGAATTAGTTTAGCACCATTTTCTAATGGTGGTGATTCTAAAAACGGACACATAGAAGGCGTATTGTAATCCAGACCCGTCCAAATCGCTGACCCAACTTTCGATGGAGCATATCCCACATTTGTTATCTTTTCTAATATGGACACCTGGCTTACTTTAATTGTCCATTTGATAGCCATCATTGGATATTTGGATGGTTAGGATTTTTAGATCAATGTCGTATTGCAGATATGCTCCATTTTGGATGGTCCGGACATCTAAGCAAGGTTGCCATGTGTAAATAAGAAGTGTAAAAAATGGTGGTTAACCATCACCAGAGCCTTGCATTTGTTTACTTTGGGGGGTGAGAGAGAGAGAGAGAGAGAGAGGGTACTGACAGGCAAGGAGGGGGAAAATTGAATGAGATCGCTTTGGAGGACACCAACGCTAACGGACAAAATGACGTATTTCGCCTTGAAGACGCAACCGTCCTCCGTTATCAATGTAACGCCGTTTCTCGAGTAATGTACTTCCCGAACAACCTGCCATTCAAAAGCCCAAAGCAGAAATCCGCCCATCCATGCCCAAGTGTGAGAGAGATAGAGATTCAGTAAATCTGGAAATCAAACGTACAATTGACGATAAAATCGAGACAGCTGTAGAATTCAAATCAAGAAACTCCATCCATAGCATTCAAACCACCCACACCCCAATGCCATGAACCCCTCTCCGGTCATTAAAAACCGGCTGATTTCCAATCTTTTTGGGTCCCTCAAACAAAATCACGAATAGAGAATATCAGAGATCCCCGGTCCTAGTTTTTCAATGGCCACGATGACTGATTATGTCAGTAAATCGAGAAATGTATATAGCCTCTTTGACTATGCAAAGAAACAGAGAAGCCCATATCATAGGAAATGAAAAAAGGTCAAATGATACACTTGAAGACCATGAGTACGCACACGGCGACTTCACCAAATCCAAACGGAAGCGGATTAGTACGCAGCACGTGAGCATTCAGGAGAAGAGGGGTGACATGACTGTGTCAGGCTTGCAAATGTGGCAGGTCACCTCTCACAACGTGCTCTACACCAATACAAATGTGACACGTATGTGCAACGTCTCGGGTTGTACCTAATCCGTTCCCAATCCAAACTGTCCAGATAGAAGCATTAATCATGGATGGGGCAGTAAAAGAACCAGATTAGAGGACCAATGCAAACGTGCGTTTGGTGGTAAGCAAAACCGACTGTTTAAATTCAACAAACAAATATCTATCAATAACAAGTGAAGATTGATGACCAATGTTTGAAATGCATTTGCGGCATGGATGTGGTCCTCGTATGCAACGTGTATGAAGCGTCGTGTACTCTGCCAGAGTTTCAAATAATTCCTTGTGGGTAAGTATTGGACGGGCTAAATGGTAAATCCATTGCCACTTGGCCCAAGAAAATAGTATATATGATGACGATGAAATGATGAAACTCTCTCCAAAATCCAAATACCACCTTTTTTAAGGTAACTCGGCCGCGTACGGCATGACATGATACGAGCCACACGTCATCTGACCGTACACGTGGCAAGCATGTACATCAGTACAAATTTCTGTCCGTTCGATGACAAACGAACAGATCATATAACCATTTGGCCAGTGGAAATTTTGGTCAAACCCCATCCACCGAAAGTCTGTAACCTCGGATTTGAACGGTCTGGATTCAAATACATGCATGCCAAGCGCTCGGTTGACATGTGCAGGCCATCATGTGCCGTACACACTTCATTCCATGGTATGATGCCTCCTCCGTAATAATTTCAAGTTGAAAAGAAAAAACTCTCGTCCTCTGCCAGAGGATAGCGATCCACACACACCCCCACAGCTGCGGACGCGGATTGACTGCTGACCCGGTCTCCAGCGCGACTCAGGATCCAAGGTGTGTCGCCAAAAACTGGGTCCACATGCTGAGATATTCTCTAATGATTTTAAACGTCTATGGTTAAGTTCCTTTCGCATGACTACACTTCAGCAATGACTATAACCTTTGTTTCAATGCTAGCCATTGAAAATTCTCTTTTCATTCATTGTAGCATATATTCATCAACATGGACGGCTCTGATCATGAAACCACTCAACATGTAAGCCCCACTGGACCGCGACAGACGATAAATCCTAAGACGCGACAGAGACAAAACGAACTCAGGAAGATCAACACTGACACGTGCATGTGAGCCCAATATGGCCACACGTGCTTCCGATCCTAATTACAGCTCAGAAAGTTTTCAAACAGTGGCGCCCCATGTGTTTGTGGGGGCCAGCAGATGGACGGTCAAAATAGAAACAACTCAAAGGTCAATATCCAACGGACGCAAAAAAAACCGTCTAATCCTATATTCAGTAAAACGTTTAAAAAACAAAAAAGTGAGTTGACCAAAGCCCAACATTTTTAATGATTTCTTCCTTCAATTTTTCAAAAGTAAATCATACTTCTTTTCTGAGAAATACTTCGATACTCGGAAGAGCATGATGGACGATACTCAGGCACGAGAAATTGCACACGTGGCATACATGTAATTTAAACCAAACCGTCCGTTTAGTTTGAGTTCATATATTCCTCGTCCGTTTAATCTAAGTGCCTGAGTATCAAGCGTCGTGAGCAGCCAGAGTATCAATTAACTCCCCTCTTCTCTTTTTTTTTTTACTTTACCTTGTTGAGCTTGAGACGACTGTCTACGATATTTCCGTCCTTTGTGGAAAGGAAGCTTTCCGCCATCTTATACAGCAAAAACTCGTACCCTCTCTCGTCCGCAACTAGAAATTCTCGTTCCCCCAAATCTGTATACGTTGCTATCGGCTCCACTTCTGCCCTCCCAAATCGCCAGAAAGAAAAAACCCAATCCCTAATCTCAGATTCCACGATACGATATATTCGCGATAAATTGCGAAAGGGACGCGATATGAGATTACTCACCCGCCATCTCGAAATCGTGGAGAATGAAATCGATGGCCAGCTCAATCGGGGTCGACGGGATTCTGAAAGAAGTAAAAGAAATATCATGCATTGGAATCTGAGGCGCGTTTGGATGAGCTATCAGATTGAATTGCGATTAGCGATGGGGGAGGGAAGTTTTTACAAGGGCGGTTCCGCCATTGCTGACACGCCGCGGAGCTTCGCCTCCTGATTCCTCAGAGCCCGAACCGCAGACTCCACCGCTCTGTCGTACGAATCAGCTGCGACTCTGCTTGGGAAGATCTTTCCGCTGGGGAAAAGGGAAAAGAAGAGAAACGAACTGCGTTATCGGACCACAGTGCGTAGTTTAGCATATAGAGGGCAGTTACACTAAAATACGCCGCCAACGAAGCCATTAAAAGCCCCTCAACCCCTGCCAGGACCCGGTCAAAACCGACGCTTGAAACTCGCGTAAACGGCAGGAAATCAATGGCTGCAGATCAGCTGGCAGGGGCTGGCAGCTGGCGCCAGGTGGGAGCGCCGAAGGATCCCGCGCACATTAGCTTCGCCCCGTGCGAGCCGCTAATGTGCGCCGGGAGCCCCGATAATTCAGGCCGACAAGCTGCGTCAGGTAACACCGGCTCATGCTAGGAAACCACGTATCGGAACCGAAATTTTAGAGAGAGCGAGAAAAACCTCTGATCGTAGATGTTGTATCTGGCATTGCTGTAATCGGAGAAACAGGTACGAAGGCCGGATTTGCAGGCGAGTTCCCAAACGGGGTTGGACTCTCTCCCACCAACTCCTTGGATCCAACCCGCACCGGTCTCTACATTCAATCCACCGAAATCCTCTTTACGAATCCTACCCCCGATGCGATCCGACGCTTCTAGAATCACCAGATCCTCCACCCCGTTCTCCGCCAAAACCTTCGCTGCCGAAATACCTTCCAAACGCGACACGAAAAAAAACGCAAAAAACAAAACGTCAGATGGCCTGTGACGGAATTCCGACCAGAAATCTGACGGCTTGGCGGTTCTTACCTGAAATCCCAGCTCCGACAACGATGACGGAACAGGAAGTGGTGGAATCCATGGAGAGAGAGAGATAGAGAGCGTGAGAGAGAGAGGGAGAGAGAGAGAGAGAGAGATTGCTAATAGGTAGAAAGACGGGTATTAGCGGGAGCTTTTTATACAGGCTTCTCGACGATAGTGTCCTTGGAGTTGGCTGAGGAAAAAGGTCGGTGTCGCAGGGATGTTTTGGTAATTTGGAGGGGAGAGAGAATCTAGATGGTTTCGGCTTCTGTAGTAAAAAAGGGGTTCGGGTGACTAGGATTGGTATAACACACGCGCGTCTCTACACGCGCCAGCCTGGCCTGGCAAGTGGGTTGGACCCCTCCCAGGAGAGGCCTCGGCCCAGATCAGGTCTTGCCAACCATCAGGTGGCTCATGGATGCGCGAAAATACTGGACGGTTTAATACCCGTCAGTGATCTACGTCGTCCCGTGGACTGCAAAAGAGTACATGAGTTGGGGAGTGGATTAGGTGTTACCCTTACCGTGGGGCCCACCTGGAAGATATGTTGTATATCCACACCGTCCATCCGTTTCTCCAGCCCATTATAGGACGGGATCCAAAAAGTTACCCATATCCAAATCTCAGGTGGACCACACCACAGGAAATAGTGGTGATTGAGTGCCTTGTCATTTAAAATTCCAAAGGGCCACTGATAAAGTTTTCATAATGTTTATTTGCAATTCAACCCGTTGATAACCTCAAGAAGATCTTGATGAAGGGAAAATACAAAGATAAGACCAATCTAAAACTTTTGGGGGTGTAGAAACCCCACCCTAGGCCGAAAGAATGATTAAGATTAGATGGTTATGATGGATAGTGATCCGTACCCTGTTCCATATTCAAACCCTAATCATTGCCACAAACCTTAATCCATCTTCAGGACCGTAACCCAAAACTTAAAAAACCAACATCAGAAAACCAAGCCAAAAACTTCTCAATAGGTCAACCCGATGAGTCAACTCCCTAGATCAACCTAATCCTTCCACGAAGTTAACTCACCTAGTTAAAGCCCAAACTAAACCTAAAACCAAGTCTAGGTCCAAGCCTTAGCCTCAGAGATGGCATGGACAACAACGTACTCAGAAACGAAGGGAAAAATGAATACAGGCTCCGAGTCCAACTATCCAAAGCTAGAATTTCAGCTGTAGGTGGACGAGCAATACTCTGGGTACCACCCACCCTTAACTATGAAAGTTGCCACTTGGGTGGCTATAAATAATCCATGTTCCCTTCATTTGAAGCATCTAAAAGTTTCGAGCTCTCCTCTACGAATAGCTACCCATCTCCCTTCAGCTTCAGCCTATTCCTCCATCGAGGAGAGTGAGAGTGAGTGGGAAGAGTCTAACCTTGGTCTAGCCCGGTTTAGCCAAGGTTCAAGCCCTCAAGCCATCCAAGTTTCAATCCAAGCCACTCAAGCTAGCCTATGCGACACTGTCGTCCATCAAACCATCTAAATATCATCTTTATTTAGATCATATCTCAGCGTAGTGCAACACTCTTTTTTTTTTTTTAACCCATCTGCTCACTGCATCCATTTAGCATCCTATTATACCATTCTTAATACCTGATCAATCCTAGCGTATGCTCTATGGCTTGTCAATTTAATCAGATCTTCCTCATCAGAAACTCTGACTGATTAGATCCACCATCGCACATCATTTTGTCATATTACATCTTTCCACTGAGAATATACGAGAACTGATTCTAAACCTTCAAAAATTAGCAAAAGTTGGTGAAGTAAAGGTCGTACATATGTACGAGCAGGAGTGGGTGCTTAATACCTTCCCTCTTTATCACTATTGTCCCTTACATCGAATCTCTGACCACGGATTAAGGAGTCATTTTAGAGTCGAAAATCTTTAGATTCTCTTCTTTAACGTTTCTATAGGGTCTAGCCGACTGTAAAGATGAAGTAATTGGCTAGTGGCGACTCCAGTCTAATAAATTATTTCAACTCACACTAAACAGAAAGCCCTTGAAAAAGGCAAAACTCGTGGAAGCCCGCCGATGGCGGCAAATTTGCGTCCTCAATGGACTACATAAAATTTTTAATGGTCATTCATCACTATTCCTAATGGTATGGTCCACTTGAGATTTGGATATTCTCAAGTTTTGAGATTGTCCTAAAATGAGATGGAAAAACAAGTGGATGGAATGGATATACAACAAATACATCAAGGTGGTCCCCACATGGTTAACATAACACCCACCAAGGAGTTACAGCTCCCCATAAGTTGGGGAGGGACTAGCATCCCCTACAAAACATGTTCTACTCAGAGCGTATAACACCCAAGTCTACAGGGCCACCATTTGGACACATAAAATCTACTCCCTCTATCAGGCTCCATAGTAAATTTTCAGGCCATATGCCACAAAATTAGCTAGATCTGCAACTCGTATGAGCCACATTATATGGAACGATGTGGATAGGATCTCAACCATAGAATTCTGTATGGGGCAACCGTAGTGTACATATTCTTACGAGACATGCTCATGAAGCTCATTGGGATGAAGAGAATACTAAATCCTGCTTTATGAAACTTTTGCAATCACACCCAGTGAACTTATACATTCTGGAAGTAATTGTACATTTATCCCTTGGAGGGCCCACATGAGTTTTCAATAAGGCTTATTTTTCGTATGTATAGTTCTAATAATGGTTTTCACAAGAGTTTCAACACAAGGTGTGGGTCCTTACTCATGCATCAGTGGTAGAACCACAAGAGTTTCAACAAGAGGCGTGGGTCCTTACTCATGCCTCGGTGGTAGACTCACAAGAGTTTCAACAAGAGGTCATGGATTAATTGAATGCCGAAGAGCCTGTGCAACAAAAATGTATAGAGCCGATGATAGTGAAATTCACTCCAATCAACGGTTGCAAGTTAGGAATGTGAACCTAACAAGTGGATTGCCTGTGACCCGGGGCACAAAGATATTCTATAGAGATAATCCTATGCTCGAGTCTATGTAGGGCCCACAAAGATGTCCATAACAAAGCCACTCTATCCCAATATGAGTCCATTTGTTTCGAAAGACCATAATAGAACATTAATCTAAAAATCACACAGATTCAAAACTCAAGTGGGCCACACCAAACAAAACAGTGGAAACGAAAACATCCACCAGTGAAGCTTTCCTAGAGTTGACCATAATGTTTATATGCCATCCAAATTGTTCATAGCATTATTACCACTCAAATAAACTATAGGCACAAATATCATCCCAATACAAAACTTTTGTCACCCTCAAGTGTTCAAGCCCCACTATTTTGCACGGTATGGTTCAATTTGCTTGATTTTAAGACTTTTGTCCTATTGTGGTCCTGCAAAATAAATGGACATGTTGTATTTATCATGGACATCTCTATGAGCCTCATACAACCCCAAGCACAAGAATTTCTCTATGCTTAAGGTCACAACTAATTTGCTTCCAATAATTAGCCAGATCAATGACTTAAGCTAACCATGCCATAGGAAACCGTGAGATGTGGATGCCAACCATTAAACCTTCTTAGGGCTTACTGTGATATTTATGTGCCTTGTAATCGATTTATAAGGTGAATCATACTAAGATAAAAGTAAATGCACAAGTATTACTCTCATTTGAAACTTTAGTAGGTCTAAAAAGGTTTCACCTTGAAGAGGGGGGACATGATGAGGTCGATCACCGTCTTCCTCACGGGATAACTACTCCGAATCCATTGAGCTTTCGGGACTCCTCAATCGGACTTCCTTGAATCCATTAGTGAATTCTCGAATTCAAAAGAGAAAAAAAAATAAAAAAATAAAAAAAAGGAATAATTCTTAATAAATTCGAAACAACTTTATTGATGATAAAAAAAAAAATGTAATTACAACTCTTTAAAAAAGAACTCAAACCTAAGACGGAGTTTTAGACTTTGACTATAACTCAAATACCCTAAAACTGTGACTTACTATAAATAGTAAACTTACTATTTATATACAACTTTTATTACTACTAGACTCTGTGTGTTTCAACCAAAAATAGTAAGTGTTTGATCTAGCCCAACCACATTATTCTCTTAACTTTTCTAAGCCCTGTTCATGTTGGGCACAACTTCTACAACTCAAAGGATAAAGAGATATACTCAAACTAAAATTAACTATTTATAGTAAAAACGAAATTAAATGAGACTCTTGACGGCCGATCTAATGAAATTTCGCAAATCCAGCATGGGCAACCTAGCATAGCAGGGTTGGTTGGCTTAAGTAGGTTCTCCTACCCAAAAATCATTTCGGTTTGTGAGATACGACTGTTCTAATTAAGGTCTTGGTGGTCCGGACCGTTTATGCTTTTCCTTGATCTAGTTCTGGTCCACCTCTAACAAGAACATGCTTGATCCGCACCCTCCATCAAGAAGTTCTCTCTCTACATCACACCTTTAGCAATTCTAATTTCATTATTATTAGAACTTATGTGGCGTACTTTAATTTTTATCTATTTCTTTTATAAGATGATGTCGTGTGATAAATTGATGAAATTGATGTACAAAGTGGATCTCACATGGATTTTTCATGAGATTTTTCTATTACAAAAGCTAGTAAGCGGATTTCCTTTTTTTTCTTTTTAGTCTCAATGTACCCACCCTGTTAGCTGCGCAATGCACCCACATGGTTAGTCACATGATGTACCCACCCACTAGTGGGGGTTAGTGTGTCTCCTTAGCACTTAAACTTGAGACTTGCTGTTGAAAGATTTCCTGGCTAAGCATTTCCCTCGAAGTTCCTACTCTGAGAACCTAGGTGGGGCCCATCATGATGTTTATGAGAATTCCACCATGTTCATCCATTTTGTGAGCTCATTATAAGACATGACACAAAAAATGAGATGGATCCAAGATTCAAGTAGGATGAAAATGGGAGGATTAAACGTACATAGTCGAGATATTCATGGGATCACAGAAGTTTTGAATCAGGCTAATATTTTTATTTTCAGTTCATCCCATTGGGAATGACGTTATGAATGGTATGGATGGCATATAAACATCACTGTGGACCCTAGGGAGGTTTCAACGGTAGGAATTACCCTACCCACCTTTTCCTTTAGTGTGGCCCACTTGAGTCTTGGATCCGGCTCATTTTGGTTCTCATGTCCTAAAATGAGCTCACAAAACGGATGGACTGGATGGATTTCTCACAAACATCTATTGGGATATAGGCGATTGGCCCCGTAGTGGAAGCAAGCATGGAGCAATCAAACGAGGAACAAACACAATGTAATCACACACCAAGCAAATCAATACACACAAGGCAATCCAAATTTGACGTGGAAAACCCCTCGCAGGTAAAAAAATCACGGCACAAAGCGACACCAATCCACTATGAATTAGAAGTTACAAGAGCATGAAGAAAACTTACACTATATCCAAGCCTACAAGAGAAAACTCAAGCTCTCCAAGAGGAAAACCAACGTAGTCCTTTCTCTAAAGCTCTTTCTCTCACCCTAAAACTCTCTCTCTCAACCCTTGCACAGCTAGGATACTTAATTCACGTATTACACTTCCTTAAATAGGAAGAAACCTGAATTAGAAACATCTTACATAAGAAACCGTGCAAGATCGCACAAAAACTGCGCCACAGACTTTGTAGTCCATGCACAGTTGGGCACCCGACCAAAACTCGTTGAGCGCCTGACAGATTCAAAATCTATTCAGAGAGTTCCAGCAGCAAATCTAACCAATTTCGAGTGCCCGCCCAAGCCTCATCGGGCACCCCGGCCATCCACCGGGTGCCCTACCAACAGTGGTCAGTCCCCCTACATGCAAAAAAACAGAACAGTAATTTCAGCTTTCAAAAGCCATGCTGGGTGTTCTCAGGCGCCCGGTCTGAACTCGTCGGGCGCCCGACACCCCCTAGTGTCTAAGATTAAAGGCAAAACCCCAACAATCTTCACCGTGACTTCAATCTTCAATCGCTCCACTACTCCATAACTCCATTCTTCATCTCTACTTTATCTCCTCATAGTTCCACCACTTCTCCTGCACCATCGACTCATCCTTACACCTTCACCACCCGCTCACTCATGTGGCCCTTTCGCATACGTCACACACGAGCAACTATAGATCTTGCTGCCGATCTCGCAACTCCACCGTGAATAGTGCTCCCAATCACCTTATAAAGATTGTCGCACCTTCGTGCCTTTATAATCACGCGTGCTCCATTTGCTACTTTACAATATCGATCAAAGCCGATGAACCTGCACCATTTCGCCTCGAGTGCACCAAGAGATATTGCATTCTTTTTCATCTCAGGGACATGCTTCACACTTTCAAGGATTCGTTCGACCCCGTCGAACATCCTAATGCGCACCGAACCAATACTCACCACCTTGCGAGCTAGCCATCACCCACAAAGACCGATCCACTATCATAATCTCTGTATGTCATGAATGAACTCCGGTCAGTACATACGTGATATAATACACCTGAATCCAAGAACCACTCTCCACCGAGAGACAATATGCTGGATATAGTCAATATATCACAAACATTACCACCATCCTCCACGATATTAGCCCCCTCCCTAGAAGAATCTCCATATTTCTCATGTATTTTCCCAGGATTCGAACAATCCCTCTTCATGTGCCCTTCTTCCCTATAATTCTAGCATCTCACATTGCTATTCCACTTGCCTTTTGATTTAGATCTCGATGACGAAGATCTTCCACCCTGCTCAGAATTCCTCCCCCTCATAACCAGTGTCTCGTCTATAGAAAGGCCTACGTCGCCGCTTTTCTTTTTAATCGCCTTCGCCTGAAGGGCTGAGATAACGGTTTCCACGCCAATGATTTCCCTACCTGCACACAATAAGTTTTTAAGCGACTCATATGATTCCGAAAGAGAATTTAATAAGATAAACGTTTGATCATCGTCCTTAATCGGTTTATCTACATTCATCAACTTGCAAATAAGCCTATTGAAATTGCTGATGTGGTTCTCAACATCGGCCCCCTTCGTCATCCTCAGATTATACAACTGAAGCTTTAAATATATGCGATTTTTCAGAGATTTCTTCGCGGAGATATTCTCTAACTTCGCCTATGTTTCGGCCGCAGTTTTCTCTTTCATGACGTTATACATGACCTCATCTGCTAGGCATAACTGGATTGAGACATTGGCTTTTTCATCGATCTTCTTCCACTCTTCTTCTTTCATAGCCTCCTGCCGCTTTCCAAGGAGCGCATCTTGCAGCCCTTACCAAACTAAAATTATTTTTTCCCGAATACTTATCTATGTCGAATCTCATGCTTAAAGACGTCATTGATACATCGTCTCAAATTCCGATGTACCTCCTAATGTTTGCTTTGATACCAGTTTGTTGGGATACGGGTGATCGGCCCCGCAGCAAAAGCAAGAGCGGACCAATCAAACAAGGAAAAAACACAATGCAATCACAACCGAGCAAATCAACACACATAAGAGGCAATCCGAATTTAACATGGAAAAACCCCACTCATAAAAAACCATGGCACAAAGCAACACCATTCCATTATGAATCAAAAGTTACAAGAGCATGAGAAAACTTACACCGGATCCAAGCCTACAGGAGAAAACTCAAGCTCTCCAAGAGGAAAACCAACGTAGCTCTTCCTCTAAAGCTCTTTCTCTCACTCTGGAAGTCTCTCTCTCAACCCTTGCACATCTAGGATACCTAATTCACGTATTACACTTCCTTAAATAGGAAGATACTCGAATTAGAAACATTTTACGCAAGAAACTGCGCAAGATTGTGCAAAAACTGCGCCACCGACTTTGCAGTCCGCGTACGCCCGTCGAGCGCCCGACAGATTCAAAATCTATCCAGAGAGTTTCAACACCAAATCCAGTCAATTTCGAGCGCTCGCCCAAACCTCATCAGGCGCCCTACCAACAGTGGTTGGGCCCCCTACAGGCCAAAAAATAGAACAATGATTTTAACTTCTAAAAGCTATGCCAGGTGTTCTTAGGCGCCCAGTTCAAACCCATCAGGTGCATAACACCCTCGGTGTGCAAGATTGAAGGCAAAACCCCAACAACATTGGCCCCACCTAGTTAACCAGCTCAGCAACTTCATGGTAAAGCCTTTAGGAGGAAATCCGCATCCCAAAAGCTACCTCCACGGTGTTGTCCACGGTCTTGTCCCATCCTGACTAGCGGTAGTTCTTTCCATATGCAAATTGCCCCATCTTTTCCACAATCCAGTGGGTCCCATGATCGTGGCCCATCAATCCAATGTGTCCCATGATCATGGCCCATCCAAACACTGGAAGAAAGAAAAAAAGCAAGGGTTCATGTTTAAGTGAGAAATGAAGACAAGATTGGATTGACAGGATGTCGCAGTCTTTGGTATTTTGTAGGTGCAGTCCATCCATAGTAGGACCTCAGCCCCAAATCAAGGCACCATAGTACTATGCAAGTCCTGAGGCGCAGGACCACGAATTCCACTGGCCGTGTGGTCAACGTCGAACGTGAAAGGCATTGAATCAATGTTGCAGATCTGGCAGAGTAAGAAAAATGTATACGTGGCCGTGTGATCACAGCGTTTCATGTAAACGTACTTTCTGGTAGTCCGCGGAGGACTAAATAAAGGTGGCTCATGATTTCTAATTGACTGGAGCGATGGTACCCACCCGCACGTTCCTATTGAGATCCATGGATTCCATGTGATCCGCAGGTGTAGCCACCGAGTTGGAAGCCAACAAAGGATTCAGACTCAGCCACCGACTGCAATTTTCGTTTTTCATTTTTCCTCTTTCGTTCGTGAACAGTAAAACCTTAGTACTCTTGAAGAGAGCGATAGATGATACACAGGCACTTAAAAATTGCATACATAAATCAAACAATCCAAGTCATGGTTCTCGGTTTATATTTATCATGAACCAAAAAATTAGTTATATTTTGAAATCTGACTATCAGATTTGTAGACATTAATTGGACGGCTAAAATAGAAATATCCATTGATTATATTTCAACAATCGAAGGATAGGATCATTTGATTTGGGGGAACGAGGGCAGTGGTTTCCTCAATTTACTAGTTTTATTTCATGTTTATGTATGCCACGTGTGCAATATCTGGGTGCGTGTGTATCAAGTGTCACAGTCTGCGTAAGGATCATGGAACTCGCCTAAAGTGAATAATCCAGCGTGTCCGGATACGGTGTACGCGGATTTCTGGCGAAAGCCAGTCAAAGGAATGTAGGTGGGGTCCACCGTGATGTTTATGAGAAATCCATGCCGTCCATCCATTTCGTGAGCTTATCTTAAGAAGACCAATAAAAAATAATATGGATCCAAGACTCAAATGGGCCTAAAACGTGAGGATTGAACGTCCACAGTTGAAATATCCATGGGGCCAAAGAGTTTTGAATCGGGCTAATATTTGCGTTTTCAGTTCATCCCAATAGGAATGACATTATGAACCATATGGATGGCATATAAACATTACTGTGGACCCCACGAAGGTCTCAACGGTGGGAATTTCTCTACCCACCTTTTCCTCTAGTTCAGCCCACTTGAGGCTTGGATCCGGGTCAGTTTTGGTGGCCCCTCCTTAAATGAGCTCACAAAATGATGGAGAGCTTGGATTTCTCACTAACATCACGGTGGGCCCTGTTGTGGGATAATTCCTGCAATGAACCGACCCGGTCACAAGACCTCGGAGCAAAGGAATAGACCGATGTCTCAATCTGTTCGATAGGTCAGTTCGGATCACAGCTAAGTCAATGTGTAAATAAAGACTGACCTTATCTCTACTCTCATCGGCATAGGGATAGGAGCACATCCCCCCAAGATCGGAACAGCCCGAGATACCCGCCTGGATTTCCGGCGTAGTACCAACCGTGATCTCAGCCTAGAAAATCTCCATCGAAGCCTATAAATATAGGAAGACACTTTGATTACTGGTATGCAAAAAATCCATTAGTAAACAGTGTTTTCTATCCTTGAGGACAATTACTAACTTAGGCATCGGAGGGCTAACGGCTGAACCCCAGCCACCCCACTTTTGCTTTCTTTTGTGTTCCACAGGATCAAACAGATCTTTAGTCTAAGTGCAGGCCTCGTACCTGTTAGGAGATCAGTCATATCCGTCCGTTCGCGTGGAGGTCATCTCACCTCATCTGTTGACCAATTTTCAGCATCAACAGATTGGCGCCATCTGTGGGAATCGACTGCAAAAATTATATTCATTTGCGAACTCCTTCGTCCGAAGGCAGGAACTAATGGCCGGTGGAAGAGGCAATAGGAAGGGGAAGGCTCCCGCAAATGCCGAGCCTTCCTATGAGCTGCAATCTGAAAATGAAGGACCCATCCATGAGACTCCAGTCCTTCACCTCGGAAGTTCGTCTCGCCACTTAAATCTTCTAAGTGGACGGCAAAGGTCCCGAAATCGCGGGGCCAGACTGTCCACATTAGAAAAGCAAGTCGGAGGCGTTGTAGAACGTTTGGGTGGAGTGGATAGACGATTCGAGCATGTGGACGGAAAACTGGATGAAATTGCAGCCCTGCCGAACAATTTATCTCGGCCTTCACCCGTCCTTGAAACCAACCCTGAACCTCATCTACGTCAACAAAGCTCTCATCCACCACGCTCACTCTCCAACCATCCGCGACCCGACGAAGACGAGGTTGCAAGCCGAGCTTCGGGCTCGAAACTTCGACCAGCCGCGAGGCTTCCCTCAAACGACCTAAGACACAGAATAGAAGAAAGACGATCCGCCCGGGCTAGTCAAGGTCAAGATCGGATGGATGATAATATCACCCCTCTTGAGGCCGAGCTGAAGGAGCTTCGGGAGAGAATTAGGGATATCCAGAGAGCACAACGCGCCCGAGCACCAACCGCAGCGGATGTCCTTGTGGACTAGTCTGAGTCCCCGTTCACCGATGAAATTCGCGGCGAACCTCTTTCGAAAGGCTTCAAACTTCCTAAGCTCAAGCAATACTCCGGGATAGGAGATCCAGCCAAGCATCTCGAAAATTTCAAAGTCTGAATGAAACTCCATGGAGTTAATGGGCATATCATGTGTAAGGCCTTCCCGTTGTCCCTAACCAGCTTGGCGTGGACCTGGTTCCGTAAGTTAAAGCCAAAGTCCATTTCCTCTTTCACCGAACTGAGCAGGGCGTTTGCGACTCAATTCATCGGAAGCACCGATCCGAGGAAACATTCTACACACCTCGCTGCGGTCAAACAAAAAGATAATGAATCGCTGAAAGATTACCTCTCGCGATTCAACGCCGAAGCAGTTCAGGTGGAGAACCTATCTCAGGACGTGTTGCTACATACGATGATAGGAGGATTACGTGATGAAAAGTTCATCTAGTCGGTAGGGGAACAGCCCCCTCAGTCTGTGGCTGAATTCCTCGATCGAGCTGCAAAACATATTAACGCAGAAGAGCTGGTGAACGCCTAGGGGTCGTCTCATAAGAGGAAAGACCGTAAAGAAGAAAATAGCACTAAAAGGTACCGTCCTGATCGCAGGTCGCCGAATTCGAACGCTACTCCACATGGAGCAAAAAATTTGGCCACACGATTCGAAAAATACACCCCGCTCAAAACAACGATCGAGCAAGTGTTCCTAGCCGAGAAAGACAAACAAATGTTCGGACGACCCGCAAATATCAAAACCGACCCTGGAAGAAGGTCGAAGTCCAAGTACTGTTTATACCATAAAGATCACGGGCATAATACAGTGGATTGCTTCGACTTGAAGCGACAGATCGAAACCCTCATCCGGCGGGGCTTCCTAAAAGAATATATTGCCCAGCGTCCGGAAGATCAAAGGGCCTCGGCTCGGGAAGATGACAGAGAGCCAGTCAATAACTATCCGCTGGAAGAAATCCATATGATCTTCGACGGGCCAACCACAGGTGATTCTGGTAACGCCCGCAAATCCTACGTTCGTCAAGGGCGAACCTCCGAACCAGGGCTACAAGTGAATTTGACTAGCAGGCCCTCGAAAATTCCAAAGGTTGCTCGTCGTGCGATATCCTTTTCCGAAGAAGATGCTGAAGGAGTACTGCATCCGCATGACGATTCTCTCGTAGTGTCGATGGTGGTTGCTAATAAAAAGCTCCACAGAATGATAGTAGATACTGGAAGTTCGGCCGACATAATATATGCCTCGGCGTTCGACAGAATGAAGATTAATCGGTTTAGGTTAAGGCCGGTCAGAACTGCTTTAACCGGATTTACAGGGGATTGTATCATGCCTAAAGGAGAAATAACCCTACCAGTCACAGCAGAAGACGAACCCAACCAGAGGATGATCATGGTCAATTTTCTCGTCGTCAACACTTCATCAGCATACAATACGATCATCGGCAGACCCATTATTCGAGCTCTAAAAGCTTGCATTTCTATCTATCATCTGGCCATGAAATTCGAAACCGACGACGGGATCGGCGTGATCAGAGGGGACTAGCAGGAAGCTCGCCGATGCTACTAACTGACGCTACGCGAAAAGAGTAAAAATGTGATCTCTGTCATTTCGCATACAACTCCACTGGACCCTAGGGAAGAAACAACGGAACGTGGTTCACCAGCTGAGGAGTTAGTAGAGGTCCCTTTGTTAGACGATGATCCGAGCTTGATTGTTAAGATCGGATCTCAATTAAACGACAATGTTCAGGCTAGGCTGATCTCTTTCCTAAAAGAAAATGCGGATGCCTTCGCATGGTCTCACAAGGACATGCCCAGAATCAATTCCGAAGTGATGGTCCACCGGCTCAACGTCGACCCGTCCTTTAAACCGATCCGCTAAAAATGACGAGCTTTCAACATGGAGAGATATGCCGCAATCGAAGAAGAAATAAAAAAAAATTGCGCCAAGCAGGTTTTATCTAGGAAGTCCACTATCCTGATTGGCTCGCCAATGTTGTTCTAGTCAAAAAGGTCAATGGAAAGTGGAGGGTCTGTATCGACTACACCAACCTCAACAAAGCCTGCCCTAAAGACAGCTTCCCACTGCCTAAAATAGATCAGCTCGTAGATGCAATCTCAGGTTACGAGCTTCTCAGTTTTATGGATGCGTACTCCGGATACAACCAGATCCAGATGCATGTTCCTGACAGGCAAAAAACAGCGTTTGTCACCGATTGAGGGCTTTACTGTTATAAGGTAATGCCCTTCGGACTTAAGAACGCCGAGGCGACGTACCAGTGTTTCGTCAACAAAATGTTCGCTGAACAAATTGGTAAAACCATGGAAGTTTACGTGGACGATATGCTCGTTAAAAGTCTGAAGTCAGAAGACCACGTCAACAGCCTCCGCATTATGTTCGACATCTTGAAAAAATACGGAATGAAACTCAAACCCAGCAAATGCGCATTTGGAGTAAGGTCGGAAAAGTTCCTCAGGTTCATCGTAAATCAGAGAGGAATAGAAGCCAACCCAGAAAAGATCCGCGCACTAGTCGAGATGAGCTCACCAACCACCGTAAAGGAAATACAGCGTCTCATCGGGCGGATCGCCGTGCTCAACAGGTTCGTCTCTAGGGCTACAGACCGATGCCTTCCATTTTTCAAGCAACTTCGCAAGTTCAACGAGATGACCTGGACGCCAGAATGCGAGCAGGCTTTCCAAGTTCTCAAAGCATACCTCGGTTCGCCACCATTACTGTCCAAACCTGCGCAAGGAGAAGAGCTACTGCTGTACCTGGCAGTATCCCCGGCAGCAGTAAGTTTGGCTTTAATCCGAGATGACCAAGGTACACAAAGGCCGATATACTACATCAGCAAAGATCTTCTCGATGCAGAAACCCGATATCCTAACTTAGAGAAGTTAGCTGTAGCATTGATAACAACGGCAAGGAAACTACGGCCTTATTTCCAAGCACATCCGATAGTGGTGCTAACGGACCAACCACTGAGGCAAGTACTACAGAAGCCAGAAACTTCAGGTCGCCTCGCACGCTGGGCCATCGAGCTCGGTGAATTCGACATACAATACTGGCCCCGTACAGCCATCAAGGGCCAAGTTGTGGCCGACTTCATTGCCGAGCTTACTGACCCCTCCGTCCTTGAAGCTGACACTTCTCTTAAAGGAACCACTACAGAATCTATTCCAAAAGAAGGTTCAACCGCCCTTACATGGTTGTTACACGTCGACGGCTCGTCAAATTCCCAAGGCTGCGAGGCAGGAATAATCTTGACCTCCCCCGATGGCATAAAGGTTCAATATGCCCTAAGATTCGGTTTTAAACCTTCTAACAACAAGGCCAAATACAAAGCTCTTCTTGCCGAGCTACGATTAGTCTCGGCAGTCGGGATCCGGAGTATTACGGTACACAGTGACTCGCAATTGGTCGTGGGTCAAGTAACATCGGAATATCAAGCAAAGGGAAAAAAAATGTCCGCGTATTTATTAAAATATCAAGAGTTATCGACTTGGTTCGATTATTGCAAAGTCATCCAAGTATCAAGGATTCATAACACCCACGCGGATTCGCTCGCCAAATTAGCATCGGCAGGAGACGACGAGCTCGGAAGGACAATTTTCATTGAATTCCTCCCCAAAAGAAGCATCACTGACGACAACATTAGTGAGGTATGTCCTGTTTCCACTGAGCCCGACTGGAGGGAACCAATTGTTCATTTCTTACGAGATGGCGTTCTGCCCGAAGGAAAAAATGAAGCAGGACGAATACGATATAGAGCGGCTCGGTACACGCTCATCGACAGTATATTGTATAAAAAGGATTTTTTATTACCCTGCCTCCGCTGTCTCGGACCGGATGAAGCCAGCTGCGTCTTAAGAGAAATTCATTCCGGCACGTGCGGAAACCACTCAGGGGGTAGAGAGCTGGCCCAGAAAGCAACGTCAAGGATATTATTGGCCGACGATTCAAAAGGATGCCCGAGAAATGGTCAAACAGTGTGACAAATGTCAAAAGTTCGCACCAGTCCCTCACGTACCTCTCGAGGAACTTACTCTGATGTCCGGACCATGGCCCTTCGCGCAATGGGGAGTCAATATCATCGGTCCTCTTCCAACCGGCAAGGGGCAGGTCAAGTATGCAATCGTGGCTGTTGATTACTTTACCAAGTGGGTCGAAGCAAAACCTCTCACCAAGATTACTGAAAAAAAAACGACAGACTTCATCTGGAAGTCGATTATATGCCGGTTCGGTATCCCGAATACAGTCGTCACTGACAACGGGCCTCAATTCGACAATGCAAAGTACAGGGGATTTTGCCAGAACTTGGGCATAAAAAATGTGTATTCATCTCCTGATCACCCTCAAGCTAATGGGCAAGTCGAAGCCATCAACAAAATCATTAAGGGTCATCTAAAGACTAAGCTTGGCGAATTCAAGGGAGCTTGGGCAGAGCAGCTCTCCGAAGTATTGTGGGCGTACCGAACCACAGCTCGGTCAACAACAGGAGAAACTCTGTTCTTCTTAACGTTCGGAGTGGAAGCCGTAGTCCCAGTCGAGATAGGGCTGTCGACTAACCGAATCGGTAACTATCAACCTGACCAGAACCAAGACGAGCTTCATACGAACCTTTATTTGATCGAGGAAGTCTGAGAAGCTTCCCAAGTTCGAATTGCAGCCTACCAACAGCGTGTTGCTAGATTCTATAATTCACGAGTCAAAGAAAGACAGTTCAGGGTAGGAGACCTTGTCCTACGAAGGAACGTGAAGGAAAAGAAAGATACAATCGCCAGTACATTCAACCCGAACTGGGATGGACCATACAAAGTTATAAAAACAGTCCGAACGGGAACTTACTGGCTCGAGGATATGCAGGGCCGAGCCCTATCTCACCGATGGAATGCAGAACATCTGAAGATCTACTATCAATAAAAGCTAAGTACTTATTTTTGTCTCTCAAGGTTATGCCCTTATCGGAAAATTTGGAATACCAGCAGAGGCTAATCTCGCCCATAGCTATATTCGAGCTCAGAGGATAGTACCGTCCAAAGCTAAGTTCAAGCTTGAGATCGGTCACGATCAAAGCATATGAACCGACCATTATCTTCGCAAGTCCTAATTTATAATGCTTCGATAATGATCTAACATGCTCGACCACGAAGTAAATGGACTAATAAGCGAAAACAATCCAAAAAGGAAAAAGAAATTGAATAAAAAATCTGACAAACATGAATGGATCAGAACGAGTTTCAATTATAAGGCCTCAAAGAGGTCGAAATTACAGAAAAATGTGTGTTACAGGAAGCCCCAACACATGGGCTAAAAAAAAAACACACACACACACACAAAATTCCCTTACGAGGGAGGACCAGCGGTCGGCTCGGTGGCTGCAGAAGAGTTAGCTTCCTCCTCCGCCTCGAAGTCGAGGAAATAAAGGTCTAGGTCCGGATGAAGGCTTTGGACTGTCATCCTACACTTCTTGTAGTGGAAGTCGAACATTTCGTCAGCTTCCGAGACCTTAACCTCCAACTCAGACTGGGCCTTCGCCAGGTCCGACCGCAAGGTCCCTTCAGCAACTTTCATCTCCTCAACTTGTATGATGAGCTCAGCTTCCGCCCTTTCTTTATTTAATAGTTCAGCTCGGAGAAGAGCAATCTCGCGTTCGCGAGCGTCCAAGGCCCTTGCCGCTTCCTCTCCGAACTTCGTGGCCTCGTCCAGAGAACGTTTGGTAGCCACCAGCGTCCCCTCAAGACCAGAGATCGTTCCCTTGTCACGGGTCATCTCCCCCCGTAGAAGTTGGCAACCGAAGGCCACCTGCACGGTAACCAATAGTTAAATATACAAGGAGTATTAAAACAGTTGCTTTGGTTATAGCAGAATAAAATCCAAGTCATATACATACCTTGGTCCCGAAGATCCCTAGAGAGTTTAGCAGGGAAAGCCCAGGGACCTTCGCCATCATGTCCACATCGGCCTCGGGAACAGCCTTATACACCCACTTGCACAAGTTATACAAATGCGGCGGTATCTCCGGGCCTCAGCAGATAGTGGAAGAAGGTTGAACTGGCACGGCTTGAGCAGACTGCCTAGACGAACCGGCATCGGTACTCCCCGCCAAGTCTATGACTTGGGAAGGCTGAGACCTTATGGTGACGTCGGGAGGTGTGACTTCAACCACAGGCGCCTCCAGGGCCACTTCCGAAGCCGGCTCCAGAGGAAGGTCGGTTGTTGGGACAGTTAGAGGACGCTCTCGGGGACGCTTCGAAGCTACCTTTTGTCGCTTCTTCTCTCTGATCTGCTCTTTTTCCTGAGCAGTCAGAGCAGACGACTTCCTACGAGGGGCCGGAGTAGACATGCCTGATAAAAAACATATGTATATTAATAACCCGAGGTATGAGAATAAAACCGACCTATTCGATAGTTACGGATATTTACCTCAGGGGGTTGATGCCCACGTCAGATAAGGTTTCGAAGGACAGCAGAAGCTTTACACTGCGGAAACTTGGATCAAGCTCCCACACTGCAGCTACACGATCTTCCTCTTCCGAGCTGAGGGCAGGAGGGTCTCCACGAACTAATCAACAAAAAATGGAGATAAAAAAAGGGGGAAAGTGTCAGCCGACCCGACCTGGAACTGAGAACCAGTTGTTTACGCGATAATCAGGGAAGTTGACTTCAGGTCGGGGGCCTTCCCAACCCTTTGAGACGAGAAACCACTCCTCTTTCCATCCGTGAACCGAGGAGGAGTGATCATCTATCAGCCGGTGCCCTTTCCTTCTCCGAGGCGACATATAGAACCATCCCCTAGAATCGGGATGACTCTTCAGCTGGTATAGGTTCATCAGCTCGGCTATGGTGGGATCCGATCCGTGGACTTGACGCCATAAGGCGACGCAACCGATTAAAGTTCTCCAGGAGTTAGGAGCTAACTGACCTGGAGCTAGGTTGACCCTAGAAAGGTATTCCCTCACAATAGAGAGAAGAGGAAGACGGAAACCAGCCTCAAAAAACTGGGCGTACACAGTGACTTGGTCTCCGGAGGGATGGCTCGGGAAATCATCTAAACCCGGAAGCCTAAGGTCGATGGCCCCAAGGATACAGTACTTCGACCTGAGCCTGATCAAGTCGGATTGGGTGAGTGTTGTCCAAATCAGGTCGGTCGGGTAATCAGAGACTCTGTCAACAACGTGCCCTGAGGTACCAGCCACTGGAACCTCATCCGAAGCAAAGGAAGAAGGGGTTTCTGTTAACAAAACTCCTCCCGGGGACTCAACAGCAATAGGTTGGATTTCCACTATCTGGGATTCTCCAACTGGCAAGACAGCAGAAAATGTCCATGAGGAGCTTTCCTCCGAACCAGACATATTTCCTTGAAAATGAAAATCTAAGGAAAGAAAGGTGGACAAGAACGAACGTACCGGATCACTCTCCGGAATGAGATTGACCAAAGAGAGTTGAGTTCGAGAAGACTTCGAACGAATCACAGTGGTCCTTAAAGAGGGAAAGAGAAAAACACGGCAGGAAGAAGAGAAAAATTCTGAAAAACATCCCTAAACACAGTATTTATACTGTAGCGGGTGACAGTACCCAGGCCATACTCTGCTACGCGGCACGTATCCATGGTCTTAAAAAACAAACCGACGTGACTTTTGGCACGGCCCGCCACGTGTCCGCCCATTCATTGGACAACGATATTACGTCCATCTGTTCAGAGATACAAAGTCCACGTGCCCTTACGCCATTCGTCCGCCGAAATAAAAACCTGTCGCGCCGTACGTCCATCATTGCGTCTTTTCGAAATTCGAAACGGCGCATTTAATGTGCCTTTGCCGCCAAAAGTAAGATCGGCTGCGTTTGTTTGAAGTTACTTCCAAGCTGAAAGGATCCACCTCGGAAGCAGGGGAGCAGCTGTTGTGGGATAATTCCTGCAATGAACCGACCCGGTCACAAGACCTCGGAGCAAAGGAACAGACCGATGTCTCAGTCTGTTCGAGAGGTCAGTTCGGATCACAGCTAAGTCAATGGGTAAATAAAGACCAACCTTATCTCTACTCTCATCGGCATAGGGATAGGAGCACATCCCCCCATGATCGGAACAGCCTGAGATACCCACCTGGATTTTCGGCGTAATACCACCCGTGATCTCAGCCTAGAAAATCTCCATCGAAGCCTATAAATATAGGAGGACACTTTGATTACAGGTATGCAAAAAAATCCACTACTAAACAGTGTTTGCTATCCTTGAGGACAATCACCTAACTTAGGCATCGGAGGGCTAACGGCTGGACCCCAGCCACCCCCCTTTTGCTTTCTTTTGTGTTCCACAGGATCAAACAGATCTTTAGTCCAAGTCTAGGCCTCGTACCTGTTAGGAGATCAGTCATATCCGTCCGTTCGCATACAGGTCATCTCACCTCGTCTATTGACCGATTTTCAACATCAACAGGCCCCACTTAGATTTTCAGTAACTTACTGCGAAAGGCTTTTGTGGGATATCCGCGTCCTGATACGATAAGGCCGGGGCAGCACCCAGATGAAGACCTGTCGTGGAAAGATTTGATTAGTCGAGCCACATGTAACTTTGACTATGAGCTCGGATTAGGGGCGCGACTTGGGTGAGACCTCGGAACCAACGATGTGGGTGGGACCCTGAACATAGGGCCCACCTCTATGTATGAATTGTATATCCATATCGTTCATCTTCTTGTAAGGATTATTTTATGCCACTAAACCAAAAAAAAAGAAAAAGAAAATAAAGACCTTTTGTGGATCACACCATTAGAAACACTTCCTATCGAACCTTTTGGGGGCACAAAAGCTTTTGGGGGCACAAAAGCTTTTGTGGCCATTAAAAACCTTTTGGGGGCACAAAAGCTTCCTATCGAACTGATATTTGTTTTTTTCCTTTCATCCCTGTCTACGTGACCTTATCAACAGCTTGGATGGTCAGTAAACATTACGGTGGACTCCAGGAAGTTTTTAATGGTAGGCGTTCAATTAGCACTGCTTCCAGTGGTGTGGTCTAGCCCTTCAATTTTGGGATTGAGTATTCAAATAATCTGAAGAAACAGATAGACGGCATGGATATACAACGAATGCATCCAAGTGGGCCTAGGTTCGTGTTCCCACTCACATCGCTGGTTCCGGCGTCTCACCCAAGTCGCACCCTCGGATTAATGGGCGCGGATCAGCTAGTCCCAGTTTCAAATCTCTGTGGGCCCTACCATGAAGTATGTGTTTTATCCGCGCCGTCCATCTCTTTTTGAGTCTTATTTTAAGGCATGAACCCAAAAATGAGACAGATTCAAAACTCAGGTGGACCACACCAAAGGAAAATAGTGGGGATTGAAAGTCCAACGTTGAAAACATTTTCGGGGCCATAGAAGTTTGGTATCAAGCTGTTAATTTTTTTCGCCTTCATATAGGTCTATGTGACCTTATCAAGAGGTTGGATGACAAATAAATGTTACAGAGGGCCCTAGGAAGATTTTAATGGTGGACATTCAATCCCCATTGTTTTCCTGTGGTGTGGTCCACCTGAGATTTGGATCTGTATCATTTTTGGGCTCGTGCCTTAAGAAAAGACCAAAAATAGATGGACAGTGTGGATAAAACACATACATCATGGTGGGGCTCATAGAGATTTGAAACCACCATTTATGTTAGTCCCGACCCGCGCCCCGGATTAGGTATCGCCTGAGCCTGTCCCAAGCTAGGAGAGGCCGGGCGCGGATTTCCTGCGAAAGCCTTGCGCAGGAAGTTCCTGCACTGGGAACCAAGGTGGGGCTCACAGTGATGGTTTTTGATAAATCCACCTCGTCCATCCGTTTTGGAAGCTCATTTTAGGTTATGAAAACAAAAACGAACCGGATCCAAGACTCAAGTGGGCCTCACTAAAGGAAAATGTGGGTAGGTAAACTTCTACCGTTGAAACCTCCCTGGGGTCCACAGTGATGTTTATATGACATCCATACCGTTCATAACGTCACTACTACTGAGATGAACTGGAAACACAAATATTATCCTGATTCGAAACTCCTATGGCTCCACAAATATTTCAACTGTGGAAGTTCAATCCTCACGTTTTCGGCCCACTTGAGTATTGGATCCAGTTCATTTTTGTTCTCATGTCCTAAAATGAGCTCCCAAAACGGTTGGACGGGGTGGATTTATCAAAAAATCACTGTGGGCCCCACCTTGGTTCCCAGCGCAGGAACTCGCAGGAAATCCGCGCCCGGCGAGGCCCGGCTTGGCACGTATTGTCACATTTGTATTCGTGAAGGGCATGTCAGAAGAGACCTGCCACGTTAGCAAGCCAGGCACAATCCTCTCCTCTAATGCTTACATGTACTTTGCCTGTCCTGAGCTCCGAACATGCTCGGGTAGTACCTAATCCACGGATTCCTCAGAGAAGCCGGATTGCCTGCCAAGGCTCGGAAGGCCTTTCGCAGGAAGTTACTGCACTGGGATGCAAGGTGGGGCCAATGTGATGTTCTTGATAAATCCACTCCGTCCATCTGTTTTGAGAGCTTATTGTAGAATATTTCACAAAAAATGAGGCAGATCCAAAACTCAAGTGGGCCACACGAGAGGAAGGAGTGGCAATTCAGTTACCACCATTAAAAGATTCATGTGGCCACAAAAATTGTATCAAGATAAGTTTTTTAATTTTCCCTCTTGTTTGGCCTACTTGATTTTTTGGAGCTGCCTAATTTTTTTGTGGAACTTCTTAAAATAAGCTCAAAAAATGAAAGGACAGGGTGAATTTCTCACAAACATCACAGTGGGCCCCACCAGCATCCCAGCGCAATAACTTCTTGTTAACTTTAGCAGGATTAAATCCGCGTCCGCCTGCCAAAACCCTTTCGCGGCAACTTCCCGGGCTAATGTGATGTTTGAAGAAATCCATTCGGCCCATCCGTTTTTCGGGGTCATATTAGGGCATGGTCCAAGAACGAGACAGATCCAAAACTCAACTGGGCTGCACGATTGGAAAGGGTAAGGATTGAATAGTCACCGTTGAAACATTTGTGAAGCTTTTTTTTTTTTTTTGTGTGTGTGTGTGTGTTTTAATTCCTTAGTAATGACTTTATGAAAGGTATGGATGACATATAAACATATCTCAGCAGTAATGACTCGATGAAGGGTATGGATGACATATAAACATCCCAGTGGACTAAGGAAGTTTCAACACACTTCTTCCAGTCATGCGTCCCGCTTGAATTTTGGATATACCTCATTTTTGGTCCATGCCCTAAGCATGATTTGGAAAAACAGGTGGTCAAGATGGATTTCTGACAAACATCACAGTGGGCCCCACCTAGCCTTTGCAGTGCGCGAAAGGCTTTAGCAGGTAATGAGCCACTAGGGTGATGCTTTAGTGGTTGTGGTCCTAACCATGGGGTCCACCTTGATGTATTTGTTGAATATCTATGCAATTCATCAGCTTTTCTAACTTATTTTAGGATATGGTTCTGAAAATGAAGGACATACAATTCTCATTTTGACCCCATCACATGGGGGTACAATGGTCATTGAACACCTACCATTAAAATCTTCCTAGGGCCTGCTATAATGTTTATTTTCCATCCAACCTCTTGATGCAAAACTTTTGTGGCCTCAAGAAGTTTTTAATAGTGAGCATTCAATCCCTCCTGTGTGGTCCACTTGAGATTTGGATGGGCTTCATTTTTGGGACCATGCCTTGAAATGAGCTGGAAAAACAAATGGACAGTGGAGATATGCCTCATTGTGTGGTCCACTTGGATCTGCTTTTTATTTTTTTATTTTATGGGCTTCATTTTTTTGGACCATGCCTTATTTATAGGCTTAAACCCCACAATGATACAGCTAATAGGTAGGCAGTTAGAGGTGTCAATAGGCCGGACTTGAGCCTGAAAAATCGGAATTTTGATAGGACTGAGAAAATGGAAGTAACTCAAATCCACGCCATCCATCCGTTTTGGCAGCTCATCTTAGGGCATAATGCTAAAAATGAAGTAAATCCATATCTCGGGTGGACCATACCACAGGAAACAGGGGTGATTGACCATTAAAATCTTATTGTGGGCCACAAAAGTTTTGGATCAAGCTGATATTTGTGGGGTCCTCCATCCAGGTTTTTTCGGCCTTATCAATAGGTTGGATGGAAAATAAACATTTCAGTGGCCCCCAAGAAATTTTTAATGGTGAGTATTCAATCACCACTGTTTCCAACGGCATAGTCCACCTGATATATGGATCTACTTCGTTATTGGGATTATTCCCTTAAATAAGCTTTCAAAACAGATGGATGGTATGGATATACGGAACATACTTCATGGTGGCCCCACATTCAAGGATCCACCCATCACGCTTACCCAATCAACTTCCCTTGAAGCTATTTTGGACAAGTGGCCCAATCAAATCTTACTAGGGGGACTCACCGAACTCTACTCCCCACCTGAGGCCACTTGCGATGCGTGGCTTAGTCAAAACTTATGTCACGCCTCCCAAAACTCTGTGTTTTCCAGCCTCACGGAACCTAATCCAACATAGCAAGTGTTGGATATTCCCTCCCCATGTAAAGGTTTTCCACTTGTGGGCCCAAGTGAACGCTATTTTAGTCATTTTTCCTTGATCCTTTTTGTTTAAGATAAAGAAAAAGAGGGCTCTTGAGATACATATACATAACAATGGATAGTGTTTTTTTTTTTTCCTTGCTCTCTAGGAGAAAAAAGGATTTTATGAGAAAGAAGAGCTAGGCTCTCTCTATAATCCTAATTCAAGCCTCTTGTCGACTTTAAGAGATTGCTTAGGCTTTTATCTACAATCATCTATTCGTCGAAAATCTTTTTCAAAGGTTTGATTAGTAATTTTCTTTTTTATAATCCTGGTTGATAAAAAATTCATTTCTTTCTTTGTTAATGCTTCCAATCCACTTATTGTATGGTGTATTTTTGGATTATTAAAGAGAGGGTGCTCTCTTGAAGGTTGTTGCATTGTGCTTTCTTGAAGATTGTTGTGTGGCGTAGATGGGGATCCAAGAGATGATATTCTCTTGATGATTGTACTTCTATTATCATTTTGTGGATTTGTTACTAAACTAGGTCCCATGGTTTTTCCCTTCATTTTTTAGAGTTTTCCATATTAAAAATTTAGTGTTTGCTTTTGCATTTTGCATATTTAATGAAATGCTTGTCTAGGTTGGATTTTCTTATCTTTCATTAGATCTCCATTGTAAGATATGATGGGGTTTTCCTCCTTAGACAGGAGGAGAGATGTACCACCTGGGTGTGGTCGGGCTCCCAGACCAAATTGGGTTCGGCGATCGAAATTCACCCTAGAAGGCGTTTCAACGCTAGATTGTTCATGAACAGTCGGGCGCCCGACGGTCTGGTGAACGGGCGCCTGGATCAGTCTGGTCGGGTGCCCGAAATTCATTTCTTCTCTAGTAGAACTCGCTGGAAAGTTTTTGGCTTGGGCGGGCGCCCGGACGGTCCACTGACCAGGAGCCTGACCCTGCGCAAACTGCTCATACGCAGTTTCCTATTTGAGTTCTAATTCATCTGGTTCTCTACTTATGGGGTTCCAAATCGAGATTAAGGTATCCCATTGAAGTGTTTTCACGTCCAAGGTGAGAGAGAGAAAAAGAGAGGAAGAGAGAAAGAGAAAAGAGAAAGAGGAAGCTTGTAGAAGGTAGATATTGCTTGAAGAAGTGATCTTCGACGCAACAATCGTCTTAGCGCTTCTACGTCCTCGTGATCGGTGAGATCTCTTCGTTTTCATTATTCTCGTATTGTTTATCCACTCCTACGTGAGTAAAGAAGGTTTGATCCAAGTGGTGTGTGCTTGTGATCGGTTGTAATGTTCTACTTCATAGTGAATTGTTACTCTGGACTAGGTCCCGTGGTTTTTACTTCTTCGAAGGTTTTTCACGTAAAAATCTCTTGTGTCGTGAGGTTGTTGATTTGCTTTTGATTATTGCATTATCATAGCCCATATTTCTAATGTATTGGGAGGGCGAGATCCTAATGTTTGTGTGAAACGCACCCAACAAAGTGGTATTAGAGAGTTCAGGTTGGTTGAACGGAGTGGGATCGATTCTGAATTATGGAAGGTGGCTCGTTAAGGATGATCAGTCTCAATGGTTCTAACTGGACCATTGTGAACGCTGGAAATCGACGCCCACGCTCTAAATGCGTTTGCTTTTGTAAGGGTTGGAGGGTTTACTTGGATTAATGTAGTAGACTTGGAGTCGCCACTGGCCACTTTATCTTGAAATCCCGCAGTTGGCTAGAACCTGCAGAATCTATAAAAGCCAGAGAATCCAAAAACTCTCTTGCTTTAGGTTGGCTCCTGATCTGCGACTTGGGATTCTGAGTAAGGGACCTCGGTTATAGAGAGGGAAGGTGTTATGCACCCTCTCTACCCGTACAAATGTACGGTCTCTACTTTGTGTGGTAAGCTAATTTTAAGGGGATAATATGATTGAATGCAAAGTATGGAAGTAGGACTAGGCAGACTTGAATTTCTGATGCGAAAGGGTTCGGAATTCTGGCTAACCACAGAGCATACGTCCAGAGAATGTATAGAAAAGAAAAGGGGTTAAGAGGAGGTGTGATGATGCTAAGGCTATCATGAGTTTCTGATGCGACAGGATCCGGAGTTCCGGCAAGTTACAGAGCATACATTCAATGATGACCTAGAGAAGCAGTGGGGTTGAGAAGGGAAGTGATGATGCGATTGATGGAATATGAATGCTAATGATGATGGCACGATCTTTAGCTTGCACTTGAAGTGACTTGGAAGTCTGGGCACTATGGCTTGAAAGGGTTGACCCAAGTGGGCTAGGTGGTGAAGAGGAGGCTTGGAGGAGGCTAAGAGGAGGCTAGGAGGGGGCTAGAATGGATGAAGACTCACCCTCTTTCTCTCACTCACTTTCTCTCTCTCACTCTCCCTCTCTTGGATTTCTTGGTGTGTTGAAATGAGGAGAGGAGGGGGGTTATTTATAGTCCCTTGGATGGCATTCTAGTAATTGTAGGGACTCTGAGGGGTAAATAGTGATGCGGAAGGTGGTGGTTGGTGAAGAGGAAGGGAGGTGCCACATGACACTTTCTCATTGGTTAGAGGGGATGGTAAAACGGTAAATAATGAGAAGTTTGGGGGTATGGGTGGTTCTAATGCAATTTTCTCGTCTATAAGAGAAACAGATGGTTGGGATGAGCTCATTACAGCCTGGACTAGTACTTCGAGTGCCGATGGTGACACTTTGAGTGCCACAAACATTTACCTTGTATTTAAATTGAATTTAGCCGAATTTGGATATGACTTAGTTTGGCTTGAAAAGTGGTTATGGCTTGGGTAGGGTTAGGGCTTGGCTAATGGCTTAGGGAATGGGTAGGCTTGGCAAATGGCTTGAGAATGGCTTGGCTAATGGCTTAGGGAATGGGTAGGCTTGGCTAATGGCTTAGGCTTGGCTAAGGCTTGAGAGTGGTTTGGGTTTAAGGAATATGTGCTTACAGGTCATCCATGCCTTATCAAGTTGCTAGCCTAGGTGGGATGTCTACAACCATATGGAAGGCTAAGATGGAGGATTTGCTCAATTGCAAGGACATACATGCTCCAATCTTAGGCGTATCAGCGAAGATAAAGGATATGCTAGATGATGATTGGAAGAAGTTGGACCGAAAGGCGGTGGGGTTTATTAGACAATGGTTGGACGATTTTGTATTCCACCATGTGTCTACGAAAACCTCAACCGCCAGCCTATGGCTGAAACTGCAAGGGTTGTATGAAAGGAAGACGGCCGGCAATAAGATTTTTCTGATAAGATAACTTGTGAATCTCAAGTTCAAAGATGGTGGTTCTGTGGCTGAGCACATGAATGAGGTTAGCAACATATTAAACCAGCTCTCCGCTATAAAGATGATCCTCGATGATGAACTACAAGCTCTGCTACTACTTAGCTCATTACCTAGCAGTTGGGAGACATTGGTGGTGTCTCTAACTAACTCCGCGCCAGATGAAAAGGTGTCCATAGAACAGGTAACTAGTTATCTCTTCAATAAGGAGATAATGAGGAAGTCTCAGGGGTCTACTCAACAAGAGGCCCTTGTGACACAAAACCGGGGGAGAAGAAAGAACGAAAAGGGTGGGAAGGCCCGAGATAAATCAAGAGGGAAGTCGAGTATTAGGAAAGATGTTGAATGTTGAAATTGTGGCAAGAAGGGCCACTACAAGCATGAATGTCATAAGAAGAAGAATGACAAGAACGGAAAAGGAAAGGAGAAGGAAGATGAATCAGACCCCACTGTGGTCGCCTCAGATGACGATGTTGTGGTTATTCTTTCGGCAGATCACGATATTTGTTCACGGCTACGAGTCAAGACACCGATTGGGTGATAGACTCGGAAGCCTCATTTCATGCGACTCCACGCAGAGATTTCTTCACGAGTTACAAGTCAGGTGACTATGGGACAGTGAAGATTGGAAATTATGGCGTATTAAAGATCATAGGGGTCTGTGATATTTGTGTGAAGACCGATGTGAGCTGCACATTGGCTCTCAGAGATGTGAGACACATTCCAGACCTTCGCCTCAACTTGATGTCGACGGAAAGGTTGGATGATGATGGCTATAAAAGCCGATTTGTTGGTAGGCGCTGAAAGCTCATCAAGGGTTCATTGATCGCAGCCAGAGGAAAGAATTGTTACACCCTTTACAAGGCAAGTGTCAGTGTCTGCAAGGGTGGGTTGAACGTAGCAGAAGATTTAACTATTGACATGTGGCATAGGCGCCTAGGCCACATGAGTGAAAAATGGCTTCAGCTAATAGCGAAGAAGCGGCTCCTTCCAGACGTGACAGGTATACCTCTCAAAACTTGTATTAACTGTTTATGAGGGAAACAACATAGAGTTTCATTTGTTAAATCTGCTTCCTGTGTTAATAAAATGCATACATTAAATTTGGTTTATTCTGATGTTTGTGGTCCGATAAGGATAAAAACCTTGGGTGGGGCATTGTATTTTGTTACTTTTATAGATAATGCATTTAGGAGGGTTTGGGTTTATACTTTGAAATCCAAGGACGAGGTCTTTGGTGTGTTTAAAATGTTTCATGCTATAGTCGAGAGAAAGACAGGTAGATCATTGAAGTGCGTTCGCACTGACAATGGTGGTGAATACATTAGTAACTTCCACGAGTATTTAAGTCACTGGGTATACAGCATGAACAGACGGTTTCCAAACCCCCCAGCATAATGGTGTGGCTGAGCAAATGAATCGCACCAATGTAGAGAGAATCAGATGCATGTTATCCCATGCAAAGTTGCCCAAGATGTTCTGGGGAGAAGCAATGCACACGGTGGTGTATTTAATAAGCATGTCTCCATCAGCTCCATTGAATGGAGAAGTACCTAAGAAGGTGTGGACTTGACGAGATCCGTCGTACAGTCATCTCAGGGTGTTTGGATGCAGGGCATCCGTTCACATACCAAAGGACAAAAGGTTCAAGCTTGATACGAAGATCAGATAGTGTGTGTTCTTGGAGTACGGTGATGAAAAGTTTGGTTACAGATTGTGGGATCCGACCGAGCAGAAGCTCGTCAAGAGCAGAGATGTAATTTTCTTTGAAGATCAATGTATAGAAGACATTTGTAAGCCAGAGAAAAGTCAGCCTAGCTCAGGTGAGCTAAATGACATGGATCCGATTACTCCTCTCGTGGTGCCTGATGACGGGGGAGTACAACAAGGTGTAGAGGATGGGGGAGTCCCTATAGAAGATGGACAGGGAGAGTAGCCCCAAATTGATCCACCTGTTGAGCCACAGGTGAGGAGGACATCAAGGGACAGACACTCTTCTAAGAAGTACTCGCCACATGAGTACATTATACTCACTGATGGGGGAGAGCCAAAAGATTATTTTGAGGCTCTAACCGACGAGCATAAGGGAGAGTGGTTGAAAGCTATGCATGAGGAGATGAAATCCTTGCATAAGAACCACACCTATGATATGGTGAAATTGCCTCAGGGCAAGAAAGCTCTAAACAATAAGTGAGTGTTTAGAAAGAAGAATGAGTAGAAGAATTCACAAACAAGATTCAAGGCCAAGCTAGTAGTGAAAGAGTTTGGTCAGAGGAAAGGTATAGACTTCGAGGAGATATTCTCACCAGTGGTGAAGATGACATCCATACGGGTGTTGCTCGGGTTGGCGGCTAGCATAGATCTGGAGATAGAGCAGTTAGATGATAAAACTACATTTCTCCATGGTGACCTAGAAGAAGAGATCTACATGCATCAACCAAAAGGGTTCAAAGTCAAGGGCAAGGACCATATGGTGTGTAGGCTTAGGAAGAGCTTGTATGGGCTGAAACAAACTCCTAGGCAATGGTACAAGAAGTTCGACTCATTCATGTCAAAGTATGGATATGACAAAACAGAGTCGGGCCATTGTGTGTTCACGCGCAAGTTCTCAGATGGTGATTTCTTAGTTCTGCTATTGTACGTTAATGACATGCTCATCATGGAAAAAGATATCAAGAAGATTGACAGGCTGAAACAGGAGTTAGGCAAGTCGTTTGCGATGAAAGACTTGGGCCCGGCAAAACAGATCCTAGGAATGAAGATAACCTGTGACAAAAGCAGCAGGAAGCTTTGGCTATCACAAGAGCGGTATATTGAGAAATTCCTAAAGCGGTTCAATATGAATGCAGCGAAGCTAGTCAGTACTCCATTGGATGGTCACTTCAAGGGACAGACACTCTTCTAAGAAGTACTTAGACAGGAGGAGAGATGTACCACTTGGGTGTGGTTGGGCGCCCGGACCAAATTGGTTCGTGCGACCGAAATTCACCCCATAAGGCGTTTCAACGCTGGACTGTTTTATGAACAGTTGGGCGCCCGGCGGTCTGGTGACTGAGCGCCCAGACCAGTCCAGTCGATCGCCCGAAATTCATTTTTTCTCTTGTGGAGCTCGTTGGAAAGTTTTTAGCTTAGGCGGGCGCCCGGATGGTCTACTGACCGGGCGCCCAACCTTGCGCAAACTACTTATACGCAGTTTCCTATTTGGGTTCTAATTCCTCCGGTTCTCTACTTAAGGGGTTTCAAATTGGAATCAGGGTATCTCATTGAAGTGTTTTCACGTCCAAGGTGAGAGAGAGAGAGAGAGAGAGAGAGAGGAAGAGAGAAAGAGAAAAGAGAGAGAGAGGAAGCTTGTAGAAGGAAGATATTGCTTGAAGAGGTAATCTTCGACGCAACTATCGTCTCAGCGCTTCTACGTCCTCATGATCGATGAGATCTCTTTGTTTTTATTATTCTCTTATTGTTCATCCACTTCTACGTGAGTGAAGAAGGTTTGATCCAAGCGGTGTGTGCTTGTGATCGATTGTAACGTTCTACTTCATAGTGAATTGCTGCTCTGGACTAGGTCTAGTGGTTTTTACCTCTTCGAGGGTTTTCCATGCAAAAATCTTTTGTGTTGTGAGGTATGTTGATTTGCTTTTGATTATTCCATTATCATAGCCCATAAGTCTAGTGTATTGGGGGGCGAGATCCTAAGATTTGTGTGAAACGTACATAACAAGATAATCTCATTGATTTACACATAGTTGAAAAACGTGTTCTTTCTCCTATAGTAAGGACTAGGGTCCTACTCTCCAACTGGACATTTGGGTCGTCCATTCATCTTATCAAGTGCAATGTGCGTGGTCCAATTGATGAGTGGATAGACAGTTTTTGCATGCAGTGGGAAATTAAAGTGGAGCTTGGTGCATGTACGATGAATAACAATTCACATGAGGTTTGGTATAATACAACCCGTCATATTGGTGGATGGTGAGTTAGTTGGTGGGTGGGACCCCTGATTGTGGGGTTCACAAAAATGTATGTGTGCACATCGTCCAACCATTTAATTTGACAAAACGTTTTAGGTAATGCTCCAAAAAATTGAAGCTAATCCAAATATTAGGTTGACCACATCACAGCAAACAGTCATGATTGAATCCCTACCATAAGGTCACAAAGACCCTAAATGAAGACACCGCACAAATATCATCTTGATCCAAAGCTTTTGTGGCCCGGAAGAAGCTTTTAGTGGTCAATTACCACTGTTTCGTGCACTATGTTCCTTATGAGATTTGGATCTAATTCATTTTTAGATCATCCCTAAAATGAGCTTTCAATACGGATGGACTGCATGGATATAGTCACATACATCATAGTGTTGAGAAAATTTCTGATCTTAGAAAATAAATTAATTGGAAAAATCGAGAAATAAGGACAGGCTGAAGCACGTGAAAAACACGCTATCCTTAAAGCGTAATTCGCCCCTACTCAAATTATTTTGAGTATGCTGATAGGTTGCAGGCGGATTGCTTCCAGGATACGTCGAGCCTTATGTGGTTCTGCGTTCAGCAAAAACGAAGGAACCACTATGGAACTCAGTAACACACTCTGGCAGATAAAGAAAAAGAAAGAGAGAAAAGAATGTCAGTCTTCTTCTGGCAGCAGCAGACCACTACACTGATCTAAGTGGCTTGGTTTATTTCAACCAAACCGAGAGGCTAAGAGACTAAAATGGGTGCTGGTTCAGTATTCGAGATTGTGATTGCTGTTGTTGTGTTGGAATGAACCAGACCTGTCCGGTTTATATAGGCAAGGGTGGCTGGCAGTTTTGGTCCAGAGCCATAATGGCACTAGCTGTTTTCTGACTGTTGTGAGAAACTAGCCGTTTATGGCAGTTTTTTACTGTTGTGCATGTGGGAGTTATGCATCTGCATGCTGGTGTTTAGACTCAGTGGCTAGCCGTTTTTTACTGTTGGGCTAGCCACATGTAGCTGTTATTGCGTGGTATGACCGTTACTACATGAGCAGTTACACAGGTCCCTCTAATTAGCCCTGCAGCTCTCTATAAAAAGCAGAGAGGTCTTTCTGTCAGACCTCTCACCCACAGCACCTCCTCTGTTTCGAACCCAGCCACCTGACCTATTACCTAGCCTCTGTCGCACCAGTCTTGCTCTGGTCCGCGAGGTCGCGACCCATCTGCGACACGATGCGCAGGTGCGAAGTGCCAAGTGCGCCACTAGCGCATCTATAGCCACACTGCCTCACATGCCCACGCCCTCGCACCTAGCCCGAGCCCGAGCCCGTGCCCAAGCCCGAGCCCGTGCCCAAGCCCGAGCCCGAGACCGAGTCCGAGACCGAGCCCGTGCCCATGCGCGTGCGCGTGCGTGGTCGCACTGGAACACGTAAGCCACCATTCTCCCTCTCTTCCACCATAAATAAGTAAGGTGCACAACACCCTGCTTATAAAGAGGTAAAAATTCTTTCTCCCATCCGATATGGGACAAAAGCCAAATGCATATTTTTTCTTTTAAAATTATTTTCAAAATAAACTTTTTCAACAATCCCCAACTTGTTTTAAAACAGAAAAAATGATGTCTGCCAGAGTATAAAAGATTATATGCATAAAGAAATATATCTTTCGATTTGAATCCTTCCTTAGTGTAAGTATTTCAAAGACCTATCGAAATTACTGGTAGCCGCAGCTTTGAACCAGTTATTTTTATATAACAGGACCGAAAATACCACACACATACATTCTAAGTGTTATTAGAGTTTCCAAAATTCTTGCTTAGCACATTTAATGGCCTTGTGCTTATCCTGTTTCATTAACGATCCCGAGAAAACTCTCATTCTCATGAGAGGCGGCACCACCTCTACGTTCATATAGGTGAAGTCCTTCCAGTGTCTCCATTACTTTCAGACACTTGTCCTTAAAACTAGACTGCATTAAGAGTTTCTAAGACTCAACCCTCTGTCTGTAACGGCCAGCACTATAATCCTGGATGAGGTATATATATTATATATATATATATATATATATATATATATATATATATATATATATATATATATATAATTTAATGCTGAAACTTTTTTCGTATCAGTGACTTGTTTTTACCCATTGAACCCTTATATAGAGATTTTCTAATTTTAGGTAGGGTTTCCATCACTGGTGAAATCTTTTGAAAAGAGTTTTAACCCCATCCCTCTGGATGTTGTCCTTACTACCTCTTTCGTTAGATGTTTGGTAAAAGGATCAGCTAAGTTATTACTTGACTTTACATAAGATATTGTAATGATTCCATCTTGAATCAGTTGTCTTACATAGTCATGTCTCAGACTTATATGTCTGGATTTCCCATTATACGTGCCGCTGTAGGCTCTAGTTAATGTGGCTTCACTATCGCAATGTAACGAAACAGCCGGTATCGGCTTCGCATAGAATGGAATTTCTAAAAGAAGATCCCTAAGCCACTCAACCTCTTTACCTGTTGCAGCAAGGGCTATGAACTCAGATTCCATAGTTGAGTGAGTTATGCAGGTTTGTTTTTTGGATCCCCAAGATACAGCTGCACCTCCTAAGGTGAAAACCCATCCAGTAGTGGATTTGTTATCACCTGCACTCGATATCTAACTTGCATCGGTATATCCTTCCAGTACAGCTGGAAATTCTGAGTAAAATAACCCTAAGTCTTTGGTTGCTTTTAAATAATCAAGTACTCTTCCTATTGCCTTCCAGTGTTCTACACTGGGATTACTAGTAAACCTACTTAGTTTACTCACAGCATATGCGATGTCTGGTCTAGTGCATTGCATTGCATACATTAGACTTCCTATAACACTCGCATACTCTAATTGTGCAACTGTTCTTCCAGTATTTTCATTTAACTTGATACTTGGATCGAATGGGGTTTTCGCTTCTTTAATATTCAGGTGTTTAAACTTGTTTATTATTTTCTCAATATAATGAGATTGGTATAGCGCATAACCCCCACTATGAGTTTTTACTTTAATACCTAAAATGGTATCAACTTGTCCAAGATCCTTCATTTTAAATACGGAAGACAGACACTTCTTTGTTTCAGTTACACCTTCCATCTTTTTACTTATTATTAACAGGTCATCAACGTATAAACAAATAACAATTATATAGCTACTACTTGTTTTGGAATATATGCATTTGTCTGCTACATTATGCATGAAACCATGAGAAAGTATTTTAGAATCAAACTTCTCATGCCATTGTTTAGGTGCTTGTTTTAGTCCATACAATGATTTAATTAGTTTACAGACTTTCTTCTCATTTCCTGGCAGAACGAACCCTTTAAGTTGTTCCATGTATACCTCCTCGTCGAGGTCTCCATTCAGGAAAGCAGTCTTTACATCCATCTGATGTATATACAGCTGATGTATGGATGCTAAAGCAAACATAATTCTAATAGATGTTATTCTTATCACAGGTAAGTATGTGTCAAAATAATCTATTCCTTCTTTTTGTCTGAATCCTTTAGCTATTAATCTAGCTTTAAAGGTTTGAATAGTTCCATCAGTGTGATATTTCTTTCTAAATACCCACTTACACCCTATGGGTTTAGAAGATGGAGTAAATCCACTAGTTCCCAGGTTTGGTTTGACATAATCGAGTCCATCTCATCATTGATAGCTTATTTCCAAAAAGTTGAATCTCTAGAAGTTACAGCTTCTCTATAGGTTATTGGATCGTCTTCTATAGTCATAACTATATGTATCTTTCTAATAACATTCTCTCTATCTCCTTCTACGAGATGAAAAGAGATACGTTGAGAGTCTATCTGTTCAGGATCAAGACTCTTTTTTACTCTTACCCTTTGACTCCTACATGGTTCTATTGGAGCTTTAACTTCATCTTGAGCTTCTACCATAGGTTTCTCTGTTGGAGTTTGGATTTCATTATCCTTTGACTCTAAGGATAGTGAATTTTCAAAGAACTCAACGTCTCTAGACTCTATGATTGTATTAGACTCTAAGTCTAGGAGTCTATATGCTTTGCTATTTTGTGCATACCCTACAAAGGCGCACTTAATAGCTCTGGATCCTAATTTAGTTCTTTTGGGATCAGGCATTCTACAATATGCGAGGCACCCCCACACTTTAAGATATCCTAGATTAGGTTTTCTACCTTTCCATACCTCATATGGTGAAGTGTTAAACTTCTTACAAGGAACCCTATTTAGGATGTGGTACGCTGCCAGAAGTGCTTCTCCCCAAAGTCCTAGTGGCAACTTTGCTTGTATTAGCATTGAGTTGACCATTTCTACTAAGGTTCTATTTTTCTGTTCAGCTATAACATTCTGTTGTGGTGTGTACGGTGCAGTGCATTGGTGTATTATGCCATGTTCTTCACAGAAGTTAGAGAATTCATTTGAAAAATACTCTCATCCTCTGTCGCTACGAAGAACTTTTATTTTCTTGTCTAGTTGATTTTTTACTTCTGCTTTATATATCTTGAATATGCTGAGTGCTTCATCTTTGTTCTTTAGAAGATATACATGTACATATTTGGAGCAATCATCGATGAAGGTTATAAAGTATCTTCTTCCTCCACGTGTAAGAATACCATTTAACTCACAGATATCAGTGTGTATTAGGTCCAATATTTGAGATGATCTCTCAACATTAGGAAAATGTTTCTTTGTAAATTTGGACCTTATGCACACTTCACATTTGTCATTTTGACTATCTGTGTATAAGATTAAGCCATTCTTAGACATGAATTTTAAGGTACTATAACCAATGTGTGCTAATCTACCATGCCACAATGCTACAGATTCAATCATATACGTAGAAGAGTTACTTTCATTCAAGAAAAACTTTATCATCCCATTACAAGCATATCCCTTACCAACGAAATTCTCGTTCTTACATAGAAACAGTTTTTCCTGACTCAAATACTACCCGTATTCCAGTTTTTTCCAGAAAATCCCCAGAAACTAGGTTTCGTCTCATGTCAGGGACATGCAGTATATTAGTTAGGATCACTTTCTTTCCAGAGGTAAAGACTAGTTCCACGGTTCCTTTACCTACGACCTTCGATCGGACTTCATTACCCATTTGGACCTCTTGACCATCAGTCATGTCCTCATAAGTTTTAAAGGCTGATCTGTCATAGCTTACATGGACTGTGGCTGCTGTATCATACCACCAACCGGGTACTTTGCCTTGGATCATATTTACCTCGGTGATCATGGCAACTATGTCTTCTTCAACTGCACTTGCCTCATTCTTCGATTTTCGAAGACGGCATACTCGAGCGTAATGTCCGGTTTTCCCACAGACATGACAAGGGCCTTTGAACTTTCCGTTCTTCTTCTGTGATTTCTTGAATTTTCCTTTATTGGGTTTCAGGGAACCGTTCTTCTCGTAATTCTTGTTTTGGGTACTTTCTACTCCTTACACCTTGGATGAGGAATTTCCATTTTTATTTTTTTTTTCACGGTTTCGGGATTCTTCCTATATTTGGATATGTTTCTGGATTTGTTCCAGTGAATAATCCTCGGTTTTATGTAGCAGTTTCTTCCTATATTCTGTCCAACTCGGGGGCAATTTTGCGATAATAGCCCCGACTTGGAAAGCTTCCTGGATATCAATTTTTGGGGCACCAATTTTGCCAACAATTAGCTGTAGTTCTTCGATTTGGGCTAACAGCGATTTGTTATCTACCATTATGTAGTCGAAATAGCTAGCTATTAGATATTTGTTTGTACCTTCTTCTTCGGTCTTGAATTTGAACTCGAGAGCGGTCCAAATTTCTTTGGCAGATTTAGTTCTGGTGTATTGATCATACAAACGATCAGAAAGCGTGTTCAGAATGTGTCCTCGACACAGCAGATTATCTTCTTCTCTCTTGATGCGTGCGTTGATCTGCTCAGTCGTGTCTGTATCAATAGCTGGAGGAAGTGGCTTCAAGTTCGGGTCTAAGATATAGAATATCTTCAATGCCGTAAGCAGGAACTTCATCTTATCCTGCCATTTGGTGAAATTGGTTCCATTGAACCGGTCCAGACGAATCAGATCCTGGTTCATCAGTTTGATTGATGATACCCCTTCGGTTTCCATATCAGAAAAATTACGCTTTAAGATTGTTAAGAAAATTTCTGATCTTAGAAAATAAATTAATTGAAAAAATATTGAGAAATAAGGACAGGCTGAAGCACGTGAAAAACACGTTGTCCTTAAAGCGTAATTCGCCCCTACTCAAATTATTTTGAGTCTGCTGATAGGTTGCAGGCGGATTGCTTCCAGGATACGACGAGCCTTATGTGGTTCTACGTTCAGCAAAAACGAAGGAACCACTATGGAACTCAGTAACATACTCTGGCAGATAAAGAAAAAGAAAGAGAGAAAAGAATGTTAGTCTTCTTCTGGCAGCAGCGAGATTGTGATTGCTGTTGTTGTGTTGGAATGAACCAGACCTGTCCGGTTTATATAGGCAAGGGTGGCTGGCAGTTTTGGTCCAGAGCCATAATGACACTAGCCGTTTTCTGGCTGTTGTGAGAAACTAGCCGTTTATGGCAGTTTCTGGCTGTTGTGCATGTGGGAGTTATACACCTGCATGCTGGCTGTTTAAACTCAGTGGGTAGCCGTTTCTGACTGTTGAGCTAGCCACATGCAGCTGTTACTGCATGGTATGGACCGTTACTACATGAGCAGTTACACAGGTCCCTCTAATTAGCCCTGCGGCTCTCTATAAAAAGCAGAGAGGTCTCTCTGTCAGACCTCCCACCCACAGCACCTCCTCTGTTCCGAACCCAGCCACCTGACCTATTACCTAGCCTCTGTCGCACCGCGACTCTCACCAGTCTCGCTCTGGTCCGCGACGTGGGAAGTGCCAAGTGCGCCACTAGCGCATCTACAGCCACACTGCCTCACATGCCCACTCCCTCGCACCGAGCCCGTGCCAGTGCGCGTGCGCGGTGTTCCAGTGCTTGGTACTGGAACACGCAAGCCACCATTCTCCCTCTCTTCCACCATAAATAAGTAAGGTGCACAACACCCTACTTATAAAGAGGTAAAAATTCTTTCTCTTTTCCGATATGGGACAAAAACCAAACGCATATTTTTTCTTTTAAAATTGTTTTCAAAACAAACTTTTTCAACACATAGTAGGCCCCACAGTCAGGGTCCCACCTACCTCGGTGAATCCTTGACCCGAAGCCGCACCTGTGGCTCTACAGCCGTTGGAACTAGGTCAGGTTTGGTGATCCAAATCTTATATGTAATGGACCAAATGGTCAATGGGGATAACTAATGATGAAACACTCGATTCGATATGCCGTCCCACTTTTCCATCATGATATGAAAATGAAATGCTCTAAAAATTAGGTTGACACAACCATTAGGTGGAACCCATATGAGTGGGGAGGTTATGGTAGCAGATTGCCTACTGAGTTACTCAGTAGGCTAAACTCTATAAAGCCCCACTATGGTCGTATGTGTCTTACCCATGGCCTTCAGATGTTTTATCAGCTCATTTTAATGTATAACAAATCCTAAATTGAAGCATAACTAAAGATAAGTGGACCACAACATAGTAAACAATGGAGATAATAACATCTACCGTTGAAACCTTCCTAAGGCCCACAGTGATGTTTATTTGCCATCCAACCTGTTAGTAAGGTCCCACAGACAAATATGAAGCTAAAAGCTAAATATCAGCTTGATCCTAATCTTCTATTGCCCCTAGGAAGTTTTCACGGTGGGCATTCAATTCACACTATTTCATGGGGGTGTGGTCCACTTACGCATTGGAATGCTTCAATTTTGAGTTCATGCCCTAAATTGAGATGGTAAACGGATGGACTGTGGATAAGACACATACATCATGGTGGGCTCCACAGAGTTTGCAACTCAGTCTACAATCTACTTTCTTTGGTTATTTGGTGGTTGTTCATTATTTTCTATGGTATAACCCACTTGATAGTTTGATCTACATGGCCCAAAATTGAAGCATATCCAAAAATAAGTGGACCACAACACAGAAATAGTGGAGATAATAACACCTACGGTTGAAACCATCGTAGAGCCCACAGTGATGTTTATTTGTCATTCAACTTGTTTGCAACGTCACACAGACGTGTATGGACGTGAAAACTAAATATCAAGCTCCCGAGGTTATTGGGTGGTTGTTCATTGTTTTTCATGGCATGTCCCACTTGATAGTTGGATCTAAATGACATCCCATTTTCCTGGTGAGACTACCCTACTAGATTGGTTGGATGTTATACAAATGTCATAGTGGGCCTCACACACAACTAGCTGTGTTGGAACATCTCTCTTTTAATACTTTGATAATAAGTTTCTTTACTTTTCAATATGGACTTGAGTTGGGATTCGATACCTTGACCTCGGTGTTGAGACAAGGTTATCTTCACTCAGTCTACCACTGTCGTACCGTACCAAAGGTGTGGGTGGGATCCAGCCGCCTTCACCTGCTTATCTTTGTCAAATCATTGGTGTTCTGTGGGCCTCATCATGATGTAGGTGCTTCATCCACACGGTATATCCATTTTTCCAAATCATTTTATGATATGATTTTAAAAATGAGGTAGATCCAAATCTCAAGTGGACCATATCATAGGAAACGATGTTGATTGAACACCCACCATTAAAAATTACTTGGGGGCGACTGAAGTTTTAGATCAAGTTGATATTTGTTTTTTTCCCTTCATCCACATCTGAATGACTCAATCAACAACTTGGATGTCAAATAAACACTACAGTGGGGCCGTAGGAGGCTTTTAATGGTGGACGTTCAATCGCTACTATTTTCCTGCGGTGTGGTTCACCTGAGATTTAGATCCCACTAATTTTTGGGATCAACCCCTAAAATGATCTGGAAAATGGATGGACGGCATGGATAAAACACATACATCATGGTGGGCCACAGAGCACAGACCACTAGCCAGCTGGCTAGTGGTAGCGCCACTTGTGGTTTGCTCGAATGCGTCCCTACGTGTGTCAATATGATAGGTTGTGCTTTTGCCAATGGAATTAGGTTCTTTTCAATAACTCGAACCATTAATGTGATGGGCTTATCTTGGCCGGAGAATTGTCCAAAAAGAATATTCAGATTGAATAATTCAAACCTTTGATTATGCAAAGGTTACGGAAACCGTCCGTTTTCAATACAAAAGTGCCGAAATTTAAAAGGTTAATATAATCCAATATAAAATTATATTTGTTGTCCATACATCATATAAAGTGAGATTGATCGTTTAAACGGTTTGGATCATTGAAAGACGACCCATATTCATAATAATGTGCTGATGTATTATATTAGAATTCGTCATAGATGGATTCAGATCCAACTTTGATCCAAAAGGTGACATCTACATCCGATTCATTTAGTTAGATCTATTTCGGATCCAAAATCCATATAACCGTCGGATTCGGGTCGAATCTAAGTCCAAATTCACTCCATTATAAATCTAAAAAAATATATAATATAATATATTTAATTTAGTAGTGAAATGATGCAAATCCCACTATTTACTATGATATAGTCGAGCTGAAATAATCTAGAATGGCCAGCATGAATCTGGATTGTATTCGTATTGAACTCGGATATGTTTATGTGAATCTGAATCTGGTCCATTTAAGTAATTGGACCCATTTTAATATCCAAATCTGGTCCATTTAAATAATTAGACCTATTTTAAGATCCAAATACACATTATACAAATTTGGAGCGAATGGAATCTCGGATATGACCGGCTCCATTGAAAGCCCTAAGACGGAGATGTGCACCCCGCGAGTAGAATTTCGACAAACTGCACGAGTATCATTGACGTCCATGTTTGCTGCTAATTCCATTTGCTCGACTGCACTTTTAAAAGATGCACTCTCTTCAGACATGGATAATATGCTAGATATGTTCGAGATCAGAGCCGTTCATCAGACGGTAAATGAATAAGAAAGTCCATATCTAACAGATCAAGCTAATACAATTAACAGGTGGGCCACACATTTACAAAATAGATAAACGTTTAAGAAAAACTACCCAATTGTTCAAATTCTACATATGTCCCAGCACATGCTCGTGCTTACCGGATTATAGGTTAAGAGAATCTAAATGGCTAGGATTGCTGGATGAGCATGTCTGATCTTACGCACGTGTCACATTGTCACGTGCAAGGCGAGTGCACTTTTTTCCCAAAAATCTCACCGACGAATGGTATTTGGAAGTGGTCCAACTTTTGGCAACTTGAATCCACGCAGTGGTCCAGATTCCCATCTCGAAGTTGAAAGTGGGTTCCTCTTCTCGAAAAATCTTTGATACTCTGGAGAGTGTGATGGTTGATATTCAGGCGCTAAGAAGTTTACCCAAGTAGCACACGAACGAGTCAGGTCAAACTGTCCAAATCATGACCCATAGCATAGATGGAACATGAACGGAAAATCATCTGATTGGTGGACATTTAATGGATCCAATTGTCTGAATTTAGCAAACAAGTGTGTGATAATCAGAGGTTAGGATTATTCACCAATCAAAATTTAAAATTATGGCCTATTTACAGTGGGTCCCACAGTTTGGACGGTTTAATTTTAGTTAATCCTGCTACGTACTTAATGTATATCTCTTATCTATTTTAGGTCATGTACCAGAGTTGAAGCATATCTAAAGCTCAAGTGGACCACAGCACCATAAATACTACAGTTGAAACATTCTTGTGGGCCACAGAAGTTTTGGATCGAGCTGATATTTTTGTTTTCACTTCATCCATGTATTTGTGACCTTATCAACAGGATGGATGATAGATAAACATCACTGTGGGCCCTAGAAAGTTTTCAACGGTGGACGTCATTATCTCCACTGTTTCCGCCACACCTTTGGATATGCTTCACCCTAAAATGGACTGATAATACGGACGGACGGTGTGGATAAGACAAATACAACTTGACGGGCCTCACAGAGTTTACTCAGTTACGTTATACGACAGCCTACTGAGTTACGTACTCAGTACGTAATCCGCGATTGCATCTAACGGAAGCGGATTGCTTACTGAGTATACTGGGCCCACTGTAATGTATGTGTGTTATCCACGCCGTCCATCTGTTTTAACATCTTGTTTTAGTGCATGAACCAAAATCTTAAGATTATAAAAATCTCAAGTGGGCCACACCACAGGAAACAATAAGAATAATGACATCCACCTGTTGAAACCTTCTTATGTCCCACAGTGATAAGTGTATGATAAGTGTACACTAGGGGAACCGCACAAGCACCTTAATTGTGGTCTAGTGCCCACTTATACCGCATGGCCAAAAGGAAAAATGCTGGGAATGTGCGGACACGATTCGCCGTCCCTGCCATATCCACCATACAAGTGGCATATATTTGTGGTGACTGGGGACTCGGATTCGGTAGCGACCCCTCCGGTTTGGACGCGGATTGGCTAGTGACACCATCACGAGATGTGTGGGCACCACTGCGATGTATGTGTTTTATCAACGCTGTCCATCCATTTTTCCACCTCCTTTTTGGGCATAGGCAAAAAAATGAGGCAGATGAAATAGTGGGAATTGAATTCTTACAGCTGAAAACTTCTTGGAGGCCACAGAAGTTTTGGGCAAATAAACATCACGGTGGGCCTCAGAATTTTTTAAGGGTGGACGTTCAATCAACACTGTTTTCCTGTGGTGTGGTCCACCTGAGATCTGGATCTGCCTCATTTTTGGGCCATGCCCTAAAATGAGGTGGAAAAATGGATGGACAGCCTGAATAAAACACATACATCATGGTGGGGCCACATAGCTTTGACATCAGCCCCGGGGCTAGTGTTAGGGTCACTAGCCAATCCTCGTCCCCAGTACAACGTCTGTGCTGGAAAAGGACGCGGACTAGATACTGATCTCGCTGCTGAAAGTGACGCCACCGAGTTCTGTGGGACCCACCATGATGTATGTGTTGTATCCACACCGTCCATCCATTTGGAGAGATCATTTTAAGGCATGATCCAAATAATGAGACAGATCCAATGTCCAAGTGGACCCAGCATAGAAACAGTGGGGACAGTGACGCCCACCGTTGAAACCTTCTTAGGAGCCCCCACGATGTTTATTTGAAATCTTGTTCAGAAGTTAACACAGAAATGGAAGAGGGGAAAACAAAAATATCAGCTTGATCCAAAACTTCTGTGGCTCCTAAAAAGTTTTTAATGTTGAGCGTTCAGTCCTATTTTCTATAGTGAGGTCCACTTGAGCTTTGGATCTACTCATTCTTTAGATAACGCCCTCCAATTATATCTCCAAATGGATGGACCGTGTGGATACAACACATACGTCATTATGAACGGTGTGGATACAGCACATATGGGCCCACAGAACTTACAAGCGAATTCGCTATTGACGCTGAGTGTGGGGCTAACAGTGATGTATGTGTCTTAAATCCACACCATCCAACCAATTTTAAAGCTCATTTCAGGGAATGATAAAAAAACAAAGTTGACTCAAATTTTAGGTGGACCACACCACAGGAAACAGTCGTGGTTAAATCCCCACCATTAAAAACATCATGGATTCTACCGGAATGTTTATTTGCCATCCAACCTGTTGATAAGGTGACAAAAATGTAGATGAATAGACCACACAAATATCATCTTGATCCAATGCTTCTGTGGCCCACAGAAAGTTTTTAATGGTCAATCACCACTGTTTCTTGTACTATCGCTCATCTGGGATTTGGAACTGCTTCATTTTTTTTGGATCATGCCCTAAAATGAGCTTTAAATATGGATGGATGGCGTGGATGTAGTCAAATACATCACAGTGGGCCCCACAGTCAGGGGTCCCACCCACCTCGGTGGATCCGAGGTCTAACCAGATCCGCTCCCGTCTGTAGCTAATCCGCATCCGCTGGAAAATCCCTATGCCCCACCATAGGTATATGTTTTATCCACGCCATTCATCCTATTTTACCAGCTCATTTTAGGTCATGAGCTAAAAAATAATAAAGATACAAATCTCAGGGTGGACCCCACCAGAGGAAAAGAGTGGTGAGATTTGGATCTGCCTCATTTCTGAGCTCCTACCCTAACATGAGCTGGCAAAATGGATGGACTGGCTTGGATATTAAAACACATACATCATGGTGGGGCCACAGAGCTTTTCCAGCACCGACGTCGGTACTGGAGGGGTCACTACCGAACCAATATTATATAAACATGGACGAAAAAATCACACCAATTGGATAACTATGATAGAGAGATCGGCCGTAATTTTCGGGCAATGGTCCATCATGGCGTGGCCCACTAAGTACTCGAGTCCTATGTTAGTTTAGCCTATTTTGAAATTGGTGGTGACTCATCATCTTCACATGTGGGACTGATGTACAGTCATCCAGACCATCCGAATTGTGAGCCCTCTCATAGATGGATCATATCTCTAAAATCACAGTTATCAAGCAATCATAACCATCCAATTGATAACTATTAAATGGATTGTTAAGACTAAATACTAAACGGTCCAAATTCAAAGGAAAAGATTCTCTCAGTAAAATTTGTTGGTTATGGTCCACGTAGAGTTGGTTGGTGATTGGACGGCTACGATTGCCTTCAAACTCTGCCATATGTACGGTTGAAGAGTCACCACCATTTTTATATGAAGCTAACATATCATTGGAGTCTTGCCCTTAGAATCATAACATCAATGGCCCCCATCACTTATATTTGAGCTTGACATTTGCAGTAAAAGGCAACTAAATAAACGCGACCACTATGACTGGTGGGCCCCACAAGCTGTGTCATGTCTGTAACCTTGAATATTCAACATTTTGGCCTACTCAGCTTGGATACTCAAATAGTAGATGTGTATCCTACGTTCTAAGATCAGGAGCTATATAATACTCTGGCAGAGAGTGATAGTTCATGCACGTGCATTAATCAGTTTTACAAGTGGCTACATGCAACTTAAATTAATGGTGTAGATCATGTGAATCACTGTGGATGGGTCATAGCTCTAAATTCTGATTAAGGGGAGATGAAATGGTAGAACATCACAACCGCTATATAGTGAAGCCGTCTCTTGAACGGTGGGTGATGTATCAATTAGTATAGTCCACCTAGTGGGCTCTACTGTGTGCAAAAAATTCATGGTTTACGGACATTAGTTCAAAAACTAGAAAGCTCGACTCACTTGAATGTCTAGTCGGGTTGGGTCAACTCAAAAACTCAACCGAGTCTTTACTTGACCCGACTCAGTATTTAAATTAAATTAAGCATATTTACTGAGTCATGCAGGAGCGAGTTTCCTATTGATTCAGCTTTAAATCTCGCCAAGTTAAGTTGGCTCAGACCAGTGTTGAGTCGAGTCCCCAACTTCTAGAACTATGCTCCGAAATAGTCTTATACATATTTTCTTAGCTTCCCTAGCAATGTCGATGTTAAACTATTTTACTTTCTACCCTCACTTTTAAAGGCCCATGATCATATGGCTAGATCATTCATAGTTCTAAAATTTGGTGACTCGACTCAAAACTTGGCTGTGTCAACTTAACCAGCAGGAATTTTGAATTCATTGAGGGCATCTATAAACACCTTACCAAAAACAAGATCAAAATTACTTTTGGTTTAACTTTAATGGAAAGTTTTTATACAGTTGGACACTCATCATGAGTCTATACACTCGGAATGAAAACACATCATGAGTCTATACAACGGACCGGATTGATAAATTGAAAGGTCCGCCAACCTAGTTCTATCCAAAATCATTAGGGTCTTTTGAGAATGAAAACAAACATTATTTCAATAAAGTCACATTTGACTAGCTGAAAAGACCTCAAAAGCCTAAATAGGATACCCTTGATGTAACTCAAGATGACCAACAAAACAGATTGGTGGGCCTACAACCTATTTAAACTAGATCTCGGCCACTCGCTTAAGGAATTCAGAAGTTATAAATCAATCAAGACACATTTTTCCAACTCCGATGGTACTAAAATTCATGAAAACCTAGTGAAAGGGGTCCCCGACATCTCCCAAAAATAACCCATTCGATCAAATTGGCTAATGCTTAAATAGGCGAGTGGCAGGAGGGTCCTTACTTATGCCTCTATGGTAGACTCACAAGAGTTTCAACATGAAGTCATGGGCTTGAGTACCTATTATGGTATAAAAAAAAAAAAAGTCACTGTGGTGTGGGTGCCAAGGTGTGTGAGAGGTGTGAGTGCGTGTGTAAAAAAAAAAAGCAAGTGTCAGGAATAAGTTGTGCATTGTAACTCCTATGAGTCCCAAGACTACCATATACGTTAGCTGCTGAGTAAAAAAAGAGCAATTCCAAGCCAGGCCCAAAAAAGGCAACGAGCTATTATTATAAAGAAAACCTACTATTGTTATGAAGAAAACCTATGGGTCTAAAAAGGTCCATCATGGGCCGACTTTGGGCCTACAAGCCATTCTAGAGGGGACAAAGGGTTGAGAGTTGAGAGGGGTTCAACTTGTTAAGAGTGATCCTGGTTAGCTGGCACATGTGCTAAGTCAAGAAGAAGTCGTCGCACCGTGACCCATTAAAAAATATACATGTAAAAGTTCACCCCAATCCCTTGTCAATTCCGAAAAAGCTTGAGTGTGTTGTTACTCTGTCTAATTGAAAGCATAAATAGTCTAATCAAAAGAAGCTATTAAAGATAAAATGTAGGGTTGGAATTGAGAAGATTAGATGATTCATTTTGTAAAAAATGGTGTTTGGTTTCTCATTAGATCAGATGATTCATTTTGTAAAAAATGGTGTTTGGTTTCTCATTTTTCTTCTCACCTTTCAAATTAATCTGTACTTTACTCCAAACAATCTAAGGAAATTCACAACCTTTGCACACGTATTATCTTTGCTTCTTCTTCTTCTTCTTCTTCTTTTTATTTTTTTTTCATACTTGGGGGTTCTAATACCTTACGAAGTATGGGGGTTCTAATACCTTACGAAGTATGGCTTAATGTATTGATATTGAAGCTTCATTGAATTAAAAAATAAAAAAATCGCATGGTAATGTGGAATAAAAAAATCGCATGGTAATGTGGATCGTACCTAATCCTTTCTTTTTTCGTAACCAATGCCTTTATCCATGATCTACAATACAGATTATCCATAAGTGTCACATGGGTCAAGAAATCCAAGGATTTCTTGATCCATGAATGATTTAATAGTTTCTCGGATTGCACAAATAAAGAAACAAAAGTGATTCTAATTAAAACCACAACTAAAACAAGGAGGAATCACAGCGGCTGAGTGCGTTTGCACTTTCAAGGGGTGTTCACAAGCTTGACTCAGTTGAGACTCAGCCAACGAGTCGAGTCAACTCAACATAATCAACTTGACTCGACTCAACGCGGTTAGAACTGAGTCACTTCCTAAGTGATCGCTTTTCATAATTCAAAAGATAAAGAGCAAAGGCTGAGATTCTCATTCTATGATGAAGACGTACATTTCATTTTTTGAAGTCTCGGCCAAAATTTTATGTTCATGCCAATTCAAATAAGTGTTATTATTTAAATACGATTCTTTATTTACTAATTAAAAATCAAGTTCAGTCTAGTTGAGTCTTGGAGTCAGCCTGACCTGTCTACCAACCGAGTCAAGTCGAGTTTTTGGGTTTTTGAACTATGAGATCATCCAGTCCATATTTATTCTGATTAATTTTCCATTCACTGGGACAAATATTTTGTGGTCTCCGGGGCGAGGCTTTCTTATAGATATTATTGAGAAAATCTAGCTAAAAAATATAAAAATAAAATAAAATATTTATTATAACTTAACAAACAATTTTATAAATTTCAATATGTAGATAGTGAGGCAAGTTCTTTGTTGGTCCCTAACAAGGAACTTCCCTGTTTGGTACTTAATCTGTGCATGTGTGGCCCATAATTGGTTTATCCAAACCATTGATCTGATTTCTCTCATCATAGATTAATAATAATAGAAAAATCTCTCAAATTGAACGATACCAATCATCAATCTTTGGCATTTTCTTCGTTGAACGTGTATTTTCTTCTTAACCATGTATTTACATACCAATAATGGAAAGATTAGAGTTCAAGAGAAGAAGAGATTTTTCAGGTATGGTTCATCCATGATTGGGTCCATCAAATCTATGTATGGGATATACCAACCGTGGCCCCCACATGTGCATTTTAGGCAACAAAACAGGGAACTAGGCCTCATAAATATAAAATGAATTATTTTAGCTTTTATATAATCTTCTCCATTAAAATCACGAGAATTTCACAATAAAATCACAAAAAACTAAAAGCTTTTGGGATTGTGAAAATCTCAATAATATCATTAAAATATCATGACAGTAATCTCTGCGATATTTGTCACACTGCTGTCAACAAGCTGAGCCTGTGCTTGGTCGGGGTTAACCAAGCCCAACCCAGTTATTCATATGACTAAAGGTCAGGTCCAGGCCCGCCTCGTTGAGTAATCCAGCCTTCAATTTCAGGCTTAACCAGGCCCATTAACATCATAAACAGGTCTGTTCTCTGACTTGGGTTGGTCTATAGTAGAAGATTTTGCAACCATAGTGCCTGGCCTACTTATTCACTGCGATCGGGCCCACACCTGATCTACGGTCCTCTATTGCCTGCGCAGGACCGATTTCTATTGGGCCATTAGTGGAAACCCAATGGGCCAGGTCAGGCTGTTGCTAGGCCTAACTACATTACACATCGCCAGACCATGTGTACTATGTATAGATGGTTCTACCATCAGGTTCTGAAAGGTGAGGCCCACAATTTGAACGGTTTGATTCTGGGTGTGTAATTTTACCGCATGCGTATCAACCGTCTCACTGGGCCAAGTATCAAGGTTTTTTCTATACCACTGGACACGATACGTCTATAGCCGTTGAATCTATGGTCAAGCAGTAGATAGTATTACATTTTGTACGAAAAATGCATATGCATACAAGATGGATTTCTTAAGGCTCCTCGCCATGGATGTGATTAAGTACAAAAAGTTAGCTAATTGATCAATCTTGGCCGTGGATCATGAAGGAAATATGGAGCATTAGTCCTTGATTTTCAAATCAACGATTAGGATTGTCTCACCAGATTGGGTTTGGATATCATTGTATCCAATGTAGAGCTCGCCATCATGAAGCCATTGCATCTTTACTACAATGTTTAATGTTGTTATAGAAATTTTAGTGAGCTCAGCTCTTGTATTGCACTTTGATATGTGTGCCAGCATGGGGCATAGGTGTGAGATTTAATCCATCCACCATGGATCCTTGATTGAAGAGCCCACATAATGTGTTTCTACAGAAGAATGAGAGATTGGTACTACATTTAATTCCCTTCAATCCAAGTATCTAATATATAATTCGAATTCAACTCTTTCAATTTTTTACTTGATTATTACAAAATGGTACCTCACTAATACAATATTTACATCTTGATACTTTTTTAAATTACGGTTTCATTAAAATACCTAATGAATAAAGTTATTGTCAAAGAGGTAACTTCAGTTAGTTTTTCTTAACTTTTGTTATAATTTTTCCTAAAATAATAAAAATGCCCACCGATTAATGAGGCTGCATAATAAAATTAAAAAGCTACCTACATGTAATTATAAAAAAAAAAAATTATAAATTAGTACCTCATTAATACAGTATTTACATCCCAATATATTTTTTTTTAAATTACGTTTTCATTGAGATCCCTTACTAATCAAGTTATTGTTAGATAAGGTACCTTCGGTTAGTTTTTCTTGACTTCCGTTTTAATTTTTTTCTCAAATAACAAAAATGCCCATTGATTAACGATGCTGCGTAAGAAAATAAAAAACGTAGTTAAATGGAAAGCTAATTGCGTCCAGCCCCTGCTTAGACAATAATCTGTCCATGGTAGGGGTCGTGTGGGGCCCCCCGTGATATATGGGTTTTATCCACGTTGTCCATTGACTTTTACAGTTCATTTAGGGTACAAGCCCCAAAATGAGGTAGATCCGAGAACACCCGACCTGATATTTGGATCTGCTTAATTTTTTGGTTCATGCCATCCAAGGAGTTGGCAAAATGTATGGACGGCGTGGATATGTAAATCATATATCAAGGTGGGCTCCACGGGTCAGAGCCGCACTTTGTTGGGTGAGGCTGGGTCGTACCGGTTACCTTGTGACCCGGGCACATAGATATTTTTGTGCCAGGGCTGTGTGGGTCCACTTCGATGACCATGACAAATCTACTATGTCCATCTGTTTTGGAAGACCAATATAATAAGATTCTAAAAATCATGTAGATCCAAAAAACACAGGTGGTCCACTCCAACAGAACATTGGGTACAACAACGTCCACCTTTGAAACCTTCCTGGAGCTGACCATGATGCTTATGTGCCATCCAAACCGTTCATAGAATTATTACCATAACAAATATCATCCTGGTGCAAAACTTCTGTCACTGCCGGGCTTTCAATCGCCACTATTATGTGTGGTATGGTCCACATGAGTTTTGGATCTACCTATTTTTAGAATCCTGTCCTATTGTGGTCTTTCAAAACAGATGGACAGAGTGGGTTTGTCACGGACATCTCAATGGGCCTCATACAGCCACATGCACAGTGATATCTTTGTGCCTGGCTCACACACAATCCACTCCCTTGGATGCAGTTTGCATACAGTGTTTTATCAACGTCGCTCATCCATTTTTCCACATCATCTTATGGCATAAGTTGAAATGATGCAGATCCAAATCTTAGGTGGACCACACCATAAGAAATAGTAGTGATTCAACAACCACCATTAAAAGCTCCTCAGGGGCCATAAAAGTTTTGGATGAAGCTGAACTTGTGTTCTCCCTTCATCCATGTCTATGTGACCTAATAAATTGGTTGGATGGAAAATAAACAGTAGGATGGGCCTAGGAAGTTTTTAATAGTGGGCGTTTAATCACCATTGTTTTCTATGGTGTGGCCCAATAAAGATTTGAATCTGCCTCATTTTTTAGCTCATGCCCTAAAATGATATCAAAAAATGGATGGATGACATGATTAAAACACATATATCATTGTGGGCCCACATAACACCAATGGGTAGCCAAGACCCAATGCAATCTGCTTCCAAAATAGCTATGAATTTTTATTTTCTTGATAGTTATACCTCATTGATGATAATTACATTTGGCTACATTTTTAATTTTCTTACACTACCTCATTAATTGATGGGCATTTTTATCATTTTAGAAAAAATAATAACCAAAGTTAAGAAAAACTAATAGAAGGTGCCTCTTTGACAATAACTTGATTAATGAGGTATCTCAATGAAAATGTAATTTAACAGAGTACTAGGATGTAAATACCATATTAATTAGCTACTAATTGTAAAAATCCATTGTAAAAAATCCTTAAAAAAGAAGATAAAGATTTCTAAGTTTTTCTACGAGGCTACTGGTGGGTGCTTTGTGGACCCATTATGATGTATGTGTTTCATCCATGCCGTCCATTCATTTTTTGAGATCATTTTAAGTAATGAGCCTAAAAATGAGGCAGATCCAAATTTTAGGTGGACCACACCGTAGGTGTAGACACCCCACCCCGAGGTGACAAGCTGATTAAGGTTGGACCAAACCCACTCGACTCAAAGGCTAAAACCTAACCCTAACCTTAGCATAAACCCTAAACCTAACCCCAACCTAGTCTAAACCCTGAAACCTAACCTAGGTCCTAAACCTAATCCAAACTCTAACCCAAACCCTAGGTTCTAACCCTAATCAAAACCTTGAAATTAGCTCAACTCAAACTAGTCAACCAAGTCAACCTAACCTTACAACCCCGAAACCCTGAGTTAACGTGATGAGTCAACTCACCTGGTCAATATACCCAATCTAGCAACCTGGTCAACTCACCTTGTTAAACCAAAACCCAGAAATCGAGCCCAAACCAAAGCCCAGAAACAAGCCCAATTGGAGTTCCTGGAAAGGCAACAACCTGTCAAACCTCAAAGCAAGGCATCCACACGCTTGAGGGAGGAGTCTTGCTAAAGTAGGAGGCTCCTTTAAGGGCTGAAGGCACCCAGGGTACCTCCATCCGCGTGGCAGCCCTTCTCCTTAGACAATACCCTCCATAATCGTGCAATTTTGCCCTTTTATGACCCCCCCAAGTGTGTGGCAAATGTGCATTTATTCCAGCGCCCTTCTCTTGAGCCAAATTTATCATCACACTATGCAATCCAACCATCCAAATGTTGCCACAGGGAAATCTCTAATCTCAGTCATTCAACCACCTTTAACCCCTGAACTTGGGAAGAATTGCAGAAAAACCAAGTTAGGAGGCTATAAATAGCCCCCTCCTCTTCTCATTTCCATCATCCACAACCCATCAAGGGTCCCTTAGTCTTAACCTTAACCTTAGTCATCCCTCCACCAAGAAGAGTGAGAGAGAGAGAGAGAGAGTTTAGCCCTGGTCTAGCTCGGCTTAACCTAAAGCCTGAGTCTCCCGAGCCTTCTAAGTCCTAGCCCAAGCCACTCGATCTAGTCCTTGCGACACCTCTGTCCATCCAACCATCCAATCTCCAATTAGCTTTGTCTAACCCTACACTAGCGTTGTGTAACATGCACTCCCTTCTCAACCCCCATGCTCATCTCAACCATCCATATTGCATCACATCTTGTATCAATATCGATCTAGGTGTATGCTCTGTGGTCTGCCGATTTAATCGGATCTTTCCCATCTGAAACCCTGATCGGTAGTCATCGCATCCACGCATCACCTCGACACTCTGTCAATACAAACATATGCTTTGTGGCTTGCCGCTTTAATTGGAGCCTACCCACCAAAAATTTGTGCTGACTTACACTTAGCACCGCATAACATTTACACATCACACCAGTACTGTGTCAGTACAAACGTATGCTCTGCGGCTTGCCTAGACAAACGAAGCCTACCCACCAGAAATTCATGCTACCTGACACTAATCATAGCATAACATAGCATTACGCATCATTAGTGCAAGAACCAAAGTTAATCCTTAAAATTTCTTTAATCCCGTGAAGTAGAGATCATACATCTATACAGGCCGAGTGGGAGTCTAACACCTTTTGTCTCGGTAATTGTGGTCCTTACCCTAAATCTCTTAATGTAGATAAATGAGTCACTTTAAGATTAAGAATCTTCGTATTCCTGCTCTTAAGCGTTTCTACAAGGTTTAGCCAACTGTAAATTTGAATTCTAGTCATATATCATATATACCTTCTAAACATACCAACACTAACCCAAAAGGTCCTCATAAGAGGCAAACTCATGGAGAAGAGGCTGCTAACCACGGTAAAAAATAATAGTGATTGAATGCACACCATTAAAAACTTCCTAAGGCCCACTGTAACGTTTATTTTCAATCCAACCTGTTGATTAGGTCACACAAACCTGAATGAAGGGAAAATATAGGTACAACTTCATCCAAAACTTCTGTGCCCCCCTAGAAGTTTTTAATGGTGGGTATTGAATCACAACTATTTCTGATGGTGTGGTCCACCTAAGATTTGGATCTACATCATTTTCGGTTCATGCCATAAGATGATCTGGCAACATGGATGGACGGTTGATGTAGGAGAAGAACCCCATGATCGAGGACGTGGATCACACACCTTCCTACGGGAGATGGACAGGAAGAAAAACAAAGAGGAAATTAAGGAATTTCCTATTTTGGAGTTTTAACTAAAACAGGAAATTGTTATTCCCATTTTTGAATTTCGGCCCAACTCGTGGGGCCCATTTTGATTATTTATGATGATCCGTTCCATCTATTTTGTAGATCTGCTCGACGCTGAGAAAACCCAACAAGTTTCACGTCGATTCGAGTTACGGATTGGTCATGGCGTCGAAAATGGTACGAACTATCTAGAAAGTTCCGAATTCTGCCCACTAAATCTGGAGATGGTCCTGGTGGCCCACAACTACTGATATGGAAAATCTGAGCCGACCATCTTGAAGAATATGTCGATGTCAGTAAAATCACAAAGTTTTGTGACAATTAGATACTTTGATTACTCGTATCAGCGGAAGGAAGACGGCGTCCGACAGGCGTTATATAGTTTGCGCAGATTTTTCTATTTCTTTCCTAATTGTATTAGGATTCTTTTCTTCCTTTGCAAGTTAGTGTTAAGTACGAATTTAAGATTTAGTTTATTATTTAAAGCAAAGTAATTATGTTTTTTTATTATTCATTCAATTATCAAAAAAATAATTATTCGAAATTAATTTCCTCTTTTTATCCTTTTATTTCTTCTCGTGGATTCGAGAAACACTCGGTTAGGGAGACGATGATCGACCTACCACGTCCTCCCTGCGTCATTGGTATCAGAGAAAGGTTTCTTCCTCAAGACGATGACCTCTAATAAAGGGTTGGATCTTCATCCTAAGGACGGTGCTCCAAGGGATTATGTCAAGGCGGCAGCTTTCAATGAAGCACAACGGGAAAATCGGTTAATCCTACAAGGTATACAGGCAACCCTCAACCATATTGTAGCGTCATTAAATCTGCCCCAAGCCCAAGGCAACAGTCAATAACCACCTGTACTCGCTGTACGGAATAACCCCATGTTCCATAGAGCACCCCAGGTGGCCTATCGCAGGGCTACCCCAGACGATTCAAAACCCAGCGATAAAGAGGTTGAAAACATCATCGTACGATGGCCTGCGTGTAGGAATGATAGTGGGGATTATGTTGAAAGAGATTTTCGAAGTAACGCAACTTCGGATCAGGTCATTGAAGAACAACCCACCACCATATCAAAGGATGTTCAAAATTCTGAGGAGATAGAGGAAATCAATACCTCAGTCTTAAAGGATAAGGAAGGAGAGTCTAAAGTTATTCCAGACATTATAGAGTCAGTTTTGACAGAATCCATGAGTATCCCAGAAAGTGTCACGCTAGCAATGCAGGAAATCGAGGCGATCGTAGTTGCCGAACTTCCTGATGAATTGTTCATTTTGAAAGAAATTATCATTTCTCAGAAAAGGCCAACTTTCGATGTGCCAGAGAAGATTGCAATTATTCATGTTTGCGTGGAGAAAAGGTTAGAGAAATTTTTTGCTGCATTTCAGGATAAGGCCCACAAGCATCGACTTCCTAAGTTAAAAGCAAATCATGGCCCTAACCTAAAGTGAAACTCGATGACGAGTTTTTTTCAAGTGGGGGAAGAAGGATGTAGGGGAAGAACCCCATGATCGAGGGCATGGATCACACACCTTCCTGCGGGAGATGGACAAGAAGAAAAACAAGAGGAAACTAAGGAATTTCCTATTTTAGAGTTTTAACTAAAACAGGAAATTGTTATTCCCATTTTTGAATTTCGGCCCAACTCGTTGGGCCCATGTTGATCATTTATGATGATCCGTTCCGTCCATTTTGTAGATCTGCTCAACGTTAAGAAAACCAACAAGTTTCACATCAATCCGAGTTACGGATTGATCGTGGCGTCGAAAATGGTACGAACTATCCAGAAAGTTTCGAATTCCGCCCATTAAATCTGGAGATGGTCCAGGTGGCCCACTACTACTGATATGGAGAATCTGAGCCGACCATCTTGAAGAGTATATCGATGTCAGTAAAATCACAAAGTTTTGTGACAATCAGATACTTGGATTACTCATATCAGCGGAAGGAAGACGGCGTCCGACAAGCGTTATACAGTTTGCACAGATTTTTCTATTTCTTTCCTAATTGTATTAGGATTCTTTTCTTCCTTTGCAAGTTAGTGTTAAGTACGAATTTAGGTTTAGTTTATTATTTAAAGCAAAGTAATTATATTTTTTATTATTCATTCAATTATCAAAAAAACAATTATTCGGAATTAATTTCCTCTTTTTATCCTTTTATTTCTTCTCGTGGATTCGAGAAACACTCGGTTAGGAAGACGGTGATCAACCTACCACGTCCTTCTTGCGTCAACAGCATGTATAAAACACATACATCATGGTGGGTCCGCATAGTAGTGAATACAAACAGCATCCAAGTTAAGAGCTCTGCTGCCGCAACATATTAAAGGATTTCCGGATTACATGCCAACCTGACGTTCCCCAATATGGTGTGACCCTAACCGTGGAGCCCACCTAAATATATGTATTGCATATCCATGCCGTCCATTGATTTTGCCAACTCCTTCCAGGGCATAAACCAAAAAATTAAGCATATCCAAATATCAGGTGGACAGTTCCATAGGAAACAGTGCTGATTGAAGTCTACCATTAAAAACATCTCATGGGCTACAAAAGTTTTGCATTAAGTTGATATTTGCTTCTTTTTTCCCTTCGTCCAGGTGTGTATGTCCTTATCAATAGTTTGGATGGAAAATAAACATTATGCTGGGCATTGCAATGGGCGTTATGATGTTTTTAATGGTGGGGTTCAATCAGCATTGTTTCCTATGTTATGGTCCACCTGATGTTTGGATCTACTTAATTTGTTGGTCCAGGCCCTAAAAGGAGCAGGCAAAAATGGATGGACAACATGGATATGCAATACATATATCAATGTGGGCCCTACGGTCAGGGCCCCACTGTGTAGGCCAGGTCGCGCCGTATGTAATTTAAAAGCCCTTTAACTTGCTGCGGTAACAAAGCCTTTAAGTTTGCATATAGTGCTCTGTAGGCCCCACCATGATGTATGTGTTTTATCCATGCTGTCTGTCTACTTTGCCTGATCATCTTGCAACATGAGCCGGAAATGATGTTAGATCCAAATCTCAGTGTGGACCACACCATAAGAAACAGGGATGATTCAACGCTAACCATTAAGAACTTCTTTAGGGGTAAAAAAGTTTTGAATGAAGTTGTGCTTATGTTTTCCTTTCATCCAGGTCTCTGTGACCCAATCTACAGGTTGGATTGAAAATAAACATTACAGTTGGCCCTAAGAAGCTTTTAATGGTGTGCATTTAATAATCACTGTATCCTATGGTGTGGTCCACCTGAGATTTGGATCTGCCTCGTTTTTGGGTTCATGCCCTACAATGATCTCAAAAAATGGATGGACGGCGTGGATAAAACACATACATCATGATTGGTCCACATAGCACCCACCGGTAGCCCCATCCCTATACAATCAACCTTGGAGAAAAGCTTATGATTTTGTTTTTCAGTTTTAAGATTTTTTTTATAATTATATTGAACTAATTTTTAATTTTCTCATGCAACCTCATTAATTGGTGGGTATTTTTTCATTTTAGGAAAAATTATGACCAGTTAAGAAAAATGAACCGAAAGTACTTTGACAATAACTTGATTGATTAATCTCATTTCAACACTAAGGTCCTGACATCGATTCCCAACCTAGGGTGGCTAACATTGAAGTGTGACTAACAGTGTGGGTGTATTTACTAACAATGGAATGTGTGTACTAACAAAAAAAAAAAAAAAACTTGATTGATTAGGTATCTTAATGAAAGCGTCAGGTACAGGATGTAAATATGTAACTGCTATATTAATGAGGTACTACTATGTAAAAATCCCCTTATTTTATATATGTGCATGTGTGTACACACAATACACACACCTGTTTGTTCATATATGTGTACACATATACAAATATCTATATGTGCTCACACATACATATATGTATGCCTGGAAATGGTATTATGAGGTCGAGCTTGTGAACCCCATTATATATAATGGGAAATGGTACTGTAATGTGAAGCTGTATGGACCCCATTAAAATGTGTGTCGAACATCCACATTGTGCATTTGGTAGGTCGCCACTAATTTATGGGATGTCCCAAAAATCACCCATATCAAAAACTCAAGTGGACCACACAATCTAAAACATATACAAGCACTTGGTGGGGCCAGTTGAGTTTTAGAATGGCTTGAAATTTCAAGTGGGACAAACAATGGATGGGTTGGATTTCTTAATATCTCATTAGGCCTTAGAAGTAATTAAAAATGTTTTAAAGGGTGGTCATCCACAAGTGATGCGGCCCACCTATGTCATGTATTGGCTTGTTTTTTTAGGCTTATGACCTAGCATGAAAGGGTGCATCTAATTGATGGTGTGGATGTCTACACACATTACAAATAGGGCCATGGAGCTCAACCTCGTGCTTGAGGTCAATCTCATAGTACTCTCTCTCTCTCTCTCTCTCTCTCTCTCTCTCTATATATATATATATATATATGGGAAATGGTACTATGAGGTTGACCTCATGGGAACTTCTCATGAGGTCGAGCTGTGTGGGCCACACCATGACGTGTGTTGGACATCAACAACGTGCATTTGATAGGTCCCCTTTAGGCTATGGCATAACCCAAACATCAGCCATATATAGAACTCAGGTGGGCCATACCATCTAAAATCATGTGAAGACATGCCTAAAACGTGTAAAAGTACTTGGTGGGGCGCACCTGAGTTTTGGATGTGGTTAAAACTTGCTTTGACCCCTCATCCAAGTGGAACACACGCAATGGATGGGCTGGATTTGTGAACCACATCTCGGTGGGCCCAATAAACAATCATGAAGGTTTTAATGGGCAGGTTACCCCTCTCAACTATTGTCTGTGGTGTGGCCCACCTAATTCATGGATCCACCTGATTTTTAAGCCCGTGGACCACCATGGAATGGTGCATTTGACTGATGGATTAGATGTTGGAAACACATCATGCTGTGGCCCACACAACTCGACCTCATGGGAAATTCCCATGAGGTCGACCTCATAGTACCATTTCCCAATATATGTGGGCCCCACTATGATGTGTGATGGGAATCCGCACCATGCATTTGGTGGGTCCCTATTGGTTATGGGATATTTCAAAAATCATCCGCATCATAAACTCTAGTGGGTCATACCAATTGAAACAATGTAAAATCATGCCTACAACATCTAAAAGCACTTGTTGGGGCCCACCTGAGTTTTGGATACGATTGAAACTTGGTGTGACACCTTGTTTAAGTGGGACACACACAATGGATGAGCTATATTTCAAAACCACATCTCATTCGATCCTATAAACAATCATAAAGCTTTCAATGTGTGGATATTTACTCTTAACTGTTCTCTATGGTGTAGCCCTCCCAAGTCATGGATTGGCCCTATTTTTAGGCCCATGGCCCACCATGGATTTGTGCATCTGACTGATGGTGTGGATGCCCATGACAGTGGGCCCACACTGCTCAACTTCAGAGAGAGAGAGAGAGAGAGAGAGAGAGAGAGAGAGGAATGCTCACCTGGGCACTTCTCTCACGATAGACTAGTGAGCACTTTTTCATGGCTCATTGCACATGATGTAAGCCCAAAATTTGAGTCGTCCATGTGATGCAGCACCCCAAAAAACCCCTAAGGCTCATCTTTCAACTTGATCCACAACTCTAGTGGGCCGCAGGAGAAAGCAGGAGGCAAATCAATGGAGAAAATTATTTCCTTCTTTCATGGCCCACCAAAGTTCTAGAACAAGTTGAAAGATGGACCATGGGGTTTTTTGGGGTGTTGCATCATGTGGACGGCTCAGATTTGGGCTCACATCATGTGCGATGAGCCATGAAAAATTGCTCACGAGTCTACCGTGAGAGAAGTGCGCAGGTGAGCCTCATGGGAACTTTCCATGAGGTCGAGCTGTGTCGGCCACACCATGATGTGTGTGTGTGTGGGAAATGGTACTATGAGGTCGAGCTGTGTGGGCCACACCATGATGTGTGTTGGACATCAACATTGTGCATTTGATAGGTCCCCTTTAGGCTATGGTATATCCAAAAAATCGGCCATATACGGAACTCAAGTGGGCCATACCATCTAAAACCATGCGAAGACATGCCTAAAACATGTAAAAGCACTTGGTGGGGCCCACCTGAGTTTTGGATGTGGCTGAAACTTGTTCTGACCCCTCATCAGTGGAACACACACAATGGATGGGCTGGATTTGTGACCCACATCCCGGTGGGTCACAAATCCTTTTCATGAAGGTTTTAATGGGTGGGTTACCCTTTTCAACTGTTGTCTATGGTGTGGCCCACCTAATTCATGGATTGACCTGATTTTTAAGCCCGTGGGCCACCATGGAATGGTGCATCGGACTGATGGAATAGATGTTGGAAGCACATCATGGTGTGGCCCACACAGCTCGACCTCATGGGTCGACCTCATAATACAATCATGGAGGCTTCTCATGAGGTCGAGCTCTGTGAGCCCCACCGTGACATGGGACGAACATCCATTCTATTAATCAGATGCACACTTCCATGGTGAGCCATGGGCTGAAAAATCAGGCCAATCTATAAATTAAGTGGACCAAACCACAACCTACCCATTAAAACCCTCCTAATTATATATAAGACCTAATGAGATATGGTTTAGACATCCAGTCCAATATCCATTATGCGTGTGCCACTTAGATGAGGTGTCACGCCAAATTTTATGCCATTCCAAAACTTATGTGGTCTCCAACAAGTGCATTTAGTTGGTTTAGGCATGATTTCATAAGGTTTTAGATGTTGTAGCGCACCTAAGTTTTGAATACGGCTAATTTCTTGCACAACCCATAACCTAGAGGGGACCTACCAAATGCATGGCGCAGATGTTCATCAAACATCATGGTGGGCCCCATAAAGCTCAACCGCATGGGAAGCTCCCATAAGGTTGACCTCATACTACCACTTCCTTATTTGTGAATCCTTATAACAAATTTAATGAGCATACATACATTGTAAGACGTGAATCCCAACAAAAACTTTTTTAATTAAACACATAAAGCTTCTCCTTTATTAGAGCATTGGATCACCGCTCAAGGAAAGTTGAAAATCAATTGACTCAATTGTGTCATGTGCCAGGATTATCTAGATGGAGAGTTGAAAATCAATTCGTTGAATTGGGTCATATGTCAGGATCACTTAGATAGAGTGAAAACATGCCTTTTTCACATCCTTTGGTAGGTTTATTTGTTGATGGGCTATGTTAATCTTATGTATTGCGGAATAATCGGATCATCTATGCATCAATAATGGAGATTCACAGTAATCTTTAAAGGCGTACCTAATTGGGAAGACATTCCCGATGCTGTCGTGTTGTCGAGAAGAACTCTTGGTCTTTCGCACCTTACACCTTTAGGAGAACCACTCAATGAGACTAGGGTTTTCTCTTGTGTGTTGGTGAGGGGACCAAGACATATATTTATAGGAAAGAGGGCTAGAGAAGCTTACCCATCACACTTCTCTCCTCTAGGGTCTCCACACCATAAGTTTTCATATCTGGCATAATAACCACGAATAGGGACCACGGTTCAAGCGTCCCGCCCTGAACCTATATGTAATGATCACAACTATAGTGGGGCCTACTGAATCGCTTAATCTGGATAATCCAACGGTCATGATCTAAACTGATGATCATGTGTGGCCCACATAATGGAGTCTTACATTCTCTTACTTGGGTTACACTGATCTCTGAAAGAAAACAAAACATTTTATTTTATTTTGTGAAAAATATTTCATAAAACATATTTGTTTCAAAAGTTCCTAATGGGCGCCCTACTAATTTCAAAACAATACCGTTGGATAATTATGAGCAACACTTATCAAATCCAGCCCATCAAGACCACTGATAATAAATCGTGGTAGTCAACACAACATTTAATACTTTTAAAGTGTGACGAATCACGATCACAAATACCAATAGCTTTAATGACATGGATCAATGATATGGAGTGTGGTATGAAGATTACATGTCTTATGTGATCATACGTGCTTATCTTCAAGTGGTCCTTCTGAACATGTCTCCAAGACACAAACCAAAGTCATGCTTACTCAAAACTAAATGTGCACACTGAAGGAGAAGCAAGATATAAACTGAAAAACAGAATCATCAATGCATAAAAGATATCTCTAAAATGTCTGGACATAATCGGATCATATATGAAAACTCCCACTACTGAAATACATCCTTGGGATCAACAACTCCCATAAACGTCACATGCTCCTTAAAGAGCATGATAGGAAAGCCTTTAGTGAGAGGATCCGCTATCATCTGCCTTGTGCCAATGAGTAAACCAAAGAAAAAACTCTGAAGCCAAATCGCCTGATTCGTGGCTTCATGACAAGCTACATACTCTGCTTCCATTGTAGATGATGTCGTAATCGACTGTTTCACGCTCTTCCATGATACGGCTCTACCAACCATCATGAATACATAACCCGAGGTGGACTTCTTGCTGTCGAGACAGCCAGTAAAATCTGCATCTGTATATCCTATCAACTCCAAATGGTGGGATCTCCTGTATGTGAGTTTGAAGTCCTTTGTCCTTTGCAGGTAGCACAACACTTTCTTTACAGCTATCCAATGATTCATTCCTGAATTACTAAGGTACCTACCCAAAATTCCAACCACAAAAGCAATATCTGGACACGTACAGACCTGAACATACATAATGCTCCCTACTGCTGACACATACGGAATAGCTTTCATTTTGTCCTTTTCTAGGTCATTCTTAGGACACTGAAATTGACCAAACTTGTCACCTTTTACAATAGGTGCTTAGCCAAGAGCACAACCTCGCATGCCAAACCTTTCGAGAACCTTATCAATGTAGGCCCTCTACGACAGGCCAATTAATCCACATGATCTGTCCCGACTAATCTGAATGCCGATGACAAAAGAGGCATCACCAAGATCTTTCATCTCAAAATTTTGAGATAGAAATTTCTTAGTTTCATGCAACAATCCAATATCACTACTGGCCAATAAAATGCCGTCAACATACAAGATTAAAATGATAAACTTACTCTCACTGATTTTCACATATATGCACTCATCTGCAGTGTTTTCAATGAAACCATATGAGGAAACGACTTCATGAAACTTTAGGTACCACTGTCGTGATACCTGTTTCAACCCATAAATGGACTTCTTAAGTTTGCAGACCAGATGTTCTGAGCTTTTGGCTTTAAAACCTTCTAACTGCAACATATATACGTTTTTCATTAGATCTCCATTGAGGAACGCAGTTTTCACGTCTATTTAATGTAGCTCCAGATCCATATGAGACACAAGAGCCATAATGATCATAAATGAGTCTTTCTTAGATACAAGTGAGAAAGTCTCCTTAAAGTCAATGCCCTCACGCTAAGTGAAACCCTTTGCAACTAGTTTGGCTTTATACCTTTTGATATTGCCCTTAGAGTCCCGTTTGGTTTTAAATACCCACTTATAACCAATCGGCCTAATCCCTTCGGGCAATTCAACAAGGTCCCAGACTTTGTTGTCCTTCATGGATTTCAATTCATCCTTCATGGCATCGAACCAATAAAAAGAATTCGCACTTCGTTCGACCTGTAAAAGGGACACATGATCCTTTTCAACCCCAATGTCAAACTCATGTTTCTACAAATAGATGATATAATTGTTTGGTATTGCAGATCTTCTCTCTCTATGTGATCGTCCTAATGACTCATTATTCTGAATTGGGTTTTCCATTTCCTCATCAGTGGGTTGTATTTGAGGCTCTACATGGTCATCCATAGGGATCTCAAGGTCCACTATTGGACGGACAACCACGCTACTCTGAATGATTGTGGTGGGAATCACAATCCGCTCTTCCTCAAATATAATATTTTTTAAGTTCGTGCTCCCACTATCTTCAGTGTTCTCAATAAACCTAGTATTCTCAGTCTCAATGACTCTCATGGAATATGATGGACAATAAAATCTGAATCCTTTTTATCTTTCTAGGTATCCAATAAAGAAGCAATTAACAGTTCTAGGGTCAAGCTTTCTTCCATGTGGGTTATACGGTTTGGCTTCTGCAGGACAACCCCATACATGAAAATATCGTAGACTAGGCTTTCACCCTGTCCACAATTCATATGGAGTTTTCAGTACAACCTTACTTGGGACCCTATTAAGGATATGCACAGCCGTTTTCAACACATCACCCCATAAAAATTCTGGCAACATTGAATTACTAATCATAGATCGCACTATGTCCTTTAGGGTGTGATTACGCCTCTCCACTACACCATTCTGATCTGAAGTACCAAGTATGGTGTACTGGGCGACAATGCCACAATCTTGCAAGTATCTAGCGAATGGACTTGGATTACGCCCAGATTCGTCATACCTTCTTTAGTACTCACCAACACAGCCGAATCTAACGACTTTGATCTTTCTGTCAAGTTGATTCTCGACTTCAGCTTTATAGATCTTAAATGTATCCAGGGCGTTTGATTTTTCGTTAATAAGGTATAAGTACCCATAACGAGAGTAATCATCTATAAAAGTGATAAAATACTTCTGCCCATTCCAAGATGTTGTAGGGAACGGTTCGCAGATGTCTGTATGAATCACTTTTAAGAGTCTTACGCTCCTAGTGGCACCATTTTTCCTTATTCTAGTCTGTTTACATTTAATGCAATCAATACAAACCCCAAAGTCTAAGAAGTCCAGGGAGTGAAGAATTCCTTCAGGCATAAGCTTTTCCAATCTCTCACGAGAGATGTGGCCTAATCGCCCGTGCCATAACATGGAGGAATTCTCACTAATCTAAACTTCGTTTGATGCCTTTAGTATTTCCATGTGAGGAGTTAATGCTGTGTATATGTGGAACATCTAAATCTAGCTGATAAAGGTTATTAACTAAAGTGCCAGAACCAATCACAGCCGAATCATAGCAAATACTTAATTTTTCATTTGCAAATTTAAACTCATAACCATATTTGTCTAAACGAGAAATGAAAATAAAATTGCGCCTTATAGAAGGCACACAAACAATATCTACTAGATCAAGAAAGTGTCCTGACGATAACCTAAGCCTACAGACTCCAATAGCCTCCACGTTTACTCTAATACCGTCCCCCATATAGACTGATTTCTCTGCATCAGTTGGTGTCCGGCTTTGGAGCATATCCTGCATGGAATTACATATGTGAATAGTTGCACTAGAATCTATTCACCAGGAGTCTGTGGACACATCAGCTAAATTTGATTCAAAACAGACTAAAATATGATTTTTACCTTTAGAAACGAGTCATGCTTTAAATCAATCACAATCCTTCTTCTGATGACCAGGCTTATTACAGAAGAAGCAACCATCATTAGGACCCTTCCTTTTCTTTTTAAATATTTTTCCAGAGTTAGGCTGATTGCCTCCCACAAGACCCGAAGAACGTTTTCCTGAAGTGTGGTTCCTTTTCTTATTACCTTTTCATCATTGACCAGATGTCACTAGGTGCACACTTTGTGTCTTGCTCGACCTTCTGAGTCTCTTTTCCTCCTGAACGCACTGAGATATCAGTTCGTTCAATATCCACTTTTCCTTTTAAGTGTTATAGCTGATTTGGAATTGACCGAACTATGGAGGGAGGGAGTTCAGAACCAAGAAAATCAGGAGTTCATCCTCAATCTTAAGGCCCAATGCACAGATTTTAGCCACCACATCAGACAATCCACCAATGTACTCCCTGATATTTCCTTAATCGTTATAGGTGGCTTGAGTCAGCTTATATAGAAGTGAACTTAGTTTAGCTTTATCTGATTTTTTAAATCGTTTTCCTATTTTAGTCAAGAAATCTTTAGCTTTCTTGGTGTCATGCATGACACCCTGCATGGTCTCAGAAATCGAGTTCTTTATGATTTTGAGACACATCTTATTTGACTTGGTCCAGGCCTTGTGGTGAGCCTTTTCTGATTCCGAACTGGAGTCAAATGGAATGTGAGGCTCTACTTTCTTCAGGGCTAAGTCCAAGTCGATGCAACCTAAGACTATTTCAACGGACGACTTTCATTTTGAATAGTTGAACCCAGCAAGCAAAGGTATGGAATTGAATTAGGTTGGAATATTGGAAACAGTCATAGCTGGACATTCAAAGCATAAAACTCACATTAATAAACAAGTCCCATTTAACAATGCATGAATATAAACCACAAACATTATGCATGTATATACATTCGATTGATTTGGGCTTTCAATCAAATGACCCAGAATGATGATGGGCCATATTCATCAAATTTTGGCAAGAGCCCAACATATCATCACAATTCCTCCTTTGGGCGAAATTGTAATATAGATGAGACTCTTCTGAACATGAAGCTGACCAATGTTGGTGAAATAAATCTAAGACTCCCATCACCTTTGGGTGAAATGAATCTCTTAGACCTATATCACCATCACCAACCACTTCATCTCGCTCATATTCAACCAAATGATGATACTTCTTTATTCTGACCACCGCCTGCCTGAATGTGAACACAACTGAATGCAATCCTATAATGGAGGGTCACTGAATTCCATATACTGAAGTCTGAGACCAAAGATTTTCACCAATTGAGGTCACTTTTATGGCTAACACAACTAGCTTCAATCCCTTCACCCAAACTCAAGGATTGCAACATAGTCCTGCCCATAACAGACTATAATGTAGAAGTTCTGATTCGGCCCAAAACATATGAGTAATGGCTCTATTTTAGGCCAAATCAGAGCTCAAATAGCATATACATCTTTATGGTCCAAAATCCCATCTTAAATTGGGCTTAAAATATATTAAATGTGTCCTAAAATTGGACCCAATTATGCTTAAAACATGCTAATGGGCTGGATTGATTGGGCTTGGGCCGGGCTGGCGGGCCTGAACCACTGGACTGGGCTTATTGGGCTTGGCCTACTGGACTGGGCCACTGGACCCAACCCGCTTGACCCGGTCCAAACTGAAATGGGCCGAGTTCTACACATAAGTTGCTGGACCAGCCCAATTGTCTTGGGCTCTGGCTTATGACTAGATCAAAGCCCAATTCTCTGGATGAGTCCTAGTTCGTGGTGGGCCTAGAACCTAAATCAGAACGGATCCCTAAACTGAAACCTCCAGTTTTGGATATTGCTAGCAATGCAATCTCCCAAATTAAAAAATCTCCATGACACGCTCCTTTCCTAAATGAGTTGGCGAAACCCTAGCTGCCTCAAGGCCACAACTTCCTGTTGTCCAAAAATGGCAATTGAACTGCGTTGCCGTGTGCACAACAAGCACTGCACTGACGTGGTCCACCTTCTCCCTAAAAACGGCGGTGTTGGGGTCCCAAATAGTGAGGACTCTTAAAATGAGCAAAATAACCACATACCTCTGAAGAAATCATGCAGAAACGCCTTCCAGTGCACGCAAAACGAAAATATGCAGGATTTCCTGACTTAGCCAAATTCTCTAGTGGGCCCCGCCGATCATCGTGTTCGGAACCTCCCGGGAGTGGGCCCGCAACCTCATTACTATTTATGATGAACAGTGCCAGTGATTGCACGACGAAACGGGCCCCACAAACCCTCCAAAAGTCAAAACCCAATTAGTGGAGCCCACATTTACGTGTCCACGCACCCATAAATTCGGACCACCCCACGCGCCCAAAAATCAGCAAAAACAGGGATCCATCCAAGGGTGTTTCGACTCTCACGCACCCTAAAAATGGTCCCACGCACCCTTAAAAAACAACACATTGATTTTCATTACCGACGCGTTTTAGACACCCCACGCACCTTGAAAATGGGTCCACGCACCCTTAAAATCCATGGATTGTCAAAAATCGAATAGCAGGTGCGTGAAGCCCCACGCACCCGTCTATTAAGTCCCACGCACCCAAAAATCAAATATGTTTGGGGCATATTTTCGGGCGTCCGCACATCAATAAACAGGTGCGTCGGGGACGTTTGACAGGTGCATGGCACGTGACACTCTTCTATTGGCCGACTTCACCTATAAATACCCCCTCATCCCGTTCATTTGGGACGATTCAAGAAAGAGAGAGAGAGAGAGAGAGATGCCGCTGCCGGAAACCCAAAATCCTCGCCGGAATACCTTCCGACCATCGGAATCCCCTTTCCGATCACAAATGCATCACTACAGGTCTGAATCCCACGAGTTTGGCCACGCACCCGAAAAGTGACCCACGCGTCTGTAAAGTCGGTCCCACGCATCTTTAAAAATTGTCAAATCGAACAAGTACATCAGCCTCCCCACGCACCCGAAAAGTATCCCACGCGTCCATTAATTCGGTCCCACGCGTCCGTAAATTCAGTAAAAATCAGATTTGTAAAATTGGACCCACGCATCCTGAATATAGGCTCACGCACCCCTAAATTCATCATAAAATCGGCATTTAATTGATAGGTGCGTGGAGCCCCACGCACCCGTAAATTAAGTCCCACGCACCCAAAAAATCAGTCAATTGCAGAACATGTTTGCAGGTGCACCGGGCTCAATTTTAAGTGTTTTTAAGGTCCGTTTGAGCCTATCTTGGGTATTTCGAGCATTCCGGACGCAATGGAATGGTCGAATGAACGTTTCGAGAACTCTAAATGAGTAGAACCGAGCATCTTCGAGGCTTGACCCGATTCGACACGATGAACGAAGTGACTTCCCGGAAAGGAGCCGCCAACATCCAGAGCTATGCAAATATGCCGTCATTTATGTTTACTGTAAAGGCATGATCCGATTTGTGTCAAAAGCTAGACAAGCAGGGCCATGGTTACCACGATAAACCATGCCAAAGAGTTTTGATTCTCTACAAACCAATTGCTCTCAACTACCACAACACAATAGTCGATGCCCTACCCATCTAAACGGTATCCGCCAGTTGGGCTGCGCAGGTACACACAACTGTAGAATGGACTTCCCGAGGTCACCTGTCCCTACATTGACAGGCGCGGGCCCAGCGTCGTCTATCTCAATCATAAACCCTGACAGTCTCAGTCCGGGTCTCTGGCCAAAACATGGGATATAGACATCTGACTAACACAAAGGTGGTTCAGTACACATCAAAACAAATATAGGTCTCTACGACCACAAACTCCAAGACCATAGTCCATGCTGACTAGTCTTTTGCCTTCTAATCAAGGGTCATCGATCATTCGATGTAATTAAGGGCTCGTGCCAGATCACGGCCCGGAATGTACAAGATCTCAGAATCTCTGGAATAAAATTCGCCTTGCGAGATCTCTTCTCTTGTGTACTTTTTGTGAATGCTTGTGATTGTCTACAAATGTTTTCATTATTCAGAACCCCAGAGCAACAAAACACCTCACTTCGGAGAGTGTGACCGTATCCCATTCCCTAGTTCCAACAAACTGGCGACTCTGCTGGGGATCGAACCCAGAATCTCTGGTTAGCTCTGAGTATAGAAACATTCTAAGACCAATCGCTTGCAGACACGAACGTATACGTGGGAGGTGTATCGCAAGGCATGATGTTTCGGCGCCCAACTGGCGACTCTTAACGGGAGCATTCCTCCCTTCATCTTTAAGGCAGTAGGCGGTAAATCAAAGGTTTTCAAAACTTCTACAACCACGCATGTTTGTCTTCTCCTTGCTTATTCCTACTAGTTTATGTACCGCGATCAATGGATTCACGTTCCCGGCCGCGTTTATGAACTGTTCTAATGATTTTCTGACACTACAGAATTAGTAAGATATCAGGACAGACAAAAGAAATGGCAGGCCCAATGACCAGTTCATGCACCTTCCTTGCCACCGGAGGCTTCAGCTTCCCCCGTTTCACTGCAACTGTAAATCCGAAATCAGAGTGGCAGACGATTGAGACCCGAAGGCAGAAGAAGGAACAGAAGAGAGCTGCCATCCTAGCAGCGTACAGGAAGGCAAACATTACAAGACCTCGCCCCGCGATCAGGAAACAGTGGCAGCCAAAGCAGGGGCAGAAGACCCTTATCAACAGGAGGGTTGCGCCAGCTGAGCCGGCAATGCCCGCAATGATGGCGGAGCAGTTCCCGCCGTTGTCCAAAACCTCTCGCACCCAGCAAAGGACTACTGGGCCCATGAGTGTAAAGTCCAAGCCCGCAACAACTCGCGAACAGAAACAAAGCCCGGTTCAAAAAATCCAGTCGGCGTAAGTAATAATGGTCCAAGTGGCCGCAGAGGCAGAAGAAGAACCTTATGAGACAGAAGAATTACCTCCGTTACAAGATCAGATCGACAGACTGGTTGAGGCTAACCGCGAGACAAACGAGCGAATGAAGGCTATCCAGGAGGCCTTGACTACTCTGATAGCGCAGAATGCCAGAAGTATCGCGTCGCCCACCCGTCAGTCGGCAGAAGAATCTCAAGTTGCGGCTAGAAGGACCGGTTGAGCCTGAACTACCTGTCCAGCCCAGAATCGTGCCAATAGAACTTGCGCCGCTTGCCACGTCTCATGTATCACGAGAAGAGTTGTCTCAAACAATAGCCCATATGATGCAGCAAGAAAGGGAGAAAGAAAGGAGAGGCAGCTATAAATATCGGGTTCCATACCCGCCAAAGGTAGAGGAGGTACCATTTTCGGCCAATTTTAGATGCCCAGACTTCGAAAAATTTGACGGCAGAGGGTCGCCGGAGGAGCACATCACCCATTTCTTGACCACGTTGGGAAACTGGTCCGCAGTCCCGCAGTATTGCATGCGGTTATTCGGATCTACCTTGACAGGGAAAGCCTTTCAATGGTATATGTCGCTACCGGCCGGCTCTGTGAGAACATGGGAGCAGATGCAAGATGCCTTCATCTTAAAGTTCTTCGCCACCGAGAGAGAGATCTCCCTGACAGATCTAGCAATGGTCAGACAGAGGAACGAGGAACCAGTCGAAAAGTTCATCGACAGATGGGGAACTACGGCATCTCAATGTCGTGAATTACCCAGTGAAGGTGAGCAGATGAAGATGTGTCTAAGGGCCCTAGACCCGATGATCTCGTATGGCTTATCAGGCAATACCTTCAACTCCTTTCGCGAACTGGCGACGAAAGCACACTTGGTAGAGGAAGCAGCATCTCGAGTAAGCTTCAGACCCGAGAGACAGAAAAGAGAGATAGAAGAGTAGTGGAGACTCACCAGGTCGACAGAAGTAGGGACCAGAAAGACCGAAAACGTCCCGCTACCGATCATGGATCAGAGATGAAGGCGGACAGACATACAAGACAAGAGCAAAAAGCCCTATGTACCAAAGCGTGTGTCAATAGCCGAGAGGGAGAGGGCGAACGGTCCATACACATTCGACATGGCCGATCTGGTTCCGATCATGGAGCAGTTGATCAAAGAAGGCTTGATACGCCTACCAGAGCCAATTCATCCACACGAAATTGGGCGAACAAACGACCCTAAATACTGCAAGTATCACCAATGCATAAGCCACCAAACAGAAGATTGCTTCTCCTTAAAAGGAAGAATACAGAGGTTGATCAATCAAGGGGTCATCAGCATGAAGGTACCTAAGACAGCGAAGGAGGCAGCCGGGACAATTTCAGCAGTCCCAATAAAAGGTGAAACCAGCCGATCAACCTCGTTCCCTGAGCCGGAGGAACCATGGACTCTAGTCAGTAGCAAGAAAAGACTTGAGAACAGACGAAGACTCGTGAAACGAAAGAAGAGCAGAGGAAGAGGAAGAAGAGAGAGGTCGCAAGGGCAGGAACGACTCATGACAAGCATGGCCCACTGCGGAATGGTGTCGTTCGCCGAACAGGCATCACCTGAAGAGACCCCACGAGTAGTGGAGAGGGAAGTTGACGCAGTCATTTTGCGGTCAGGAAAGCAAATGCCTGACCGAACTCCCCCAAGACCAGACAACCCGATGCCAGAAGACGGTGCCCCTGACAGATCACAGGAAAGACCTCGCATGCAAAAGTCGAAAGAAAAGGTCGTCAAAGCTGCGACCAGCCAGCCAAACCCCAGGCCAGTGGCATACGACATCGTGTCGCACCTACGAAAGGTTCCCGCCCGCCTAAGCATATACGATGCTCTATGTCTCTTGAAAGTGTACAGGGAAATGTTAATCAACGCCTTACTTGACAATGAAGTCAGGGAGGTCGCAATGATATAGATAGAAGAAGAAATGAATAATTCAGATAAATTTTGGGAAGGGTATATGCCGGTGTCACAAGTCATGCCTGTCAACCATCCTTCGACCATCACTTTCTCAGAAGAAGACTGCACGATAGAATCAATGGACCACAATCGCCCGTTAATGGTCACAGGAATAATCAGGGATACCGAGATCAAGAGGTGCATGCTGGACGATGGGTCTGCCGTGAATATCATGCCCTTGAAAACATTGCAGAGACTGGGTTACAGGCAATCGGCGTTACGCCCGAGTTTCATGATGATTCAAGGTTTCAATCAAGACAGTCAACGTACGCTCGGATCAATCACAGTAATGTTAGAGATCGAAGAACTGACAATGCAAGTGACATGTCAGGTGATCGATGCAGTGACAACCTACAACCTCCTTCTAGGAAGGCCTTGGCTCCATCAAAATCGCATAATCCCCTCGACATATCACCAGTGTTTTAAATATAGCAGAGACGGGGTCCAACGCAGGGTAGCGGCGGATCCAAAACCATACACAATAGCCGAGTCATTTTTAGCAGATGCAAAGTACTACGACTCGGCCGACGGCAGTGAAATCAGCGAAAGGACCGAGGTATCAAAGAATGGGCAAGGGGCAAAGCCTCGAACAGAGAAGTTCGTGCAGAGAAGTAAGCCTCAAACCGTCGCCCAGGGGAGATCCCGACAACAGCTAGAAAATCACTCTCAGCCGATTACAAAGAAGTTTTACGTGGTACCGCAACATCTGCGTCAGCCAGGGCAGTCTGTGTTAAAACTGATCTCAAATCAAGACATGAGCGTCCTCAAGTCCAGCTTCAATATGCCGGTACCCAAGATAGGAAGAACCAAACCATTTCCAAAGGCTCCAAGCCAATTCATCGTGCCGTCAAGAGACGCCACCCAGAAAGACATCGAGTTTCACTCAAGGCCAAGCCAACCAGTACAATCAGAAGAAAGAGAGGAGGGAAGGGGACTCGCCCGACTTTGACCGATAGAAGAGAAAAGATATAGCAGAGCCAGCTGGAAGATCATGAGAAATATGGGATTCTCCGGCCAAGGGACAGACGCAAAGAAGAGGTTACTGGCTCCATTTGAAGAACATAAGCGAGTATACCGAAACGAAGAAGGTCTAGGGGCTAGGGCAAGTGTAAACATGGTAACCATCGGCCCGGTAGAAGAGATTCAGTCTCAGGAACCTACCGATATTGTCCAGCCAAGTGTCGCACCCGTGCAACTAGAAGATAGGGGACAACCGACGATCGATGAACTCGAAGAGATAAACCTGGGCACCCCCGAAGAACCTAGGAATACATACTTGAGCAGAAACTGTCTCGGAAAGTGAGAGAGAGAGGTACCTGCAGCTATTAAGGGAGAATAAGGATGTCTTTGCCTGGACGTATTCAGAAATGCCCGAGCTCAGCCCAACGATCGCCATGCACAAGCTGGGTATCATGAAGGAAAAGAAGCCAGTGAAACAACCACAACGACGATTTCATCCGGACATTATACCCAAGATTGAAGAAGAAGTCAAGAAACTTATTCAGGCCGGGTTCGTTCGAGAGGTGAAGTACCCCTGATGGATCTCAAACATCGTGCCGGTCAAGAAGAAGAGCGGACAAATCCGAATATGTGTTGATTTTCGGAACCTAAATGAAGCCTGCCCTAAGGACGATTTTCCGCTCCCAATTCCTGAGCTGCTGATTGATAGCACAACAGGGTACGCAGTAATGTCCTTCATGGACGGGTATTCGAGATACAATCAAATTCGTATGGCCCCAGAAGATGAAGAAGCCACGGCTTTCCGCACAACCCTCAGCATCTACTGCTATCGCGTAATGCCCTTCGGATTAAAGAATGCAGGGGCAACATACCAGCGCGCAATGCACGTCATATTTCAGGACATGATGCATAAACACGTCGAATGCTATGTCGATGATTTAGTCGTAAGGTCGGCCGATCATGAGCAGCATAGGGAGCACCTAAGGCAAGTGTTCCAACGGTTGCGCAAGAAGAGTCTTTGTATGAATCCACTAAAATGCGCGTTCGGAGTTGCGTTTGGTAAATTTTTAGGCTTCGTGGTCAGACACAGGGGCATAGAAATTGATTCCCGTAAAAATCAAGGCCATCATAGAAATGCTGCCTCCGAAGAACCTGAAGCAATTGAAGAGTTTCCAAGGCCGCGTAGCATATCTGAGAAGATTCATTTCGAACCTGGCTGGTCGTTGTCAGCCGTTCTCCCGCCTCAACAAGAAAGATGTCAAGTTTGAATAGGACGCCGCCTGTCAGAAAGCTTTCGATTCGTTAAAAGGGATGCTCGGGAATTCGCCAGTCCTCGCCGCCCCGATCAAGGGAAAGCCACTGATTCTATACATCGCAGCAGGTGATAGCTCGCTAGGAGCGCTCCTGGCACAAAAAAATGAGGAAGGTAAGGAAAGTGCACTATATTATTTGAGCCGCACCTTAGTAGGGGCTGAATTTAACTACTCAGCGATCGAGAAGATGTGTCTGGCTCTCATCTTCGCCGTGAAGAAACTCAGACATTATTGACTCTCACACCAAATAACGTTGACATCCAAAGCCAACCCGGTCAAATTCCTCATGAATCGGCCTATGCTGTCTGGACGCTTAGAAAAATGGGCCCTTCTCCTCTCTGAATTCGATATCACTTACGTCCCGGCCCGAGCTGTTAAAGGACAAGCGATTGCGGATTTCCTCGCTGCGCACCCCGTCCAAAGCAATGAAGAAATAGAATGTGACCTACCGGACGACCAGGTTATGATAATCGAAGAACCGCGACTCTGGCAAATGTACTTCAACGGAGCCTCTAGGTCCACAGGGGCAGGAGCAGGAGTTATATTCATTAGCCCGCAGGGAGATCTACTGCCCTATTCATTTACGATCAGTGCCAGCCTGTACCAACAACAAAGCAGAATATCAAGCCCTCATTATCGGACTACAGCTCGCCCCTCGAGATGCGTATCAAGGCAATACAGATCTACGGCGACTCCAGGTTGGTCATCAAACAGCTGACGACAGAATATGAGGTTCGCAAACCCAAGTTGTCGCCCTTTTGCCACCAAGCGCAATCTTTGTTCGACCAGTTCTGCGATGGTAGCATTTCACATATACCAAGGCAAGAGAATGTACAGGCCGACGCATTGGCCAGCCTAGCCGCTGCTCTGGCTAATCCCGGAGGCAGCCCACTTCAAGTAACAATCGAAGAAAGAAGGATCTTACCAACTACCATGTCGCGCAGCGACGAATCGAGCAGTGAATCCCATCTGCTGCTTCGAAATCACAGAAGAAAACGACTGGAGAAGGCCATTTGCCGACTACTTGAAATACGAATTTTTACCGGAAGAGCCCAAGATGCGCACTCAGGTCAGGAGACGCGCCGGTTCATTTATAATACAGAATGACACCTTTTACAAGCGCTTGTATGAGAGAGTGCTGCTACGCTGCCTGGACCAGGATGAAGCATACGCCACACTAAAAGAAGCTCACGGAGGAGAGTGTGACACTCACCAGGGGGCAAGAACTTACATCACCGTGTCCGACACATGGGGTATTATTGGCCCACAATGACGAAAGACGCGATGGAATATGTCAGGAAGTGTCATCAATGCCAGATACACACAGATATAATACACTCGCCACCGGAAGAGTTACATCAATCTGTAATATCTTGGCCTTTCGCCGCCTGGGGCATGGATGTGATAGGGCCGATTAATCTGCCATCCTCTTAGGGGCACCAGTACATTCTTGCTGCTACCGATTATTTCTCTAAGTGGGCTGAAGCCATTGCCTTGAGAAATGTGAAAGCCAGACATGTCGAAAGTTTCATCCGTCACTCCATATTATATCGGCATGGTATCCCAGAAAGAATCACCACTAACAATGGGACGCCCTTCAAAAATGTCACTATCGATAGGTTATGCTCAAAGTTCAAGATTAAGCATTGCTATTCATCGCCTTACTACCCTCCCGCTAATGGGTTGGCCGAGGCGTTCAACAAGATTATCGTGAAAATCCTGAAGAAGACGGTGGCAGAGAATAAGAAGGACTGGGACAGACGATTACCCGAAGCACTGTAGGCATATAGGACCACATACCGCACAGCCACTCAAGCTACACCCTACTCATTGGTATACGGTACGGAAGCTGTGATCCCGATGGAGATACAGGTGGAGTCACTACGGGTCGCGCTCCGACACTCCTTGACGACCGAGTACAATGCTAAAATCAGAATGGTTCGAGCTGGACGATCTGGACGAAAAGAGACTCGCCGCTCAGCAAAGGCTCGAAATGTATCAAAAACAAATCTCAGCTTCATACGATAAGCGAGTCCGAGTAGGTCATTTAAAAGAGGCGACTTAGTGCTAATGATGAAACGTCCGGCACCGGCGCAAGGCCCAAAGAGTAAATTCGATCCGAAATGGGATCCGGTGTGTATTATCGATGAAGTGTACTCCAATGGAGCCTACCGGGTGACAGATTGCAAAGGACATGGCATCAGTACGCTGATGAATGGTCGATTCTTGAAAAGATATTATACTTGATGCAAGCCTATCATTATGTTTTGTAAACGCCCCATTAGAGGGATGGTGTAATGAAGGAAATACCAAGAGAAATGATACCGCATAGGGTTTGGAGCGAAGTACTAATTATCTACTTTTTCTTTTGTCTTCCACAGGTATCAGAAAGTCGTTGAAGCTCAGGATACGTCGGGTATGACACCCCTGCTCTTCAAGACCATCAAGAAAGGGGATAAGCCCTTAACAAAGGCTCGGTCGCATCCCTGCTCACACAAGCACAGGTTTGGGTCCTGGCAGGGGGACGCTCTTTCCAAATGACTCAATCAATTTGCATTCAAAGCTCAAATTTGCAAATAAACTAGAAATACAGCATGAATCCAAAACTACAGTAGTATACATATTGATACAATATTTGTTACCACGTGTTCTAAAAATTCTCATACGAATGAAGGCCATTATAAGCTCAACTGTTTAAAGTTTTTAAACACTAGTCTAACAAGTTTACTGCAGATTCCTCGACCGCCTTCCGCGCCGATTCAGCTTCAGCTAGAACTTGGGTAGGGTCAGGAATGTCCCTAAGAGACTGCTCCAACTCCGCAACTTGAGCCTTCACAACGTTGCACTCTGCTTCCTATTGATCAAGGGAGGACTGCAAACGAGCCTTTTGGCCGCTAAGCTTTGAGAATTTGAAATGGACGATTGAGCGTTCAGCTTGCAAGCCGAGCCACCTCATTGTCTATCTCCGCCAAACACGCGACGACCTCTCGGCACCCTGCATCAACAATCTGCCAGTCCTTCTTCACCACGGCCACCCTTGCCTCGTGTAACTCTAGTTTCGGGAGAAGGGACCGCAAATGACCACGCTTTTCCTCAATGGAAGGGTCAACTTGGAGACTTTTCGCCTCATGTTCTCGGGCTACCCATTCCTTGAACTGAGCCACATGATCAATTATGGAAGACAAGTCAATCCCAAGCCAGGCAGCGTTAAGTCCTAATGCCTGCAACGCCTCGTCTAAGATAGGCCATTCATCCTCATTTCTTAAAGAGTCGACGATGTCAGACAAAAGGCCCTTGATGAGGTTTGCCTTGGTCCTCGACAGGTCCCGAAGGGATGAAATGAATGCCTCTGGCAACACTGTAGACGCTGAGGCATCGACGGAAGCGGCTGCTGGCACAGAGAGTGGTAGATGTCAGTACAGGAAAATCATCATCAGAAAGGAAGCAGTCAAGACAGTAGAAGCAAGTGATATACCAGCAACTTCAGAAATGCCGACGACAAGGGCGCTGGACGAAGCAGTAGGCACGGGTGACACCGGGGCCGGTTCTATTGTTCCCTCAGTCAATGGTTCGGGTAATTCTGGGGAAGATATCACCACGACCTCGGGAATATTGGCATCAGATGCTGGCCCAACGGTAGGAGGAACTGCAGTAGCAGGCTCGGCTGATAACAACATAACGACGGGAGGAACTTAGCAACGGGTTCAGTTGATGACGGCTCAACGGAAGGAGGAGCCCCTACAACAGGTTTCGGCGCACTTAACTCGATAGTAGGGGTCGCGACCTCTTCCACTACAGCGGTGACGATCACTTCTGGAACCGCGCTCTGAGCTTCAGCGTCTGCCACCGGAGGATTGGGGGGAAGGACGAACTCGGCAGGTGCTTCATCATCCAAGTCCATGAAGATCGCCCCCATGTTCTCCTCAGGGACAGATCTATCATATGTAGGCTCACTCTCATTGCTCCCCCGGGTGCGACACCCTTCGCTCAAGTTGGCTTGAGAGCTTAACTCACCCTCTTCCCTGGCCTCTCCTGCGTTGACGGCCGGAGCATCGTCGACCTCTTCGGAAAGCTGCTCCCGCAGACGCTCGGCTCTGCGTAGTTTCCACAAGTCCTTTATCTTCTTACCGCCACAAACAGCAGGAAGACGAGGAGCAGTTTTCACCCGAGGACCAGTGCGTTTAGCCCATACCCCATCATCACCATCGTCATCACCATCATCGTCATCAAAGCCTCCGCCTTCACCGCCCCTCACATCTTCGTCACCTCCACCAGCTCCGCCCATAGCATCATCACCGTCCCTACCACCATCACCCTCAGCGGCAGCATCATTTTCATCTCCCCCTGCCTCGGCCATGACATCATCACCGTTGTCATCACCATCATCACCATCAAAGCCTCCACCTTCATTCCCCCCTCCCAGAACATCGCCCTCTACGGGTAACTCATCAATAGGCCCGAGGGACGGGAACTCTGGCCCCACTGATATCACATTTCTCTCTCCATGGGTGATCCAACCTTCCAGGGTGTGTTCTGGCTTTTCATGGTCGATCACTACATTCAAGGAGGTCTGCAATCTCTCCTGTGCCCGGCACCGCGGGTTGATGAAGATTTTCTGATACATAGCCGAGCTCGTTGGCAGGAGTAGGCGTAACAATGGGAGGCGTGATGAAGGCGGGCTCCGTGAGGAGCATTTTATTCCGAACTAGCGCGTACTGGTGGGCCCACCACCTCATCCACCCAAAGGTGGCCCCGACAAAACACTGCGTCCCCGGGATGATGAAGGAGCAGCCAGTTCCTGTCAGCAGGAGTTGCCGCCACATCCACTTCCAGTGAATGGGCCCAACACCATACGCCCACTGCTCGCGCGTTACTGGTTCTAAGGTCGCTGGCACCCCCTGATCGTACCCAAATTGGCGGGCGAAATGATTCAGATAATAGGGTTCCCTCTAGAACTCCAGCCCTTCGCGAAGCGGCAGTGACGAAGGACGAATTGCGATCAAGAAGGAACGCTCGTAATAGTCAACGCTATCGTCATCCGTGCACAGGACCTACTCTTCCTCCGGGTACCGGAGAAGTGATAGAAGTATACATCGTCGAGCCGCGCGATCATATCCTCGATGGTGGTCAAGTTATGGCTGATCATCCTTTTCTTCTGAAAGAAGTGTAGCGGGAGCTTCCCCTCTCTGATGTAATCCCAGCGCCGCACGCCGTAGACCCAGGGGAAGTACACCCCGAGCCAACCGAAGAAAAAGTGTCCATCCGCAGTAGGCGGAGTTCATCCCGTAGGCAGCGCGCTCCTTGTTACTGATAACGTAGCCGAATGCCCGATATATAGAGCATAGGACCACTGGAGCCAGCGCGTACCGATGACCGTTCGCTAGGGCCCCCGCAACGGAAAAACAAGACACCCTGATATTATCTACCTGCTTGGCTCTCGAAAGCACCACACAGCTAAGCCAATACGCCAGGAAGCCGGCCAGCTCGCAGGTGGGGGAGAGCTTGTTGGGACGCGGGAAGTTCTCCCTCATCCGTTTCTCCAGAAGTGCCTTGTCACCCCGGCCCTGGTCATAGGCCGCGTAATCTAAGCTGAAAGGAAAGGGACGAGGCGTTAGCAGAAAGAAAGAAGTGTGACTAAGCAGGAAGGCACAACTAATTATAGAACGCTTACTTCAAGCCGTGACTGAAATAGACCAGCCAGTCCTCGAATGAGAGCTTGTCTTTGAGGCCCCAAAATTGGGGTAATTCTGCAAACAGCTCATAGCAGGCCTCGGAGAAGAAGCCTTCGTTGATGCCTTTCTTCTTTCGCGACAGTTCATCGTCGCTTGGGACCCATTCGTCGTAAATTCTCCCACGGATTGGGAGGCCTGCGATCCTATTGAGGTCCCAGAGCGAGATGCTCATCTCGCCGCACGGCATATGGAAGGAGTTGGTAATGGAGCACCAGTGGTTAAGGAAGCCCTTGTATACCCAGGGCTTTCGGTAAAAATAACTTGACGTCGCTTCGATCGCCTTATATAAGCCCACCGCCCGTAAAGTAGCCCGGTGCTGTTCTAAGATCTGGTTCGCCTACGCTTCGTAGCCCGGGTGGAGGACCAGATGGCCGCGGGTTCGGAATGCCCCGGTCAACCAGACTTCAGTATCCCCTAGATGATGAAACCGCTGGCGGAGAGTCTCAAAATAATGTTTGGGAAAGGGCTGATGGGGGCTGTGATTCGGCTCCAAGAAGATCATGTCCTTTACGCCTAGGACTGACTGATGCTTCCCGTTCTTAGAAAGAGAACAACTGAGGAACGGTGCCGGGCCGGACGTCCAAGCGTCGACGCTGTAGAAAGAGTTGTTCCTGCAGATATCGGACGGTTCGATACTCTGGAGCGATCGCTGCCGCTGGTAACTCTTCGAGTAACGAATGTACTCCCGAGTGTAGGGGTTTCTAACGACGAGCGGTGCAGTGACAAGTTTGGCGCTAGACCAGGCCACCTTCATTTTGTCCGATTTAGACTTAACCTGATTCTCCAAATACACTTGCTTGGCGCCTTTGCCAGCCCTTTTCGGGCAACCGCGCCTGGTAGCCTGAGCAGGGATCGACGGACTCACCTCGCCCTCTTCGGAACCTGTTGTCCCGTCACTTCGAAAATCCCGGAGAGGAGCATACCAGGCATCCCACTGCTCCTGTGTGCCCCTATCTGGAGGGGGTGGCAAGATCCTATCACAAAGGATCTTCTTCTGTATGTCCTTCGATAGTGTGAGGATGCGCTCGTAAAAGTTGAAAGTCTCCGGGGGAAGGAACCATTGTGGATTCTCAGCCGATGGCCTGAAAACCTGCTTAGCGGTGGCGCGCTTGCGCTTTGACGGAGTCTGGGGTGGACCTGAAGGACCGGCCTGTGAAGGATCGCTGGCCATTGTAACCTGCAACGGTATGTAAAAAACTCAGATACAAGGTAAAGGGGAGATGTTCGCATAAAGGCAATCAAACGGCCACAAGATCCAAAAGAACACAAAACGGCAGGTAAACAAAATATGAGCGCCAATCAAAGCCCCGGCAGAGCACACCCGAAGCAACAGAGAAAGAAATAAAGCAACAACCACAACCACAACATCATCATCACAAACATACAAATAAGGAAGGGCAGTAGGGAAGAAGAAAGATACAATTATCATTCATTCATCAAACCCAAAAACAATTCCAAATGTCTAGATTGTAATATCGACTGTTTAAATTAGAAATTAATAATCGGTGTAAAATAACAAAAAATTGCGGGGACCCCTCCCCGTAGCCAGAAAGCGAGGATCTCAGTCCTGCACCAGCGGAAGAACCCGAGCTTTCAACTCGTCCACCTTCGCCTGGAGCTGGGCTTCCTTGAAAATCAAGTCCACTAGGATGGAAATGCACTGTTGCATGAAGTCAAAGTTCAGATGCTCCGCATTGGCATAATTCCTTATAATGGAGACGTCCAATTGCCAGATTGTCGTGCTCCCGTAGAGCCTCCCTGACCATCCTCCAGATGCCAGCGCGGCGATCTGGAAACTCGACCTCCGCCAGTGGGACGAGCCAAGCTAAAAATCGTATGCTCTCCCTCTTTTCCTCCTTCAGGGAGTTAAGTAGCTTCGACAGGGATAAGAAAGAAGCGGTCAGAGAAGGCTCCGCCGCCTCGAGGATCGCCAACTCTTCCAAGAGGGAAGAATCGCCGATGAAGCTAGAAATGGCCTCCTTATGCTCGTCAGAAATGGAGGCCATCAGTGAGACGTTCTGATAGCTTGAAGAATAGGGCGAGAGTCCACGCCCAGTTGGGCCAAGGCCTCGGCCACCTCGTCGCGTGATCAGCGAGAGATGACCAAGTCTCGGGATGGTCCAGAGAGCCCAGCAGTCGCCTCAGACAATCTCGGGCCGCACGAAGAGAAGCACGAGTTACGACCATTGTCTGCTAAAAAACAAGACTGATGAACCGATATGGCAGTCCGACAAAAGAGAAAGAGAAATAGCAAGAGAAGCTAGTCGAGTGAAGTCAGAAAAGCTAGAAGAGACATGCAAAGGTATGCTCGAAACATTACTTAAATTAACCATAGGTATTACCTTTAAACTAATGCGATCTAGAAAACTCTTAAAGTCTGCGAGACCCTACGCCTCCTCAAGATAACTGTCATATGTGCGCGAATGCGAGGCAGAGGTCAAGGGGCTCATACACTTTAAATATCTAGTCTCGCAAAAGATTATTTAAAGCAAAATTTTACATATACACAAGTCCTATAAACTGGGCGCGTGGGGCTCCACGCACCCCAAAATTTGAAGTATGCCAAGATTGTCAGGGTGTGTAAGACCCCACGCACCCTTAAAAACCGACTCAAACCCCAATTTTCGGGTGCGTGAAGGGCAATCCCTCAACAAATTCGACGAAGGGTGCGTGAGATCCCACGCACCCCATAAAGTACGTTCCTTGGCTAAATTCATTAGCTGGGTGCGTGAGACCCCACGCACCCTTAAAGTCGACTCAAATCCAATTTCAAGGTGCGTGAAGGACCAGGGCCCGCCCAAGTTTGACGAAGGGTGCGTGGACCCCCACGCACCCAAAAAATTCGAAAACTCCACAAAGTTTAAAATTTACAGGTGCGTAACACCCCACGCACCCTAAAAAGACCATTCAAAAATCCGAAGTTCAAATTACAGGGTGCGTGCGCATCCCACGCACCCATGAAGTCGTTTCTACCTTGAATAAACGGGTGCGTACCATTAAAAAGGTGCGTTGGAGACAATTGTTGGGTGCGTTGGAGAATAAAAGGGTGCGTGAGCTTGGGCTGAGATGTCTAGCAAGGAACAGTGAAATGACGAGAATAAGCCGTCTCCTCTATTTATAGTGGGACCCAGGAAGTCTGATGCGTCGCACCAGCCAATCATGTGTCCATCGCGACCCACCGGAGGGGCATCTGTTGGGGTCCCAAATAGTGAGGACTCTTAAAATGAGTAAAATAACCACATACCTCTGAAGAACTCACACAGAAACGCCTTCCAGTGCACACAAAACAGAAATATGCAGGATTTTCTGACTTAGCCAAATTCTCTAGTGGGCCCCGCCGATCATCGTGTTCGGAACCACCCGGGAGTGGGTCCGCAACCTCATTACTATTTATGATAAACAGTGTCAGTGATTGCGCGACGAAACGGGCCCCACAAACCCTCCAAAAGTCAAAACCCAATTAGTGGAGCCCACATTTACGTGTCCACGCACCCATAAATTCAGACCACCCCACGCGCCCAAAAATCAGCAAAAACAGGGATCCATCCAAGGGTGTTTCGACTCTCACGCACCCTGAAAATGGTCCCACGCACCCTTAAAAAATAGCACATTGATTTTCATTACCGACGCGTTTTAGACACCCCACGCACCTTGAAAATGGGTCCACGCACCCTTAAAATCCATGGATTGTCAAAAATCGAATAACAGGTGCGTGGAGCCCCACGCACCCGTCTATTAAGTCCCACGCACCCAAAAATCAAATATGTTTGGGGCATATTTTCGGGCAGTCCGCACATCAATAAACAGGTGCATCGGGGACGTTTGACAGGTGCGTGGCACGTGGCGCTCTCCTATTGGCCGACTTCACCTATAAATACCCCCTCATCCCGTTCATTTGGGACGATTCAAGAAAGAGAGAGAGAGCTGCCGCTGCCGGAAACCCAAAATCCTCGCCGGAATTCTTGCCGGAATACCTTCCGACCATCAGAATCCCCCTCCGATCACAGATATATCACTACAGGTCTGAATCCCACGAGTTTGGCCACGCACTCGAAAAGTGACCCACGCGTCTGTAAAGTCGGTCCCACACATCTTTAAAAATCGTCAAATCGAACAAGTACATCAGCCTTCCCACGCACCCGAAAAGTATCCCACGCGTCCATTAATTCAGTCCCACGCGTCCGTAAATTCAGCAAAAATCAGATTTGTAAAATTGGACCCACGCATCCTGAATATAGGCCCACGCACCCCTAAATTCATCATAAAATTGACATTTAATTGATAGGTGCGTAGAGCCCTACGCACCCGTAAATTAAGTCCCACGCACCCAAAAAATCAGTCAATTGCAGAATATGTTTGCAGGTGCACCGGGCTCAATTTTAAGTGTTTTCAAGGTCCGTTTGAGCCTATCTTGGGTATTTCGAGCATTCCGGACGCAATGGAATGGTTGAATGAACGTTTCGAGAACTCTAAACGAGTAGAACCGAGCGTCTTCGAGGCTTGACCCGATTCGACACGATGAACAAAGTGACTTCCCGAAAAGGAGCCACCAACATCCAGAGCTATGCAAATATGCCGTCATTTATGTTTACTATAAAGGCATGATCCGATTTGTGTCAAAAGCTAGAAAGCAGGGCTATGGTTACCACGATAAACCATGCCAAAGAGTTTCAATTCTCTACAAACCAATTGCTCTCAACCGCCACAACACAACAGTCGATACCCTACCCATCTAAACGGTATCCGCCGGTTGGGCTGCGTAGGTACACACAACTGTAGAATAGACTTCTCGAGGTCACCTGTCCCTAGCGCGGGCCCAGCGTCGTCTATCTCAGTCATAAACCCTGACAGTCTCAGCCCGGGTCTCCGGCCAAAACATGGGACATAGACATCTAACTAACACAAAGGTGGTTCAGTACACAGCAAAACAAATACAGGTCTCTACGACAACAAACTCCAAGACCATAGTCCCTGCTGACTAGTCTTTTGCCTTCTAATCAAGGGTCATCGATCATTCGATGTAATTAAGGGCTCGTGCCAAATCACGGCCTGGAATGTACAAGATCTCAGAATCTCTGGAATAAAATTCGCCTTGCGATATCTCTTCTCTTGTGTACTTTTGTGAATGCTTGTGATTGTCTACGAATGTTTCCATTATTCAGAACCCCAGAGCAACAAAACACCACACTTCGGAGAGTGTGACCGTATCCCATTCCCTAGTTCCAACAGGCGGTATGAATCCGATAACCTTGTCGGAATCCATGGTAGCCACCATTGTCAAGAGGATTTAGGGGTTGCCGCCACCAGAGAGGACGTTGGCCACTTCCACCGCAACCGTTTGCCAGATCCGGCTGCCTCAAGATAGTCTCTGTATGAATGCCCTTCTCCGATCAACATTCTTTACAATCGGAGGTGAGATGGCCGATGTCAAAGGACGTCAATGGGGACAACAGCAACAATCCCCAAATATGCAGTGCTGCCTGAGTTTATAGAAGGAACAATGGTGTCGATTAGCCGGTTATGACGGATGATGATGGGGTTGTGATTACAGCCCCTTGTGCACAGCAACAATTTTTTTTTTTAAATCTGGCCGATGAAATAGTGCCAGGATCTATGGTTGCGATCAGCATCGGTTCTAAATAGAGATGGCCACCATGGATTTCTTGCAGGCCGTCAACCGAAAGTAATGTTGGAAAACCCATCGTTGCCCCATGGTTTACACACTTTATGATGGCTGCCGCCACCACTGATCAAAGTAGATCTGTTGTGAATACTTTTTCGTGCTTCTCTGCACTACACAGTCATGGCACTTCCAAATTTTGGCTATAGAACACCTTGGTTTTCAATCCGATTATCATTAGGATTGAGATTGATTATCATTGGCCCACAAACAACAATTCCAAACACGGATGTGATGGAGAATCTAAATAGCTGCGAAGTCTGTCACATTGATGCATAGGTTTCTCTGATACCAACTGTTAATCTTATGTATTGTGGAATAATCGGATCGTCTATGCATCAATAATGGAGATTCACAGTAATCTTTAAAGGCGTACCTAATTAGGAAGACATTCCCAATGTTGTCGTGTTGCCAAGAAGAACTCTTGGTCTTCCGCACCTTACACCTTTAGGAGAACCACTCAATGGGACTAGGGTTTTCTCTTGTGTGTTGGTAAGGGGACCAAGACATATTTATAGGAAAGTGGGCCAGAGAAGCTTACCCATCACACTTCTCTCCTCTAAAGTCTCCACACCGTAGGTTTCCATATCTGGCTTAAAAACCGCGTATAGGAACCACAGTTCAAGCGTCCCACCCCGAACCTATATGTAATGATCACAACTATAGTGGGGCTCACTGAATCGATAAATCTGAACAATCCAACGGTCATGATCTAAACCGATGATCATGTGTGGCCCACCTAATGGAGTCTTATAGGCTGTAGATCAATGTAGCAGAAGTATTATTATTTTCAACCACCTATCTGCATGTCATATGATTAAGCAATTAGGATTGAGCCAGGCTAGGCCAAAGTGATGAGCGTTGTGAGCGTTAATTTTTGTCATCCAAGATGAAATTGTATCATATGTCCAAAACGGGCATGAAAGACTCGGACGTCATACGACCTATTACATCTCTTGATACGAAGGGACGTGGGGGCATTGTTTATACCCATTTTCAACGCCCTAACATGGGCTAATCAAATGCCGCCATGTGTCGACACTACATAACCACAATCAACCCAAAATATACTCTCAGTCGAGAGTAGCATCGTTCGCATTTCCATCGGCCTACAAAGTGATGCTAACCGCAAATGACTAAACCTTCACAAGATAAGCACCGTGGCTAAGGAGTGGAAATCATGGCCCAGTTAAGCATAAAAGGCCAACTCATTTCCATGGTATGCTTTTATGGACCTAAATGCAAATTAAAGTCTATTCAAGATTACCACTCCAAAGGACTTGGTCACTTCTACAAAGTGCGCCCATATGGTGTGCTATATGGACCCAAATGCAAGGTTAAAGTCCATCCAAGCTTTCAAACTCCAAAAAGACCTGGTCACTTGAGAAAAATGTCACCATGGGCCCAAAAACATTGGTGGGCGACTTGAGTTTGAAAAGCCCACATGAACCTTGGCCATTTTAAGGGAATCTTTACATGGGCCTACTTGATGGTCCAAGCCCATATCTTCAAAAGAAAAATCTGATGTAGGCCCCTACCATTTGCTTGAGCCCAATCACCTAAAAGAAAGAAAGTAAAAAAGGAGCAAAGAAAGAAATGAAAAGCATATTGGGGGGGGGGGGGGGGGGGGGGGGGGAGCCAAAACAAAATTCGGGCCATTCAAATTCACAAGGGATCAAGCCTTGCTTTGGGTCCATTTAATACATGGCCCAATACAACTCTTAAGGTGACAAAATCCCCATGAAAGCATGCACTTGCATAGAAATTTTGTCACCCTTTATAAATAGGAGGTGGGACATAAAAAAGAAATTGAAGAAAGAAGAACATGAAAAGAAGCTCCAAGCCATCCATGCTTGCCACCACCTTCAATCCAACTTCCAATGTGCACAATAGGGGGGGGGGGGGGGGGGGGGGGGGGGGAACAAACTTTTGGCCCATTCAAATACACAAGGGATCAGGCCTTGCTTTGGGTCCATTTAATACATGGCCCAATACAACTCTTAAGGTGACAAAAACCCATGAAAGCATGTACATGCATGGAAATTTTGTCACCCTTTATAAATAAGAGGTGGGAAATGAAAAAGAAATTCAAGAAAGAAGAACATGAAAAGAAGCTCCAAGCCATCCATGCTTGCCACCACGTTCAATCCAACTTCTAATGTGCACGGGGGGGGGGGAGCCAAAACAAAGTTCCAGCCCATTCAAATGCACAAGGGATCAAGCCTTGCTTTGAGTCTGTTTAATACATGGCCCAATACAACTCTTAAGGTGACAAAATCCCCATAAAAGCATGCACGTGCATGGAAATTTTGTCACCCTTTATAAATATGAGGTGGGAAATGAAAAAGAAATTCAAGAAAGAAGAACATGAAAAGAAGCTCCAAGCCATCCGTGCTTGCCATCACTTTCAATCCAACTTCCAATGTGCACCACACTTGCCTTAAATATTGTCCACACCGTGCCAAAATTACCTTAAAAATCAAATAAAAATGTATAAGTGACAATGTAAAGAGAAGAAAGAAAAGGAAGGAAATGGAAAGAAAAGGGAGGTGGCTTACCTAACACCAATTGGGCAACACCTCCTTGCTAAGTTCTACCACCAAGAAGCTTGAAGATCACCCAAAACTTGGAAAAATTAAGATAAGAAAACTAAGGGAGAGAAGAAGAAGAAATGAGAGAAAACTAAGAAGAAGGTAGAGAGGATAAGCTTGCTGGATGAATTTGGGGGGGGGTCTACCATTACCCAACAGTCCAGCCAAAGCGGCTGGGGCAATAAGTGCTGGGCAGTGGGTCGCCCATCACTCGAATTCTCTCCTCCCTCGATTCGACATAGCTCTTCCCCTTGGAAAGAGAAGTCCTTTGGGAAGGGCTATTGTAAGAGCTGCTTGCACAAAAAAGGGAGATGAAGTGATGGACGAGTAAAAGAGAAAGAGAATTTTAAAATGTGAGGGAAATTTTTGAGCAAAAAGTAACATCTCATGAGAAATTGAGGAGAAATTCCGGAGAAGAGAAAGAAACTCCAGACTTTTTTCACAAAATATTTCTAATAAAAACCGACATCGATTGTGACCATCGTCAATTCACGATCCGATGGACAGGATCATCTTTCAAAATTTTCAAAAATATTTCTAATAAAAATTGGCATCGATCGTGACTATTGATAAATGATTCGATAGACCAAATCATCTTTCAAAATTCAAAGAATATTTTTAATAAAAATCGTCATTGATCATGATCATCGATTCATGATCCGATGGACCGGACCATCTTTCAAATTTTAATAAATATTTCTAATAAAAATCGGGATCGATCGTGACCATCGATTCACGATCTGATGGACCGAATCATCTTTCAAAATTTTAAAAATATTTTTCATAAAAATTGGCATCGATTGTGACTGTCGATTCACGATCCAATGGACTAAATCATCTTTCAAATTTTCAAAAATATTTTTAATAAAAATCGGCATCGATCGTGACCATCGATTTACAATCTGATGGACTGGGTCATCTTTCAAATTTTCAAAAATAATTATAATAAAAGGCGGCATTAATTGTGATCGTCGATACTATATCTGACCAACTACCCATCATACCTCCTCTACGTTCTTGATAGCCCATCTTTATTTCAATAGTTTTCAGTGGCATACGAAGCAATCAACGTAGTACTCTCCTCAAACGAAGATAGTTTACCTGCTCCCACTGGCCCCTTTTTTTCGTTGTCATTCTATCCGACGATCTAATCCCCCATAGTAAGACCTGTTTTCTCTCCTTTTTTTTCAAGTGAAGCGGCCGACAACATGGAACACCGTCTATTAGCTGACAACCAGTGACGAGATCTATAATCGTTTGTCGTTTGTCCTTGAAAAGTCAGAGTAGGTGTGAATTCTCTCAATATGTGTCGATCGTGACCATCAATTCACAATCTGATCGACTGGATTATCTTTCAAATTTCAAAAATATTTCTAATAAGAGCCAGCATCGACGTGATCATCGATTCACAATCCGACTGATCGGAGCATATTTTAAAATTTTACAAATATTTGTAATAAAAATTGACATTGATCATGACCATTTAATTCGGCAATTTGATGATCCATATCACTTTCCAAAATTTCACAAAAATTTCCCCTATCCCCAACAGAGAAATTTAGGGTCTCGGCCTTGAATACTTTCCCAGAATCAGGGTCCCACAAATTAGAATAACGGATCCAATCCCTCACAGATTGGAATCTTGACCAAGATTGATGTTCAGATCGCCTTAATAAGGTATCGACTAGACTATACTTTGCCTTTACAAACACAATCTATAACAACCTGAAATTTCAGGGGTCAATCATAAACTCGATCCTCGATATCTCGAGAGTCACTCATGCATATGCAGGAGCGTGTTATGCAAGCAATTGTTCCACGTGGCATCAAATCATAATGATAGGTCAATATAAGCAATGAAATAAAGACACAATTGAATTTAAGTAAGCTAAATCTAGAATATAGAATACCTATCTCATACAAAGTCCACCCAAACAGTATAATTTTATCTCATTTAGTGCATTTGCTCATGGGGTACCTACATCAATGAAATCGCCTGGTTGGTGTTTTAAAACACCGTCCCAGAGTGGAAGTGAGTGATCAAATCAGTGGTTTCATTTCTATAAGTTACTCATAGCGCAAATAAGGTCCAATGTAGATAATGAATTAAACATACACACATAATAAACATAGGCATAAGCATAAAATCACATCTTATAGTCTTAATGCATAAATGCATGAAGTGCAATGCATGCTCGATCACCGTTACAATCGAAGTAAGTGGCACCATCATATCACTCGCACAAACTCGAGCCGTCAGTGAATGAGGCACCACCCCATCACCCGCACACAATGCATGCTATGCCGAACCATGCATGATTAGCCAAGTTGTTAATTACTCCATTTAAACATCCAGTTGGTTGGCAAAGCCACTGTACCAACATTCTATCACCTGCCCAAACTGGGACCATCTAGCTCCCTGCGTGGCGAACGCCTATCATCACAAGTAACCCCTCGATCCATGCTTAGGTTGTTTGCCCGAGAGCCCGATTTGGCTGTAACTTGTCAACCACGCCCAACTCAGGCGAGAAAAGTACTCGTCACCCCTTCCTATAGTCAGGTGATAGGCTCGTCACCTCCACGGGTGCTCAATGGACATTATAAGGAGGCTCGTCACCTTCACATGGGCTGACAACTCGGGCATAGGTCTCATACCACCATGCCCAGCTCATGAGACTTGGGGATCGACTCGCCGTGCAACTATAAGTGAGCGTATTCGATGGTAACATTATTACTTAGATTCAATTAGAAAGCGACAGGTCACACAAGACATCCAACCCGGAGTCAGGCTGACACCTTCGATTGAGGATAAGGATGAGGAGGTCGGCTTTAAGCACAAGTGGCCCACATGGTCCTCAAACCATAGCCGATAACCCACATTCTACCCCATCAATAATTTCAGCCCAAGGGCGGTCAGCCTCAAGCGGTCGACTGAATTTTTATCAACTTGTCGGGTTAGACAAATCATAAGACATCACACAACCCACATAAATGAATCTCAAATCATACATGTTCAATCTACAATGCATTCACAATCCACATGTCAAGGAAAGTAGAAGCATGACATAACTAAAATTTCAAGATCCTAAGGCATGCACTATATTCGCATTATACCATCCTAAGAAACATTACATCACGGTAGATTGTTGCATTCACCAAGAATTATTTATAAACATGAGACATAAATATGAACATGAAAGTTATCCTAAGCATATATGATAGCCCTAGGAGTTCAATCAAACAAATTTCAGCATCTAAGTAAAAAACTAGGCATAATTCAAACATCTTAACAACAATCACAGCATAATTAACCAAGGATTTAGGCATTAACTGCATCTAATGACATTTGATGTTAGGCAACCTAGAGGTAAATGATCCGCACTTTAATTCTTAGAGAAATTGGGTAGTCCTACAAGAGTAGAGCTTGCATGTTAGGAAATTTGAAGAATTCTTAAAGGAAACTCAGGAAATTTGGGTGTTGAGGTACATTTTCTTACCTATGGAGCTGGAGATGACGGATTTGGGGTAGACCACGCCTCCTAGGATGATGCGATAGGCGCGAACGGTGTGATAAGGAGTGACATGCACAAACCCCCCACTCCCTTTTCTTCTCCTCTTACTCCCCAATTCTCTCCCTAGCCCTCTCTCTCAGCAATTCCTTGAGAAATGACGTAGGGAGGGCTAGAGAAAAAGTTTTTATATTGGGGATATTAGGAGAGATAGCCCTGCGGTTGAAGTAACATTATAATAGCATTTTAATGGGTTGTTTCAGTTTTGTGGGGTCCAATTGGCTCATCCGGACTGATCTAAATCCATGGGATAGTCTCCTTAGTATAAGATCTTTCTACAATCATGATTTCACGAAGTTTGGATGCGAAGTTCACCGAATACAAAGATGGGATCATTCAACAGTCACCGATCGTCGATTGAGGTCGTAGTTTTGGGGACAGGTCTAATGTTATATTTAGGCCTTAAGTTTCCCATCTCATGGCCATGCAAGGGTCCTAGTGGCCCATCCAAGAAAAGTACACTTTGGAATGATTACTTAAGTAAGTCTTGGTTCGTGTACTTGCACCCTCATGCGGGGTGTCGCAATTTCACGATTCCGGGTGCCAGTTTTGGCATGACGCCCATCCAAGTGCGTCAAGCCCGGCATGGAGGTTGCTCTATTCGAGTTTCGGGCTTATTCGCCTCAGGATGGGCTGCGCAATGGCCTCCTACAAGTGCATCTGAGTTTACTTCTAATGATATTATGGTTCTTTTATGGTCAAGGGCAGTAAATTAATCATCCTAATGTGACGTGTGCATGACGTGGCTCGAGTCCGTGTTCGGGTTTAAAAAAGACAATTTTACAGAATGTTACAGAATCACATATTAGGAAGATGGACCTGATTGACCACAAATCAGGATCTTAACCAAACTGCCGATTAAACCTCCGCCTAAAAACTAATCCCTAGTGGAACAAAACTCTAAAGCAGTAAAACTCAGATTTTGTATAGCCCCAACGATAAGGGGTTGTTTGGTGCATGGACCGAAATGGGAATAGGTGGGATGGAACTTGGAATCCCACATTGGAAACTGAAACGAGCGTTTGGGCAGGGCATTCCTCAACCAAGGGAGCAAGCATTGGAAATCATGTCAGTGCTGTGTAGGCTGGAGATGGGATTTGGTCTAGCCTTCACAGGATTTGAATAACACTCAAAACATTGGACGTGAATCTCCTACAGAAGTGCATCACCAAGTTCTGTGGACCCCACCATGATGTATGTGTTATATCCACTTCTTCCATCCATTTGGACAAATCATTTTATGCAATGAGCCAAAGAACAAGGCAGATCCAAAGCTCAAGTGGACCCCACCATAGAAAATAGTGGGGACAGTGACACTCACCGTTGAAACCTTTCTAGGGCCTACTATGATGTTTATTTGAGATCCAAATGGATGGACAGTGGAGATACAACACATACATCATGGTGGGGCCCACAGAACTTAGTGACATCACTTCAATAGGAATCTGTTGCTATAGCCATCGCTTTGTTGCCATGCATGTCCAAACATCATTTGAGGTTTGTCTCAGCTGCCTTATAAAAAATTTACATTCCAAGCAGGGAATGAGATTTGCCCAATAAATCTCAATTCCACGACAATCCACTCGTTATTATTACCTTCCTTACAATTCCATCCTGCCTATTCCCATTTAAATCCATGCACCAAATACCCCCTAACGATCCCAATCATAACCATTGGATTGCAAGATAATGAGTCATATTCATGCATCCATCACGTTAAATCTATTCATCCATCATGGATGATCCCGATCGTAGCCATTGCCTGAAAGAAGATGGATCAATCCCTTTGCATGTTTCCAATTATAAAACCAGCTAACCAAAGATCTCACAGGAATCCCAAGTGGGGGTACTTAAGCTGGCTAGACATATCTTCGAAAAGACAAATTCGCAATAAAACCCCACGGAGTATCACTCCCTAGAGTGGGTCTTTTAAAAAAAAAAAAAACATAAAAAAGGTTTTCTCTAGTAAAGCGCTAAGCTCTCGAGGCACTGAGAGATCTCCCATATCTTTCGGTGAGGGCCAACACAAAATTAAATAAGATTCAGCATCTCACGGTTTTCCCAGAAATCGTCGAATCCGAATGTACATTAAGTACGAACGGTTTGAACTCCAATGTCAAAATGGTCGTACCAAATGTTAATGTAAGGATTTAGACAAGCCTAAACCTAGTTAGAAGAAACCATTCGAATGGTGGAAACAATAAATTGTAACCCAAGTGTTGAAACCAACAGATTACATGAAAAAAAGATCACCCATACATGCCTAAGCATGGATGCTTGTGTAATTTGAACGAATCCAAGTCGGTGTAGTGGATCTCCCGTAAGGCCACAAAAGGCATAGGGCAACCAAGTAAAACAAGTACTAATAAGGTGATTTAGGAAACAACGGGCATTCCAATTTCAAACAGTATCCTCGTGAGGCCGCAAAAATTGTAAGGGCTCTACTGTGACTGGCTCTTCTGATGTTAGTACCAATCATGAGTGAAATGGTTGCGACTGGGTACCCATATTGCAACTAATGCAGGGACAATTATAATGTTTTCCTCAAACCCTCGTAACATGTGTGAGCTATCTATTTTCAAACAATCATCTGACACAGACATAAAGGTAATTAACAAATCTAGACCACATTCAAATCCAACTAAGGACGTTGGGGTGTCCACTTGCTTTGACATTCGGGTGCATGCATCCTCTGCTAAAGAGGGGCATCTGTAGACACCCTTCCATAGGCTGACAAGTTGATCAAAATTGGATGTTTAAGATGGACGATCGTAATCCTAAACCTAGCCCAAACCCTAATACTGTTCCAAAACTTAAACCTAGTTCCAAACACTAAACCTAATTCAGACCCTTATCCGAGTTAAAACATTAAACCAAATCACAGCCCAAACCCTAATTCGAAACCCTAAAATCTTAGAATCTGAAAACATTAGGAATTTCGATACCTGACTCGCTAAGTCAACCCACCGAGTCAACTCACTAAGTCACGCTGAGTCGACTTGCTAGTCAAAACCTAACCAACCCGCCTAATCAAGCTAGAACCCAAGTCTACCCAAAATTAAGTCTAAAGCTCAACCCATAGGCCCACCAGAGGTCCATGGGGGAGGCAACAAACAGACCACATACGAGTCGGAGCTCCCACACATGTGTGAGGAACCCTACAAAAACAGGGAGTGTGATGTGGCCTAGGTGGTGGGTGACCCGCTACCCGCCACGTGGCACACCCCCTACTTCGGCAGGGCACCCCAGGAGTGTGCATGATTCTCCTTTTTCCAAGCCCAAAGCATGTGGGGCCGCAAAATGCCCCTTATGCTCCTCTCTTGGTCCTAAATTACCCTTTTACCAACACATCTAACTATCTAGATTGTGTCATGTGGTGATCTGAAATTTCAGCCATTGCACTCTATTTCAACTCTGGGTTTCCAAGGAATTACCAGAATACCAAGTTTGGGGGCTATAAATAGCCCCATTCCCTTCCCATTTTCATCATCCACAAATCCAACAAACCTCCCATCCCTTCTCATTTCCAACTTCCTAAGCCTCTCCTCTAAGCCATCTAGCCATCCCTCCACCAAGGAGATGAGAGACTAGGAAGAAGAGCCTAGCCTAAGCTTAGCCTTGCCTAGTCCAATCCTTAGTCTCTTCAACAATCCAAGTTCCAATCTACCCCATTCAATCCAACCCTTGAGACATTACTGTCTATCTTAACCATTCAATTCCTGAATCAACCTCATCAACCCAGCATTAGTATTATGCAACAATTATTCTCTTCTCAAACCCCCCTGCTTAATTCATCACACCGCATCAATTATCTAGTCGACTTTTGTGTATGCTTTGTGACTTGCCAATATAATCGGATCTCGCTCATTAGAAGTCCGGTCAATTAGTCCATACATTGTCATAATCATTACATCATATACACCACTCAAAATCTGGTCAGTTCAAGCGTATGTTCTATGACTTGGCGATTTAATCGAATCCTACCCATAAGAAACTTTGACTGAGCAGATCCACTTTCTCATCATTTACAATACATTCATATATTATTTCATTAATAATGTGCGAGAACTAATCATAACCTTCAAGAATTAATATAATCCTGTGAAGTAAATACCGTAAACTTGTACGAGCAAAGTGGGTGCCTAACACCTTCCCTTTCTGTAACTGTGGTCCCTTACTCCGAATCTTTAGTCGCAGGTCAATGAGTCATTTGAAGACTGAGGATATTCGGATACTCCCTCCTAATATTTCTATAGGATCTAGCCGACTGTAGAAACAAAGTAATTGGCTAGTGGCGACTTTAGTCAAATATCACATTATCTAACCCTTATTCCACACCAGGAAAAAGCTCTCTCTCTCTCTCGAGAGAGAGAGAGGCAAACCGCGTGGAGGCCACAAACAACGTCCACGTTATGTTTATAAAAGATAACAAAACTTATCTTAAATCCAGCCATGATCTCCTCGGTGAGACCATCTCTCACAGTCTTTCTGAAATGGTAGATTTTCCCAAAGACATTCGGATAAGCCCAAACGATCGAGAAGGTTCCGAACACCAAGGGATCAAACCCATGTCCAAGGCAACTTGATCTAGAACTAAGCCTACATTGGGAAAGGAAACCCCATTAGCTAATCCTTAGCCGTCCATAGATTGGGACGGAAGCAATGCAAAAGATGGAGGAGAAGGCAAGATCCAGTCCACCCACCAATTTGGAGATACAAATAGATAAAAGGGAGCACCCAGATACCCCTAGATTCACATCTTGATCAGAAACCAGGGGAAATGGGAGATGATGGATTCTATCCATCAATTGTTCTCAGCATCCAAAATCACCTTGTAGTGAATGGTGAAATGTCACAGGAAGCCTGATCTAGACTATCTTACGTTTCTTGGTGACTTATGGCCCAATCCGTTCAGCAGACCATCACCAAAGACGTGGACTGAGGTTGATTCGGATTTAGACCCAGATCTGGCCGCCTTTTATTAGAGTAGGCTCGTCAGATTTAAGGCTTGACTCCTTATGGATCACAAACATCTCACAACGAATCGGCCTCGAGAAGAAGATCTGAGAAACCAGAGACTTTGAATCTAATTAGAGTCCTTCCTCCCAATTAAAGTCGCTAGTTCTAGAGAAATCGAAGGGATTCTAATACCCAAGATAGAGACAAGAATCCATAATCACCAAGGAAACCCTAACGAGGGTTTTACCACCTCGACGATCTATAAAAGGAGTAATCGAATAAGAGCTTGAGGTCCTATGCCAAATAAAACAATATATTTTTAACATTTCATTTCCTAATCTAGCCTAGTTTTTACATAACTGCTGTCTAGTGGCTCTCGTTATAGTACTTTAGGAGCAGATTTAGTTTTCCGCAACCTTAAGTTCTATACCATGATCACCTAAGCTCCGATTTAGTTGATCACACCCGTCTCGATCGTCTATTTTGATAGACGGATCAAGAGCCAGACTTGATTAAATTGAGAGCAACAATGACATGTCATAAAATGGGATGGGAAAACGGATGGACGGCGTGGAGATACGGAAAATCATCAAGATGGCCCCACGGCAAGGATAACACCCACTGATGTGTTACCCGGGTAACACCAAATCCACTCCCGAGGAGGGGTAGGTAGGTGGGCTCGACAATTCAATAAATAAAGAGACCAACAGATGCCAGACACTCACGAGCCATTGCCACCGACACTAACGGACGCGGATTACGTATTGTGTGACTCCGTACGCCATGGCGTACTGAGTAAACTCTGTCGGACCCACCGTGATGTATATATCTTATCCATTCCATCCATCCGTTTTAGAAGATGATTTTATGTCACAATGACAAAATCAAACCATATCCAAATCATAAGTGGGAAACACCAAAGGAAACAGTGGGTATAACAATGTTTACCGTTGAAACATTCTTGGTACTCACAATCATGTTTATTTGTTATCCAACCTGGTCATAAGGTCAAAAAAACATGGATGAAGGAAACAAAAAAAAAACCAAAATATAATCTTGATCCAAAACTTCTGCGTCACCCAATAGGTTTTCAACGGTAACCGTTCATTTCCCACTGATTCCTGTGGCGTAATCCACTTAAGTCTTGGATATGATTCGATTTTGTATCAATGACCTAAATGGATATTTTAAAACGGATGGACGGCATGGATAAGAAAGATACATCACTGTGGGCCCCATATAGGCGTAATGAATTACGTTATACACAATTCGCGTCCGACATTCACGTTCTCCTGTGGAAAAAAACTAAGGTATCTTGCATGAGTTGCTCAAACGGTAAGCACGCACAACCTCCGACCTCCATGGGATCCTACCCTTGATGATCAAAACCCTTCACTTCGTGGGTCCAGATGTGTATGGATTAAAATAAGGTGGAAATGTGCTAAAAGTGGGTATTCGTGCAACTTCTAAAAGTGGTACTGATTCATCTACCATCCACGTCGCCTGATGCAAGTCAATCCAGACGGTCCAAATCACAGGGCCGTTGCAAGTGGTACATTGATTGAGGTCATCAAATGGAAGGTAAAAAATAAAAATGGTCGTTGGTCGAAATGCAGTGGTGGAAATCAGATGGTTAAAATCATCCGTCCATCCCGAGGTGGAGCCGACCGTCCGGAATGGGTGTGAATGGTGAAGATTAGTACAGCTACGTTGTACAAGATACAGTGCTCTGGTTGCATCGGGACACTTGGAAAATCCAAACTATTAATCTGGACTGTCCATTAGTTTCAGTACCCATTTGATGGACTGCCTTAAAACAATCACGTCAATCTGACGGTTAAATCCGTCTATAATATGGCCATATCTTTTATAGACGTCCTTTTTGCAAGTCATGAATGAGACGGTTAGGATGACTTGGACGAAAGTGATCCTTTGGAACGATAAGCAATCATGATTGGCCCCAACAAACCAATGTATCAAGTTGTTAATTGGACCTATTCTATAGAAATAATCTAGACTGTCCATTTTTATACCCCACTGATCGGATGGTTAAAATTACCCTATCACTATGAATTTTGACATATGGACGGTTAAAATGCATGTTGACCAAGTGAACAGTCCAGATCAATCGTTTGGACTGTGCAAGTGTACCGACAGAACTAGGACTGTAAGGAGAGCAGTGGGTCCTTTCTCTTTAAGACAGTCCTTAATTACGACGGATTCCATCTACTTGCAGGGGAAGACTGCCTCTGCATTGTGTACCACCCACGTTGCACGTGCAACTGATCAGAATCATGCATCCTTTCGGCTCAGCCGTTGATTGTCTCTAAGAAAAGGTTGATTTGATCAGTCTATCCATTGCTGACTTTCGTCCGTTAGCGTTCATTTGTATATTGCCAAATAGAAGGATCTATAACCGTCTACATATTATAAATTTTGGACCGTTGCGTAGTCACTGTTGAAAATAAGAGACTGATGGTTTTGATCTCATTTATCAATGCCACGTGTTCAGGATTACATGGACGCATCGAAAGTACCACACTCCCCGCGCACGGAATCGCGTCGTTCCAAAGAAGATAAGGAGAGATGGGGGGTATTTACTGCAATAGCCCTAATAAGGTGCAGCTATTTCTACTAAAAGTCTAATTTCTAGTTAGGCTCATCTTTTTTAGACTTTTCACGAGAAATTGCAAAACTTTTGGTCAGAAATACCCCTATGACATCTACTAAAAGGCGGAAGCTCTCTTGGATGTTAAAAGGGGCGGGTGTTACAAAGGGGCTCCACACGTGGGCCCCATCATGATGCATATGTTACATCTACGCTGTTCATCCATTTGGAGAGACCATGCTAGGGGATGAGCCAAAGAATGAAGCAGATCTAAAGCTCGAGTGGACCTCACTAAAGAAAACAATGGGGATCAATGTCCTACCATTAAAAACTTCCTAGGAACACTGAAGTTTTCGATCAAGCTGATATTTATATCTTCCCTTCTTCCATGTTTGTGTGAACTTATGAGCAGGTTGGATCTCAAATAAACATCATGGTGGGCCTTAGGAAGGTTTTAACAGTCACGTCACTGACCCCATTGATTTCTTTGGTGGGGTCCACTTGAGAATTGGATATGTCTCATTTTTTATATCATGCCATAAAATGATCTCTCCAAATGGATGGACGGTGTGGATACAACACATAAATCACAATGGGGGATCATAGAAGTTGTTGACGTCACTTCAGCAGGGCGAAAGCCCTCTGACCACCTGCACCTGCGTATGTCCATGAAGAGGTGGAAGCCCTCTTGGGCGTGGATGGGTGGTCCACCCGTGGGACCCATCATGTTTTATATGTTTCATCCACGTTCATCCTTTTTTCGAGATCAATTTAGGCTTTGGGCCACATTTTGGGCCAGATCTAGATCTTAGGTGGGCCATACCACGACAAACAGTTGGGACATGGATGTCCATTGTTGAAACTTTTCCAGGCCCACCTTGATATTTATTTTTCATCCAATCTTATTGATATGGTCACACAGACCTGTATAAAGGGACCACACAATTATCAGCTTAATACAAAGGCCCTGTGGGCCCACTATAAAAAAATAGTGAGGGGAGTGATGCCTACTATTGAAGCCTTCTTTAGGTTCACCACGTGGGTTCCACCACGATTCATGCTATCCATCTAATTTTTCATATTATTTTAGGTCATTAGCCACCCAAATATGAGACAAATCGTCTCAAGTGGACCACATAGCAGGGAACAGTTGGATCCGAGCCAACTGCGGGGTTGCCCTGTAAGCCCACCATGATATTTGTGTTATATTCACACTGTCCATCTGTTTTTCCAGCTATTGTAGGATTGTGGGCCTTATTGTGAGGCAGACCCAAGTCTTAAGTGGACTGCACCATGGAGATAGTGATTGAGGCCACGCCATCTATCCTTTTTGCAAAATCATTTTAGGCCATGGGCCCAGCTCTGAGATAGATCCAGATCGCAGGTGGGCCACACCATGGGGACAGTTGTGGAATCCCCCTGAGTACTGTAGATTCCATCAGAGTACTGTGGATTCCCTGTGAGCACTGTGGGTCCCCCCCTCTGGCACTATGTATTCCCCCTAAGAACTTTGGATTCCCCCTGGCACTGTGGATCCCCCCTGAGCGTTGTGGATTCCTCCTGAGCATTGTGGATTCCCACTGAACACTGTGGGTCCCCCTTGACACTGTGGATTCCCCCTAAGCACTGTGGATTCCCCCAAGCATTGTGGATTCCCCTTGGGTACTGTGGATTCCTCTTAAGCAATGTGGAATACCCTTAGTACTATGGATTCCCCTTGACAACGTGGGTTCCCCCTGACACTTTGGATTTTCCTTAAGCACTATGGAATCCCTCAGAGCATTGTGAATTCCCCCTGAGCATTGTGGATATCCTCTAAGCACCGTGGAATTCCCTTGAGCACTGTGGATCCCCCCCTGAGCATTGTGGAATCCCCCTGAGCCCCGTCGTTTCCCTCAGAGCATTGTGGGTTCCCCCTAAGCCTAAGGAAGGCTTTAACGGTAGGCATCGCCGCCCTCACTATTTTCTGATAGTGGGGCCCATAGGGCCTTTAAATCAAATTGATATTTGTTTGGTCCCTTTATACAGGTCTATGTGACTATATTAACAGGATTGGATGACAAATAAATATCAAAGTGGGCTTAGAAAAATTTCAATAGTGAACATCCCTGTCCCAATTGTTTGATGTGGTATGGCCCACCTGAGATATAGATTTGGCCCAAAATGGGGCCTAAAGCCTAAAATGATATGAAAAAAGGACGGACGATATAGATGAAACATATACAACATGGTGGGTCCCACGAGTGGACTACCCATCCATGCCCAAGAGGGCTTCTGCCTCTTTATGGACGTACACAAGAGTAGGTGGTCAGAGGGCTTCCGCCCTGCTGAAGTGACGTCACCAACTTTTGTGAGCCCTATTGTGATGTATGTGTTGTATCCACACTGTCCATCCATTTGAAGAGATCATTTTAGGGCATGATCTAAAGAATGAGACAGATCCAATTCTCAAATGGACTTCATCGAAGAAAACAATGGGGACAATGATGTGACTGTTGAAACCTTCTTAAGGCCAACCTGTTCATAAGTTTACATATACAAGGAAGAAGGGAAGACACAAATATCAGTTTGATTAAAAACTTTTGTGACCCTAAGAAGTTTTTTATGATTAGACATCAATCCCCACTGTTTTCTTTGGTGAGGTCCACTTGAGCTTTGGATCTGCTTCATTCTTTGGCTCATCCCTTAGAATGGTCTTTCCAAATGGATGAACGGCGTAGATGTAACATATGCATTATGATGGTGCCCACATATGGTGCCCCTTGTAACGCCCAAGAGGGCTTCGCCTTTTCATGGATGTCAAGGGGTATTTCTGACCAAAAGTTTTGCCATTTCTTATGGAAAGCCTAAAAAGGATGAGCCTCATGAGATATTGGACTTTTAGTAAAAATAGCCACACCTAAAGGCTATTGCATTAAAAATCCCGAGATGGGCAGGTTACTCTACCAGGGTTGTGTGAATAAACAGAGATGCATGTTCATTTTGTACTCCAAAAATCAGGCTGATACAATACACAGGTGGGTCACACCACTGGGATGAATGGACACGCAAAAAATCATTCCATCACAGAAATCAGCAGCCACACAATGTGGTTTTAGATCTGTTAGAAATTGTTTTCTATGTTGTGTGCCACCTGAGATTTTAATCCATCATATTTTAGGGTAAGGAGGAAAAATATTGTTTCTAACATGATGGACGGATTGGATTTCATTCCCACACCAAGGTGGGCCCCATACATCGTGTTGTAGAATAAACTTCTACAAAACGTCGCGGAGGAACGTGAGTCCGTCAGCGAAAGACTATCATCGTTGACGAGAAATGATACAGTAGTGCCAGGAGAACCACAATACAGTACTCAATCCTCTCTTTGCATTATAAATAATGAGGTGAAGTTACAATCGTGACCGTTCATCTAGTTAAAACTATGATTGATGACATATATTTAGAAATAAATTCTGGACGATCACTATTCTTCAACTCGAAAACCGACCATCTGACCGTTAACTATTTTGATTTCCTACTACTTAGCCAATCAGATGGCTAGGATCATCCAATTCATGTGTATGTGGAACTATATTCCATTTACAGTAGGTGGACGTTTTAAAATGATAAAATTGCCGATTTGCCATTCCACGTAATATAATTATAGATAGAAGGAGAGCTACATGGCAACGCTCCACTGCATCAGATGCTGTTGTTGGAATTTCCGCCACTCCAAATCCAAACGATACGCTAGGGACGTTGCGGTTGGAACCGGTAATACAGATAGAGATATCCATTTACAGATCATGTGGTTTGGTAGAGTTTCAATCAGGACCGTCCATTTAATTTAATATACACTTGATAGAAAATAAATCAATGCAGACACTATATCCATCAGATAGGTGACCTCAAAGAGACAGCACTGAAATAATACACGTTCAACATTAAGTGCTGGGAATATATGGATAGAATTGTCTAACACGTACTAAATTTTAATAATAGATCATCTTTAGTAGTTAACACGAGATGTACGGATAAGATTGATTCCTACTACTTACACGTGTCGTATGGAGAGAATGACGTACATATTCCGGTCCTTCCACATCCACCGTATAATCTCCCAAGGCGTTCATTCTCTCACACGGGGCAACGTCTGGCAGACAAAAAGACAAAACGGTGAAATCAGAATTACCAGATAATTTATATTTTAAAAATGAAAATTTATATGATACTCAGAAAGCGTACGACGCTTGATACACAGGCACTCATAAATTGTATACGTGGCACAGATACACTTAAATAAAGCAGACTAGATTGTGCATCCGCTATCATCAGACGACAATCCCAGGATCAGATTGGTTGAACAATCCTAACCACTTATCTGTGGACACTTGTTTGTGGAACTAGGACTGTTTGATATCTTTCATCTTTAACCGTTCAATAAATGTCCACTAATCTGATATCAGTATGATCAAATAAGATTAATTTTTGTTAATTATACATATACACTGGCCACGATAATTTGGACGGCTTAATTTTTCTATTTATACGCCACGTGTGCAATTTCTAAGAGCCTGCGTATCATCCATCACACTCTGCCCGAGTATCAAAGTTTTTCTCTTCAAAAATGAGAATTGTTTTCATCCCACCTTGGTTTTCAAGTCTCTTTGTTATTCCTGTCTGGGACTAGCAGAGCTCTCTCTCTGTAGAAGAGAAGGGCAAGAATGGCGAAAATCGGGAAGACCATTCTCGATTCGGGATGGCTCGCAGCGAGATCGACGGACATCGATCTCAACGGCATTCAGTTGACTACTACCCAGCCCCCCGCCGGCCCATCGTCACCTTGGATGGAGGCTGTGGTCCCTGGAACGTAAGTTTTATATGGTTTTTTCCTCTACCTATTCCTGTTTCTATTTGCATTTTAGCTCGATTTTTCGGTTGGTTCACTATGTGGTGGATGAATTAGAGTTGGGTTTTTGATGGGTGAGTTAAATTGCGAAGGATGGATGTGTTGTGGGTGTCGTGTTCAGTGCTGTTTTTGAATTAGGATGATTTGTGCTTTGGTTGATGGATTTGATTTGGGTTTTGAGCTTAAAGGGTGTGTTTGGATGCACTATTGAATTGGATTGCATTATTTAATTAAGTGGAAGTGTCTCAATTGCGGTTGGAACAAAGTGCCTCTGTACAATGTCATTTATCTATTACCAATTCTATGCTACTTACACGGTGTATGTGAAAGATGGACGTGGTGTGGGTGTCATATTCGGTATTGTTTTTGAATTAGTATAATTTATGCTTTGGTTGATGGATTTGATTTGAGTTTTGGGCTTAGTGGGTTGTGTTTGGATACGCTATTGAATTGGATTGCATTATTTAATTCAATGAAGTGGAAATATCTAGATTGCATTTCAAATTCATATGTACAATGGTATTTATCTATTACCAATTTGATGCTAAATCTATGCTCCTAAGTCCTTACGCATTGTTTTTGAAGGATGGATGTGGTGTGGGTGTTTTATTCAGTATTGTTTTTGAAGTAGAATGGTTCATGCTTTAGTTGATGGATTTGATTTGGGTATTGGGCTTAAAGAGTGCATTTGGATGCACTATTGAATTTGATTGCATTATTTAGTTTATTGAAGTGAAAATGTCCATATTGCAGTTGGAACCACGCGCATATGTAAATGCTATTTGTCTATCGCTAATTCTATGCTTCCTTATGTGGTGTCTAATGGATATTATTTTGGTGATTGTGGGTTCACTTTGTGGTTGATGAATTTGATCTGGGTTTTTTGATTAATGAGGTGAGCCTTGCAGAACATACCTGTTATTGGTGTTGCAATAGAGACATGTGATTTCCTGAGGACCTTTGTGGATGAATTCGTGGATTTTAGATGGTGGAAGTACTTGTTTATGTTGCCATTTTTGTGCTTTGGTCAAGCCTCAAAAGAGCCTTGTTTATCCTCACCATCTCTACTTTTGGGCACTCTCAAAGACTTTTTTTGAAAGACAATGGAAACTTTCATTGAAGGAAAAAAGGCGCTGAGGTAGCACCAACAACAAGCCCAAAATAGGAAACAAAAACCAAAATACAAAAATCATAAGCATCCCAAACTTATGCCCACTCGTTAGTGTTAAAGTTTTATAGACTACCCACTCCTCCCCATTACTTTCATTGCGGAAGCATCTATTGTTTCTCTTCCCCCAAAGCGACCACAAGGCAGCCAAGAGCAAAAGTCTCCAATGGACTTTTAACTTCCAGAAAAACACGCGGTGCCAAGCCATTAGAAGGTCCCTGATGTCATGTGGCATGGATCACGCTAGATTGAAACTCCCTAGAACAACAGCCCACACACTTCTTGTGAAAGGGCAGTGGATAGGAAGATGATTAACAGATTTGGCCGAAGACATGCACAAAAGGCAAATATTTGGGATGACCATTGACCTCTTTTGGAGGTTGTCGATTGATGGTCAAGATTCTTTTCCTGCCCGCCAACAAAACGAAGGCCGCTATCTTTGGGGGCGCACCATAATGCCACACATGGCTTGTGAACGCATTCTTCGTACCCGATGTTTGAAGCATGGAGTAAAAAGACTGAACCAAGAACTGGCCAGATTTGTCTTTTACCCATACCATCCTGTCGCATTCTTCATTAGATGGGCAACAAAGATGCAAACAATCTAAGGTAGTGATAGCTTTGGCCAATTCATCATCCCGGAGATTCCGATGACATGGTGGGGTCCAAACCACATTCCCTCCACAAACAGTGTAGCAATTAGCTACCAAAATGTTGCGATCTGGAGCAAGACAGGCCAACAACAGGCACTTTCAAAGATAAGGAGATATGCAAACGTGAGAGAGGGTTTAGGGGCTAAATTTCCAGCCTACAGATGATTCTTGGATTCAGCTCATCATGGGTTATTTCTCCTTCAAGTTTTAACACTTCATGAGACTTCCTAAGCATCTAAACTTGCTAGGGTTCCTCTTACATGACAAAAGAGGCAAGTGTTGCCAACCCACGGCTAATTCAATTTGGTTTGATCAAAACTGTTGATCCTTGATGGCCATCTTAGGAAAATCTTATGTTCTCCCATTTGGGCCACATGGATCAACATTTAATTCTGAAAACTTAAGGCCTAAGGCCCAATTGATGACTCTCTTTTAAGCTCCAAAGAGAATGCTTAGGAACAAATCAGGCTTGTTACATTCCACATAAAGAAATAATCCACATTCCCTTGACAATGGCAAAGGATCCATACTTTGGGAATGATTCAGTTCCCTCTCCTCATGATTTATACTTAACATCTTGTCTCTTCCCACTAAACATACAATGAAAATAACCTCAGAGGACCAAGGATCTTCCATAACCAGTGAACATTTGAATGCTGTGCTAACGGAACAATTTCTTTCTAGGCTCCAAATCTACTCACCCCTTTCCCTATCTCTTGGAACTTCATGGCTTAGATAGGCTATTAGATTGGTGAGGTCCTCAATTTTCTCATCCAACGACACCCTCATAAAACCTGGAGACCACACTTGCTGTCCTTCCAACTGTAGAATAGATTCCTTTGCCATTTGCCAATTGATATAGATGAGGATAAATGTGATACATAGCATTGCTCATGCATCCAAAATCGGGTCTCAAGCTGTCCTCAATCTTTCGAACAAGTGCCTAAGAGAATTCATCTTTAGTTGTGACTACCACTTTCCATAATCATGAGGCCTTATATAGTGAAGAGCCCCTCAGTACCAACTGCTGTAATTAACGCCATATTTACAAGCCATCATGTACCTCCACATGCAGCCCTCTTCCATTCCGAACGTCCAAAGCCACTTGCTGAGCAATGCCGAGTTCATCATCTTCACGGATCCAATGCTTGCACCTCCTAACCTTTTAGGCTTGCAAACTTCTGCTCATTCAAGAAGATGGTACTTGTGATTTCCACCCATGCCCTTCCAAAGGAAGCCCTTTGAAATTCTTTCTAATCTTTGAATATCGCTGGCTAGGTATGTGAGGAGGGGTATAAAATAAGTTGGAATATTCGATCATGCTGAGTTGAGGATGGTCAAACGACCTCCCAAAGACAGGCATCTTCATTTCCATCCTGACGATTCCCTTTCTACCCTCTACACCACTGTATCACACAAATGAATGGGAAGTTCACCAATACATACAGATACAGGTAACCCAAGATAAGTTGATGCAATGCTTCCAACCTTGCGGCCAAACTTGTCTGCAAGCATTGTGACATCCTCTCTTGCAAATCCCTAATATTTGGTTATTTTCTTATTACTCCAAATGAAAGAAGTTACAAAATGTTGCAATGCAAATGTTGTGTATGTGGTGGACTAATAGTACTAAATGGTACATGAACTTTTATCACCTTTGGCTTTCAATGGCAGTAGTTAAATATGGCACAGTGATAGAGACATGGATATGGGCATGGGGATCTGCATCTAAGAATTCAGTATACAAAGATATGGGAATCCAATTTGTAACAAGCTATTTATATTTTATTTTATGACTTCAAAGTTCAAATATAAAGTGGTTTTGCTTGTATTTGGTTTTGTTAAACAAGATTTTCCTTGTCAGTCTTTCTCATGCTAGATTTAATGCAACCATCATTGTATTGCAAATCGTAGTAGGGGTCAAATCATATCGTATCGCAAATCGTAAGATTTTTAAATTTTTTTAAAAAATATGAAAAATATAAATGAATTAGATTTTTTTTAACTCATCTATTTTCCTTTTGCCATCAATGTGCACCTAGTAATACCATGTCATAATAGTGTTAAAGGATTCTTATTCCTTCATTTTTCATCTTCCATGAAATTTCCCTTTAAAAAACATACAAGTAGACATGATCGTAAATTGAGACCATGATCGTAACCATCCATAAAAGCATTACAGGTAGGTCATACATCAATTTGGTGTTTCGATCAATTAAAAAGTAAGAAATCACAATAAAAAAAGGTGCATACTTTAATGTTGAAGAGAATATATATACTTTAATCTCTTATAAGGAACAAATAAAAATAATTTTCCTTTTTTAAACAATTCTGAAAGCCCCCACCAATTTAAAAACATAAAATGAAAGCCAAGTGAAACTTAAAGTAGAAGAGAATAAGTATAATTTGAATCGTAAATCGGGATTTGAATCGTAAATCGTAGGATTCAAATCATAGAATCGTAAGACTCATATAAAAAGGGATTCAAGATTAGGATTCAAATCGTTTTGCTTAAGATTCGACAAAAAATGTACATCGTAAATCGTAGGATTTTGACAACACTGCTTAGAAGTAATGTTCAGATATACATAAACACATGCATTCATTGTGATTAGAATATGAGAAGATCATTAGGATTTTAAAGAAAGGAACCTAATACAGTGAAGTTAGTTTACACATGGCATAGAAATATCATGAGAGCATCCAATACTAGTATGAATATCATATCGGGTCCGACACAATAAAGTGAGTGTATACAGGTGTCCATGTACATTAGCTTAATGATGCGGACATCAAGCCCTTTAGGGTTTATCAGCGTAGGAGGCGAGTGACACCTATATCTTTATGGCTCGATGATGACGGGCCTGGATCGTTCGTGACGACTTGAGGAGCATCGAAGACCTTACACATGTAGTCCGAGATATTTGAGAAGACCCCACCTTGGGAATACATGTGTAAGTTGCTTGGAGGAGATGATCAGACCGTTGGATTACGATGATGATGTGATTGGACCGTTGGTTCGTCGTGACAACTTTCATTGTGCCATCATCGGAGGCCATCGGGCATCTTAGATTTGCGTTTATTATATGCACTTTTACTTATTTGAGTTTTGGGTGATTGGGTGCATGTTTTTTTCGTGCGAATGTCTTTTTTTTGAAATTTTGTTAGTAGGAGTATTTTGGTAATTATGTTAATTTCGAATTTTATAAGGGTGTTGCCCTACACCTTTTCATTATGCTATTGATTTGATAAAAGAAGAAAAAGCTTTAGTGGCTTATCTCCCTCATCATCTCCTTCTCTCTGTGGATCTTCATCTTCTTCCCCAATCTTCATCTTCTTTCTTCTTCCCTCCTCCTTTCAACTTTCTTCTAAGGTAATTCCTTTTCTTTCCTCTTTCTTCTAAACTTATTTTCTCCCATTATCCGCAACCCTAAAATCTTAGAATTGATCCCTAAACCTATTTCTCTCAGATTTTCATTCCCTAATCCGAGAAATCTCTTGATTCCCTGGACTAGTGAACCTTATTGAGCATTGGATCATAACCATGCAAGATCGGGAGGTTTCATCCCTCGCTGGATTCAATCCACGCATGATTTGAAACCCTTACTCTGAGATTGTGATGATGGCCCCTTTTATTGCATGTCTCCTTTATATTTTTCTTGATTATGATGATAGTTGTTGAATGTTTAATTTAGATTGCTTGATTTATTCTGCTGAATTTTATATCTCGTACATTTATGAAAGTTTAGGCCGTCCTACATCACTTAATTATGTATTTATGCGCTATAAGCAATGAAATCAAAATCAGAACTAGGCATGCTCTTGTTTTTTTCCTTTAGTTGGTGCTCTCATTGTTTTATTTACTTATTTATTTTTTGGGACTTATCTTGTTTTGGTTTATAGCGTTTTAGGAACCTTGGTAAAGAACAATCTCGTGCCAGACCCTTTCTTTGGATTGGAGAATGAGACAATAATAGATATTGCTGATTCTGGGAGGGAGTACTACACGTTCTGGTTTTTCACAACATTTCAGTGTAAATTGGTATGGAACACTGTTTCATGAACTGCATTTGGTTTCTAATTCCAATTTATCTTTAAGAGGTGAATAGTATTCATATTTTCTTCTCATAATGTTTTGTTAAGTTTCCAATAAATTTTCTTCTATAGTGCATGCAATGTAGGTTTTTGGAATTACCATTATGAAAGTAGCTTTCTAGAAAGTTTTTGCAAAACCCAAGCTCAGCCAGATAGACTTCTTATTCCTCTTTCCAGAGTGAGGAACAATTTTGTGTTTTGATAGTACTTCTTTTACTTATACATGGTATTTGAGCGCTGAACTGGCCTAGAGGCTGGGCTCAGGCCTGTGCAAATTATATTTCAGGACAAGGAGTTAGGCCAAGGCCCAAAATGTGGGCCTAATGAGCTGGCTGAAACTTGGGCTGGGCCTACCGAGTAGTGCCAGCTACCTGGCCATTGCCACCCTTATTATTATTATTATTTCTTTTGATTGGTTATTTAGATTCCATTAATACCAATTAGAAGTAGAGACAAAACAAAGGAAAAATGAAAAAGGGGGAGGGTGTGAGATAGCATCCTACAATCCCACTTACAAGGATCAAGGAAGACCTCCCAAGGGGTTTCAAATATCATCTCTTTTACAACCCCTATAGAGGGCCAGCCCTGAATCCCCACAAACCACCCAGCCCTCCAACGAGTAAATAATTGAACCAATTAGATGATCTATTGTTGAACGTCATGGTGTTATCAATGTTAAAAAAAAATCAGTGTTTTAAATAGCGAATAGCTTGTAGTGCAGCGTTCACCCCTCTGAAGCATGAGGCGTAAGCTACATGCTAATTCTTGATTTTTAATCAAGGTTGCACTTGGTTGCTCCAATTTCATGATATTCTGCACCAAATTAGGCTGATTAATAATGAAATTTAACAAAATCTCATGATGTTCGGTGCAATCAAATGCAACTTAAAGTAATAGGAATGGGCAAGTTTTAAGTATAAAGGTAAAGAAAGAGTAACAAAATTGATTTTGATATTGTTACCATTGTTCGACCCCCAATATATCAATAATATCCCCAATATTATTTGTATCTCCAGCTCGGTGATATCGATAACACTGGTAGCGATACCGATAACACTAGCAGTATCATAAATTCCAGGTATCGGGGATATATTGCTAAGTGTCACCAATGTATCGATATCTCCAATGTATTGCTAATATTTTCGATTATATAAATTTCAAGTGTTGCTTCTATCACCAATATTTTTGACTGTGTAAATTCCAGGTGTCGTTTGTATCACAAATGTATTGGCAATATTTCGATAATATCGCCAATTTATCGATATTGCTAAAATTCTATTCATTAAAAAAATTTCCACTTCAAATTTTTTTATGGGCGCATAGTCGTATGATGAAATGCATGTTTGTATGTTTGTATATGTATGGAATCATGGAATCATGGATGGATGGATAGACGTATGCATGCGTGGATGGTTGTTTGGATAGATGGATGGATAATAGATGTGTATATATATGTATATAGATGGATGGATCATGCATGTGTGTTTGTATGCATGAATGGAATGTTGGATGGATGGATCTACAATTTTCCCCATGTTTCTATGAGTCAACAATACATGCTTTTAGGCCCCGTTAAAGGGAAACTTATTATTTGATTTCTAAATATGCAAATATGCGTCTTTTTCGCCACTATTTGATTCTTAAATATACAAATATGTTATTTTAGCATCTCTTGAAGTATCATTAAAGAATTCCACCATTTTCCCCATGTTTCTCTAATATGTCCCTGAGTCAATGTCACATGCTTTTAGACCCTCATTAAAGAGAAACTTATTCTGTGTGCATCTTTTTTGCAATTATTTAATTCTTAAATATGCAACTATGTGTATTTTAGCATCTCTTGAAGTTTCATTGAGAAATTCCACTATTTCTTCGTCTTTCCCCAATGTTTCCTCCCTCAGTGATACATTACCAGTTATCGGCGATATTATCACTAATAATGATATTGTTTCCTTATTCCCGGCCAGCGAAACTTACAGCGATACCGATATCTTGAACACTAATTGTTACTTATATTATTTTTACTAAAAGCATTGAAAAGATTAACTAATTTTTTAGTTGAAAATAAAAAATGTAAGAAATCATTGAAAACATTAATCAATTTTAATGTTGTAGTGAAAAATAACTTATAGTGAGTTACATAGCATATAGCGTAGTCTATGTAGCGTGTAGTGTAGACAAATTAACATGCAGCATATGCTACGTGTGACTTAAGTATTTTCTTGAGCTGCGTAGCTATTTTCATGAGCTATGTAGCGTAAGCTACATGCTATGTAGCTATTTAAAACACTGGTTGTTATGTTCCTTCCACACAAACCAGATGACAATAGGCAGGGAGACACTATAGTTTGAAATTGTGTCACTTTGATTACCGCGGGGGGGGGGGGGGGGGGGGGGGGGGGGGGGTGGGGGATTAGGACCTTTTGAAATTCTTTTCCCCTACTTAAACAGTTTAACAATATAAACTAAGTAAGCAAGAACACTTTGGCTTCCAAGCCTAAGTGGGTCCAATCACAAGGCTAGCATATAGTTTAAACAATAAGCTACCTAGCCTAAGCAAGCATAGATTAACAAATGATTAACTAATCAAGCACCTAATCTATGCAACCTAAGTATACTATTAGAGAATGGATCATAAGGCTCAAGTCTACTCTACTTAGTGAACATACATCTTGTGTGTGAATCTACCTAATCAAGTGCATAGCATACAAACCATTCAAGCATTCATATAATGATAAATGAAAGACAATGCATGAAGGGAAATGACTCAAATGACAATCACAAACACAAGCATGTATAGTGATTCGACTTTGGATCTACTCCACTCCCGGTTCAAGTACTCAACTCCTTTGAGCACACCGGCATTTACTATACGGAGATTTTAAATTAGGTTCACCTCTCAACCTTTACACGGAGGTTTTACCGGTTTACCTCTCAAACTGAATGGAGTTTTAGACATGGGCTAACTCTCAACCCGAACGGAGTTTTGGACATAGGCTAACTCTCAACTTCACACGTTTGCACCCGTGCTGGTTGCTCCCCCTTGGAGACTAGTTTAGACTCGACAAACATGCCAAGGAACGACAAACATCCCTAGACTTTTAGGCTCAACTAACAAGCCAAGGATCGACAAATGACCCTAGATTCGAGTTTGATGAACAAATTCTACACTCAATTCCCACCGAGAAAAGAGTGGATGGACTCTCTACAAATGACAACCTTACTTGTCGGATGAGCCCCTTGTTCAGCGCCGCTTTGGGTTGCTTGATCTCTGCTCTCTCGTGCTTCAATCAGCTCCCCTTTGCTCCCTCGATCGTGTTGCCGCTGCGTTGCCAATGCTTCAGCTCCACTTGATCAATCACCTTGCATGTGATGCTTTTGAGATGCCCAAGGTGATAGGAGGGTATGTTTGAGATCTCTACAACTAATGGAAATGGGTTGCCTAGAGTATCTCACCTACAAGGATCTCATCATAGAGTTTTGGATAGGTATATAACTATCAAGATCAATCCAAATTCTAGAGATTAAAGAGGGGGTAAGAACATCTTCTTCATGAGCTTGAAATGCTTCATTCTTGTGTTGAATCACAAGGAAGATGCTTGTTAGGGTTAGGATTTGAGCATCTAATGGTCTCCAATGATGGTGACTTCAATCTCCTCAAATCTCTCTTCTTACCCATAGAAACGACCCAAACAGTTTTATAGAAAAAGTTCCAATGTTTGGAAAACGGTCATAAAATGGCTAGTAGCCGACCGGTCCCTGATTGGTCGGACATGGTCCACAACCGGTCGGACAGGAAATGGACTGCACAGATTGTTGTTGTCCACATTGGATCAGTCACGACCGGTCGGACCTGTCCAGCTGACCAATCGGATAGGCCAGGGACTCAGCAATTGTTGTTGTCCCATTCTCTTCACTGGCCAATCGGTTGGCCACGGGTCCAGACCGATTGGACAGAGCATGAGGTCTGCTGTTTTAGTTGTTTTGTTTCCAGCAGTTCATGCAACCTTTATGGCCAACTTTCGGGTGGTCTTTTGAGACAGTTAGGGCCAATCTAAGATGACTACAAGTATGCTTAAAGGTCAAGGTCATCTAGAGGTTTGGGTTTTTGATTTGATTCAAGGTTAAAGGCTTCACCAAGGCATCTCTTTTACCCGTTTCTTCTTCCTTGATGCAGTAGGTCCATTTGAGTCTTCGGTCTTCGTCTTCTTTAAGCTTAACTGACACTAGACTCACTAACCTAAGTAATTGACAAATAAGGTGCATTAGTATGCCACATAAAAGAGCACTAACAATCTCCCCATTTGTTAATTACTAACAAAAACCTAACCTACCAAAACAAATTACATGAACAAGAGATCGCAGTGATTTTGAAAAAAAAATACAGAACTCTTGACATGTCTAACTAAGCAGCTCCTCTTCAGTTGCTCTCCCATAACCTGTCAATCCCTGCAACACAAAACATAGCAAACTAGTTTTGGTGGGACTTGATCTTTTTTCCCCTTTTTGTCAGCAATTGATAATCTAGTCTCTCCCCCTTATTTATGCATCAATTAAGGTTAACGTAAGAGAAGGTAGACTGTTGCAGCTATAACAATAAGCACATGCTAACAAGGAGAGTATAGGGTGCATGAACTTTAAAACATGGAGCATGCAATGGAACATGATTAACAAGAAAATGTAACTATCTAAGCATAGTTAATCATGAAATTGGTCATTTAGGATAAACATGAAGCATAATGACTAAGGCATAGATTAACATACATTAAGCACAAAATTTAACAAGATTATGCTAATCTAAGCAGGATGATAGTCTAGCAAATAATATATCAAATAAAAGTAATGCTAAACTACCAAATTTGGGCTAATGAGGCTTGAATCCTCTGATTTGTCCATAATCACAAAAATGAGGTTGAAATCCTCAGATTTACCTATAATATCATTTCTAGCTACCCTTACTAATTATTTCTAGTTTGATCTTCATAAGGGTAACTAATTTCCTCAACACCCTCATAAAATGTAATATGCGGTGAGGGGTTGGGAATTCCTCCTAGAAGGAAAAGCGGTCGGGATCCTCTCTTAGATTAGGGAGAAGAGAGGTAGTGGTGGAAGCTATGAGAATTCTTATTGGTTTTTGTCTCCCATCACTAGTGGAGTCACTAGATTCAGATTTGGACTCCTCCATGTCATCCCATGTGGCTGCCATAGCCTTTTTACCTTTCGGTTTAGGCGCTTCTGGACAATCCGGGGTAATATGGTCACGATGATCGCAACCGTAACATCGGACGGATTTGGATGATTTCCCTTTATATTTATCACCCTTCTTGTCTTTCTTGTTAGGCTACTCCCTTTATCAAATTTGAGGAATCTCTTGAATTTTTTATTTAACTTTTCTTCCTCATCATCCTTATCATCACTATCTTCTTCCTCAGACTCACTCTTGATTTTCCTATGAGAGTGTTTGTGGGAAGATTTTAAAGCGATGTTTTTCTTTCTAGAGAGGGCCTTAATGTGTAGTTCATGAGTTTGTAGAGAACCTATGAGAAATGTGGTCAAATCGCATATGTGATCTAATGCGATTAGCATATGCTGTTTGCACATGCGATCGCATATAAGAAAACTCGAAAAAAAATATCAAAAAAATAGGAAAAACTTGCCTAATTAGGGGTTATTTTACTTACTTCATTGTAGTTTAAGTGTTTCATTAAGTTATATATTTAATTGCTTATATTATATTATATAAATTTTTACAAAACAATTAATAAGCTACATTAAAAGAGAATTAATTATTAAAAGCTTCGAACAAAGAAATTTTATTAATAAATGGATAACTTGAAACAACTTACAATTTAATTTATAAAAACAAGCACAACTTACAAAATATAGAAATTAAACATATTTGAAATAGTTGTAGAGAAATTAGAGTAAGAGAGAAAGACTAAGAGATTTAAAGCTTTGGGGTAAAGAACAGTGAAAATGGAGGTGATATGAGTGCCTATTCATAGGCAAAAGTTTCCCAAATTAAAAAAATAAAAATAAGAAAATTGCTCCCATTCTGATCATTGGGAACTTGCATATGCGATCGCATATCTGTCGCATATAAAAGTATGCCATGGCATGCTTGCCAGGATCGCATATGCCATGATGGCATACGCAATCTGATCCACAGTATGCGCATATGTGATCGCATTTGACAATAGTGCCTATTAGTTCTCTTTTCATGTTGTCTATGTCTCTACACTCTTCTAAGGCAACTACCTTAGTGCCGAGTCTTTTTGGGAGGGACCTAAGTATTTTTCTACATATACGACCTTCCGGAATCCTTTCCTCCAAGGCAAACATGGAGTTACAAATATCAGACAATTGTGTATAAAACTCCATTAAAGTTTCAGACCCTTCCATTTTTATGTTTTCAAATTTGGTGGTTAAGAGCTGAAGCTCCGATCGTCTTACTGTGCTAGTTCCCTCGTGGGTAACCTCAAGTATATCCCACGCTTCTTTTGCAGTTGTGCATGTGAGAATGCGCTGAAATTCTTCCGAGGAAACCGCATAATAAATCGCATTGAGAGCTTTGACATTTGCCATGTATTGAGCTCTCTCATTGTCATTTCATTTCTCATCATCCTTGGGAATGACAATGGTTTTACCATCTACCTCCACTTGTTTGGTGGGCATGGAATATTCACGTTGTGTGCTTACCTACACGGATCGGTCCAATAATTGTAAGAAAATCCTCATCCTAGTCTTCCAATAGGCGTAGTTGGACTCGTCAAAGAATGGTGGACGGTTAGTGGTACTTCCATCTCGGTTAGACATCATGCTAGTGCTCCGGTGTCGGATCTCACTATAGACGGTTAAGTCCTTGAAGAGCAACCCGCTCTGATACCAATTGAAATTGCATCACTTTGATTACACTTGTGGACGCGTATGCGTGCGGAAGCTTAGAAGAGCAACTAGAATTATGGCTAAGTCCTATAGGGGGTGATTAGGACCTTATGAAATTCTTTTCGCCTACTAAAATAGTTTAACAATATAAACTAAGTAAGTAAGAACACTTCGGCTTTCAAGCCTAAGTGGGTCCAACCACAAGACTAGCATATGGTTCAAACAATAAGCTACCTAGTCTAAGCATAGATTAACAAAAGATTAACTAATCAAGTACCTAATCTATGCAACCTAAGTAGACTATTAGAGAATGGATCATAAGGCTCAAGTCTACTCTACTTCGTGAACATATATCTTATGTGTGAATCTACCTAATAAAGTGCATAGCATACAAACCATTCAAACATTCATATAATGATAAATGAAAGACAATGTATGAAGGGAAATGGCTCAAATGACAATCACAAACACAAGCATATATAGTAGTTTAACTTTGGGTTTACTCCACTCCCGGTTCAAGTACTCAACTCCTTTGAGCACACCGGCATTCACTATACGGAGATTTTAAATTAGGTTCACCTCTCAACTTTTACATGGAAGTTTTACTAGTTCACCTCTCAACCTGAACGGAGTTTTAGACATGGGCTAACTCTCAACTCGAACGGAGTTTTGGACATAGGTTAACTCTCAACCTCACATGTTTGCACCTGTGCTGGTTGCTCCCCCTTGGAGACTAGTTTAGACCCGACAAACATGCCAAGGAACGACAAACATCCCTAGACTTTTAGGCTCAACTAACAAGCCAAGGATCGGCAAACGACCCTAGATTCGAGTTTGACGAACAAATTCTACACTCAATTCCCACCGAGAAAAGAGTGGATGGACTCTCTACAAATGACAACCTTGTTGGATGAGCCCCTTGTTCAGTGTCGCCTTAGGTTGCTTGATCTCCGCTCTCCCGTGCTTTAATCAGCTCCCCTTTGCTCTCCCGATTGTGTTGCCGCTGCGTTGCCAATGCCTCAGCTCTACTTGATCAATAACCTTGCATGTGATGCTTTTGAGATGCCCAAGGTGATAGGAGGGTAGGTTTGAGATCTCTACAACTAATGGAAATGGGTTGCCTAGAGTATCTCACCTACAATGATCTTATCATAGAGTTCTGGATAGATATATAACTATTAAGATCAATCCAAACTCTAGAGATCAAAGAGGGGGCAAGAACATCTTCTTCATGAGCTTGGAATGCTCCATTCTTGTGTTGAATCACAAGGAAGATGCTTTGTTAGGGTTAGGATTTGAGCCTCTAATGGTCTCCAATGATGGTGGCTGCAATCTCCTCAAAATCCCTCTTCTTACCCCTAAAAATGACCCAAACAGTTTTAACGTTTGGAAAAGGATCTTAAAACGGCTAGTAGCCGACCGGTCCCGATCGGTTGGACAGGGTCCACGACGGGTCAGGCGACCGGTCGGACAGGGCCTGGACTGCACAGATTGTTGCTGTCCACATTGGATCGGTCACGACCAGTTGGACCTGTCCAGCCGACCAGTCATGACCAGTCTGATAGGCCAGGGACTTAGCAGTTGTTACTGTCCCATTCTCTTCACTGACCGACTAGTCGGCCATGGGTTTAGACCGGTCGGACAGAGCATGAGGTCTGCTGTTTTAGTTGTTTTGTTTCCAGCAGCTCATGCAACCTCTATGGCCAACTTTTGGGTGGTCTTTTGGGACACCTAGGGCCAATCTAAGATGATTACAAGTATGCCTAAAGGTCAAGGTCTTTTTGGTTTGGTTCAAGGTTAAAGGCTTCACCAAGGCATCTCTTTTACCTGTTTCTTCTTCCTTGTTGCAGCAGGTTCACTTGAGTATTCGGTCTTCGTCTTCTTTAAGCTCAACCGACACTAGACTCACTAAGCTAAGTAATTGACAAATAAGGTGCACTAGTATACTACAGAAAAGTGCATTAACATAGTTGTATGAAGCGTGAAGTGGCAACAAATTCCGGTGTGGAAGCAGGAAGCGTCTCTTTCAAAATGTAAACCAGTATAAATAGGTAGGAAGCAGGATCGAGAGTGAGAATCTGAAGCAGGAGCAGCATGTGGTTAGAAGGATCTTGCAACTAAGGGAGAGACACTACATCTGTCTCTTTCTTCTTCCCGACTACCCAATTCCTGGCTTGCATGAGGGTCTCGAGAGAACTCGGTGTAGACCACTAAATTCCAAATATAGCCAAAAGAAATGACTAGATTCCGGTCACATATTCACAATGAATGAACAGATGGTCCACAGACTCTGCATTTTGAAGATGCAAGATGCATACATTCTTAGTCATCATCCCCATAGTATGTTACTTGTGCATTGAAGCTGGTTTTCTAATTTCATTTTTCAGTAGTGGGTTAGAGATATGCCATCCAGTGTTCGCAGTATCGGTTTCGCGTTACGTTTTGCACCCTTGGGATACAGATACATATTGCGTATCGGTGGGAAATATCGGTTGTATCACGGAATGTATCTCACTTTTTGGGAAACATGGAGAAACATTGGGATTGATTGAATTTTTCAATGAAACTTCAGGGATTGTTAAAATAGACCTCAATACACACATTTAAATCATAATATGTAAAAAAAAAAGTCCACATAGTGGAGTTCCTTTGTAAAAGGATTCTAAGCTATGCGCTATCTGACTGAACTGATGCAACTATTGTTTAAATTGATTCCATAAGATAAACAAATGTGACAAGACATTAATGTAAACACAACTAATGCATTGACAAAGTAAAACAAGCAAGAGAGTTGAGAAATATACCTATGGATGATGCAACTGAATGAGTATCCTCCAAATGCAGTTTTGACTATCCTAGTTTAACACAATGCAAGCTATCCTATATGGCCTAGATCTATATGAGGACTCAATAAAATCTAGAAAATAGCTAACTGGACTCAACAAACTATGACCCCTATGCAGAGTCGGAACGCAGAAGAAAATCAAACAAAAATAATTTTTTTCTATAAAATGGGGGACTCTTGTGCGTCTGACCGATATAGTAAAATAGGAAAAAATTGAGAAAAAATAGGCCTCCCCAAGTTTTTTCTCCAAAAAACAAAAAAAATCAAGTTTAAAAACATTCCGACGTTTCTGATTGATACCTGGACGATGTCGTCCAGGTATCGACGATATCTGGAATCGTAAACAGAAAAAAGCACGATATTTTGACGATATATCATGCGATATCGTTACATAGTGCGATATTATTGATATCGCACGATATACCAAGGAATCAGGAATTTTTTGTGTTATTACTGGGCCGATATTATCGGTAGCCGATACTTATCGGTGCCTACCGATACCGATAATATCGGCCGATATATCGGCCGATATTATTGATACTGCAAACACTGATGCCATCATGACTATAATGTTTAGAAATAAACAAAAAAAGAAATCTGCCAAATGATCTTAAAATGGCTAAATGGGCTCCAATTCATGAAATTCGAACAGTTCTACAATATAGAAAGTTCCATGACAAGTATTTTCTAACTGTACCTGTCCAGAATGCCATCTGTTTTCTTTGACGTCTTCGGCATTTAATACCAATGCAGGGATCTTTCAGTATAACTATTTTCTTTTTATTTGTAATTTGGTTTTGCAGTCAGGCAATCAACATGTAGATCTGAACTTCCGTGCGATTAATTACTCTGCAGAGGTGTATTTGAATGGGCACAAAAAGGTCCTGCCGAAAGGGATGTTTCGAAGGCATTCGCTGGATGTTACTGATATTATGCGTCCTGATGGACAAAACCTGCTGGCTGTTCTTGTTTATCCTCCCGAACATCCTGGAAGAATACCTGCAGAGGGAGGCCAAGGTGGCGATCACGAGGTGTATGTTCTTTTCTCATCTCTTTATGGTCAAGTTTTACTCCATATACATAAATCTTAGTTTGTAATAGGTTCTCTGATTTGATAATTTTCACCCGTTGTAGAAGTAGATCATGGGGCATGTAAGTGGAGATCAAATATGCTATTGTTAGATGTAAGCTGATTATTTGCATTTGGCACTATTGAATAATAGCTACACTTGAATCGCATGTTTGAGCAGCCGTCATCTAGAAGATCGAAGAAATTGTATTGTGCCATTGAGACATGGAATGATATTCAATGAACAAGTATCTACTGAAGTAATTCATTGATGATGTCAAGCTCCAATTTAGATGCTTCAACGGGTTTTAGATAGGGATAATAAAGACCAAACATATTTTTTGCCGTGTCTGGTGAATCAGTTTCTGAGTTCTCCGAGGGTACCTTATATGTGTTGAAGTCCCTTGATACACATTGATACGCCATCCTCTAACAGCTCGAGCTTTTAGAGAAAGTGGTGATTTGACATGGTATCAGAGCGGAAGGTCATGTGTTCAAATCCCGGAAGTAGAAAATATGCCACCGGTAATATATTCTCCCACGGGGGGCCGTTTATGGTGTGAGTTGTGATCATCCCTCCACCTAGGTGTGAGCTATGAGTGTCCCTCCACCCTTGCCTAATATGTTCCCGTGTGGAGTTCCACCCTGCACGTGCAGGGGAGTGTTGAAGTCCCTTGATATACATTGATACGCCATCCTCTAACAGCTCAAGCTTTTAGAGAAAGTGGTGATTTGACAATATGGATGCAGTTGTTTAGATTCCGTGGTATTTAAAAGAGCACTAGGCCAGGGCATTTCGTACAAACAGTTTAGATTCCGCGGTATTTAAAAGAGCACTAGGCCAGGGCATTACGTACAAACAGTTTAGATTCCGCGGTATTTAAAAGAGTACTAGGCCAGGGCATTTTGTATAGACAGAACAATCATCTTTCTATTATAGGTTACTTTGATGCAGAATGGGTAGGTTCTCTAGCAAATAGGCTGCCTGCTACTGGGTACTACACGTTTGTGGGAGGAAATCTAGTCACGGGGAAGAGTAAGAAGGCAGGGTGTTGTGGTCCACTCAAGTATTGAAGTAGAATATAGAGCGATGGCTTGTGCTACTCGTGAGTTAATGTGAATCAAGAAGCTGTTGCAAGAAATGGGATTTGCAGTGAATCTACTAATGCGTTATTTTGAGACAATCAAGCAACATGTCACATTGCAAACAATCCAGTTTATCACAAGAGAACTAAACATATTGAAGTCGATTGTCATTTCATATCAAGGTCTCTAGTGGTGAAATCTTTACACCATATTTCCAGTCTTAGGATCAACTTGCTGATGTGTTCACCAAGGCCCTCATTCATAGTTAGTCTACACGCATATATTTTAAGCTTGGCATCGACAACATCTATGCTTTAGCTTGAGGGGGAGTGTTAATGGATGTGGAGGTAGGCTGTACAGCATATGGCTCACCTATCCATTGTCTTTACTCATTTTCTCAAGTTATTAGTTATTTAAGAGGCTTCGAGACATGTTGGGTATATTTGCTTTTGTAATTGAGGGCAGTTTTGTCATTTGTACTTTTTCTTTATTAAGGAATATAAGGGGAGGGGGTGTGGACTTCCAACTCCAACTCCCTTTCTTTCTTTCCTTTCTTCTCTTCTTCTTTTACTCTTTAATCTACAAGCAATGTAGGGTGACGGTGATGACAATATCAAACAATGATGATGATGGCGTTGGGGATGTGGACAATGACCAGGATGGTTATGATGACAATGACAACGACGACGATGAGGATGGCTATGATGACAATGACGACAATGGTGATGAGGAGGAAGATGATGAAGACAGTGACATGACGAAATACCCTTAGGATTATGTGCATTTGGGATCACGTACATACTACAAACATTGTTTACGTGGTACTGACCTTGTAAGGTTATCGATATACCAAGCAATCACAGACATAGGTGCATGTGTATTTGAGCATGCATACAGTACAAATATTTTCTATTTGGTACAGACCTTGTGTGGTTTTCAATATGCCAAGCATCCATAGATACATAAGGCAAACCCCAAACTGCTGTGACATGGCTGTGATTGTGATGACGGCAACTTGCCTTGTAAGGTTCTTGAACGGTGCTGTCTGCTCCATGATGACAACAGCTCACCTTGTAATGTTCTTAAATAGTTTTGCTTGCTCAAAGCTGTGTGAAAACCTGATTGCTATAGTCTGAAGCTTTTGCATTTTCCAATGCTATCTATTGCCTGCTTTCATATTTAGAAGGACAAGTAAATTGGAAATTCTATGCTTGCAACTCTACCATTGTATGACAAAGTATATGTCCCAGACTACTTACAGGTGTGCAGCTGTCCCAGACTACTTACAGGTGTGCAGCTGTCTGACCCTGTCTGCTCTATGATGACAACAGCTCACCTTGTAACGTTCTTAAATAGTTTTGTTTGCTCAAAGCTTTTTGCAAACCTGAATGCTATATAGTCTGAAGCTTATTCATTTTCCAATGCTATCTATTGCCTGCTTTCATATTTAGAAGGTCAAGTAAAATTGAAATTCTATGCATGCAACTCTACCATTGCATGACAAAGTATATGTCCCAGACTACTTACAGGTGTGCAGCTGTCTAACTCTGATTAGCACACATGCATATGCATGTATGAACTAATGCATGTTGTAGTCTTGTTACCATATTACTTGTTTTGTCAATATGGACATGTTACAAATAATGGAAAAAAAGCTCAGGTTTTTTATATAATTATATTTACTGTACACCTGACACCGTACAGATAGAATAATATACTAGACTCATGTATTGTTTAGTGCTAACATTATTCTCATTTTCATGTTAGATTGGAAAAGATGTTGCTGCTCAATATGTTGAGGGTTGGGATTGGATGACCCCAATAAGGTAACCATTTTTTTCTTCAAGACAAATGGTTGTATCATGTATGTATTTTGTATTTCCTCATCAGTCATTATCTACATAGGGGGATGAATGTGATGTCTCAAGAGTGGATGTGAGCACAAACAAGAGGGCGAATGCGAAGCTAATCAAGAGGTTGGTTGAGAGGCAGATTTCTTCGGAGGAGAAGAGAGGTTTGCTAGAAGATTTTTCTGGATCCTTCTAGGGTAGGCATGCGAAGGAGGATGGAGGGAGAGCAATGGGAGGTGGAGACGGGGAATCGAGGGGAAGCAAGAGTTGAGAGATACTCGGGGAGTGGAAGGATGGTTTCGAGGGGAGGCAGATGGGAGGCGAAGCGTGGTGTTAAGGGGAAACAACGGGGGGGGGGGGGAAGCAAGAGTTGAGAGATACTCGGGGAGTGGAAGGATGGTTTCGAGGGGAGGCAGATGGGAGGCGAAGCGTGGTGTTAAGGGGAAACAACGGGGGCAAAGGGAGTGTCAAACAACCACTTTCTCTAAAAGCTCGAGTTGTTAGAGGATGGCGTATTAATGTATATTAGGGGACTCCAACACTCCCCTGCACGTGCAGGGTGGAACTCCGCACGGGAATATATGGGGCAGGGGTGGAGGGACACACTCACACCCAGGTGGAGGGACACTCACAACTCACACCATAAATGGCCCCCCATAGGAGAATATATTACCGGTGGCGTATTAGCTACTTCGGGATTCGAACACAGGACCTTCCTCTTTGATACCATGTCAAACAACCACTTTCTCTAAAAGCTCGAGCCGTTGAGGATGGCGTATCAATGTATATCAAGGGACTCTAATAGGGAGTAGGGTAGAGAGAATCGATAAGAGGGTGGGTAAGAGGGTCCTTGAAGTGGGGATTGCTAAGCAAGAACATATGGATATGGAAGGGTGGATTATGGTAAGAAGGAAGTAAGTCGCTTATCTGACTAGAGGAAAAGGTAGAGTGCTCGGATCCTTGCAGGAGTTGCTAATGTTGTATATGGAGAATTTCCTAAAGGGCTGGTCTGAGTGGAATTTCTAGTCTTTGGCAATGGGAAGGTCATTAAAGTGGTCATTCAATGGAGCAGGGGCTCGTCGGCCACTAGGCATTGCCTTTGTGAGGATGGAAAAGTAGGAAAAGGTGAGTCGTGTAGTTGCGACGTTGAATGGTTGGCCAATTATGGCTGGGGGCCATGGAAGGGGAGGTGGTTCTCTTGAAGGAGAGTAGGTGTTATTTGTGGGTGGAGAAGCTAGAAGAGGGCCTGAAGGTGCATATTCACCTAGTTGTGGTGGAAAACTAGTAAGTTTTTTCATGAAACAGTGTCATTATTTTTTAAAATAAAACATTTCTTTTTGGATTTTCGGAATTTTAAATAATTCAACAATTCAAAAATTGAAGAGTCTTCAAAATCCACTTTCTAACCAGATCCCATAAAAAAAAAAAATTCTTTTTTTTATAGTTTTCACAAATTTTCACACATTTTCCTCTTATCCAATTTCCACCCAAATTGAGGGATTAGATTCATGAAAATGGTAGAGTGGTCAAAATCTAACTCCCCAACTAGATACAGAAAAAGAAAAACTAATTTTCTATTTTTTCTGTTTTTCGCTAATTTACACATGTTTTCCCTATTTCCCAAAATTCCCTTGAATCAAGGGATTTGATTAACGAAAATGGAAGAGGAGTGGTTGAAATCCACTCCCCAACCAAATCCCCCAATATATATATATATATATATATATATATATATATATATATATATATATATTTTGAATTTTTTCTCTATTTCTTGATTTTGGCTCACCGAGCTTTTGATCTGTGTTTTCTCACCAAATTGGAGATTCAATTTGCACGTTATGGAGATGAAATGCCCCCTCTAACCTAGATCTGTAAAAAAGGTTTGAGAAAATCTCTGTTTTTTTTTTATTTTTTTATTTTTTTTAATCTTTGATTTCCCCCTTTTTCTGATTTACGTACAAACCCTGTCAAAATGGGGTCCGGGCAAGAATATCGCCAATTTGTATCGATACATGTTTTTTTATTTTTAGTTTTATTTTTTTAATGTGATTAAGTGGCAATATTGATATATGGTAGTATATTGCTGATACTTGCAATGTTATCAAATGGCATACTCATCCTTTTGCAGTCCCAGTGGGCTAATTGCACATGTGATCGCATGGCCCTTGTGAACTTTTTTTTATGATAAATTAAAAAATAGCAAAAATATAAAAAGAATATGAAAAATAAAAAAATGTAAAACTACTACAAATGTTTGGAACTATATTTTCATATTTAGATATGTTTATTACATATTTACATTACATCTAACAAGTAACAAAGTTAACTAAGAAGGTAATAAGTAATAAGTATTCAAAGTACACACAAACACACAAATTCAAAATTGTGAAAAAGAAACATTATAATTTTTTTTTTTTTGATGACTTGATGTAGAAATAATTAATACATTGTATTGTACAAACTAGACACTACAAAGTTACAAACACAAACTACAAACTACAAAGTTACAATTACAAACTATAAACTGGAAGATCAAAATTTAAAATTCAAAAAATAGGCTATACAATTTGATCCCTAGTCCATTGTGGCACATCTCCACCATCACTGCCACTGCCATTGCCACCACCACCACCCACCACCCACCACCCACCACCCACCACCACCACATCCTTCAACATATACTTCTTCTGTTTCTTTGTCATCGGTTCTCATGAGTTCTTGATTTATATTCAATGATTGATCATTATCTTCTTTTGTCTCTTAAATCTCTTATTCTTCGTGGCCTTGACTGATATTAGGCGTCGTTCGTCTTCTCGATCTTTAACTTGAAATTTTTTCTCCAAGTGCCAATCCAAATGTGACATTTTCAACGTGGGCCCATGTTAAGTCCTCTCTTGCAAACATCGGGTCCTCTATCTCTATAGTCACTCATTGTCTGCCTCTAGATCATTTTAAGTAGATATGATCATAGAAACTAGGCTTTTCTCGCCTATCTTGAAATTTTTCCTGCTGCTTTTGGTTGTATTGGACAAAGACCGTGTCATTTACCTTTTTTGGTTCAAGACGATTCCTTTTTTGGTGTGAATTTGTATAATATTTGAAAGTGGATTAGTGATACTGTGATGTTTAAATTAGTTATTTTTTAATATTCACTTTAAATCTAACATTTGAAGAGTGAAATGAAAATCTTGACTCAAACGTACTCCGGTTGCGCTTGCAACTGCTTGTAGAACATGTGAGGTTGAGAATTTTCATGGCCAACTTCTTCAGTGCTGGATCCTTTTTGTTCGGGTCCACTCTGTACATTTCCAATCAATTAGCTGCTCCAAAAACAATTAAACCAAGTTAGACTTTGTAGATTGTAAGAAATTATTTTAAGTTAGAGCAACTCGCTAAAACGTTCAGACTTACTAGGCAATTTTAAAGTTATATGCCTGATGACTATGTTTGCACTCTTCAAATAGGAGTCTAGAAATCCTATCCTATTCATCTTTATTTGGAACTATTCTTTCCAAAACATCAAGAAATCCTGCCATATGTATCTCTTTTGCCTCACTCCAATTAGCGGAATTGAAGAATATGGCCGAATTCTGGTCGTAGGCAGCAACAAAGATGACATTTGGTGGCCCCATCTCTTATCTATAATATCTAATATAAGCCTATAATTACGTACTTTATAATTGAAGTGCTCTATAATTTTCGATCTAGCCCTCTCCATTGCATCGTAGATGTATCCCATTGTTGATTTCTCATCACCATCCACCAATCTTAACACACCTACCAAGGGGTTCTAAAAAGTTTAACGCCTTCAGTACTCGTGTCTAGAATGATTCTGAAAGGATAGGTTGTTGGACCAACTTTCCTTTGGCCTTCTTTGACCAAGACCCGTTATTCTAATTGGCCGACACTACAAAGCTTCTAAGCTCATATAACACACACGCGCGCGCACACACACACACACACACACACACATTAACGTACAACTTTTGTAGTGTTAAAAAGGCCGTTGCAAATTAGGTGACGACTGGACGAAGCAAATTACAAGTAATGTATTTTCTCATGTTATGGAGTAGAAGGGCATATTTATACATAAACATAGTGGTTCTTTGAGCCCTAGCAATCACCTTAATTCAACCTACCTATATCTTCTAATATCAAATTTTTACAATGTGCCATGCAAAAGTTCAAAATAAATGGTGTTGTTTTTCCATAAGAAGGCTACCGATGGTTATATAGGAGGCTCTATTGTTCATGATAACTTGGATAACACGTTATTCTCCTATTTCCTCAACTACAATATCTAACAATTTAAACAAATATTAAACTGATGGGAATGGGCTGATGCATCCACAGACTTCAAGAATATTGTCCCAGCCAAACAATTAATGAGAAAGTTAATCAGTGTCTGATTGGATCTATCGGTCCATCCGTCGGCCATTAAAGTACATCAATGGATTTTCCATGCCTCTTTGTATTTGACAATAAACCTTCTAGTAAAATCAACCTCTATTTTAAGGCATGTTTCCCTTACTTCATGATTTGAAGGGGGCTTAAGTCCAGGTCCGAATTGACCTATTGCTTCAACCATTACTTTGAAACTTTTCAATTTAACGGTGTTAACAACAACACCGGCTTAGTATAACCACTTAGCAATATATTAAATTGTGGTTTTCCTATCTTTATTTTTATAGCAGGTTTTTAGTGTTATTTGTGCAGGTCCTTTACCTCTTTGGTTAACCATATCCTTAGGATGTGGTTTACACTACCTAGCCAATGGCCCATGCCCACGAGATCTTCTAGCGGCCAAACCTGGTGGTCTAGAGTGCTCGGTAGACGTAGGAGAAGTATCATCGACCTTGACAACATCAATATTTTCATAAGCCTTTTGTTCCATATATTCTTCTCTAAGTACCACATTGTCATGCCTTTTTGTAGCATGTTTATCAATGTACTTCATGATTTCCTTTTGGATACGTGGAGTAACATTCAGGCATGCTCTTGCATTGGATCCTAGCATGCATGCATGGTGTTTTTTGTGTCGTCTAATGCGATTTTTTGTTAGCACTATGGTAGTGCCCATCAAGGTGTTCCATATATGTTACGATACGGTCGTAAACAAGGTGTTCCATAATGGTAACGGTGGCTGTAATGACCATCGCTGTTACCGTTACGATATGAGCAGTAACGATCGTTATGAGATTTTTTATTTTTTGAAAAAAACCCGTTTCAGGACCGTTACGGGACCATTATGGGGCCATTACATGCCGTTACGGGACCGTTACAGGATTTTTTTTTTTTTTTTTTTCTGTAACGGCCGTTACGACTGTTTCAGCCTCGTAACGCATAACGGTTATGGCTGTTACCGTTATGTAATGGCCATTACGGCCGTTACATTACTGTTTTTGAATACCTTGGCCATAAAGGCCAATATGTATAGGTAATAGCCGTGACCGTTATGCGATATATAGGGGTGAAACTGGTGTAGTTGGTTTTTTGGCGACCATATCGGCCGTTACGGACATAACGACCGTTACCCCCATAATGGTCGAAAAACGACAATTTTTTTCCTATTTAAATCCATTTTTCTCATCATTTTCCACTTTTCTCATTACAAAAACTTTCCTAGATCATTTTACAATAGATTTTGACCACTCTTACTATAGTTTTTATGATTAAAACCGTAAATTGAAGTGATTTGAGCGAAAGAAGCTTTGAGGGCCATTTTTGCAATTTTTTTTGAAAAAGGTTGTATTTTATGCATTTTTTCCAATTTCCAGTTCTAATGCTTGATTATGATGTGTAAACATTGGAGACATGTAACCATGTACATAAATTTACCAGACAGCCTGATATAGCACTCTCACCAAGCAGTAGACCGTTACACTATCATAAACATTTTCAAAGCAAAAAATGAATACATATTTGGAATATTTACATTATTATGGATTTTCTTGATATTTTTGTTTTTATAATTTTTCGGGCAAAAAAAAATAAATAAAAAAATCAACCATTATGGGGATCGTAACAGTCGTTACGCCCCTGTATCAGTTGTTGTGGCTGAGACCCGTATCAGACACCGTTACCAATATCTTCCAACAAGTGTTTTAGATAGCGAATAGCATATAGCATTGACCCCTCTGAAGCGTGAGGCGTGAGCAACATAGTTTGTAGCGTAAACTACACGCCACTTCTAGATTTTTAATCAAGGTTGTTCTTAGTTGCACCAATTCATGATATTCTACACCAAATAGATCGATTAATAATTAAATTTAACAAAATTTTATGATATTTGGTGCAACCAAACGCAACTTAAAGTAATAGGAAAGGGCAATGATGAAATATAAAGGTAAAGAAAGAGCAACGAAATTGATTTAATATTGTTACTTAAATTATTTTACTAAAGTCTAAAGCATTGAAAAGATTAACAAATTCTTATTGAAAATAGAAAAATGTAACCAATCATTGAAAACATTAATTGATTTTAATATTGTAGTGAAAAATAACTTGTAATGGGAGCTGCATAGCGTGTAGTGTAGTCTATGTAGTGTATAGCGTACACAAATTATCATGTAGTATAGGCTACACATGACTTAAAACTATTTTCATGAGCTACATAGCATTAAGGCTAGGCAGTGCAGGAAGTCTTTTTGGCCTAGGCAAGAATGCATTGTTCACTTGTGTGTGGTGAGTGGTGTAAAACAAATATAGCCCAGAATCCATTCGTGATTCGTTGTGTATTTGTCAAGAAATCCCTTGTGTGAGTTTAAGGATTTCATTAGAAAGGTGTTGTTGTTGCTCCAGTTTTACCTGAAGCTCATTTGCTTTGGTAGATCTTGGTTATATGCTTTCACTTTTATCGTCCAAGGCCCTGGTTGATAGACACCTAAAATGAGTTCCTGTCATTTTAGTTCACAGTAATTATGTATTAGAGATCAACATCCCTAATACATAATTACTGTGAACTAAAATGAGATGAACTCGTTTTTTGGTGTATGCCAAACAAGGACCAAGTGGTTAGGAAAGCATTCTTTCACATCTTATCCTTCTCGGACTTGAATCTAATTCCTTTTCCTCATGCTGCTGATTTGAAATGCATATATTGTCTATTTCATTTCTAGTGAAAGAAAATGATATTCCTATCTTCACTATCGTTTACCTTGTGAGCCTCGCCAATTTCAAGAGCACAAGTAAAAGAGAGAGGTTGGTGTCTGGTGGGCAGTAAATCATTATTTTGCCTTTCTTTCATTTCAAAGCCAACCCCAAATTACAGGGAGAAAGGTAAAGATGATAATGATGATGAGGATGATTGTGATGATTATAACTCACCTTTATTCTGTTACAGGGATAGGAACACTGGCATCTGGGACGAGGTATCCATATCTGTTACGGGGGTGAGTTTATATTCATGTGCTTTATTTATTTGGTGGCCACTAGCATTGACAATCTGCCTCGCATATTAAATGTCCATTTGGAAAAAAAAAAAAAAAATTAACTCCAAATGCAAATTGACTTTATATATAAAAACAAAAGTTTCTCAGGATAAGTTAATAAAGGCATATGCTTATTTGGGTCGTCTTGTGAGCTCTAGTATTTGGGTCAAGTCAACAAAATGTTTTTTTTTTCTTCTTCTTCTTCTTCTTCTTCTTCCTTTTGGTGCTTGTGTTCTCGAGTAGTGAGTCTAGTGAGGCTCAACTTCAGATGCTGACCCCAAAGAGCTGGACAAGGTTGTGATGATGGTGATGATGGTTTCAACTTCAGGCATTACTTTCAAATGATTTTCAAAGTTCATTTAAAATTTGAATCTGTTCAAGGGACACTGTTGAATATTATTTTTGTCCTTTTATTTTCCATGCCATGGATGGTATCTACATTCTTCTGAACTTGTTTTATGAATTTAAATTACTGAACTAATTGGTCATAGACAAAGTCATCACTTCCTCTGGCTTATGCAAAATTATTTGCAACATCATCTAGAAAACTACCATTACAGATGCTTATGTATTTTAATCCTTGTAATGATTGCAGGCTGTAAAGATAATTGACCCTCACTTGGTTTCAACATTCTTTGACGGTTATAAGAGAGTCTATCTGCACACCACAGCTGAGTTTGAAAATACAAGTTCCTCGGTTGCCGAATGTTCTTTGAATCTCCAAGTGACTACTGAACTTGAGGGAAGCATTTGCTTGGTCGAACATCTTCAAAAGCAGGACTTCTCGATTCCAGCTGGAGCACGTGTTGAATATACATTTCCTCCGGTGAGCATTGGTATCTTTTGTGGTCAGTTTGAGTGGGGAAAATAACTTAAGTATATATTGAATCCTTTGAAGATATGCAATCACCTTCAATTAGTTACATGGTTTCCATGATTTTCGTAGTTTTTGTGATGGAAATATTAGGGCCTGTTTGGGTGCCACCACTAAATTATTTAATTTTAAATCTTTCGTCCAGACTGTTGCTGTTGGGAAAACAATTCGCTCATTGTTTTTTAGAAATGAGATGCATCATTTCTCTGCCTCTTTTCACATGTGCCAACCAGTGATACATGAAAAGGATCCAAACTGTACATGTGCTGAGTGATCATGCCGCTATTGTCAAGCCCATTGTATATTTAGGTGGGGCTTACTATGCAACCTAATCCTGACCATCTGTGACTTGGCTGACAAGCAATTATAGCAAGAAGAGCACTTGTTGGCTAAAAATGAGTTAAATCAAAACTTCAGTGGCACCTAAACATGCCTTTAGTTTTCTTTTCTCCTCTGGAACAAGTGCCATATTTGTCTGCAAATGCACTAAAGGTGTGACCGTTGATTCATTTATCAGTTCAAATGATATTATACTGCATTAGTTTCCCCTAACATTGTTTGGTACATAGTTGCTGAAGTTTGGTTCACTGTTAACTTGGCATTGATTCGCTAAGTTCATAGATTCAAGTCATTTAATTTGTGAATCTAGTTCTTTCACTTTTCAAAGCTGGTTTAAATCTTATTACTGTCATGTTTCTCTTTTATCAAGCTCAATTTTGGATCATTCTTATGAATCTGAGTCATACAAAGCAAACTTTGGAAAATTTCAATTTACTAGCTACTTTTACCTACTCTCCTAGACTGCAAAATTTGGGTAAATTTCAGGATTGGGGCTCTTCGGTGGATTTAGAGTAGGAGAAATTTCCAGTTCAATTCACACACTTTGAACCAAATGGCAAATGGATCTTTGCTGAACTGCAAGTAAATTTGTTTCACCAAAATTCAGAGTACATTGCATATAGTCCAGTGAATACCCAGCATTTTGGCTTCAAGTGAACTATTTTATTTATTTATTTTTATTTTTTGCATGATTTGGCGTCTCTACATATGAGAGTTTGTAAAAAATCTTAGAGGTTGTGCGAGAGTGTGTGAGGAGTGAGGACTGAGGTCAATACCTTGAAAATAGTCGTGAATCTATTTGGAAGCTTTTTATTTAACTGATGGATTCATCGTCTTTGGAATGCCCTCTTTAACTTGTATGTTTAAGGGAATTTTTGGGCTGCTATAGTCTATGATGCCTAGATCCTTCAAATCTTTTAAGAAGCCTTTTTTCTGTAGGGCTTTGTCATCCCAAATATTTTATGTAAAAATTTAAAATTATGAAGATTGGTTTAAAATTATAAAGATGATGTTTGTCTACTGTTCAGTAATGCTTAATTGCTCATAGTTTTACCTGGTGATTTTAGACATGCGGATTTTGATCTTGACCATCTAATAGGTTGACCCCACTTTCCCCGGGCAATGTCAGAAAATAAGTTCATTTATCCTGTAGTAGAGGCCGTTGATTTGATTCCTTCCCCATTTACATACACTTATCCCAGGCCACCATGGGATCCTAACCTTCCAAATTGGGCCTCTGTAATTGTAACGGTTGATTTGCCAAGCTGCTAAGGGGACAATTATTGGCAGGTGGTCAAAATGGTTGGAGATGTGTTATCCAGAGTGGACTTCTGAATGGACTTCATATTTATTATTGGACCTTTGACCTAAACTGATAATTTTTTATGACATTGGTTTGATGTTAAAATTCCTTTGATTGGCGTGAATTCCTTGTGCTAGCGGATGAAAAGTGGGGTGAACGTAATGGATGACCCAGATAGTTGATTTGACCATCCAAGTGTCTAAAAGTACCATGACACTAAGAGCACCAGTGTGCCCTGGGTCTACTAGTTTGGGCCCTCTTAAAAATCAGTAAAGGTGTGTGAAAATGTATAAAACAATACTAAGATATTGAACTTATTCTCATGCTAAGATAATAAGATATTAGTTGCTAGGTAAACAATCCTGTATGCTCACCCAAGACCCTTACATGTAGCTGAGTAGCACGGCTGATAGGTAAATCTTGGTATTAGTTGCTAGGTAAATCTTGGTATTGGTTGCTAAAGTAACATTTAGTAGTTGTATCTTTTGCTTGGATGAACAATGATAGCAGCTTGGGTTTCGATTGAATGGATTTTCTGTTTCTAAGTTCTTGCAGGTTAGCATGAGGTTTGCTAAACCTATGTGTGTATATAATCCTGCCCATCTGCACACAAGCACATGTGCCTGAGCTGAACTTTCTATCAATTGGGGCTCCATTAATTAGATCCTCCCACCCGAGGAGTAAAGTAGCCTATTTTCTTTAGGCCAGAACTAAACAGTGAGACACCTGATGTGAAGCTTGAATCCTGTATTTGTGTGGTTGCATGCAGATGGGCAGGGCTCAGCAAACTCCTATGTTAAATAGAGATATTTCTTTTGATATTTTTGTTTCTAAACCCATTGGTTCGAGGCATGCACATATTCCAAGGCTCTCCAAGCCAGCATGGATGGGCCATAGAATAATAAACATGCCACTTGACAAGAGGAGTTTGAAGCAAAAGAAGATGGTTAAAGAACCAACCAACGATTCACATTTGATGGACAGAAGTTCTCTGGTGTAATTTCATTTAAGCTATGGTCCATCCATGGTGGAGCCTGTGAGATAGCACTTTAGATTTTAGACAATTGTGCTACCTGCTAATGGAGTTGCATGCAAATTCTGCTAGTGATATTCAGACTCTGCCAATCTATCAATGGTAGTTACATCCAGTGTTTTAAGTAGCGAATACATGGAGCATAGCATTCACCCCCCTCTAAGGTGTAAGATAAAGTATCGTGTAGCGTAAGCTACATGCTACTGTGAAACTTAATCATAATGCGGAATAATCGGATCGTCTATGCATCGAATAATGGAGATTCCATATCCGTAATCTTAAAGGCGTACCTGATTGGGAAGACATTCCCGATGCCGTCTTGTTGCTGAGAAGAACTCTTGGTCTTCCGCACCTTACACCTTTAGGAGAACCACTCAATGGGGACTAGGGTTTTCTCTCATGTGTTGGTGAGGGGATCAAGACATATATTTATAGGAAAGAGGGCCAGAGAAGCTTACCCATCACACTTCTCTCCTCTAGGGTCTCCACACCGTAGGTTTCCATATCTGGCTTAATAACCGCGTATAGGGAACACGGTTCAAGCGTCCCGCCCCAAACCTATTTGTAATGATCACAACTATAGTGGGGCCCACTAAATCGCTCAATCTGAATAATCCAACGGTCATGATCTAAATTGATGATCATGTGTGGCCCACCTAATGGAGTCTTACATTCTCCCACTTGGGCTACACTGATCTCTGAAAGAAAACAAAACATTTTATTTTATTTTGTGAAAAATAATTTTATAAAACGCATTTGTTTCAAAAGTTCCTAATGGGCGCCCTACTGATTTCAAAACAATACCGTTGGATAATTATGAGCAACGCTTGTCAGATCCGGTCCATCAAGACCACTGATATTGAACCGTGGTAGTCGACACAACATTTAATATTTTCGAAGTATGACGAATCACGATCACAAATACCAATAGCCTTAATGACATGGATCGATGATATGGAGTGTGGTATGAAGATTACACGTCTAATGTGATCATACGTGTTTATCTTCAAGTGGTCCTACTGAACGTGTCTCCAAGACACAAACTCAAGTCTTGCTTACTCAAATCTAAATGTGCACGCTGAAGGAGAAGCAAGATATAAACTGAAAAACAGAATCATCAATGCATTAAAAATCTCTAAAAAATGTCTGGACATAATTGGATCATATATGAAAACTCCCACTACTGAAATACATCCTTGGGATCAACAACTCCCATAGACGTCACATGCTCCTTAAAGAGCATGATAGGAATGCCTTTAGTGAGAGGATCCGCTATCATCAGCCTTGTGCCGATGAGTTCCACAGACACTTGACGATTCTGAACTCTCTCCTTCACAACAAGGTATTTGATGTCAATGTGCTTTGACCTCGATGAATGCTTGTTGTTGTTGGAGAAGTTAACTGCAGCTGAACTATCATAATAGATCTTCAATGGTTTCGGGATCATCTGCACAACCCGTAAACCAGAGAAAAAGCTCTGAAGCTAGACCGCCTGATTCGTGGCTATATGACAAGTTACATACTCTGCTTCCATGGTAGATGATGCCGTAATCGACTGTTTCACGCTCTTCCATGATATGGCTCCACCAACCATCATGAATACATAGCTCGAGGTGGACTTCTTGCCGTCGAGACAACCTAGCAAAATTTGCATCTGTATATCCTACCATCTCCAAATGGTCGGATCTCCTGTAAGTGAGTTCGAAGTCCTTTGTCCTTTGCAGGTAGTGCAATACTTTCTTTACAGCTATCCAATGATTCATTCCTGGATTGCTAACGTACCTGCCCAACATTCCAACCACAAAAGCAATATCCGGACGTGTATAGACCTGAGCATATATGATGCTCCCTACTGCTGACGCATACGGAATAGCTTTCATCTTGTCCTTTTCTAGGTCATTCTTAGGACACTGAAATTGACCAAACTTGTTACCTTTTACAATAGGTGCTTGGCCAAGAGCACAACCTTGCATGTCAAACCTTTCGAGAACCCTATCAATATAGGACCCCTGCGACAGGCCAAGTAATCCACGTGATCTGTCCCGGCTAATCTGAATGCCGATGACAAAGAAGGCATCACCAAGATCTTTCATCTCAAAATTTTGAGATAGAAATTTTTAGTTTCACGCAACAATCCAATATCACTACTGGCCAATAAAATGCCGTCAACATACAAGACCAAAATGATATACTTACTCCCACTGATTTTCAAATATATGCACTCATCCGCAGTGTTTTCAATGAAACCATATGAGGAAACAACTTCATGAAACTTTAGGTACCACTGTTGTGATGCCTGTTTCAACCCATAAATGGACTTCTTAAGTTTGCAGACTAGATGTTCTGAGCCTTTGGCTTTAAAACCTTCTGACTGCAACATATATACGTTCTCCACTAGATCTCCATTGAGAAACGCAGTTTTCACGTCCATTTGATGTAGCTCCAGATCCATATGAGCCACAAGAGCCATAATGATCCTAAAGGAGTTTTTCTTGGATACAGGTGAGAAAGTCTCCTTAAAGTTAATGCCCTCACGTTAAGTGAAACCCTTTGCAACTAGCCTGGCTTTATACCTTTCGATATTGCCCTTAGAGTCCCGTTTGATTTTAAATACCCATTTGCAACCAATCGGCCTAATCCCTTCAGGCAATTCAACAAGGTCCCAAACTTTGTTGTCCTTCATGGATTTCAATTCATCTTTCATTGCATCGAACCAATGAGAAGAATTTGCACTTTGTTCGACCTGTGAAAGGGATACAGGATCCTTTTCAACCCCAATGTCAAACTCATGGTCCTGCAAATAGACGATATAATCGTCTGGTATTGCAGATCTTCTCTCTCTCTATGTGATCGTCTTAATGGCTCATTATTCTGAATTGGGTTTTCCATCTCCTCATCAGTGGGTTGTATTTGAGGTTGTACATGGTCGTCCATAGGGATCTCAGGGTCCACTGCTGGACAGACAACCATGCTACTCTGAATGATTGTGGTGGGAATCACAATCCGCTCTTCCTCAAATACAATATCTCTTAAATTTGTGCTCCCACTATCTTCAATGTTCTCAATAAACCTAGCATTCACAGTCTCAATGACTCTCATGGCATATGATGGACAATAAAATCTGAATCCTTTTGATCTTTCTGGGTATCTGATAAAGAAGCAACTAACAGTTCTAGGGTCAAGTTTTCTTTCATGCGGGTTATATGGTTTGGCTTCTGCAAGACAACCCCATACATGAAAATATCGTAGACTAGGCTTTCGCCCTGTCCACAATTCATATGGAGTTTTCAATACAGCCTTACTTGGGACCCTAGTTAAGGATATGCACAACCGTTTTCAATGCATCACTCCACAAAGATTCTGGCAACGTAGAATTACTAATCATAGATCGCACCATATCCTTTAGGGTGCGATTACGCCTTTCCGCTACCTCATTCTGCTTTGGAGTACCAGGCATGGTGTACTGGGCGACGATGCCACAATCTTGTAGGTATCTAGCGAATGGACCTGGATTACGCCCAGATTCGTCATACCTTCCGTAGTACTCACCACTACGGTCGGATCTAACGACTTTGATCTTTCTGTCGAGTTGATTCTCGACTTCAGCCTTATAGATCTTAAATGTATCCAGGGCGTCTGATTTTTCGTTAATAAGGTATAAGTACCTATAATGAGAGTAGTCATCTATAAAAGTGATAAAATACTTCTGCCCATTCCAGGATGCCGTAGGGAACGGTCCGCAGATGTCTGTATGAATCACTTCTAAGAGTCCTACGCTCCTAGTGGCACCCTTTTTTCTTATTCTAGTCTGTTTACCTTTAATGCAATCAATATAAACCCCAAAGTCTGAGAAGTCCAGGGAGTGAAGAATTCCTTCACTCACAAGCCTTTCCAATCTCTCACGAGAGATGTGGCCCAATCGCCTGTGCCATAGCATGGAGGAATTCTCACAATTTAAACTTCGTTTGATGCCTTTAGTGTTTCCATGTGAGGAGTTAATACTGTATACATGTGAAACATCCAAATCTAGCTGATAAAGGTTATTAACTAAAGTGCCAGAACCAATCACAACCGAATCATAGCAAATACTTAATTTTCTATTTGCAAATTTAAACTCATAACCAAATTTGTCCAAACGAGAAATGGAAACTAAATTGCGCTTATAGAAGGCACACAAACAGTATCTACTAGATCAAGAAAGTGTCCTGACGATAATCTAAGCCTACAGACTCCAATAGCTTCTACGTTTACTCTAATGCCATTCCCCATATAGACTGTTCTTTCTGCATCAGTTGGCATACTGGCTTTGGAGCATATCCTGCATGGAATTACAAATGTGAATAGTTGCACCAGAATCCATCCACATGGAGTCTGTGGACATATCAGCTAAATTTGATTCAAAACAAACTAAAATATGGCCTTTACCCTTAGAAACGAGCCATGCTTTAAATCCTTCACAATCCTTCTTCTGATGACCAGGCTTATTGCAGAAGAAGCAACCATCATTAGGACCCTTCCTTTTCTTCTTAAATATTTTTCCAGACTTAGGCTGATTGCCACCTGCAGGACCCGTAGAACTTTTACCTGAAGTGTGCTTTCTTTTCTTATTTCATTTTCGTCATTGACCAGATGTCACTAGGTGCACACTTTGTGTCTTGCTCGACCTTCTGAGTCTCTCTTCATCCTGAACGCACTGAGATATCAGTTCGTTCAATGTTCACTTTTCCTTTTGAGTATTATAGCTGATTTGGAATTGACTGAACTGTGGAGGGAGGGAGTTCAGAACCAAGAAAATCAGGAGTTCATCCTCAATCTTAAGGTTTAATGCGCGGATTTTAGCCACCACATCAGATAATCTACCAATGTACTCCTTGATATTTCCTTGACCGTTATAGGTGGCTTGAGTAAGCTTATGTAAAAGTGAACTCAGCTCAGCTTTATCCGATTTCTTAAATCATTTTCCTATTTCAGTCAAGAAATCTTTAGCTTTCTCAGTGTCGGGCATGACACCCTGCATAGTCTCAGAAATCGAGTTCTTTATGATCTTGAGAGACATCTTATTTGACTTGGTCCAGGCCTTGTAGTGAGTCTTTGCTGATTCCGTACTAGAGTCAGTTGGAATGGGAGGCTCTACTTCCTCCAGGGCCAGGTCCAAGTCCATGCAACCTAGGACTATTTCAACGGACGACTTCCATTGGAATAGTTGGACCCAGTAAGCAAAGGTATGGAATTGAATTGGGTTGGAATATTGGAAACAGTTATAGCTGGACATACAAAACATAAAACTCACATTAATAAACTAGTCCCATACAACAATGCATGAACATAAACCACAAATTTTATGCATGTATAAACATTCGTTTGATTTGGGCCTTCAATCAAATGACCCAGAATGATGATGGGCCATGATTATCAAAATCTGGCAAGAGCCTAGTGTATCATCACGATTCCCTCCTTTGGGCGAAATTGTAACATACAGGAGGCTCTACTGAACATGAAGCTGATCAATGCTAGTGAAATAAATCTAAGACGCTCATCATCTTTGGATGAAATGAGTCTCTCAAACCTATATCACCATCACCAATCACTTCATTCCGCTTACACCCAGCCAAATGATGATACTTCTTTGTTCTGACCACCTGCTCGCCTGGGTATGAACGCAACTGAATGCAATCCTATAACGGAGGGTCATTGAATTCCATATACTGAAGTTTAGAAGTAGAAATCTTTGCCAATTGAGGTCACTTTGGTGGCTAACACAATAAGCTCCAATCCCCACTTCCAGACCCAAGGATTGCTACATGGTTCTGCCTACAACGAACCATACTGCAAAAGTTCTGATTCGGCCTAAAATATGGCTGACGTTGACTGCTTATAGGCTAAAACATCTTCTAAAGTGATGTTTGGATTATATTCTTAATGGTCAACAACTAAATATCAGCCTTAAACATATGGGTAATGACCCTATTTTAGGCCAAGTCAAAGCTAAATAGGTATAACCATGTATATTAAATTACTTGGTCCACCTAACAAGTGAAACTCACCAACCATCAATATAAATTTATGTTTTACTTGTACTAAACAGATGACTCAAGAATATAAATCAGTGGTTAAGATCTTCCATGGACAATAGGCCCAAAAAATGAAGCAAGCCATATAATGTTAAAAAAAAAAACACAACATCTTAAGTTGGGCCTAGAATAAGCTTAAAATGGGCCGCCAAAAATGAAAATTAATTTTGGCTTAAAAAACCAAGCCCACTAAATGGCCTAAATCAACATCAATGAACGGTAAACCCAAATATCCAAAAAAGGGCTCAAAATGGGCATTAAAGTGGCCACCTAATATTGGGCTTGGGCTCGGCTGGCGGGCTTGATCCATTGGGCTGGGCCTATAGGGCCTGTCCTACTAGATTGAGCCTGGTGGGCCTGGCCTATTGGATTGGGCCTGCCGGGCCTGACCATTGGACTGGGCGAAGGCCCAGCCCGTAGCCCAATCCCCATAAAAAAAAGCAATGGGCTGCTCGCCCAAAACTACAGCCCTACCTTCCTTTTTTTTTTTTCCCTTCTTTCTGAAAAGAACCTTAGCTGCCGCATATGCCCCAAAATTCGGAAACCCTAACCGCATATAGCCTCCACACCACCGTCGGCCCTGCCTTCTTTATTGCTGCCAACACCACTGCCGTTGCACCACCGGCGACCGATCGCCGGTATCAATGGTGAAGGATGGCTGCTGTCGTTGGCGCTGAAGGAGATGGTGCTGCCATCATCAACTGCCACTGCCGCCGTTGCACCACAATCTAGTGATTGGGAACAGACATTCAAGGCCCGGATGTGGTGGGCGCCTTCGATCGGCGATGATCCTTGCCACTGCTCGCTGCTGGAGAGGAAGATCGTGCCTCAGTGTTCTCCTCTCTCCAATAGATTGTCAGGCAATCGATCGGTTTTTTTTTTTTTTTTTATAAACTGAAGTCGCCGCTGTCAATGGTGGTTGCGATGTGCCTAATTACATGCAGATGCTGGAAATAGGTTTTTTTTTTTTTTTTTTTTTTTTTTTTTAAATATGTGTTCGACAGGATCTGTCGATAAGGGCAGACGCGAATGATCACCGATCAGGATCGGAAATCATCGCTGATCTGATCTGTGATGGCAACAGATCTGAGCTGATTTGATCTGTGATCGGAAATCAGGATCTGATCTAATCTGTGATGGCAACGGATTTGAGCTGATCTGATCTGTGATCGGAAATCAGGATCTGTCGATAATGGTAGACTGCGATCTGAATTGTGATGGCAACGGTCCCGTCATCGCTATGGCCAGTCTAGATCCTTGTACAACATCACAAAGGTGTAGCCTACAATGGGGTTTTCCCATGCGATTTCACACAGCAATGCCCACCGACAGTGACTACCACAGCAGGGAACCATGGCTGATGATAGTTGCTGTCGATATCCATAGCCGTTCAATGTCCATGGAAAGCTGGGATTTCCAGTTGGTTTGAACGATTCCAACCGATCCAGCAGTGAATATAAAAAATCCCCAATATTGATACATAGTATGCTCTGATACCAACTGTGAAACTTAATCATAATGCGGAATAATCGGATCGTCTATGCATCGAATAATGGAGATTCCATATCCGTAATCTTAAAGGCATACCTGATTGGGAAGACATTCCCGATGCCGTCTTGTTGCCGAGAAGAACTCTTGGTCTTCCGCACCTTACACCTTTAGGAGAACCACTCAATGGGGACTAGGGTTTTCTCTCGTGTGTTGGTGGGGGGACCAAGACATATATTTACAGGAAAGAGGGCCAGAGAAGCTTACCCATCACACTTCTCTCCTCTAGGGTCTCCACACCGCAGGTTTCCATATCTGGCTTAATAACCGCGTATAGGGAACACGGTTTAAGCGTCCCGCCCCAAACCTATTTGTAATGATCACAACTATAGTGGGGCCCACTGAATCGCTCAATCTGAATAACCCAACGGTCATGATCTAAATCAATGATCATGTGTGGCCCACCTAATGGAGTCTTACAGCTACTTCTGAATTTTTAATTAAAATAACAGGAAAAATAGTGCAAGGAGTAAATATAAAGATAAAAATACTAACAGAACTGATTTAATACTGTTGCTCAATATTATATCACTAAAATCATTGAAAACATTTACTAAGTTTTGGTGAAAAATAGAAAAATTTAACAAATCATTGAAAACATTAATTGCTTCTACTGTTTTAGTGAAAAAAGATGCAGCAGATGCTACATAGTGTGTAGCGTAGCTTGTAGCATATGCTACGTAGTGCTCAGTGTATGCTACATGCAACTTAGGGCGTTTGGTTTTAGCATTTCCAATGTAATGCAAAGTAAACGTGCCATCATTATCATTTCAGGGTATTTGTTTAAACAAGAATTACCACTAATAAATCGAGAGTCAAATACACTTGTAAAGGAAATTTTATTCATTACATTTTTACATTATAAAACTACCATTTTTATAGTGATTTCTGGGTGAAACAAACAAAAACTCATCATTGCAGTCAAGTTTAGGTGATATGACCACTCAATTACAAGAGTAAATAATCAGTATACATTTCGAATCATTTACCATTGTAATTGGAAAACCAAACACCCCCTTAAGCTATTTTCATGCACTAAGTTACGTGAATGCCAGGCTGCGCTACGCAGCATATGCTACACGCTATGCAGAATGAGCTATTTAAACCACTGGTTACATCTTTGCAATCAAAACTAGTTTCTCAGGAATCCTATGGAAGCTTGTATCATCTCACACACACATGTATGTGCGCGTGCGCGTGTGCATGCGCATGCGTGTGTGTAATTAATAGAGAAACATACATATCTACATTTGAGTGTTGTAGTTGTGAATGCCTTCTCATCATGCATTATGCTGCCAAAACTCAGTCTGTCAACTATTGAATTAAATGACTTGAGGATATTTCTTGACCATTTCAAGATTTCTCTTGTAGAGTGCTTTTTATATTTTATTTTTTTCTAATGAATAGCTTCCAAAGCTAGTTATAAGGAGTGATTCGGTTCAAGTTGAAGGCTCTAAAAGGGGAAGGGAACTAGAAGGACATGGGTGGAGATAGAAAAGACTCAAGGACTTACGGTTAAATTGAGCATATAGTCCATGATAGAGTGGAATGGTGTAACAAGATTTGTGTAGCTGTCCCCAATCAGTTGGGCTAAGGTTTAGAAGATGGTGATGAATAGCTTCCTAAGATTTTGATAAGACAAAACATTTACAGTAAAGGATGATCCCTACACGAAGTGGAGCTCAAGAACAAGGCCACTTTAACATCATCATCATCATTTAAGCCTTATCCCAACCCATTGGGGTCAACTACATGAATCTTGTTACACCATTCCACTATATCACAGACCACATCCTTATGTAAACCATCCACATCCTTTTTAGCCTTTCCCTTGCCCTTTTAGAACCTTCAACTTGATTCGACTTGTAAAGTAGAAAAGCTTTGAAAGAAAGTGAAGACTGGTAGAGTTGACATCCAACCTAGTTATATTTGTAAGACAAATGTATGCAAATTGCATAAAATACCCCTAAGTAAAAGGGTAAAATTGGAAATAGGAAAAAAAAACTAAGAAATAACATGAAACCAATAGGCTCAAAGGTCCACAACCCAAACCAGGGGCCCATTATAGACACATATATACTATAACACTTCCCCTCAAGTGGAGGCATAAATATCAATCATGCTCAACTTGCGTTGAATACATCTTCCCTTTTCAACTGAAAGGGCCTTAGTGAAGATATCGGTAAGTTGATCAGTAAACTTGACAAAAGGAGTAGAAATAATGCTAGCAGTAACCTTCTCATGAAGAAAATGACAATCATCTTTAATATGTTTTGTGTGCTCATGAGAAAAGGGATTGGAAGCGATGTTTATTGCAGCCTGATTGTTGCAGTATGTGGGCACATGAGTTATCACTGGAAATCCTAACTCCATGGGAAAGCTTTTTAACCACAAAATTTCACATGTAGCGTTCCCCATAGCTCGATATTTAGCTTTAGCATTGGATCTTGCAACAATGGTTTACTTCTTAGTCTTCCATGTAACGAGATTTCCTCCAAAAAAGTACAATACCCAGTTGTAGAACGATGATCATCAAGAGATCCTGCCCAGTTTGCATCTGAATAATCTGATGTAGCAACTAAATAGAAGGCCATGTCTTGGAGAAGACTTGATGTAGTGAAAATGCGATTAACAACTTCTAAATGATTGGAGTGAGGTGTATGCATAAATTGGCTTACTAGACTGACTGCATGAGATAGATCAGGATGAGTAATAGTTAAACATATTAACCGACCAACTAGGGGCCGATACATTCAAGGATCATTAAGAAGCTCTCCATCATTAACTTGAAGTTTCTTATTAAGCTCTAATGTGGAATCAAGGGGTTTAACACCAAGATTATCAATTGAAGTCAATGAGACAAAACAATACCCTTCTTTGAATGAGAGACTTTAATGCTAAGAAAATATTTGGGCAACCCAAATCCGTGATGTAAAAAACCTTGCTCGAATAGTGCCTTAAGTAAGAAATTTCACTAGCATCGTCACCTGTTACAATAATGTCATCCACATACACACTGACAATGATAATGTCTTGCACGTGCAGCTTAAAGAACATTGAGTGGTCTAACTGAGTATAGGTAAATCCAATACCAATCAAGGTCCCACTTAATTTGTCAAACCAAGCTTGAGGGTTTGCATCAAACCATATATTTCCTTTTTAAGAGAACGTTCCTATTTTCCTCCCCCTTCGAGTAAAGCTAGGAAGAGGAAGCATATAAATTTCCTCAGTTAAATCACTATTTAAGAAGGTGTTCTTAACCTCAAACTAGTGCAACAGACAATTCAGATTAGCATAAAGAGAAATGATTACATGAACTGAGTTCATCTTAGCAAAATGAGCAAATGTTTTAGAATAATCCTCACCATATGTTTGTGTAAACTCTTTAGCTATTAGAAGGGCTTTATATTCGATTATACTGCCATCAATGTCGTATTTAAGAGCATATACCTAGTGACAACTAGTGTTCAAAATATCAGTATCGTGTTACGTATCACACCTTTGGGATATGGATACATATCGGTTATCGCACAGGATACATCGTTTGTATCAAGTAATTTATCGCACTTTTTGGTAAACATGAGGAAACATTGAGAAAATGGTTGAATTTTTCAATGAAATTTCAGGGATTGCCAAAAAAGACCTTAATACACACTTTTAAATCATAACATCTTAAAAAAGAAGTGCACATAATAGGTTTCCCTTGTATAGGATCCTAAGAAGAAGTAGAAACTGAGAAATATACCTATGAATGATGCAACAAAAATGGACAAACAGCCGTTAAATCAACAGATCAACCCTCACATGCATTGTTCGAAGTATCCCCAATATTATCCATATCTCCAGCTCGGCGATATCGTTAACATCGACAGCAATACCAATAACACTGGTAGTAATAGAAATTTCAGGTATCGATGATATATTGCTAAATTTCGTTGATGTATTGATATCGCCAATGTATCGCCAATATTTTCAATTGTGTAAATTCCAGGTCTCTTGTATCGCCAAAAATATGTTTATTAAGAAAAAATTCAAATCTTTTCATGAGCACATGGTTGTATGATGAAATGCATGTTTGTATGTACATGTATACATGCATGGATAGATGGATGGATATGTGTGCGCGCACGCATGGATGGATGGATGGATGGGTATGTGTGCACGCGCATACATGGATGGATGGATGGATCATGCATGTGTGTTTTTATGTATGTATGTGGATGTATGGATCCACCATTTCCCCGAAATTTCCTCAATGTTTCCCTGAGCCAACGATACATGCTTTTAAGCCCTATCGAAGGGAAACTTATTATTTGATTCCTAGATATGCAAATATGCATATTTTTCCCTATTATTTGATTCTTAAATATGTAAATATGTGTATTTTAGCATCTCTTGATGTTTCATTGAAAAATTCGACAATTTTCCCTATATTTTCCCGCATTTTCAGGAATCGGCAATATTATCGACGATAATGATATTGTTTCCGTCAGTGTTCACAATATCGATACTATCAGCCGATATTATTGTTATGATGGGCCAGCGACATGAAACCCATAAAAAACCCCTCAGAAGTTAAAAAAAAAAAAAAAAAAACCAGAGACTAGAATCCTATGTATTGTGTTATATATTGTACGATATCACACGATTTTTTGTGATATCAAAGGGCTGGGAATGTCGGGGTTGCATAATTACCGAAAAAATCGAAAAAAGGGAAAAGCTTTGAATCCATATAAGAGAGGGGATTTTGGTACTTGTAGAAGAAGATTGCGTGATTGGAAGTAGAATTTGGTGGGCCACTCGATCGATCGACAGCGGTGCGTTGTAAGTGCCAAAAAATCTTGAAATCCCTATTTTTTTCTTCGAATAGATGATAAATTTACATTGCAAAGGAGATTTCGGCAACAAATTTGCAAAAGATCTTGGAGATTTGGGTTTGGTTGAGAGATTTTAGGGTTTTTAGGGTTCCGGAAGGACCAGAACCCTCTTTGTTTCGAAGATGGCTTCAGAAGCCTTTTATAGGAACGCAGGTTGGGAATTACCCCCATCAGACGCAACTAGAGACGGACGGTCCTATCATGGGCTCTGTGGGGTCCACCTTGATGTATATATTTTATCCAATTTGTTCATCCATTCTGGAAGATCATTTTAGGACACGAGTAAAAAAATGAGCTATATCGAAGGCTAAAGTGGACTACACCACAGGAAGCAGTGGAGATTGAACTCCTACAATTGAAAACTTTTTGGCAGGGACAAATGTTTTGGATCAAGTTGATATTTATTTTTTACCTTCATCCAGGTCTATGTGACCTTATGAACAGGTTAGATGGCAAATAAACATCACGATGGGCCCTAGGAAGTTTTGAATGGTAAGCGTTCCATTGCCATTGCTTCCTATGGTGTGGTCTACTTGAACCTTCAATTTGCCTCTTTTTTGGGATGATGCCCTAAAATGACCTGTCAAAGTGGATGGACGGCGTGGATAAAACATATACAACACGGTGGGCCACATACAACCCCTAACAGGTCCGTCCGTCTCTTGCTACGGCCTGGCGGAGGTATTACCCAATCAACGCTGTTTTTACGGGAGCAGATTAGGAGTGTTACAGTTGGGTGTTACCCTTACTGTGGGGCTCACCTTGATGATTTGGTTTATATCCACACCGTCCTTCCGTTTTTCTAGACCATTTTAGGATAGGGTCCCAAACTTATGCAGATCTAAAAGCTAGGTGGACCGCACCACATGAAACATATAGAGAGTTGCGTGCACGTGTATAGTTTCCTGTTCTCTTTCAATATTCCATACATATATTTTTAATAACAATAATGTGGTAGGGCTCTTTGGGCTCTAACCTACGATTTCTCCTTAAGCTCTCTTTCTCTCTCTCTCCTTCTTCTTCTCTCTTCTACTTACAACAACATCAACATCTAACACTCTACTTGGTATCAGAGCAGCAGATCCAACCTTTCCGCATCTACCACGTGATAGGCGACACGTCAGCTTGCTGATGTCAGCACCCGTACGGTTGACGTCAGCGTCGTATGGACGTACGGACACAGTTTTGAAGGGAAAAGTTAGGGGTTTTGTATATCCATATTTTAGAGGATTTTTGGTGATTTTTTGAAGTTTTTTTGGAGCCTATTTCATGGATTTTTTTTGCTGAAATAAAGAAGTTTCAACCGGCGGCCCTACAGTGTAATTTTCTCGATTTCGCTCAAATCGGTAGGGTTTTGTTCAGTTTCTCTCCTTCATATGGACTGAAATTACTCCCCCAACATGATTTTGAAGGTGATTTGAGTTGTTTTGGAGTTTTCGGTGTCGTAATACCCAAAACGTGGTGCGGCTGGGGTGTTTTTGGGTTTTTTTTTGCCCTCTTCGGTTCAATCTTCCAGTTTTCAGGACTTGTGGCCATTCTTTGTCAATGTTTGAAGGTTTACTATTTCTTCCTTGTGGGATTGATTGCGGAGGGCCAATCTTTTGCTCCGTATCGGATTATTTTTGCCTCATTTGATAGGCTTGACAGATTTTTTGGCTAATTATCGGAATATTGAAGAGTTTATGGACGCCAAAGGATCGTCTTCCATTAGTATGAATTCACTTGATTCCAGCCCCTTACAAATTACCTCCATTAAATTGAATTGAGATAATTATCTTAAGTGGTCCCAATCGATCAAAGTTTTCTTGGGTGCTTGTGAGAAGCTGGGATATATTTTGGATGGTCATCCTATTTCTACAGATTCGTCGTATAAGACTTGGACAAAGGAGAACTATCAGGTTATTGCGTGGTTATTGAATAGTCTGGATTCATTTGTTAGTCATTCAGTGATGTTTTTACCCACAATGAAAGGTATTTGGGATACCCTCCATGACATGTTTTCTGAGTCTCATAATTTCTCCTGAGTATTTCAGCTTATTCAGGAGATTGGTCGCTTTCAACAAGAATCAAAATCTTTGAAGGAATATTATTCAACATTGCACGGTATGTGGGATGAATTGGACTTGTATCAACCCCTTCCTTCCAAATGTACGGCTGACCATGAGCATCCTCATAAGCAACGCGACGACATCCGTGTCATGCAGTTTCTTGCTGGACTTAACTCTGACTATCTTAATGTTCGGAATCAAGTTGTTGTGATGGATCCACTCCCTCTATTGACAACAATTTTTGCGATGTGCCAGCGTGCTACTGTATCCAATTCTTCTCCTCATTCGTTTGTTCCACCAGAGCGTTCAGCACATATTGCATCCACTTCGAATGCAGGTCGCTTTGTTAATTTTGGGGGGCGTGGCAGAGGCCGTGATAGTGATCGTGGTTGTTGTGGTCGTTCCTTTCGTGGTCGTGGTGGACGTGGAAGAGGACGTGATGGTTCCCGCATCTGTTCACACTGCGGTGGAACCAATCATATTGTTGATTATTGCCGGCAGCTTTATGGTCGTCCATCTTATGCTGCTACTTCTGTTTCTGCCACACTTTCTTCTGAGGGACAGTCTTCTGTTGATCCTGTTGAACAACCATCTTATGCGACTTCTTCTGGAGATACTCTGGTGATTTCTCGAGCTGCATATGATGCTTTGATGCAACTCAACATTCGTGATGTTCTTGAGCCTTCTCATGCAGCTTCCGCCTAGTTAGGTACCATCCTTCTTGCGTCTTCCTCTCCTACCTCTTGGCTTATAGACTCAGGAGCTTCTTCTCACGTGACTGGTAAGTCACATCTCCTTTCTTCCTATTTCCCTGCTTATCACTCTCAGTATGTTACAATTGTAGATGGAACTTGGGCTCCTGTTTCTGGGAACGGTTCCATCTCTCTTAGTTCTTCTCTCCCATTGTCTTCAGTTCTACATGTGCCTCGTTTTCCATTAAATCTATTGTCTGTCAGTTCTCTTACTAAATCCTTGAATTGTTCAGTTACCTTCTTCCCTTCTTATTGCCTTTTTCAGGACCTGCAGACGAAGAGAGTGATTGATGGAGGGCATTAGCGAGGCGGCGTTTATCTTCTCAGTGATACACCTGTTGCTACTTCTAGTACCTTTTCTTTGGATCGCGAGTCTGTCATTCGATGGTACTATCGTTTAGGCCATCATTCTTTAGAAAGATTAAAACTTGTTTTTTCTTCTTTATCAGTTAATATACCCTTATGTTGTGAGATTTGTGAACTGTCTAAACATCACCGCACCACATTTCGTCCTAGTACTTCTAGAAGGAAATTTCAACCTTTTGAACTTGTTCATTCAGATGTTTGGGGACCTGCTCCAGTCACTTCCATTTTTGGTTTTAAGTACTTTGTTACCTTCATTGATGATTATTCTCGTATGACTTGGGTTTATCTATTAAAATCTAAAAGTGAAGTGTTTGAAATGTTTAAGGTATTTTATCATGAAGTGTACACCTAGTTTAAATGCTCTATTAAAACACTTAATTCTGATAATGAAGGGGGGGGGGGGGGGGAACGTAAGAATCGTCATCTTCTTGAAGTGGCTCGTGCACTTCTTCTTGGTATACATCTACCTAAACATTTTTGGGCTGATGCTCTTCTTACTGCCACGTTTCTTATTAATCGTATGCCTTCTCGTATCTTGTCTCATCGATCTTCATTCTCTATATTGTATCCTCATGACAACCCATTTCCTTTGATTCCTAAAGTTTTTGGTTGCACATGTTTCGTTCAAATTTTGGATGGTAGTAATGATAAACTTAGTCCTCGAGCAAGGAAATGTGTGTTCTTAGGGTATACTCAAAGTCAGAAAGGGTACAAGTGTTATGATCCCTTAACTCGCAAGAAATATGTTTCTGTTGATGTTACCTTTTTTGAGGATGTTCCATTTTTCTCAGACCTGGGTCGATCACTGTGTGACCCTCTTGCAAGTCAGGGGAAGCATAAAACTTTGCCTCTTCCTCTTCCCATTCTTGATCATGGGGACACACCTCTCCCCTCCATTTCTCATTATGTTGGTGATATGCATGATCCTAAGCCTCTACGGGTGTATCATTGTCGAGATAAAACTGCTCACGCCCAGCCTTCCACCTCTCCACTCTCTTTGGATGTTGGCTCAGGTGATTCCTCTCTCTCGACCCAAGATCTTCCCATTGCGCTACGCAAGGGTTCAAGATCTTGTACTCAACATCCCATTTCAAATTTGTTTCATATGGTCATCTTTCAACATCTTTTCAGTCGTTTGCAGCGTCTGTTTCTTCACAAGCTCTTCCTAGGTCTTTCTCTCACGCTCTTCAAAGTCCTGACTGGACAAAGACAATGATAGAAGAAATGTATGCACTTAGAAAGAATAATAGTTGGGAACTTGTTCCTCTTCCCCAAGGACACAAACTAGTTGGATGTTGCTGGGTTTATACCATCAAGTATTTACCAGATGGCTCGATTGATCGTTACAAAGCTCGCCTTGTTGCTCGTGGTTATACATAAACTTATGGCGTTGACTACTTTGAGACATTTTCTCCCGTTGCCAAACTCAATTTTATTCAAGTGGCGATCTCCTTGGCAGTTAATTTATCTTGGCCCCTATTCCAGCTTGATGTCAAAAATGCATTTCTTCATGGGGATCTTGCAGAGGAGGTTTATATGCATCAACCTCCTGGATTTGTGGCTTCTCAATATCCTAAGCACGAGCCACTTCAAGAAGATGATGATTCTTGCGTTCGGCGCCCCCCCCTCTCTTATCAGAATGAAGTGTTTTAATAGAGCATTTAAACTGGGTGCACACTTCATGATAAAATACGTTAAACATCCCAAACACTTCACGTTTAGATTTTAATAGATAAACCCAAGTCATACGAGAATAATCATCAGTAAAAGGTAACAAAGTATTTAAAACAAAAAATGGAAGTAATTGGAGTAGGTCGCCAAAAATCTGAATGAACAAGTTCAAAAGGTTGAAATTTCCTTCTAGAAGTACTAGGAGGAAATGTGGTGCAGTGATTTTTAGACAGTTCACAAATCTCACAATATAAGGGTTTATTAACTGATAAAGAGGGAAAAACAAGTTTTAATCTATCTAAAGAAGGATGGCCTAAACAATAGTGCCATCGAATGACATATTAGCGATCTAGAGAAAGGGTACTAGAAGTAGCAACAGGTGTATCATTGAGAAGATAAATGCCGCCTCGCTCATGCCCTCCACCAATCACTCTCTTCGTCTGCAGGTCCTGAAAAAGGCAATGAGAGGGGAAGAAGGTAACTGAACAATTCAAGGATTTAGTAAGAGAACTGACAGACAATAGATTTAATGGAAAACGAGGCACATGTAGAACTGAAGACAATGGGAGAGCAGGACTAAGAGAGATAGAACCTGTCGCAGAAATAGGAGCCCAAGTTCCATCTACAACTGTAACATACTGAGAGTGACAAGCAGGGGAATAAGAAGAAAGAGATGTAACTTACCAGTCATGTGAGAAGCAGCTCCTGAGTGTATAACCCAAGAAGCAGGAGATGAATATGCAAGAAGGGCGGTACCTAACTGGGCGGAAGTTGCATGAGAAGGCTTAGGAACATCACGAATGTTGAGTTACATCAAAGCATCATATGCAGCTCGAGAAATCACCAGAGTATCTCCAGAAGAAGTCGCAGAAGATGGCTATTCAACAGGATCAACAGAAGACTGTCCCTCAGAAGAAAGTATGGTAGAAACAGAAGTAGCAGCATAAGATGGACGACCATAAAGCTGCCAGCAATAATCAACAGTATGATTGGTTCTACCGCAGTGCGAACAGATGCGGGAACCATAACGTCCTCTTCCACGTCCACCACGACCACGAAAGGAACGACCACCATGACCACAATCACTATCACGACCTCTGCCACGCCCCCCAAAACTAACAAGCGACCTGCATTTGAAGTGGATGCAATATGTGCTGAACGCTCTGGTGGAACAAACGAATGAGGAGAAGAACTGGATACAGTAGCACGCTGGCACATCGCAAAAACTACCGTCAATAGAGGGAGTGGATCCATCACAACAACTTGATTCAGAACACTAAGATAGTCAGAGTTAAGTCCAGCAAGAAACTGCATGACACGGGTGTCGTCGCGCTGCTTACGAGCATGCTTGTGGTCATCCGTACATTTGGAAGGAAGTGGTTGATAGAAGTCCAATTCATCCCACATACCGTGCAATGTTGAATAATATTCCTTTAAAGATTTTGAGTCTTGTTGAAAGAAACCAATCTCCTGAATAAGCTGAAATACTCGGGAGAAATTATGAGACTAAGAAAACATGTCATGGAGGGTATCCCAAATACCTTTAGCTGTGGGTAAAAACATCACTGAATGACTAACAAATGAATCCAGACTATTCAATAACCACGCGATAACCTGATAGTTCTCCAATTTCTCCAAGTCTTATACGACGAATCTATAGAACTAGGAGGACAATCCAAAATATATCCCAGCTTCTCACGAGCACCCAAGAAAACTTTAACTGATTGGGACCACTGAAGATAATTATCTCCATTCAATTTAATGGAGGTAATCTGTTAGGGGTTGGAATCAAGTGAATTCATACTGATGGAGGACGATCCTTTGGCGTCCATAAAATCTTTTATATTCAGATAATCAACTCAAAAATCTGTCAAGCCTATCAAATGAGGCAAAAATACACTGATATGAAGCAAAAGCAAAAGAATGGCCCTCCACACTCAATCCCGCAAGGAAGAAATAGTAAACCTTCAAACACTGACAAAGAATAGCCACAAGTCTTGAAAATTGGAAGATTGAACTGAAGAGGGCCAAAAAACCTCCAAAAAGGCCCTAGAGGCACTACGTTTTGGGGTATTACGCCACCGAAAACTCCAAAACAACTCAAATCACCTTCAAAATCATGTTGGGGGACTGATTTCAGTCCATGTGATGGAGAGAAACTGAAGAAAACCCTATCGATTTGAGTTGAATCGAGAAAATTGCACTGTAGGGCCGCCGGTTGAAACTTCTCTATTTCAATAGAAAAAAACCCATAAAATAGGCTCCAAAAAATCTTCAAAAAATCACAAAAAATCATCTAAAATATGGATCTACAAAACTGCTAACCTTTTCCATTAGAATTGTGTTCGTACGTCTGTACAACGCTGACGTCAGCCGTACGAGTGCTGACGTCAACAGGCTGACGTGTCGCTTATCACGTGGTAGATGTGGAAAGGTTGGATCTGCTGCTCTGATACCAAGTAGAGTGTTAGATGTTGATGTGGTTGTAAGTAGAAGAGAGAAGAAGAAGAAGGAGAGAAAAAGCTTAAGGAGAAATCGTAGGTTAGGGCTCAAAAAGCCCTACCACATTATTTTTATTAAAAATATAGGTATGGTATATTGAAGGAGAACAGGAAACTATACACGTGCACACAACTCTCTATATGAAGCACATCCTCAGCTAGTTGAACTACAAGTGACTTTGCCAATAGAGCTATTTCCGCAACAGTACTCGAAGTATTTATCATACATTGTAGCTGAATTAGCAGAACAGCCTTGAGGTGGGCTATCATAACGTACCCAGCAATAATCAATAGTATGACTATATCGACCACAATGTACATAAACGGTCTTCACCACAACCACGACCAACATTATGACCACGTGCACGGCCTACTTTATCAAAAAAAAAAAAAAAAAAGGAACTCTAAAAAATAGGCATTTTCTTTTTTCTTTTTTGAATTTTTTTTATATTTTCCGTAATTTTGCACTTTTTCGGAAGCGTTCCCTTTGTTGTTGATAATATTGTCTACATCATTGGCAGAGAAGCATTGCCTGTGTTGTTGATAATATCATCTGTATCATTAACAGACGAGATTTATCCTGCTCATTTGAACAATAATATCGACGTATCGATATAATTGGCGATATGCATGATAATATTGCTGATTCATGGCATTTCTCAGCTTCCGTATTGCCAGGGTGGCGTTACTGATAATATCAATGACATTATCAATTATATCGCCGATATTTTAAACATTAATTACACATGGTTCACCGATCCTTCATTTCATCAACACATGGGAGCATCTGTTCGTATTTGCCAACTCTCTATGCTTTAAGTGATATGTAGTTGAGATTTTGATAAGGCTAGCCACCCAAACAAATGCTATAATTTTCTGATGGACTAGAGCTGACCAAATTTTGAGAAAGCCGAAGATATAATCCCCATACCACCCAAACAAATGCTCTTGTAGAGCACTTCCACATTTAGGTGCATTTGTTGCTGGTTTGAATTCGTCAATGTGGTTAAGCCGATGGCCAAATTGCTGATCTGAAAGACATTATCATAGGGGTATAAAGTTCATGAGCTTTGCTATGCCCACATGCCTCTACAAGTCTGTTAATGTACATGCCACCACATATGCCAGCGTGCAAGACAGGTGCAATATCCAAGCCATCCATCAGAAGGGTACCACTGTAGATTCCCTATTCCAAGACTCTTGCTGTTCCACTTATCAGGTGGGCCACAACTAACTAAACAAATGTATGGTTGCGAAAAAAATCAATCAAAGTTTTCTTTTACCTTCACTTAGTTCTAATATCATGGCACACCTACTGGGTGAACTGCCTTTATCTTTGGGCTGTAACATCTACACAGGTGACTTCTACCTGATGGGATGGCTTGGTTATTTCACATGTCTGCCACACTGGCATATATGGTGATGTGTGCATTAGCAGACTTGTACAAGTGTGTGCGCTTAGCAAATTCATATTACACACACACACCACACACACACACACACACACACACACCACACACACAACTCTTAGATCTAAATAAAAAAGAAAGGGTAGTGTGTGTGTGTGTGTGTGTGTGTGTGTGTGTGTGTGTGTGTGTGTGTGTGTAATATGAATTTGCACACACACACACACACACACACACACACACACACAACTCTTAGATCTAAATAAAAAAGAAAGGGTAGTGTGTGTGTGTGTGTGTGTGTGTGTGTGTGTGTGTGTGTGTGTGTATTTTTTTTTTTTTGGGGGGGGGGGGGGGGGGGGGGGTCGACCTCATGGGAGCTTCCATGAGGTTGAGCTCCGTGCCCTACCAATATGTGATGGACATCTGTGCCGTGCATTTGGTAGGTCCCCTCTAGGTTATGGGATGTGCCAAAATTCACTCGTATCTGGAACTTAGGTGGGCCACACCATCTGAAACCATGGGAAGTCATGCCTAAAACATCTAGAAGTGCTTGGTGGGGCACACTGGAGTTTTGGAATGCCCTGGAATTTGGTTTGACCACTCATCCAAGTGGACACACAGTGGGTGGGCTGGATGTCTAAATCACATCTCACTAGGCCCTATATACAATCAAGAAGGTTTCGATGGGCGGGCATTGACTCTCAATTGTTTTCTGTGGCGTGCCCACCTAAGTCATGGATTGGCCTGATTTTTAGGCCCATGGCTCACCATGGAAGGGTGCATCTGATCAATGGGATGGATGGCCGTCACACATCACGTTGGGGCCCACTTTGCTTGACCTCATGAGAAGCTCCCATGAGTTTGACCTCATAATACCATTTGTGCGCGCGCGTGCACGCATGTGAGTAGGAGAGCGATACAACATTAGAAGAGGCAATGAAGAGCCAATTCTGAGGGATTTCGTTTCCCTCCCACAGTAAA